>JAUMJJ010000195.1:744239-1488479 GCA_033556795.1 Tapera naevia | reverse complement strand
TGCGGAAGCATTTGGCCAAGACCCTCAGACACACGGTGTGAATGTTGGGATGGTTCTGTGCAGGGACAGGAGTTGGACTTGATGGTCCTTGTGGGTCCCTTCCAACTCAGGACATTCTATGATCCTGGTCCTTATGCATCCCCTTTTCTTGCAGATGACCACAGAGTCTCCTTCCCATCAGCCCTCTGGGAAACTGAGGCATTGGCTGCAGAAGCTGCAGACAGCCAAGGAAATGGTAAGCCAGGGCAAGGATGATTTGAGGTGTGAGTGACCACTCGGCTGCACTGGGCTCCCCGCACCCCGTCTCCCATGCTAACCCACCCCTTCTCCATGCCACAGGAGACCCCTGGCTGCCTGGAGGCCTCAGCCATCCTCCACCTCTTCCAAGTGCTGAATGACTTGCGGTGCGCAGCCCTCCAGCAGCGTTGCACTTAGCCTGGCCCCACCCGCACTCAGCAGCCCCCAAGGGTGTCCTGATGACCTGGGAAAAGGACTTCTATTGCATCACTGGACTCTGTTTTGTGTTTAAGCATTTTTCTTATTCATATGAGCTCAGGGAGCAATTTTTTTTCCACAGTCTTTAAATTATTGTATATTTATAGACAGCTCAGGAAGAGGTAATGAAATGCCTTTTCTAAACAATTCCATGCAGCAGCGATGAAGGTTTACTATTTATTGGACGTCTTTGTTTTGCTGGATTACAAAACAGATTGTTTTTAAGGAAATGTATTTTTGTATCTGCTATTTATTACAGATTGGATTATATACACGTGTCTGGAGAAATTATTCTTCTTAATGCTATTTAATATGAAAAATAAACCAAATAACCATAACCAAGCTGCTGTTATGTGTTGTTCCTACCCTTGACTGTAATGCTGTCCCTTTGGAAAGGTGAGTTGCTGGGGGGGCAAAGGAGGAAACCAAGGTGAATTCTGAGCATCTGTGAAGTAACAGAACCTTGGCACTCGTGTTCACCTCCAGCCACCTGGGGGTGCACCCTGACTGCCCCCAGGGTTTGCCTTTGGGGACAGGGGGTGCTGTCACAGCCAGGCTATCCCTGCCTACTTGGAGACAGGAGCTGGTGGATGGATGCCCATTGTGGGGGTACAAACCAGGGCAGGAAGCCTGGAGGAGTCCATGGCCAAAGTGATGCTCACATCCCAAATCCTCTGGATTTGGCAACTCTGGGAGTTCTCAGAAGATCCCTGAACAATTAAACCCCCAAACCAGAGGTCGGGATGAGTGAGGAGCTAGGGAGGTAAGGAAAAGAACCCATGAACACAGACCCAGGCTGGGGAGAGACAAATGTCTAAGGGAGCACAGACAGCATATGCAGCCACGTGTGATGGCCACACCTGGGGTAAAGGATCACCCAAACCTGGGACAGCCCAGGGCCTGCAGTTTGGGTGACACAAAGGAGAGGAGCTCAGGGGAGCTGGTGGGACCTTCATGCCAAGGTAATATTACAATTGCTGCTTTTCGATTATACAATCATAGAAAGGATTGGGTTCTCTGTTTGCTCCTGATCCGTGCGTTCCTGAATCCCATTCCTGAGCTTAGCTCCTTCCTGGTTGTGGACCCTTTCCCTCACGTCTGCCCTGCCATCTCTAGCATGTACAGCACTGGAACTCTCATCCGTGTCTCCTCCAAGTGCCATTATTCTGAGGGACATCTACAGGTGACTCTGGTTGAACAGGGAGGTGTCTGACGAGTGCAGGCTGGACAAGAGCCTTCTACAGCTGGCCCGCGTGCACCCCATGATGCAGTGGTGACCCTCCTGTACTGTGCCCCATCGTGTGACAGGTACGGGGCGCCTGCCTTCAGGGCTCTGGGCCCACCAGCCCGTAGGGCTCATCCCATGTTGGCTGCCAGGCAGACGGTGAAGTTCAGGCCTCTCTGGCCCCTCTGTTTCCCAGCCCTGACCCAGCAGCCCCAGCGCCCCCTTCCATGGCCCCTCCCTGCCCCTCCAGGCACTGATGCTCAGGCACTGCTGCCCACAGGGTCAGCCGCTCGGAGCTGCTGGTGAGGGGCAGGGGCAGGACTGGTGCCCAGCCCAGGACATGGTGTTGCCCAGACCCTGCTGACCCAGAGCTCTGTGCCTGCAGGGCTGCTGTGACCATGTGGAGGGCGATGGTGCCTGAGCATGGAACTGCAGAGAAGGTGCAGTGGGAGCACCCTGCCCATGGGACAGCTCCTCTCTAAGAGCTCTTGCTGTCACCCAGGATGGGAATACACAATCCATGTTATTGGACACAGAGACCAAGGAGCAGGAAAAGGAGAGAATAATTAGTGGCTCTAAGCTGCTTTCCCAGTGCAGGAACTGGCCATCCTTTGTTGGTGGTGAGCAGCACAGGAATGACTGTATGTTATAGTTTCAAAATCTTTCAGGAAATTTTTCTCTCTCTTGCCAACACGAGGTTTTTCAAGCTCAGGAGCCGGGATGGGTTGCGGGGGGGCGGGGGGTGGTCGACAGCTCTGAATTCCAGCTTGATGGCTGGGCGAGGTGAAGCTGAGAGAGGTTTCTTCCTGGTGCTGGCACTTCCTCTCCGCGGCTGCTGTGAGTGGGAGCTGCAGATTTGCTGGGGCTGGTGGAAGCATTTTTGGAGGGAGCTCCCTTGGATCATCCCCTCCAATTCCACGCACTCTGTGCTGTCCTTAGGAGAGAGAGAGAGTGGTCACTGCTTCCTGGACTTGCTGTAGACTCCCTGGGGGGTGTGCTGATGTCATCTGCAGAAGCAACTCCCCCCCCCTCCCCCCCCAAAGCTTTTCCGATAAAAGGATGAGAGTCTCTATACTGCCCACGGGAAGGGTTCCATCCTGTCCCTTGTGACCTCCATTTCCCCACGTGAGGTTTTTTCCCAGAACCACCATCTCTCCCTGGTCACCATTCTATGCCTCGCCAGAGCTCAGGGGTGGCTTTCACTTAATTCGTTTAGAAGTTCTGGGTTACAGTGTTGCTGTTGCTCTGCTCTGTTTCTGGAGATATATATATATGTAGTTAAGAACTGTTATCCTTCTATACCTTTTCTGATTAACGTCTATTAATTTCAAAGGTTGTGGTGGGTTTTTTTTTGGGAAGATGTCCCCTGCCTAGTCCAGATAGACATCTTAGTTTTCCTTTAAACTGAGACACTGTACCTGCATATCGTGAGCTACTCCCCTTCCGCCCATGGTTCTCCAACCAGTCAATCTTGCTTTGGTGCCTGGTGTCCCCAAGGCACAGGGACAGAGGAGGAAAAGGGTACTTGTGCTCAGCAACAGTTGCCCAGGTGTGCAATGTTGTAGGAAACGTGGCCAGAAACACCTTCGCCCTTGGGTTCTTTGGCCTGAAGCATCAATGCTTCAGATAAATCTCTCAATCAGAGACTAGAGCTCTAAAGACCCCTGAAAAACTTGTCCTTAGAGATGTCCACAAATTCTCTCCAAGCCATGAACCATCATTTCTTTCTTGCCTGTGTTTTGCTGGCTGGATTGTTGGAGTGGTGTCCAAGGCTGCTCTTCAGATGGCTCCTATGGAGCTCCTTTATGTTGTGCTGCAGCCTTTCTGGGCTGGTGAAGGATGCTGAGGGGATTGGCTGGTAAGCAGGCCCATGTGCAGCTGAGATCAGGTAGCCCTGAGGGGCCCCTTGCATCCAGCTTGTTTCTTGCCACCCTGATTTCATAGTTCTTGCCCAAGGTGGCCCTCCTGGTGGGGCTTCCTGCAGTTTTGAGCCAGGCAGCAGCCACCTCGCACTCCTGAAAATGTTTGCTTCGCAGCACCATCCCTCTGGGCAACCTGTGCCAGTGTTTCTCTACCCTCATTTTAAAATATGTCTTCCTAAAATCTACTCTGAACCTCTCCTCGCTTAGTTTAAAACCACCACCCTTTGTCCTATTGCCACTGGCTCTGCTAAAGAGTTTTTCCCCCATCTTATCAGCCCCCTTTAAGTATTGAAAGGCCACAATAAGGTCTCCTCGGAGCTCTCTCTTCTCCCATCTGAACAACCCCAACACTCTCAGTCTCTCTTCACAGGGGAGGTGCTCCATCCTTTGACCACTTTTATGGCCTCCTCTGGACTCATTCCAACAGGTCCAGGCCTTTCCTCTGTGCCAAGGGCTCTAAGAGGCAAACTCCCTGCAGCTCTGCAGGGGGTGCTGCCAAGCTCACTGAAGGTGACACTTCTGCAGGCAAATCCAGAAAATACACAGCTGAGTTTTATTGAAGGATCATGTTATACACTCCTGGATCATAAACATTTTCTGCTCCAAACCCTCTGACCAGAATGCAGGTGGAGAACATGTAAGAAATAAATGCACTTCTATCTGTCAGCATTCAGGGATGCATGGCACTCTGGGGAACAGGAAAATGAGTAGCTGCTGGTGTTACGGGAACGTACTGTTTTCTACTACACCAAATATTGCTGCTCTTGATGTTGTAAATTCTTCTCCTGTTCATAATTAAAACCAATAACTTCTGCCTAGCAGCAATCATACTGGGAATCATTTTGCAATGTTCTCGCGTCGTGTTAGAGAGATCTGGCTGCTTTTAATTTACTTTGACAAAGAACATCATTTGAAAAATAACCTTCTCTTTGTGCTGGGAGTGCCTTTGGCTGCATCCCTGTGAGTGGCTGATGAGTTACTTGTTTCAACGTAAACCCCAGGACTTTGGACCAGAGGAACAACCAAAAGAGACAACTGCCAAAGGCTCCTGGGTCTCTAACCTGCTCCCAGAACCTATCTTCCTCCTTTATAAAGAAACTGTTTTGGTAGCAGGCAGTGCCCTTCAGGAGAGCAAAAACTACCATCAGAAGCAGAAGATACATCAGTGTCCTGAAATTCAAACTTGGATTTCCAGGACCTCGGTATTAAAATGTAGAAGGTTAATATACCAGTGCTGAGGTTGACTTTGCAACCTTGTATGCCCCAGCAGGCTTCATGACAGGATCACAAAATTGCCTTGTGGGTCACATCTACACGTTCTTTGAACCACTCCAAAGATGGAAACTTCCCTAGGCAGCCTCTTACAATGCTTCACCATTCTTTCAGTTAAGGAATTTTTCCTAATACCCAATCAAAACCTCCCCTAGCGCAACTTGAAGCCATTTCCTCATCTTATCGCTTGTTACTTCAGAGACTTAAACTGCCAGACCTTCCTTGTGTATGGTCTCCAGCTTTGCGTTCAAACCTGCCAACCTGGATGTTTCTCAAAAGGTTTAACTTCAGTTCCCTTATTCATTGGAAGCAAATGCAGGGAAGACCTCGCTAAAGGTTATGCATGTTAAAGCTTTAAAGGTAAAGGGTTTGACCTAATCTGGATCATTGAAGATCGAAAGATTCAACTGTGCTTCTATATGAATTACACTTGTATGATCAGTTCTTTCCACTCATTTAATCTGATTGACCATTGCTCCCAATGAGCTGGTGCAGGAATGTACAGATAAATTGTATCAATATAAGCAGGCACTAATCCAACAGCTAAAGCAAGCCTGGTGTTTGGGCTTCCCTTCTGAAATCTTGCTAATTGTTCTCTTCCCCCTGCTGGGGATATTCCCATTTCTCACATCATGCTGGTGACTCAATGTCATTAATGCTGCAGCTGGAAAAATGTGCATCCCAGCGGCGCTGCAAGTGCATGGCAGAATCACAGAATGACTTGGGTTTGAAGGGACCTCAAAGCCCACCCAGTTCCACCCCCTGCCATGGGCAGGGACACCTCCCACTGGATCAGGGGGCTCAAAGCCCCATCTGAAATAGCACTGAACACCTCCAGGGATGGGGCAGCCACCACTGTCCAGGCAACCTGTGCCAGGGCCTCCCCACCCTCACAGGAAAACATTTCCCCCCAAGATCTCATCTCAATCCCCCCCTCTTTCAGATCAAAACCGTTCCCCCTCGTCCTATCCCTGCACTCCCTGGCCAAGAGCCCCTTCCCTGCTTTCCTGGAGCCCCTTTCAGTACTGGAAGGCTGCTCTGAGGCCTCCAGGACCCCTTTAAGCACTGGGAAGCTGCTACAACGTCTCCAAGAAGCCAACACGGTCTTTCCCGGTGCCAGGATGCTGATTCTCCTCAGGCACCACGAGACCCTTCACCCATCGCAGACCCCGCCATCCCCTCCCTTAACAGAGCCCCAACCGCCGCCTCAACTCTCGCGAGAACTCGGCGGGCAGGCTGTCCCCAGCTCCAACTCTCGCGAGAACTCAGAGATCACGTTCCTGCAAGTCCCCGCCTCCCCATCTCTCGCGAGAACTCGATAGCCGGGCTCCCCCTTCCCACCGCCCTCCCAAGTCTCGCGACAATTTGGCGGCCCCGCCCTTGTCTCCCGAACTCTCGCGAGATCTCGGTGGCTCAGTTCCCCCAACTCTCGCGATATTTCGTAGCTCCGTTTCCCCCCCCCCAACTCTCGCGAGATCTGCCCCCAGAGTCGCGCGGTCTCGGCGGCGGCGAGGGAGGCGGGCGCAGGGCGGGCGGAGCGGAGCCGCCGCCCCTGCCCCGGGCCTGCCCCGGGGATGGTGATGTCCGCGGGAGCCGGGCTCTGACGCCGCGCTCGGGTAGGTGCGGGCCGCCCTCCATCCCCTCGGTACCGAGGGGGCCTCCTCTGCCCTCCCGCCCTCCTTCGCCTGAGGCGACTCTACCGGCCAGGCCTCGGGGCCTCAGGAGAAACGGGAGGGGGCGGCTGTGGCTCCCTTGAAGCTGCTGCTTAATAATTTCATTCGTGATATGGCCAGCGAGAGCGAGGGCAGCCTCAGTACGTTTGCAGGTGACACCGAGCTGAGTGTGGCAGCTGTCAGGCCCAGAAGGGTGGAATGTCACCCAGAGCGACCTGGAGAGGTGGGGCTGTGTGAACCTCGTGAGGGTCAGCAAGGGCAAGGTCCTGCCCCTGGGTTGGGGCAATCTGCTGTTTCAATACAGGCTGAGGGACGATGTGGTTGAGAGCAATCTGAAGAGGAAGGACTTGGGGTGCTGGTGAATGAGAAGCTCGACATGAGCTCGCAGCCCAGAAGGCCAGCCGTGTCCTGGCCTCACTCAAAGCCGTGGGACCATCAGGGTGAGGAAGGGGATTCTGCTCCTCTGCTCTGCTCTCCTGAGTCCCCATGTAGAGTCCTGCGTCCAGTTCTGGAATCCCCAACGTAAAAGAAGGATGTGGAACTGTTGGAACAGGTTCAGAGGAGGCCATGAAGAGGATCTGGGGGCTGGAGCACCTCTGCTATGAGAGAGTTGGGGCTGTTCAAACTGGAGAAGAGAATGCTTCTGGGAGACCTTGGAGCAGCCTTCCAGTACTAAAAGAACCTACAAGAAAGCTGGGGAGGGACTTTTTACAAGGGCCTGGAGTGATAGGATGAGGGGGAATTGCTTTAAATTGGAAGGGGAAAGGTTTAGATTAGGAAGAAATTTTTCTCGATGAGGGTGGTGAGGCAGTGGTACAGGTTGCCCAGAGAAGTCGTGGCTCCTCCCTCCCTGGAGGTGTTTAAGGCCAAGTTGAATGGGGCTTTGAGCACTCTGATCCTGTGGCAGGGGCTTGGAACTGGATGGGCTTTGAGGTCCTTTCCAACCCAAACTATTCCATGATTCTGTGAAACGTGCGTGGGAAGGTAAGTGCGGGTACTGGATACAGAGGATGATTAAATGCAAATTAAAGTAGGCAGGGAATTGGTGGAGTTTTTATTTCTTGGTATCTTATAATCAAGATAAATTGGGGAATAAATTACTTGAACAAATGTCTTTTTTTGTCTTGAATTTGATGTAGCTTTGATCATAGATGAGTCATCACAACTTACGATCATAAGGGAATGTGCTGGTATGAGTTTATTTGGAAAAGCAGTATATCTAGGGTTTTCAGGGCCCATGTTGCTTCAAGCAGGTGCACACAGGCATTTTGGTTCTGTAATGGAGAAAAAAGGCAGTTAAAGGATACAAGATATAAGATAATCCTGGCCCAAGAGTCAGAGAATAGCCCTCATTAAAATACTCTGATCTAAGTGTAATGGCAACAGCAGATTCTTCATTATAAATATAATACTGCTGAAACTTTTCACGTTGGCCCCCAGAGGAGAGGTGAGGTGGCCCCCTGAGAGGGCCGGGAGGGCTCCCAGGGCTCTCCTGCCCTCCCTGGTCCCCCTTGGTGTCAGCAGGTTTGAGGCCTTCCTCGCTGGGCTCCCTTGATGAAGTCTGGAGTACAGCTTGGAGGGAAGCATCTCTTTTCTGCGCTGGTCACACTTCTCTCTGGTTTTCTAGGACAAGCAGCGTGGAAACAGATCTAGAAAGGTACTTAGATATTTACTTCCCGTTGAAGTTGATTTTGTTTGCACTTGGCATGTGTAAGTGGGATTTTTTTGGGGAGGAGAGGAGGGAATGGTGCCTGCAGTTCACAGTTCCTTCTTTTTCTGCCGTTTAAGACCGGATGTCCCCACTTCCCCAAGTCCTCTACTTTCCTCCCCCCTAGCTCTCTTTTTTTTTATATCCAGCTGTTGTCTTTCTCTTCTCCAAGGTGAGAAAGGACTTTTTTGTCTGCTTATCTATTCTCTTGAACAGTGGAAGAAAACAAACCTGAATGTTTCCGTTGAGCAAGCAGGATTTACATTTGCCCTGAATTTTACTATTTCTCTTGATCTTGAAGCTGACACACATACTTGTGAACTTCAGAGAACTCGACCTTCTTGTAGCTCTTACCAGAGTTTCATTCTGTTAGGTACTATTGTGAAATACATGCTTTTCTCTATTTTTTTTAAACCTTGTTACTCACTTATCTGGTATGTTCTTCTTAACATCCAAGTGTCGTGGCAGTTGTTTCATTTCTCCTTCCTGCCCATTTGCCAGTGTTTTAGTGTTGGTTTGGTATCTGTCAGCTTTCTTGCAACCTTGGGAAAGCAGTAGGGCTGTCTCTTACAAATGTAGTGACTACACTGACAGGCCAGAGGCTTTGTCTCCTGATATCACTGCAGCAAGAAGAAACAAAATGAGCAAGAGAAGCCAGTGCTGTTGGAATGGACCTGTTGGACTTAAGGTCTTGCTTACAAGAAGGAAGGAAACATGGAGATACATAAAGATAAAGCTGACAGGATAAATCTTGTATGGAATCTTGTCATTTCATAGCCTGATCCTCTTCATCTCAGTGGTTTGCTGGACTATATAATTTCCCTTGTGAATATCTCTGCTGATTCTGTTTTATAATGAGAGAGCTGATGTTACCTGAACATCTGTTTCATCATGGTAACTGCTGAATCATACCTGTCTGCTCTTCTATGCAAACTAGTTTGTGTAAAGACTGTATGCTGACTTCTTACAAGCTTTTTGCCCATTTGTTTTCTTGAATTAACTCATATGACCAAAGGATAAACATTTCTCCTACCATTCTTGGGGGGGGGGGGGGGAGGAGAGTGCATAGCTGAAAGGTGTGGATATTGTCAGCATTGTGGTGTTTCTTTTGCCCAAACTGTTAGGAAGAATGGGTTGCCTTCAGCTAGGAGTAGTGTCAGACCATACTGAGCCATGACAAACTGAATGTTTTGGTTTATGACTTTGGTTTTCTGTCTACCTCCTATTGTAATTTATCTGTGCAGTTATTCTCTGTAGTGGAGGGCTGACACAGAGGAAGATCTCTTTGTTTCAGTTATCCAGTGTCTGTATGTGCCTTTCTCTGCTATTGCTTTGCACTGTGAAGGGTTACTGTTGTGTAGCTGCATTGGTAATTGCACTATTTGCAGCTTAAGTCCATTTCCTTTCCTCTGTCCTGGTAACTGAATCAGAGCTCACTTCCTCATGTTAAAGAGTTGTTCCAGTAACCCATCCCCTCCTCTTTCTCCCTATTTTTGGCCAGCCAAAAAGTAGCTGTGAATATTGTCACATGAAGTGTGGATGAGCAGGTTGTCTGGCCAAGGACAGACAGCTCTTTAAAAGGAGGGATGTCAAGAAGTGCTGTACTGTGGTAGATGGGGCAGTGAAACACGATTGTAAACAATGATGAAAGTCTGACCTTTTTCCTGCGAATCTGAACTTCCTCTTGGCCCAATGTACTATAATTCTCTCGGTATTCCTATCTGAAACAAACTCTCATTCTTCAAGAGCTGTAGCTCAGCTTTGTCTCTAATCGTGGTCATGTTATACTATATATGTCACATTTGCTATTTGACTGTTAAGATGGCAGTTGTTGAATAAGGAACTTTGTTTTGTGCTTCAGTTCTGGTAACTGACTTTGTTCTCTTGTTTGTGTTCTAGGTTGAAGACAGCAGTAATGCTAACTCTGGCAAGCAAGTTGAAGCGGGATGATGGTGTCAGAGGACCCCGTGCATCCAATCCAGCTTCTGATTCAACTCGGAGGGTGTCTGTTCGAGATAAATTACTTGTTAAAGGTGAAAGGAACTTGTATTTTTGTATTTGGGGATTTACAGTTTGCAGGTGTGTTGCCAGTACACAATATTAAATTGCATATAAAATGATTTCCAGAGGATTTTTCAGATTGCTTGTGACTTCCCTCATGATTTATACTGTAGGGTGTATGTCTGTGCGTGTTGCATCTCCAGCAGCTCTTTGTCTGTAAGACACTTGCCATCAAAATGCAAAACATAAAAAACCCTCCTCCTTATTCTGTTGAATAAATAGTCTGTCATTGGGAACTGTCATCAATTAAAGCATTATGATAAAAATTATAAAATTATAAAAATTATGTCCCTAAATATGCAGGAGGAGAACATCAGATTTGACTTCATAGAAAAGTGGGGTTTTGGCAAAAACATAACAGCTTGTGGCAGGAAAGAAAGTCCTGAAAGTAACACCAGTGTCTTGATGGGCTCTAATGGTGTAGATCAGAGGCATTGAACTCTAAAAAGTTTCAAAAAGCTATGCAAAGAGATACATTTCGTAGTCCTAGAGTCACTGGAAGTTGAGTAGGCAGTAGTGAATGAAAAAACAATACCACTCCTGTGGGTTGTTACTAGCTGGTTAGCCACTGGTGTGGGAAGAACCCCAACCTTTTACCTTGAGGTAGTTCTGGGTAAATGAGGTAGTTTGTGAGACTGTAAGTAAGCTATTTTAAAGTAAAATTGGGGATAGCTCACTCTTGCTTTCCAGTTTTTCTGTAGCACAGGTAATCATATTTAAAAATCCATAGGTGCTGACATTTGGTAGTTACTGTGCGCTTCGACTCATGTTTACTCCCTCTGGGAATGCTCGAGCTCTGCAGCTCTAGTGGCAGGGAGGGTGTTGTTTAGGTTGATGTTTCTGCTTGAAACGATCAGCAGTGAATACACTTGTTGATGTGTAAGCTGTCATGGTTAGGAGTTGTGCCAGTTAAATGAAATGCTCACATTTCATGGTCTGATTTCAGAGTGGCTTGAGACTGACACTGCTGTACCTGCCTGGATGATACTGCCTGTCTCTAGCATTACAGTTGGCTTTTTCTGATTGGGGTAGATTCTGCCATATAACAGTACTGGAGCAAGGTTTTGCTGCACATATTGCTGCACGAGTGCAATGGGAAGTGCCCCAACTAGACTGCAGGAACATTACATTCACAGTTTTCTCTCTTTGCGTTGTTCTAAGGACAGGGAGTTTTAATGCATTTTAAACCCTGATGTGCTTTAGGCTTCCCATTTGGAAATCATCAGTTAACTCCAGTTCTGAGGGGGAAAGGTAACAGGCAGGAAGAACAAGCTCTTTTACCAGGCTAAGCTACAAAGCCAAATTACTAAATATATATAATCTAAGATTCTCATTAATCTGCAAGTAGAGACTTGAGGGCAAAATAACTGCAATAGTGTAATATAAAAACATGTAAACTGCAATGTCTGGTGTAGTGTCAAGTGCCATAAAAAGTTTTACTGTACGAGCAGTCGTGTTATTCACTTTTATGACTAAAACCTTACCTATCTCTGCAGTGGAAGAAAGAACGTGAGCTACAGCAAATTGGTGTTGGCACTGTAATTGCTGTGGCCACATTAGCAAACCAGTGCAGGCTCAATATTGAGTGCTTTGAGTCCCAAACTGACAAATGTTAAAAGCGGGTCACTGCTGACGTCCTTCTGATGTGTGTGAGTGCTGGACTGTGTTGTGACTGAGTGTGAAGGGCATTTCACGTGGCGCGCCCCCGAAGAGCTGTAGGAGTGGTTGTCAGTCCAGTTAGAATGGTTTCTGGACCGAAATAAGAACTGACAGTAAAAGCAGATCACCTCTACTGAAAGTGAGAGGGAAATCTAGTGTGAAAAAGAATTGTTGAGGATATTCTCTTTGAAGCTACTCGTTAAGCTAAATGTAGACCATTCAGTTACAAAGGTTTCTAGAACTTGCTCCAGCTCTTTAAGACGGATCAGCTGCAGCATCATCTACAACGTTGAGAGCCTGAGCGAAGACGGATTTATGATGTTGACCGCGTTTTTATTTCACGTGTCCATCTGCAGGAATGGATTTGATAGGGAGCGAAGAGCTGCACGCTACAGGTGTGCATACAGCAGTGATTTGATTGCATCTGGGCCAGTGCTGGTGCATTTTACTCTGTGATTGGATGAAACCATGATAGACTGGGGTGTGTTCAACTTCAGACTAAACTGGTGGGAGACTTTAAGAGTCGTTGCAAGTAGAAGTTGATGTTGTCACGACAGTCCATGGTTTCAGTGCAGGGTGGGGGATGATGTGATTGAGAGCAGCCCTGCAGAGAAGAACTTGAGGTGCTGATTGATGAGAAGCTTGACAGGAGTTAGCAATAGGTGCTTGTAGCCCAGAAGGCCAGCTGTGTTCTGGGCTGCATCAAAAGCATGGCTAGCAGCACGAGGGAGGGAATTCTCTCCCTCTCCTTCACTCTGGTGAGACCCCACCTGGAGTCCCGTGGCTAGTTCTTGAATCCCAAACATAAGAAGGATATAGAACTGTTGGAACAGGTCCAGAGGAGGGCTACGAAGATGATCAGAGGGCTGGAGCTGAGAGCGTTGGGGTTGTTCAACCTGAAGAAGAGAAGGCTCATGGGAGACCTTAGAGCAGCCTCCCAGTACTGAATGGGGCTACAGGAAAACCAGGGAGGAACTTTTAGAAGGTCAAGTAGCAACGGGACAAGGGAGAATGGCTTTAATTTGGAAGGGGGAAGATTTAGATTAGACATTAGGAAAAAATTCTCCACAGTGAGGGTGGGGAGGCCCTGGCCCAGGTTGCTCAGGGAAGTTGTGGCTGCCCCATCCCTGGGGGTGTTCAAGGCCAGGTTGGATGGGGTCTTGAGCAGCCTGGTCTGGTGGGAGGTGTCCTTGCCCATGGCAGAGGTGTGGAACTGGATGAACTTTAAGGTCCCTTCCAACCCAAATCATTCTATGATTCTATGTTTGTTTAGGCCAGAGGTATCACACATGGAGTTGCAGAATGGCTGAAAGGCTATGGTCCGGCTCCTGGCAATTATACAAATAATGCATTCTACAAAAAACAAAATAGAAGTCCTGGTCATAAACAAGGAGGAGGAGGGGATAAAAAAAGGCCCAGCATGTTCTGTCCTTGTTTGCCTTGGCTGAGATCAGTGCTGGTTCTCTTGTACCTGTTAATGGTATTAGAACTATTTGCTTTATTCAGCTGTACAAAGCCTGCAAGCTGAAAGAACAAGGGGCTGCAGTGACATACGTTAGAAAGCTCAGTGACATCCGTGCTCTTTCCATAACACACCTAGATCCTTTTTGGCCTCAAATGTAACTTCTGAATCAATAGGAGAAAAGCAGGCAGCTGGGCCACTCATGTTCCTCCTCAGCAGTTTACACACATGGTGGAGCTGTCCTGGATGCTCAGCCAGGGGTGATTTTTGGCACTGTACCCTAAATCCCACTTGGCCTTGGGTGCTGGCGATAAAGTATGAACAAATGTCAGGTAGCGGTTCACCTGCTGGAGTGTTGTGGTGATGTGCTGGAGAGATACTCCCCTGTTTCTGATCCACAGCAAGCTGTGACAGTCTAATAAATTCTGCCAACAGATATCTGCCAGCTCTGCTAGAGGTGTCGCTCAGATTCAGTGTCGGTTTTATCTGGAGGTAAATTAAAGACAGCCTTGATTGTGTTGATAGAGAGTCCAGGCCAAGGAGGTGTTGCAGGATCTCTTTGAAGGATGTGTTGTCACACTGATAACACTGCCGTACTCGAATGTGTCGTGTGCACTGACTGGGAAAAGATCAGTGACCTTTTGATTAAGGGGTAGGTGGCCCTGGCCACAGCCACTGATAAGTGTAGGTGATGTTTGCAAACTTTTAAAAGCTTGGCACAGACCAACTCCTTATTTCTGCCAACTGATACCAGCTTAGAGCAGGAAATAAGTGATAATTTGGGTATCGTGTTAGCTATTTGTACTACATGAATGAGAAAAAAGTTCAAAGTCAGCATCGGAAATGTTTTTACTGAAGTTGAAAGTATGTGAGCTATCAGCACAGTGTTGTCAGGTGCTGCTGTCCTCAGATTTAGTGATGGGCACAAGTCAAATAGGCTTTTATCTCTGTTTCTGTGAATAAATACTCTTAAAGTACTGGTGCCCTTTGTTATTTCTAGTCTCTCCCTTTGATTGCTTGGCTGTCTGGCATTGTTATATATTCCAATATCAATCATGGCTCAGGGCGCTGTTTTGTGGGGTTATTTCATGGACATATTATGAAAGGAAATCTTTAAAGTTTTACGTAGGGAACTAATTCTGGGGCAGCTGGATATTCTCTTCCAGCTGTTTTTCCTCTGGGGTGTTGAAGTCAGGATCTGGTAGCAGCTTGTCGCCTGCTGATGATCTCAGCGACTAATGGAGCACATTTGGGAGTTCACAGGGCACGTGAACTCTAGGGTGAGGAGCATGGATCCAAAACCCTGGGAGTTGCAGGGAAACTTCCACCACTTCAGAATCGCTGAGGGCAAAGTGTCTACTGGTGTGGGAGGGTAAGGACTAGCAAACCAGGCTGCCACTTCTTGGAGAGAGGCTTTCTGGCCAAGGAGAAGTGGACTAGAGAGAGAGCAAGCAGTGGCTAACATGTTTTGAGACAAGAAATGTGAACACCTGGAGAAGGTAGAAAGCAAATACTGATGCGAGGCGTAGGAGGAGCAGACAGCAATAGGGACTCTGCTGCCTCTCTGCCAGGGCTCTAATAAAGCACTACTTTGTTAAAAGTTCAAGATGACTCATTCTTGCATCTCTGTTTTAACTGTATTTTTGATACAGGCTCAGTTGGAGAGTAAGGCCCCGATTCTATCGGCCTCATACAACAGTTGAAATTGAGCAAGCAGTGCACACACTTTAGCAACTTTCATTTTGCTCATCGCTGCAGGGGCAATTTTGGATGTTAAAACAACTTTAAGTTAAACTCTAAGGGGAAAGCAGTGAATGTGGGAATAGAGGCCACCTGGCTGCTCCTACAGGACGCTCTGAGCCATGCAGCACAGAACTTGAAATTCAGATCCTTTCTGAAAATTTGAGAGAGGCTGAGGACAAGCCAAAGGACTTAAAAGTTTCGTCTTTTTAGTGAACGTGACTGTTACATTGAAGACAAAGAACATGCCAGGATATAAGTAGTGGCAATGTCTATTTTTAATTTACCGCAGAAGTTGTCCCTTGAACTGCTTTTTTTGTAGTGCACCTGAACATCATCGTTCAGTTTTATATTACCAGTGCTGCTTAGTGCAGATTGTGATTGCTTGAAATAACATAATATCTAAGAAGATGATTTAGCATGGTTTATTCCTCGGTTGTTTTCAACATTTCTGGCTTTTAGTGCCAGATTTATGTAATTGGAAAATATTCCAGGTGTGCATTTGTATAAACTTGAGAGAATGGAAATGGGAAACTGTTTATAGAAGAGGGTTGTATGTGCATTGTGAGTAAAAATGAGGAGAGTCCACATATCTGTTTTTTTCAAGCCTTTAGGTACACTAATAATCTTTTTCAGAATTAAAAAAAAACCTTTGTTAAACCCTTTGAAATTATAGAATCATAGCATGTTTTGGGTCAGAAGCCTGAAAGCCCACCCAGTTCCAATTTCCCTGCCATGGTCAGGAACACCTCCCACTGGGTCAGGGTTCTCAAAGCCCCATCCAACCTGGCCTTGGAACACCTCCAGGGATGGGGCAGCCACGGCTTCCCTGGACAACCTGTGCCAGGGCCTCCTCACCCTCGCAGGAAAACATTTCCTTCTAATATTTCATCTCAGTCTCCCCTCTTTCAGCTTAAAACCATTCCCCCTCGTCCTATCCCTGCACACCCTTATCAAGAGTCCCTCCCCAGCTTTCCTGGAGCCCCTGTCAGTACTGGGAGGCTGCTCTAAGGTCTCCCTGCAGCCTTTTCTTCTCCAGGCTGAACAACCCCAACTCTCTCAGCTTGCCTGGTACAGGAGGTTCTCCAGCCCTCAGATCATCTTTGTGGCCACCTCTGGACTCACTCCAAGAATTCCATACCCTTCTTATGTTGGGGATTCCAGCACTGGGCACTGTACTAGGTGAGGCATTGCTTTGAAAATGCTCTGTTAACTTCTGCACATTGCACTCGAATCACAAAAGCATTTCCTTTTCAGTGATGGTTCATTGCCCCCCACAAAAGAAATTCTTTAGTTTGGAAGAAGACAGTGGAAAGCTGCTTGATAAAGGAGTATCATTTATATGCTTGCAAGTGTAATTGGGATAGATAAGATAAAAATACACAAGAATTGAAGCTCATTTGAAACATTACTGAGACCTTTTCTAGAATTTTGCTGACAGAGGGAGGCCTGGTTTGGTGTATTGCTTCTCTTTTCAGACCTCTGATCTTCAGCATACCTCAAGTACAAAGTGCTGTGTTGTGGAGATTGCCAGCCACGGTACCTTTTTCTAGTTCTTGCTTTCAGGATAACAAGTTTTGTAATGGTGTTTAGCAGCTGAAGCATATGATTTGATAGTGTCTTGTTGAAAATAAACATTGGGAAGTGGAAGAACAATATACATCTCTTACTCATTTAAAAGCTGGTGTTGTTAGGCAGCTTGTTTGATTCTGATACCGACCTGTATGGTTGTACAGTTCAGAGGAGCTAAGAAGAGAAAGTTATAAAAACAGATGGGTAACAATTAAGAGACAGACAGCATTATAGTGCTGGAATTAATACTTAATGGAGCTTTTGTGAGAGTGTCAAGGTATTTATCTTAATCTAATCCACATCTTTGAGATGTATATCAAACAGGGACCTGAAAAGGAGAGAGGGTTTATTGGAAGAAACCAGAGAGAAGTGAGTATTGCTGTGGCTGAGAAAGCTGATTTCAGTTGAGGAATTAAGGCTTTCATTTTGTGTACTTAAATCCAAACTCCAGTGGGAAGCACATGGCCTGTCTCTGGCAAGGGTAGTAACCAAAGCACTTCTGTATTCTGGGTTGTTGGACTGGGGGAAGGGGGGAGCCCAACAGCGTGATTTTAGTCTGTGCACTACCGAATTTAACATCCACGTGGGTCTCCTATAAGCCATGTGCCTGTACACACGTTGAGATTGTGTGTTCCTATTTCTGTCACAAGCTTTTGTCATGGGTAGGGAGAGTTATTGTTTGTGAAATGATTTATAAATAGTTCTGGTTGCTTGTGTTAGGCTTAGCTTTCCCCTTTTTTTGTTAAGTTCCTAAGATATTTCTAAGGCATAATCAGTTTGCATTCAGCTCTTTCAAAGTCTCTGGTGGTTTTACGTTAACCCTTGCCTTTTTACTCTTTTAAGTGTTTTAAAATGGCTTTGGAACCAGTGCGTATGGGGTCAAGAGCAGGACTCTGCAAGTGTTCTTACACCTCTGCTGTGCCAGCGCTGGGCAGGGATTGATGAGTGTGTTTGCTGTGGAAGTTTTGGAATGCTGTCACACAGTATTTCCCAAGACTTGGGTTCTTCAGTTGTCTCAGCATCTTAAGGAATGATGAAGTGCCTGGCTGTGAATTGAGACACCGATTGTCCACACAATGCTATGAAAATCAGTGAAATTGGATTTTCTTTGCTGTTCAGCTGTAGTTACAGTCAGTTTTTGAAAGAGCAGGTAAGAAAGATGGTGAGATTAAGTTTGTTCTTTAATTTAGTGAGGCTTTTGGAGCTCTTGGAAGTTGAGTGTGTTGTAGCTCTAATTGTTGCTTCTATGTTTTGCTTATTTACAAATCTGTTAAACCGTGCCAGTAAGTTGGCAGATTGCACAAAGGACATTTCTTGTGGAGAATATTCTTGTCAGTGGTGCTGCTTAATGTAGTGAATACATAACTGAAAACATCAGAATCTTAACGGAGCTTGAATGATGTCATCCAAATGTTTGCTTTCTGAACAGCAAAACACAGAATTTATTTCAATGTCAAGACTATCAGTTCCAAAAAGTGATAGAGTTTGGAAAACTCACGAACACTGTAACTTTAGCCCATTAAAAGTGCTAATTATTGCTAATCACCAGTGTTTATGTAGCACAGGTGACAGTAACACATTTCTGTACTTGATGTTACTTCAAAATTATTGAAGCAGATCTTTACCTACTCTTTTTTAAATCTTTATAAAGTTGTTTCATTCTTAGTTTCAGTAATTTGCTGCAAAGTTGATTAGAAACCTTAATTTTAGGGAACTTACCTTTGTTCCCAAAGCTTTCATGCAGATTAGTTACTACAGCCTTCCCACGTTTTTGCACACCTTCAAATAGAGAGCAAGCTGTCACGGATGTCAGCATCTTCCTTTTCATGTTTCTACAAGAAAACTCACCCATTCTTGTGCCAAGACAAAGGGAAACACAGAATAATGAATGCATTATAGGAATTGTTCAAACTTCAAAGAAGCTGTGGTGGACAGTAAACTCACTACTGAACTTTGCAGGAGGCAGATGCGAGGCCTTAGCTCAGGAGAGCCGCTGAAGCCCAGCTGTTGCTGGGTTTGA
Organism: Tapera naevia; assembly: GCA_033556795.1. Lineage (NCBI taxonomy): Eukaryota > Metazoa > Chordata > Aves > Cuculiformes > Neomorphidae > Tapera > Tapera naevia. The sequence continues at coordinate 1,469,670 of JAUMJJ010000195.1, read as the reverse complement.
ACACTGCTTTCTGCCTTTCCCTGTCTGCCTTTTTCTCAGAATCGAAGCAAAGGGTGGGCAGGCTTCATTGAGTTGAACAACAGGAAACCAGTAAGGAGAGCAGTCAGCACCATAAAATAAGAACCATGTTCTAAACTCTATGCTCTATTGAAGATTAGTAGTGCCTCCTGCTACGAAAGGCTGGTGAATCTAAAGAGAAAGGGGTGGGGGAATACTCTTATGATGGTTCTGCTCTTTGTGTGTTGCAGGCTGTGGAGTTCTGGCCCTCTGTATTTTAGTGCCTTATGTTGACAAGTTTGGCAGTTTGGATAATGCCACCGTTTGAAATGCCAGCACTTTGTGTGCTTGAAGCCCTGGTGCTTCAGTCTTGGCAGAGCTGAACCTTCCAGTCACAGTAGGGTTTGTTTGCATTGTCTATAGGGCAGATGGGATTTTTAGTTATGAATTGCATGGCTTACAGAGGAATTTCAAGGTAAGCCTCTAGTGCAGCTTAATTGTATTTCTAAGAGAAATTTGGTTTACAGGGTGATTTGAATTAGTTCTGCCAATTTAGGCTTCAGTAGTGGTTTCATACTTGCATAAATAACGGTATTTTTTTTCTTTCAACAGAGGTTGCAGAACTTGAAGCTAATTTACCTTGTAAGTATAACATTTAATGGCATGCATTTTAATGGGAAAAGGCCCCCTGAATGGAATGTTTTGACTAAATATGAATGCTAATTGAATTTGTTAACTCTAGGGAAAGCTGTGCAAAACTATGCCACTCAGACTTGAACAGGTTTTCTTTGTTCCACCCTCTTAAAGGGCTGTGGAGAGGTGGATCCCTTATTAGTGTCCTTTGGAAGCAGAATTGATCATTTGGCTCTAGAATTTGGTTGGTGCTGGAGTGGGAGCTTCCCTCACAAAACGCCCAGAAGGCAGCAGGAACTGAAGAGTGCATTTATTGCCATGCTCCTGCTTTGCCTCCACTCTCTCATTTCCAAAACAGGATATGCTGTTTTAAGGGCAGCGTAAATTGCTTGGTTCTCTGGAAACTTATTAAGTCAACCTGGTGCTTTTTCACTTCATGTCCAAGGTGTAACTTGATGTGCTTGTTAATAGTGAAAACACTGATAAAAATTGTTTTTTTAAATAAGTAATCCATAGCCCTTAAAAAAACCCAAAACAAGATAATGTAGTTTTAGTCCTGGAATCTGACTGTGTGATATGCTAAAAGCTGAAAATATTAATGGCCACTTCAAAATAGACTTTTAAGAGCACAAGGTAAGTGGTTCAGTGCTTCTAACGCTTAGAATAGATAGTTCAAAATAAAATATGCTTGCTGCTCTTTAGCTTCAGAAAGCCTAATTCTGTGACAGAGAGCAAAACACAAAGCCCTCTTGTAAAGGGGAGTGAATTTTCTACTGGTCTGTGTTTGTTGAGCGTGAGAGTGTTGGCAGTGAGGCTGAGTTGTTGCTGAGTTCCCTTTCCCTTCAAGCATTGACCAGAACAGCGTCATTCTGCCATGAGATCTTGGAGTACAGGCAAGGACAAGAAGTTATTGCCTTGTAAGCTCAGAGGTACAGTCAGAGCCCACTGCTTGCTCTATGTGACTTCCTGTGGTGCATATTCCTGCCTCAGAGTAATCCAAGATGTTTTCCCTGCAGGGAAAGAGACGTGAGCTGCTTGGAGCAGACCAAGAGTGTACGTGCAGGCCACTACCATGCTGTGCATTCACTCTGTCTTGCCCATATGCTTATCTTACAGAGAAAAGCAGTGAATATTCTTTCTGTCAGGTAGCTCGGGATGTTTCTAATCTTTCCTCGTCAAAGGGAGATAAGACTATGTTTTTTTCTCTCCAGGTTAAACTTCTGAGTGCTGCTTCTGATGAGCATCTTCTCTTTGCTAATCAGTCTAAATCCAAATCAGTGCTCAGATCCCAAAAATCAGGCTTTTCAGTGTACAGGCTGCCTAATGGGAGAAATTACAAGGAGGAAAGATACAGAGCAGAAGCAGCAAAAAGGAAAGGCAGGAAGAAGCATTATTTAACGCTTCCTTTCTGTATGCTTTTCTTTCTTAAAGGCAATTATAGAGCTCTTAGAGTAATTTTAACTTTTGTTAGACTTTTTTGTTTAGGCTCCTTTACAGGATAACAAACGCCTGAGGAACTTCTATCAAAATTTGCATTTACTGCAAATTTTGTGTACAGTTCTAGTGATGTTTTCAGGCAAATAGGGTCTGTATCTCTGATACTGCTTAGCTCCTTGACGACAGAAAAAGAACAGCCAGCTGGATGGGTTGAGAAGCCAAAGGCTGCATAATATGGATAATAATGTATCCATGGTTATACCCATCTCCTAACGTCCGCTTGACAGCTTGTCTCTGCCCTAGTCAAGAAAGGCTGGCTTTGTGCGTGGGAAGGCAGCTTCGTGTCATCAAAAGCGAACAAAGGGCTCTTATGCTGTGACCTTGCATCCGTTGAACTGAAACCACTGACTCATTTCATCAGATTGATGTTTCATGGTTTTTTTTCCACACTTATTCTTCATTCTCGATGTTCTCCTTAAATTCATCTCGCCTGAGAACAAAAATATAGTGTTTGGCTTGCACTGATGCTCCACATCCTTTGCTGTAATGTTTGTAATTGTTATGCTTTACAGGTGTAAATAGTCCTTTGTTAGCTAGGCTGTAAGCTAGAGCTGCTCGTGCAGCTGTGGCTATGATGAAATGCCAAGGGATGCTCATTGCCATTAAAGAACTCATAAGGAAGAGATGCTCATTCTGGATGCTGTCACCTTAACGTGTAGCCAGTATATGTACAGAAGACCAAACCCTTTGGTGTTTTAGGGTCTTTGAGGCAGCACAGTTTACCTGAAGGTCAAACTTCTTTCTCACAACTCAAAGAAGTTCCATTATTACTGCAGGTGACTGGTAAGTGTGTAGGGAAGAGGTGCTTAGAGACAAAGTGCAGGAAGAAATCACTTGACAGGAAGGTAGGGATTAATCAGGGAGTGAATTAGAAGAGTATGAGATGTGATATATTTGCTCTCCCAACAGTGGAAAAACAGTTGTCTGATATAAATTATTCTTCTGCTTCACAGGTACATGTAAAGTGAATTTTCCTGATCCAAACAAGCTTCATTACTTTCAGCTAACTGTAATCCCAGGTAATTTCTTTAAATACTTTAGTTTTGTTTCTGTGTGTGTTGGTGTTTAGGAATGGTAATTCCAGGAGTTTGCTCAAGAATCCCATAAAGTTTTTACTCAAATAAAGACTGCCTGTAATACAGTGTTTATTTCATGGAGGCAGTGGAGAAACTGGGCTGGAGTTTGAGACCTGGATTCTGATAAAAAAAGTCATTGAAACTGAGCAGGTTTAGGAAGTGCTCGGGTCTTGTGTGCTCACTTTGATTGAAAACTGTTTTTTTCTCAGCCAATTTTAAACTACCCTGTTTTAGTTGCTGGGAAGAATCTCAGACTACATCTAGAGAAATTATTCTGTTATAGCCTTGTTGCATATTTAGTCTTTTCTGCTGGTTGACAGCATCTTCAGAGTTGAAAAGATGACGTGACAGGTGTAACGCTATGGAAAAACGTCAAATTTGTGCATGTCTGAACATGCTTAATAAGTAGGAGTCTCAGTCTTTGAGTATTCAAGTGTGTGGAAATTAGATCTTTTATTATTAATACAACTGAAGTGCACTGAGAAGCTTCTGCTGGCGTGCTGTTCAATAAAAACAAAACCTCAGGCCTACGTTTTGCAGAGTTCATCACTTCCATGTGAGCTAACAGCCATCTGAAGTTAGAGTTTGCTGCCATGGCTGTCTGTTTTAGAATAGGAAGTTCTGTTTTATGGATGAATATGATATGCATGGAAGATCATTTAAATTTCGCATGCACTCTGTTTTGGCTTTAGAACTGCAGGGTGATTTAAATGAGAACATTGCTGTATTGAGTAACTGAATTGTTGGAGTCAGATGTGCTGAGAGCAGGTTCTCCCTGCCAGCTCGTTCTGGTAGGAGTACCTTTTCTGTAGATGCTGATTGACAGCAGAATTGAGGTGTGGTATGGAAGTCATGCTGACATCTTACCTATATGAATAATGGTTTACTCTTCGCAGGGCAGCAGGAATTTTTCCATTATTGCAACATCCCAAGTCCAAGGGGCGCTAGATGTCGCTGTGGCTGCTTATTAGCCAAAAACGGCTTAGACTTCCTGGCCAGTGGAAATCTTGGGTGGTCTTTGTTAATGTGTCCACTCATGTGACTCCTTGTTGTGATAGAAAAATAAGTAAGACTGCCCTAGTCAGTGTAATGCAAACGAAATGCAAGTGCTGTTACAGAACTTTTCACCTCTCGTTCCGTGTAGGACGTGTATTCGCGTCTACTTAGAGTTATGTGTGCTTGCACCAGGTGTCCTTCAGTTCATATGATGCTGCTTTATTGTATTTTGGAAATGTGTTGGCTTTACAATATCATCACCGTGTGAGATAGGGATGTCTTGAATATGAAAGAATGATAGCTTCTTCGTGCTATTTCTAAGGTGTCCAAATACTTAGTCATTCTTTTTTGTCTGTTAATTGCTGTGCAGCAAGACATTGCAGTAAGAAGGCAGTCGTTGAGTGCAGAGAATAGTTTTTGTGCAAGCTTCATTGCTGAAATGATCTTAAGAATTAGGTGATATTAATTAACATTTTGTTACTCTAAATATAGCTGCACAGCTGAAGTCTCTGCAGCAACAGCCTGACTGGAGTAAACATCTATTTTCAGCTGTGCGTGGTTCAGGTATTGAGTCTTGTGAGCAGCTACAGCTTAGCACAGCTCTTTAAAGGCAGAAGGTAACAGGTACCAAGAAAATCTTGGTAGCTTTCTGATTCCCTTAATTATTGAGGTTTTTCTTTAGAGCATACTGAATCTTAGTTTCCTTTGGAACAGCAGAGAGGCAGCTAAGTGGTTACAGAATTTTTCTGATTCATGCGGCCAAAATCTTTGCTTAAGGCAACTGTTTTTGCAGTGTCAAAACAATGCTGCATGATTCTCAACAGTCTGGAGAAAGAACCCGTTTTCTTCCTCCTGCTGAAACTGTCTTTTGCGTGGAGGAGCTGAGTTGCTTGTAGAAGTCATGCTTGCACATCTGACTCTAAAGGGAGCATTTGCAAATACCTCTGCAGCTTTCCAACTGTGGAAACAATAGCTGGGCTTAGTGCAGCTGTGAGTGCTGGGGAATATCTCATGGTGCCTTGCAGCTCTCCTTATTAGGACCTGTACAGTCCATGTGTGTGAGCCCACGTTGGCAGTCAGCACAGCGAGGATGGTCTTGCTTCTTAGAGTTGTCCCTTTGCTTATCTGCAGTTACAGAGATTGCATCCTTCTGTAACAGATCTGTTAAAGGAGTGCTAATTTTGTATTCATAGTTGATCTTTTAAGTTCTCTTATATTCTGAATTCTGTAACCACATTTTGTAAGGAATCTTACACCAAGACAGTTTCTGGAAGCAAGTGGCTCTAACGGTACCATGAAAGTTCTGACTGAACGTGTTTTTTCACAGTATCACAAGATTGGAAAAGACCTTTGAGATCATCGAGTCCAACCTATAACCCAACACCAACACCCACTCCTCGTCTAAACCATGGCACTAAGTGCCTCTCCAATCTGCTTTTAAACACCTCCAGGGATGATGATTCCACCACCTCCCTGGGCAGCTCATTCCAATGGCCAGTTAACCTTTCAGTGAAAAATTTTTTCCTGGTATCAAGCCTAAACCTCCCCTGACGAAGCTTGAGACCACATCCTCTTGTTCTGTCACTGGTCACCTGAGAAAAGAGACCAACCCCTGCCCGACTACAGCCTCCTTTTAGGTAGTTATAGAGAGCAATGCTAGAAATGCCTTTTGCAGTCAGCATTATAGCCTTGTGTTACTGACAAAGTGTGTTTTATGCAGTCATTTTGAATGGGACTGGTGTTGAATGACACTGACAGAGGCTTCTTTAGGTTCTCATGGAAGGTTATTTTGAATAAGAGAATAAACTGCACTGTCAAACAAATTCTTTGAGATCCCTTGCTCTCCACGTCTCACAATAACCTTTCTTAGTAAGTGTTTAATGTCACAAAATTTTTCTGGTGACTGTGAGTTTCAAATGAAAGTGATTTGTAGAAAATCTTGGTGAGGCTGACTGCCTATTTCACATGAAAAGTTACTTGTGGTAAAGAAATTTGGATTTCTGTACATCACAGCTTTCTACCGCACTCCATGAGTGGATATATATTAGCACATGCTAGAAAATGGATCAGACTTGGAATTTACTGCCTCAGGAGACAAACTGCATATTCCCAAGGCAGATACTGTCAGCTTTCATTGCTGTCTGAAGCTGCTTTTTTCCTTTTGCCATCTGAAACTATTGTTCTGTCTGAAAAATGCCTTTATGCCACCACTTGCCTCTCTTCTTATTTTCGTGCTGGTGCCTTATTGGATCAAAAGCTAGGAAAACCAAGGTGATAGAGACTTATAACACGGGTGGAGTCCTGCCTGCTGCCTGGATATTTGGAGCAGAAAATTGGAAGCTGAGACTAAAACAAGGTAATGACCTGGCAAAAAAAAAAGAAGGTTTAGGTAGCTTGCGTATGAAGAAAACTGGAGGAATATGTGGAGTAAATGCAATTTTCCTGCAGTTTCCAGGCAGCTGGGGTTGTTTGGGGTTAGTGTGGTTATCTTAGAGTCCTATTCTTCAGGGAATTAATAAGGAGCTTGTTTTGTGTGCCATGAAATGGCAAAAGTTGGTGAGCATGGCTGAGCATTTCAGCATTGCTGATTTGAGGAGCTGCTCTCAAAAGCACATCCTTTGCGGCCTGTCCTAATTATCTTGCGTTTTCTTTTAAAGCAATAAAATAATCTGGTTTATTTTCACAGCCCTTTTAGCCATCAAACCACCTTGAAACACAAACTAAGGTTAGAGTCAGGGTGTTGATAATGAAACTCAAGACTGAAGTGGGAGGGATGCTTGCTCTGTTAATAGAGCTTAAAGACAGAAATTTAAGCAGTAGGAGGACAACTGAAACTCAGATGTATTCCTGTTTTGCAGAAGCCTTTCAGTGGCCAACTTCCTAAGTTAAGTGCTAGAGCTGTTCTGTTTGACTTTTATTTATAGTATTTCCTCACTATTAACTTTGCCAGAACTTCAGTTTTTCCCCGCAATCTTACATGCCTAAAAACCTGAGTATTTATGGGTGTTGTGGGACGCAGGGAAGGACACAGCCATGTAGGAGAACTGAGATACTTGTTTGAGATGCTGTGAGATGTGAAGGCTTATCTGTTAAAGCATGGCAAGATTCCTGGCTGCATGCTGAGGCCATCCAGAAATGTGTTTTTAGTATACATCTGAGTGAGTGGCAATGAGCAAAGTGCTCAGTTGTGAAATGGTTTACAAACATGCAAGGAGAATTGCTAAAAAGAGATATTTAACTCCTCAAATTTGGTCAATATGTCCTTCCTTACCTTAGAACCAGCAGCATACCCAGCGCATTTGTTGGTGAGTGCTGGCATGGACTGATGCCAAGGTAAACCCAAAACATGAGAGGTTGTAATGCAAGGCAGTGATGAGTCTTGGTTTGTCTTAGAGGGAGACATAGAATGGTTTGGATTGGAAGGGACCCTAAAGCCCATTGAATTCCACCCCCATGTGCCATGGGCAGGGACACCTCCCACTGACACTGTTATGATTTAACCACTCTGCACACCAGTTCATCTCGGTAATCGTGCAGGAAACTGCACTCTCTTTGCCGTGATGGTTTTATATAGTGAGGAAGGGCTTTCCCCTTTAGCTGAGCTCACCTTGTCTGATTTCATCCTGCTCGTGGGCACTGGGAGTTTGTTCCACAGCTGTGTGGAAGTGGAGCTGTCCTGAACTAGGTCTGTATGGTGGGGAAGAGCAGAGAAATGAAGAACAGCTGCTCAGTTTTGTTCCCCGCCCTGGCAGCTGGGGGGCCTGGTGTTCCAGCATGCAGAGATATGGAGCATGGCTTTTCTCTTGCTGCTTGACTGGCAGGAATCTGACAGTCTTTTGGCAAACTCTCCTCCCTTAGAGCCATTCTGGAATGTTTCTTTTGGACAATTATATTACAGTGGAGATTCATTAAATCTGAGGATTTTCATTGACATAAGGCACATGTGGATCCATCCATCAACAAGCATCTATTTCGCATTAGCGGGGGTGAGATATAAAGGCCTGCTGCCCACTTTGCTCCAAATCCACAAATCAAGGAGCTGTTGAAATTAAGCCAAGGAGAAAATAACTTTCTGCTGCTGGACTTCCTGAGCAGCATTAGCAGTGTTGGAGTTTCTCCTTTGCCTTGCTGTACCAGCATCAGGCTTCTCCCTGCACCAACACGCAGGAATTTCTTGTGGTTGCTTGTGTTGGGAAGAGGTAGCTTGGTGTGTGCTTGTGAACCAGAGGGCAGTGGGGAGGCCTGTGGAGAGCTCTGAGGAACACAGCATGCGCTATAACAAGCTCTGAATTCCTGTGTCAGGTTGCTGGTTTAATACTAGCACTGAAAGACCTATGTGTCCAATTCTTTTGAGTGTGGTTTTATATGAGGAACAGTATCATACATGGAAATCATGAGAATTCATGGGTTTTGTTTAAAAAGCACTCTTACAATGTGCTAGATGGTGGATAAAGTGCAGTTAACTGTGACCTGTAGCGTAGCTTGGTGGCACTTGAACTCCCAGGGTGATACTGGACCTTTTTCCTGATCATTACTTCTTGGAACAGTCAGACTCTTGGATTTTGCACATCTGACAGGGAGCAGTTTCGTCAAAAGGATATTGGTATAACTCGCCTTTTGCATATTAGAAGTGGCTGTACTGATTTTTATCTTAGTGTATTTGAAAACAAATGATAAATGCTTTTATTTTGCCCTTTTCCCCTAAAAATCAGTGCATGTGCATTCCTGGTAAAGTGTAGTGTGCCTGAGAAGACTGCTTAATAAATCAAGCACACTTCAGAATTTAATTGGTGTGGAAGTGGAGAACATACATGAAAAGGATATGTTCTGGACAGGTTATTAAAGTGAGATTTGCAGGGGCTAAGGGTTGCAGTGTTGCGCTGTGCGGTTCAGCGTGGAGGCAGCTGTTAATGTCACTGTGTAGGGTGGGGAAGACCAACCGCCTTCTGTTTTGCATGCTCTCTGCCTGTGCTGCTTTTGCAGTCCAAAACCTCTGATGCTGTTCATGTGCTGAACCTGAACACAGGCTCCCTGGAGAAGCAGGGCCATGATGTACTTCCCAGCACCTCCTTCACTGTCCTGCAGACACAGGTCTCTTGGAGTGGCGTGCTGGGCCAACCTGCAGTTGAGTCTCACCTCTAGCAGCATCAGCTTTTGCTGGCTCACCTCCCTCTGCAGCTGAGGGTTTGTGGTGTTTAACAGGGTGATGCCCGCTCCTCTCAGTGACTCAGCTGATGAGAGATGGGGAAGAGAAGGATAGGAGCTGACTACCCTTGCGTGGTCGTGGCAGTGGGAGCCACAGGCTTGTGCTGGCACTGGTGAGGCTGTAGCGTGGGCTGACATCTGAGCAAGCTGTTGCATTGGTTGGAGATCACAGAAGGTTGTGCTGGATCTGTAGGGACTGGGAAGGCAGCAGGTCTTGAAGACAGCACCCTGAAAGAGGATTTTGATGACCTGTAGTAGAGGGGCTATGTTTTTTTGTGGTTTGAAAAAAGCCAGATGATAATAAATCTCTTCTGAAAACTATGGATTGCTACACAGACCTCTCCTTTGCAGTATTGGCTTAAAAAACTGTCATACGATGGTAACCAGCCTTCTGACCTTCAGGCCTTCACCATGGTTGTACTGTGTGATACAGGTAGCTTGAGCCTGAACATTTCTCAGGTGTCCCAGACCCTCAGTGTGGGCTGGGTACTTGTCTGTTTCCCTTTCCTGGTGAAAAAGCTCAGTGATGGCAATGCCAGACAGACACATCTCCGATCACTTGCAAGCATTTCAGCTTCCATTCACAGCCAGCTCAGGACTTGCAGGCTGACGGTTTTCCTGTTCTGTTATATCTGGTTAAATACAAGTAGATATGTTCAGATTTTGTATTTTAAAATATAGCCATTTTAATAATTCATTATCGAGTCTGAGTTTGACAGAGAGGCAGACAGATTTTCCTAACTGATGCATCATCCTAAGGTAATTACAATGAAAGAGATACGTTGCTCTTCTATTGTAGTACACTTTGAAGGATGCTCTTGCACACCATTATTCATACTGCTCACAATACATGGTTGCTTGCACAAGTCTGGGAACATGTGCTAAATTCTGGAGGAGCATTTAGCACACATTAGCAAGGGACATATGTATCCAGCTCATTCCAGGGGTTGGTGTTGTGATACTGCATGCCGTATCCCTGATGTGTGGCAGGATTCTGTTCATACAGACATGAGAAATTCAATCAGAAGTTCCTTTAACTTGGCGTTGCTTGGTCCTCTCATCAGGAAGGTGGATTTTCCAGCGTCGCTCTGGGACTGTTGACTCTTCTGGCTTTACATTTCTGCTGTAAAGATTTTGGGAGTGGAGGAAAATACTATGTTTATGCTCTCTGTGGAGGGGGTGGCAGCAAGTGTTATGCTATAACGAGGTTAGGTATTTGACCATAACCATGTACTGTTTTTAAATCTCTGTTATGATAGATGTATAATATGATGTCCATTATTTTCTCTTATTTAACTAGTTTTCTTATTTTTTCTTGCCTAGATGAGGGCTATTACCAAGGTGGAAAGTTTCAGTTTGAAATTGAAGTTCCTGATGCCTACAATATGGTGGTGAGTATTCATTATTAATCTAATAGTTGTCACTTTAGATTTCCTTTGTCATAGGACTTCAGAGAGAACTGGAAATTGAGACTAAGAGAGGATCTTCTGTGTGTTACTAAAATATCACGAGTCTATAGAAAAATCTTATTTGCTTGGAGGCTTTGGAGGTCATCTGAGCTCCTGCTCAGGTGGGGCACTGCTAAAAGAGGGATTTGGTTGCACAAGGCCTGGCCCAGTTGGCATTTCAAAACCTCTTAGGATTGAGATTCTACTGCTTCTCTGGACCTCTGTTGCAATGTTAATTACCTTTGGTGTGACTTTTTCCTATATCAGGTCAGAATTTCCCTTTTTGCAGCTTGTCTGTGGCCTCTTGCTCTGTCACTGTGCACCTCTAAGAAGAGCTGGGCTCACATCTCCTCTGTGGGAACTGTAGGCAGCGGTAGGGTCCCACCTTCAGCCTTCTCTTCTCCAGGCTAAACAAATCCAGGTCCCTCAATTTGCCTTGTACTACGTGTGCTCCAGTCTCATCTCCATCTCAGTGGCCGTCTGCTGGACTCACTCCAGTTTGTCAATGTATCTGGTACTGGGGAGCTCAAACTGGAACTCAGTCATTCCTGATGCAGTCACAGGGAGTGGGAATAATCATTTCTCTGGCTATTCTTTTGCAGGCCAGTGTTTGCAGCCAAACAGCCTTGGGGCTTTTATTGCCTCAATTACGTTGTGTGTTATAGGAAAAATAAGTATTTGCAGCTCTCTGACAGAAACTGCGTGGAAGCACAGCAGAGTCAGGCCTGAGGGTCTCCCTCCTGACTGGGTTCCACTCACGTTTTCTCTCCTGTTAATTATTCCTGAGACTGGAATTTAATCATTAGTGTTACAAAAATGTTTGTAAGACAAAGAATGAAATAGGTGAACAGAAAGGAAAAGTCTTCTTCATTTTGTTTCTGTGGGGCCTTCAGTTGGTGCTCATAGTTCTGATACTGGGCTTGAGTGCTCAATCCCTTCTGAGAACGTGTAGTGGAGGGCATGGAAAGCACAGACACGGTGCCAAGTGACCTCCTTTAGCACACTCTGCCAGTTCTGCTGGTTGTCTCCCAGGTGGTTTAGTTGAGTGTCTTTAAAAAACAATTATTTCGATGGTTATTAAGCAAACAGCTTTTCAGGGGACCTACAAATTGTTGCAATGTCTATTGTAGATAAACCAAACACTCTGGACAGCTTGGCCTTTTCAGGCATGAGAAATGTTGGCATTTTGTTATTGTACTTTACTAAAAGTGCAGAACCTTGCAAGAGTGGGGAGATGCAATTATAAGAAAAATAACTTCAGAGAGTTGAGCTGTCAAAAGAACAAGATTGACCCCACTAATGGATAGTAATTGGGGCGCAGGTCTGATTCTCAGGAATTACACCTGCCACTCTGTGTCCTGGTAGTTTGATACATAAGGAAGTTCAACTTGTTTGAGTATTTGAGTTGCAATATTTGCGTTTAGGTATGTGAATTGCAGAAGAGAGACCTCATTGTCTTTCAGTTTGGATGGTTTTGATAATTTTGCTTGCTTTTGGAATTTTTTTCCAGTCTTTCTCCATTCTGTTTTCTCACTTTTGGTGTTGGTGGTTCAGAGTTCTTCCTCAGAGGCTGAAGAATGTTTAGAGGGGAGTGTGGAAAGACCTTTGGCTTTTGTGTTCAGATGCACCAAGCCTAAATTCAGTGTTAAATATTGGTAGTAGTTGCAGTCACATTGTTTATATACGTGTACGAAGGAGGTGCAGTGGTCTGGAATGTAATAGTTTGGATTCCTGAACTAAACTTGGAGAACGGCACATTAACACTGCTGGTAGTGTAAAAGGTTGTGTTTCTGAAAGCAGAGGAGTTGGGTTTGCATTCCAGAAGATGTCTTCAATAAATATTCCTTTATTTATAGTCTACGAATACATGAGACATGCACTGTATTCTGTAAGAAGTTGATGCTTGTAGAGGACTCCCTTTGTAGGGTTGCACCCGCACTGTAGCAACAAAGGTGGTCATTTAAGGTTGACTGAATCCTTGTGCTAGCTTGAATGAATTGACAGAATCACAGAATGTCCTGAGTTGGGAGGGACCCGCAAGGACCATCCAGTACAACTCCTGTACAGGACGACCCCAACATTCACACAGTGTGGCTGAGGGCATTGGCCAGATGCTTCTGGAGTATTGACAAGCTTGGTGCTGTGACTGCTTCCCTGGGGAGCTCTTCCAGTGCTCCACTGCCCTCTGGGAGAAGACCTTTTCCTAATGTCCAATTTAATCCTCCCCTGTCATATCTTCCTGCCATTCCCTCTGGTCCTGTCATTGGTCACCAGGCAGTAGAGATCAGTGCCTGCTCCTCCTCCTTCCCTTGCGAGGAAGCCGTAAACTGCTCTGAGATCCCCCCTCAGTCTCCTCCAGGCTGAACAAACCAAGAGACTTCAGCTGCTCCTTGTATGGCTTCCCCTCTAAACACTTCAGCAACTGCCATCACATTGTGCCATACCTGGGAAACATGGCCTTCAGGATAAAGGGAGAAACCCTGTCATGTTCTACGCTGTCTAATTTTTTAGTCTTCTTCAGTAACAGCAGTTTAACCACTGTGACAGTGCTGGGCACAAGGGAACAATTCACAATACATATATAGGCAATACGTCTTCATTTTGATTTCTTAAGTTTTTTTATGTTTAAGGTATTCACCTAAACAACACTGCTGCACATATTTCCTATTCCTAACAAGAGAGATGTATGTTAATTTTGATATGTTCTTTTTTTTATTCTCAGTTGCTATGATTAAAAAAATCTTCAGGTTTGTTACGGTTCCCTGCTCAGCACTGGCAGAAAATCTGCAGCTGATGTTAATTAGATATTTTTCAATTCTGAGCACCTGTCACTCAACACAAAAGTAAAATATTTTGCCTTTGTGCAATGTAGAAAAAAATGCTGTGGGTTGAATGTTGGGCTGTGGTCAAGTTATTAATGAAAATGTGTACTTACACAAATATTGAGACAGTTATGCTGAGGCCGTGGTTTATTTTAAGACTTAAACGAGCGATGGCAGTTGTAAGAGCCTGATTCTGTTTGGCTGCCTCAAGCCACTCATTCTTCTGTCTGAAAAGACTTGTTTTCCACCAGAAAGCTGTGCCCTTGTACCTTATTCCCCTCTCACAGACAGCCCAACTGTGCTTGCTGCTCAGGGAGGTCCTGCTGCAGTCTTGCTGGTAGGGAGAGCAGGGGCAAAGCAGTACCTCGGGACCCCAGAGCCCCCTAAGCTGCCTGTACAAATAAATTCCTTCTGGATCAATCGTTTTGCCTTTGTTTAGCCCCCAGTTTATGGGGAAACCCAGAGTCTTACCACAGCAACCCCTGGGCTATCCAGATGAGGTCACGACAGCAGTGTTTTTAGTGGAGCTCTTCTGCCGTGACAGTGCTCTTCCAGCCTGTAAGCAAGGTTGGAATATCACACATCTGCATCAGGCTCCTTGCAGGAGTGCTGAACATGTTTGTGTTGGGAGTGAAAACACTGGACAAGACTGGAAAGTCGTCATAGCCCTGGCCCAGAGCATGAATCTATTTTCTAGCTAATCCTTTTAGCCTACAGAAAAAAAAGAACATCTGTTTTTTAAACTACAAAATGTGTAATTTATAGTATAGTTTCTTGTCACAGCATCCTTTAATTTCTGCAGCATCCTTTGCCAAAGCCTTGTGTGTTTGCTGCACCTCTGGGGAATTCTTTTTTTGCCCTTCATTCCTTGTTAGCAAGCATTCAGCTTCTACACTGGGAAAAGCAGCAGATGTATAGGATGGCAGCGTAGTGGAAGGGTATAAGAATGTACAGTTAAAGACTTTGTGCTGAGGACTACAGCTTTGGCATAGTCCTCTGCCCAGGGAGTAAAGCGCTGGAGGCTGATCTGGAAAGCAGTGGTCTGAGCACATAGGGAATAATGCATCCTCACGCCTTCGGTGTGACTGACTGGGATGTACTCTGCGTTCTGGCACCGGGGCTGCAGACTTCGTTAGGGTGAGGATTCAAGCCTAAAGTTTGGGAGGGGTGGTTAGCAGAATGCGTGCTTGGGAGCAGGCGCTGCTGTGAAGTGGTGCACAGGGCAGGCAGATGGTTAGGGCTTGATCAAATGTCTGTGCCACTGAGCTGCTGTACCCAGTAGTGGAAATGTTTACTATGGTTGTCTGTAAGGCAGTCATAGAATCGTTTGGTTGGAAAAGACCTTTGAGATCATGAAGTCCAACTGTCCCTGTCCACTATTAACCCAGATCCATGAGCACCTCATCCACTCGTCTCTAAACACCTCCAGGGATGGGGTGTTTAAACCTCCCTGGGCAGACTCTGCCTGAGAAACCTTCCAGTGAAGAAATTTTTCCTGATGTCTAGTCTGAACCTCCCCTGGTGCAGCTTGAGGCCATTTCCTCTTGTCCTATCATTTGTCACCTGGGAGAAGAGACCAACACCCACCTCACTACAACCTCCTTTCAGGCAGTTGTAGACAGTGATGAGGTCTCCCCTTCAGCCTACTTTTCCTCAGGCTAAACAATCCCAGTTCCCTTAGCTGCCTCTCATAACACTTGTTCTCCAGCCCCTTTCCCAGCTCCATTCCCCTTCTCTGGACGCGCTCCAGCCCCTCAATGTCCTTCTTGTAGTGAAGGGCCCAAAACTGAACCCAGCACTCGAAGTGCAAGCCTCACCGATGCCAAGTGCAGGGGCACGATCACTGCCCTGGTCCTGCTGGCCACACAATTTCTAATACAGACCAAGATGTCTTGGGCCTTGTTGGCCACTTGGGGCACAATAAAATGATACATGGGTTCTTCCACTGTATCTGTGACTAACTGAACCTTTGAAGATGTAGCAGATGTGGATAACAATGTGCATCTGAGCTTGAGAACTGGAGAGGGTTTCTGTGTTTGATCAAGTTATTGGAGGCACGAGGGTGGTTCAAATGAATTCAGATGGGAGACCTCACAGCAGCCTTCAGGTACCTAAAGGGGCTACAGGAAAGTTGGGAGAGGGACTTTTTACAATGCCTGGAGTGATAGGATGAGGGGGAATGGCTTTAAATTAGAAGGAGGAAGGTTTAGATTAGACATGAGGAAGAAATTCTTAATGATGAGGGTGATGAAGCCCGTGGCACTTGTTCCCCAGGGAAGTGATGGCTGCCCCATCCCTGGAGGTGGTCAAGGCCAGGTTGGGTGGGGCTTTTGATCACCCTGATCCAGTGGGAGGTGCCCCTGCCCGGAGGGGTTGGAATGTGATGGGCTTTGAGGTCCCTTCCAACCCAAACCATTCCATGATTCTATGATGTGGGCTACAGCACCAACAGTAATTTTCATCGCCCCGCTCTGAAGTGAAGACATTTTTAACAATGTCTTATTTATGAGATAGCCTGTGGAATGTTTGATGGTGATGGGATATTGTGTCAGAACACAGAGTAACTGGTACTGGTACAGATGTTGCAAAGGGATCATGAGAGGAAAGCTGGAGCAGTTAATTCTCTTGTCTCCTCAAACTACCATGGTGTTAGAGATTAAAACCTGTTGGTAAACCTGTCACTTGCCGTTTGACAGTGTTATTCTTGTTAGGAAACAGCTGCACCTCCATGAGCTTTTGTATGAGGCAAACAGGAGTTTGTTAGTGTTTGTGCTTACAAAACCTGCCAGGAACGTTGCTGTCCATACAGACATCAGAGGAAGCTGTGGAACAGCAAACAAAGACATTTAATGGTGGGCAGGAGATGCTTTTGGCACTAAGTGCTGCTGCCTGACCTCTGTGACCGCAGCATCTGTTCACCAAGCACGGCCTTTGTGGTTGACTGACTGCCCAGAAGTAGGGGTCAGGGGGAGATGCAGCAAAAAGAAGCAACCAAATCCAATCCAGTGACTGAGGGATTAATTGATTTGAAGAAACAAATAAACTCTCTTCTTTTCTACCTTGAGATGCAGCTGGTGAAATAACGGGTGCCACAAGACAGGTGCTTTAAGGAACCTGATTAATAATAATAACGATGGTGGTAGTTAATAATAATAACGATAATAATATTAATGTGAGTCACTGATTTCCAGGAGGGATTGAAAGGTCTGTAACACCTCCCTTATGAAAAAAGGCTGAGATAGTTGGGATTGTTCAGCCTGAAGTTCTTTTGGAGAGCAGTAAGGAATACCTTAGGGATAGCATGTAGCTTGGTCTCTGGAATCTGTATTCCTGTTAATGCCTCTTTTGGGGAATTATGTTTTGTAGGAACTGTAGAGCAAATAACTGGAGTCGTAGCTGCAGGGCAGTTCACAAGAATGTTTTGGGACTGTCGAGGGAAAACATTTCAGATGACATTGATGCCAGATTTCTGCTAGGAATCTCATCCTGTCTTGAGAGAAGAGGTCATGAAGTGAAGAACTACAGTTTCAGGACAGATAAAAGGTCTCTGTGTTAGTACAGCTGTCCTGTGCCAAACTGATTGAGATCTGCAACTGTTAATTGAGTTCGTTTATTGATTAGTACTTGATATTCCATCTCCTTTTGGCAAGGATAATGGAGAGATTACTTATTAGCTGCATTTTTAAAAAAATATGACTAACTTGATGTGAAACTTGCTCTGCAAAACTCCCACCACCACGCGTAGTTCTCAAACGCTTGCGACCTGGATGTGTTCACCGATACGTTAAAGTGCGCTGAGAAGGGATGTGAGAGTCAGACAGCTTCCGTTATCAAAACTAAGGAGATCCTCAAAAATAAGAGGCCGCTTAGAAATAGAGAAGAAAATTAACCCTTTCACTGTTGTGACCCCCAGTTGAGGTTGGATCCATCTGTGCAGCTTTCAGTATGAGGTGGAGGAAGAGTTTCAGCGATGAAGTAAATGAGTTCTGTAACCTTTGTGGGAAGTGTCACGTGTATGACCTGGAGATGGATGGAGGTATTCAAGTGAAAGATCATCTTGAGGAAATCTTGTGCGGATTTGTTGGTCTAAGGAAGACTTAAACTCGAAGGAGAATTTTGGTGTGAAGATAACTGTTATGGTAGTGCTGTGTTTGCCCTGTCTTTCTAACAGAGGGAAAAGGAGAGAGAGAGAAAGAAAACCTTTGTCTTACCATCAGTGGTGGGTTTTTCTCATTTGGATCAATGAAAGACACTGATGAAAGGGTAAAGGAATTGTTTTGTTTCCACAATACAAAAAGAGACACCAGTTAATTCACTCCAACTGTGAGGATTTGGGGATTATGTTTTTTTTTAGAAGATTAATTTGTATAAAGCTCAATTCTTGCTCCTCAATAGATTCCTGGCTTGCAGGTGCTTTGGTAGAAATTAACTCTTTTGTCTTGATCTACCAGCATGGAATGAATATCGCTGCCTTCTTTTTCTTGAGAACCAGCCATAATGTGGTGAGTTGTCACACCAAAAGGGCAGGACATCATCCAGAGGGACCTGGATAGGCTGGAGAAGGGGGGCCATGTGAGCGTTGCGAGGTTCAGCGAGACCAAATGCAAGGTTCTGCACTTGGGTTGTGGTTTCAATACAGGCTGAAAGACAATATGAGTGAGAGCAGCCCTGTGGAGCAGGACTTGGGGTGGTGGTGCATGAGAAGCTCAACACGAGCCAGCAACATGCACCAACCCTGTCCTGGACTGTATCCCAAGAAGCATGGCCAGCAGGTCGAGGGAGATGATTCTGGTGAGACCCCATGTGGAGTGCTATGTCCAGTTCTGGAATCCCCAACATAAGAAGGATATGGAACTGTTGGAACAGGTTCAGAGGAGGCCATGAAGATGATCCGAGGGCTGGAGCACCTCTGCTATGAGGACAGGCTGAGAGAGTTGGGGTTGTTCAACCTGGAGAAGAGAAGTCACTGGGGAGACCTTAGAGCAGCCTCCCAGTGCTGAAAGGGGCTACAGGAGAGCTGTGGAGGGACTTTTTGCAAGGGCCTGGAGTGATAGGATGAGGGGGAATGGCTTTAAATTGGAAGGGGGAAGATTTAGATTAGACATTAGATTAGATGATGGTTGGTGTTAGTGTGGGTGTTGGTGTTAGTGTTGGGTTATAGGTTGGACTTGATGATCTCAGAGGTCCTTTCCAACCTTATGACACTGTGATACTGTGATACATTGGGAGGAAATTCTTCACAATGAGGGTGGGGAGGCCCTGGCACAGGTTGTCCAGGGAGGTGATGGCTGCCCCATCCCTGGAGGTGTTCAAGGCCAGGTTGGATGAGGCCTTGAGCAGCCTGGTCTAGTGGGAGATGTTGGAACTGGATTGGATTTGAGGTGCCTTCCAACTCAAACCGTTCTATGATTCTGTGTTCCAGAGCAACATGAAGGTGTAGCTGATGAAAAGCTGTGCTCTTAGAAAAATTCTAAGAGCAACACTTGATTTGAAAGTAAGAGGTTTGAGAGTGTTTCTCTGCATGCTGTTTAAGCTCCTGTTGGTGTCCCTTGAGTTATTGGACAAACATGAAATAAGAGTGGAGAAAAGTCAACATCTATGTTATAAATGGCAGATTTATTGCGGTGGTCGGTGTTTTCTTCTGGTGCTGGACAGATACATTATGGGTAGCTCAGTACCAGGTGTATTTTCTTATCTCTTTTTTCCAAAGAGTATTAGTTATTATTAGTATTTCACTAAAAAGATAGTGGGGAAATTGAGAACAAAGTGGTGAGGCAGAACACATCCTGCTGCCTAGCAGATACAACTGCTGGAGCTGTTTTGTCTCTTGGCTGGAGACTTCATGGAGGAAAATAGCTCCACATCTATAATAAGTGATTTAATTGAAGTTATGAAATGTAACGGTCTGTGCTGATGTATTCCAGTAGACTTACTATAAGAAATCATCTCCTTGATTGAAAGCTGCAAAGTGTAATTTGGAGAGCACAGGTGGAACAACGTGCTGTTGCTAAGCTACCAGAATTTTTATGACCGGCTCTTTATTTACTTCACAAAACTAGGGCAAATGAGACTGTATTTTAAGAATTTGCATTTCAAAATGCACTATGGAATTGCAGAAATCTGGTGATCGGGCCTGAAAAGAAGTTTGGTGGCTCTTTATGTTTATGCCTTAGGTTCAGCTATGACATACCTTCTTGATGCTTATTGTGATACTTGCTACTCAATTGTGAACAGGAAGGTCTGCCTTTGAAAGAAGCCGTTCTTTTGACATAGTCACTGTCTTTGCATCCTCTGCTGGTTTTTAACAAACCCCTGCCTTGGATGGGCCTTGGGCGAAAACAGTAGTTTTCTGAGTTAAGTTGTTGACTTACTGGTTAAGTGTTAAGAAACAGTATGACCTGGAATGTTTTATTTCCCGTGAAGGAGATGGAAGAAGAAAGAAAGTTTACTTGGCTTTGTTTAAAGTTATGTTTTTCTAGTAAAAAGCAGGATACCAGCCCAGCTTTTGTAAAGAGCTCAAAGAAGTAAACAGGAAGAGAAAGCTGGTGTGGCTCCTGTATATCACTGTCTTTAACATATAAACCTAGGCTGTGAATATCAAATATATTTGTCTCTTTCAATTCTATGACTTGTAACTGTGTTAGGGTTTTATTTTAAGGGGTAACACTGTGATTTGTTTTCTCTCCTGGCAGCCTCCAAAGGTGAAGTGCTTGACAAGAATCTGGCATCCGAACATCACAGAGACGGGAGAAATCTGCCTAAGGTAGCACTGGCATTCTGTGGTTTTTAACCTCGGAAGTTTAGCTGTGTGATAAAACATTGTTATTTTCTTGCCAGTATTTTTTAAAACAGATTCTGCAAATCAGTGGCGTGTGACCCTTAAGAACTTAGAAATCTACTGAAACTGTTCTTGCTGTGTGTCAGAGACCATGTAGAGCCTGGCTTTTCAGATTCAGACTTAACATTTTGTTCTGCTTGGGGTAAAAATATAAACTCCAACCTAAACAAAACTTAGTTGTGTTTTTTCTCCCTGAGAAGGCTTAATGCTTTACTTCTTTGATGCCTGAATGTATAAAGAACTTGAAAACCATCTATATTTCAAAAAGGAAGGAAAACGCATTCTTTAAAACTTGGACAGGAGCTATTCTGTATTTGCCGTTTGTTTATTTTAACATTTAATATCCACTGTAAGACACATGTACCAGAGCTGGAGGAGCATAAGTCAAGACACGAAGACTGAAAGCTTTACTTTGCCAAAGTGAGAGGCTTATGTTGCTGGACAGTTTTGCTTCACAGGGAGTGTTTCCTCTTCAAAATCGATTTCTGAAACTTTGCAATTTCAGCCTTTCATCATGAGTACCTGATGGTTCAATTGGCCAGAAACCAAACATAAACACAAGTGAGAAAGTACCACTGTTATTTTTCAAGTTAACAGGACATAAAAAGTAGATGAAGCAGAAGCAATGAGTATAAGTGAGATTGAAAGCTGTTCTGGAAATCCAAACCACCATGTGTAGCAAATCACCACTTAAAAAAAGAGCTAAATTTTTCCTTTAGATTTAAAAATTATTTTAATGCTGTGTTCAAGACCCTGGTGCAAATTAAGTTTTCGCAGGGCAATGTGTCATTATTCATGCACGCATCAGGCTTTGAGTCAAATGGTGTAAGAAAAGGAATGAATATGAGCTGTTTGGAACCGGGGAGCAAGAAGTACTAAACACCAAGTGATAGCTAAGAGTTTAAGCCCTGACTACAGTGCAGCATCTTCTGAGGTTAAATAAAGCAACACGTTGAGGATATTTCACTGTTTCTTGTCTTTAATTATGAAAGGTGAAAGTGATGCTGGAAAAGGTAATTCTAATGAGGTCATTTTTTTCAGCATCTGCACTGAAGCATCAGCTTTATTTGATTGTCAGGTACTTTAATGCATCCAGCCTTTGAGATGTTTAGATGGAAAAACTAAAATAGCTTAGATTGGTTTATGCTTGTTAGAATGGAGAATGCACTCTATATATAGTACCTGCAATCAGCTTGCAGGTCTTTACATTAAAATAGCTTCCATTATTTTTAAAAGCAGAAAAAAATTCCCTATTGTTATTTTTCCCAACTGTCTTTTACTACACATCCCTCTAGCTCTGCTATGTGTTGGTTTGATGATCATCCCTGAATTAAAACATACCAAGTGGTCAAATAGTGGTCAAGTTCGATAGTTTTGGGCAGGAAAATGGCTGTTGCTCTGTGCTTTACGTATTGCAGTTACTTTAGACCATATTAATTGGGTGTGGAGCATACTTGAGGGGTTTGCCTCCACTGCACACGTGGATAGAAGACATCAAGAAACCCAGGGAGATGTTTGCTTACTACAGGCAGCAGTTGACTGTTTTATTGAGCAACGTGTGATGCACACCACTGACTTTTTCTTCTTGCCACTATTGATGTGATCTTTGCCTGAGGTGGCTTGTTCCTCCTTGACCCCATAAGCTTCTAGAATAGTTCAGTCAGAAATTTCACTGCTTTTCAGCTCTTTGGTGAGGGGGTCAATGTTGTTGGATGTGCTATTTCAGAAATTGATGATGTTAGTTGAGGTTTGATTGCTCCATGATGCAATATTAAAGGCTGCTGGAGGAGAGGCATTTGAAGACTGCTGAATTGTATCATCTGGTGTAGCTCAGTGTCAATATTTCTCCAGTTATAAAAGCTGATTTAAGTTTGTCACTCATTTCTGTTCCTCAGTGCTGTTCCCAGTCTCCTCAGCTGTGCCAGTGTGGAAACAAAAAGCTCTTTAGGTGGACTTTCCACACCAGTTGCTCCCCGCATCCAGTCTGTGTCCAGGTTTGCAGAGTGGTTGCACTGATGGCACTGGGTTGAGCAGAGAGGTGAGCAAGAGAACAACCCCTCTAACGTGTCTCTAGCAGCAGAAGGATTCTGAAGTGGATTTACAGCTTTTTAATTTAAACTTCCCTTGAATAATACTTTCTGTTGGCAAAGGGAAGGCAGAGGTTTTGTTGGAACTGACATTTTGTGTTGATTAATGTGTTCATCTGAGTTCTTTACATACAGCAGATTTCTCTTCTGGACTGGTCTCTCCATTGCAGTAACTCTTGGTCATTTACGCTGTAAATCATGTCAGCTGGACTTTGGGAAAGTTTTAAGCTTGCTGGAGCCATGCAGTTCCCAGTTCAGTAGATGTTTTTGCAAGGTCTCTTTAGGATGCTATGTATTTAGAAAGAAAGAAATTCCTCACAGCTTTTCTCCATGGAGGAACTGCTTGCAGAATGAGAAAATATTTGTGGAAAGGAAAACTGAGCAGCTGGCTGGTCACATCAGTGGCTGGTTTAGTTACTGTGGCTTCAAAAATAATGATTTTGCAGTCTTCCCATAGGAACTTGGATATAAGGATTTTAAATAATGCTCTGCAAGGTTTACTTAGGTACAAACATTGGATGTTAAGGGGAGATTATCAGTCCCAGTCCCACCATAACTGAGGACATGCTTGGCTTTTTATAAAATCATAGAATGATTTGAGTTGGAAGGGATCATCCAGTTCCAGCCCTCTTGCTGTGGAACACCTCCCACTGGATCAGGTTGCTCAGAGCCCCATCCAGCCTGTCTTGAACACCTCCAGGAATGCGCAGCCACGATTTCTCTAGGCAACCTGTGCCAGGGCTTCAGTAGTGTTCTCTTAGACCCTGCTTATTCCTGTTCCTGCTGAAGTTCCTTGCTGTCTCTTCCCTAAGGTGTGCTCTCAGTCACCAGCTTCAGGCATCAGAAATGCTGCACAAATTGTGCAGTTGGTTTATCCCACTCTTTACTTTTGCAAATTCATTCTCAGGCATCACAGGGGAAGCTTCTGTTACTCCATCTAAATAACACCAGATGAGGTTTCTTGCAGTCTTGTACAAGACAGCAAAGTCCTGACAGTTTGAGAATAGTCACTTCAAGTAAAGGAGTTTTCCTGTCCATCAGGTGCCCTGAAACCCTGGTAGGACAGTGGCTTTTGTGGTGGTCCTGGCAGCTCACCAAAGGCAGCCTCTTGAAGCGTTGAATCTTTGCTGGTTGTGATGTTTGAGAACTACCTGGCAGCCCAGCTCCTCTATGGCAGCAGGATCCGTGGATGAAAGGTCTTTGAGCAGAAGCTGCATGCAGGTGGTTATTCATCCGCTAAATTGGTTCGTGATGGGTTTTATGTCTTTCTCCTCATTTAGGTGTTAATTCTACTTTTTGTGTGTATGATGCTCTGAGAGCGATCACCACCCAGAGCTCCAGGCTGCCTGGCAGTTATATCTATGTCATTCCCATGGAGAGCACGAGATGCAGTTTCTCTGTGCTGGGAAAAGACTTTGATTAGGGACCTAATGATCATTCCCAGTCTGTAGGAGGAAAGAGCCTGATGCTCTAAAAATGAATTACATCAGCAAATGAGAAATATTAGGTAAAGGGTACACATACCTACCTTCATTGCTTTTCTGCTCTACAAGAGGTATGGTGTCTCCTCCAAAGGCCTGGTGCTGATGTTGTCAGCTGGAGATGTGCTGGGAGAGAGCTCTGAGGCTTTGGGGAGCTGGAAGAGTGTTAATGAGGCTTCGCTGATACACTCAGGCTCTTTGAGCTGCCTTCGTGGATAATTTTATGCCCTTTTTTGTGTTTGTTAACTTATTCACCAACATAAGAAGGATATGGAACAGTTGGAACAGGTCCAGAGTAGACCACGAAAGTGATCAAGGACTGGAGCACCTCTGCTATGAGGACAAGGCTGAGAGAGTTGGGGTTTTTCAGCCTGGAGAAGAGAAGGCTCTGGGGAGACCTTAGAGCAGCCTCCCAGTACTGAAAGGGGCTCTGGGAAAGCTGGGGAGGGGCATTTTACAAGGGCTTGTAGTGACAGTCCAAGGGGAAGCGGCTTTATATTGGTAGGGGGAAGATTTACATTAGACATGGGGAAGAAATTCTTCACAATGAGGATGGGGAGGCTCTGGCACAGGTTGTCCAGAGCAGTGGTGGCTGCCCCATTCCTGGAGGTGTTCAAGACCAGGGCTTTGATCACCCTGATCCAGGGCGAGATGTCCCTGCCCGTGGCCGGGGGGTGAGTCTGGGATGATCTTTAAGGTCTCTTCCAGCTCAAACCATTCTATGACTCCTTGCTCTTGAGTTCACAGTGAGGTATGTGGAGAGGTAGAGAGGAGAACTGTAGCAAAATGTTATGAGGAGCAGACAAAAGCAAGCTAAAAAGCCCCTTATTTGCTCAAAATCTTAAAATCCTGGCTCTTGCCTGTTCAGCAACACTTTTGCTTTTACTTTTGTGATACGAACAAAAATCACAGCCACAAGATGCTATTTTTAATGCTCTTCAAGTTAGTTTTGAGCTACAGTAGTGGTAATGGCATATTTTACCTCTTTTAAAGGCACATTAGCAGCACAGTTAAGATGAATTTGTCTTGTCCAGCATCGTCCTCCTGTTCCTAGCATCTCTACATTGAACAGGGAGTGGTGCTAGTCAGAGCATATTTCCTTGGATTAAAACCTTAGTGCATTCCTTAAATAATTATGGATAGGCTGTACGGTCCTGCCATCTGCTATAACTTAAAAATGACTTAATGCAGGTTGTCCTGAAAGTTGCTAAAACCTGATAGTTTAAGGCTGTTTCCCTTTAACCCTGTCATTTCAGTAGTAGAAGCTGCTGGTGGTGATGAATTTTTGTGCTTTGCTACTTTGCTATACGAGTTTAAAGTTTTAGAAGGCTGTTTAATGGAGGAAGACCTGGTTGTGAAATGGTACATCAAATTTTCCAGACTTTCTTTCTCACTCAGATTATTGCTTTGCCTTTCCTAAGTGTGAGCAAAGCTTCAGCTCATTTCTCACTTATGCTCTGTTCTCTGATATTTTTACTTCTTGTAACTGGTGGTGTTTTGGCCTGAAAGGTCCAGGAATGCCTGAGCAGCCAATCACACCTCAATTATTTCAACTGAATAGGTCAACAGCATCACTGGGCTTAATGTGTAGCATAATGTGCAGGTCATAGAAAGTTTCTATACCATATGTGTGGAAAGTCTGTATCTTATTTATGTTAACATATCCTTATGTATTTGTATTAAAATTGAAGAGCATGCATTATAGCTTATACGGAACTTTTTCCTCCTGTAAGGAACCTCTCTTACCCCTGAGTATTATCCATTGTGGATTCTGGCTGGGGCTGTGCGGTGTTGGGTTTGTCTGTAAAGCCTGATCATGTTCTGCGTGCCGTGCAGTTGACCTGCTGGGAGGGGACTGTAAGGCCCTGCTGCTTGGCTTTCCTGTCCCTTGTGGCTTGAGATGCAGATGCTCGTGCTGCGACTGCTGCAGAACCTTCCTGAGCAGACAAACCCAAACTATTTCACTTCTCTGTCCCTGCTTTTAAGAAGTCAAAGTCCTCTCATAGAAGAGAGGGTGGTAATCTGCTTCTTGCTGATTAGGTATCCCACCAAAAATACCCTTTCTTCAGCAGATTTGGTGAGGGGTCATTCTGTGAGTCTCTCCTCACCGAAGATGAACATGTCCCAAACTGGAGCACATGTGTCTGTGTGCTCAGGGGAAAATAAAGTTTTGATGTTGAGACTGTGTCGCGAGGATTTATGTCACAGTTATTTTGCTTGATGAAAATAATTCTGTTTTTTGACAAGTTTGAGCTCAGATTGGGTAATCTGTACTGACATGGTGTAGAGTGTGATTGGAGGAAGGCATGCTAAATTTTGTGCTTTAAAAGCCCAGTACCAGATATAGTGCAAGAGGTCTGTGATGCTTGCGATGCAATTACTGCTTCATGTTTTCTGAGAAGATTCTGACAAAGGCTGTTTAACACGAAGTTGCACTGTATAATATGTGTGTCTCTTTTCCAGTTTATTGAGAGAACATTCAATTGATGGCACTGGCTGGGCTCCAACTAGAACATTAAAGGTACTATTTCTTTTTAGATACATACATCAAACTAGATATCTTTTAAAGTACTTTTATGGACTTGGAAAGAGACAAATAAATGAGCTTTGCTCTATGAACAACTGAGGTTTTTGTCTTTCAACAAGTGTTGGTGGCAATACTGAGACAAGTGCAGTGCTGACTGGTTCTAGGGATGTTTGCTGGCTTTACTGTAGCTGCACAAATATTGCTTTGACTGATAAAAGGTTGTGTGGAATGATATGGTGACCCAGTAGAATGATATGGTACCAGGCTCGGTAAGATCAGTCTGCTTTTATACCCAGGCAACAAATACAAGAGCATGACATGAGCAGGACTAATGGTAATCCATAACCCTTCTAATTTCCATTGTGTTCACATCCCTGGTTAACCAGTAGTTTATCTTCTCCAAGTTCCTCTGAGTGGAGGAACTTGGAAAAGTGAGAGGCAAGTTGCATTTGGGAGAAATGCCACATGGAACAGAACCAGAGTGTAGTTACTGAATGTCTTGAATCCTGCTTCATCCCCCATGTTCAGAGGGGGAAGCAGCACATCTGCATAAAGCAGGGCACTTGTGGCTGCTTTAGTCACTCCAGCAGGGAGTTGCCTCGTCCCTTTAACCTCATCTCCAGTGTCATTTCACCCAAGTCACTAAAATGTAAGTGAATTCTGGCCCTTGAGGTTGTGTCACTGTGATTTCAGGCCAAGTTCAGTGCTTGGTCCCACCCCAGCCTGACAGTGTTCAGGTTCAGTCCTGGTTCCTGTATGGAATGCTTTTAGGGAGAGTGTCACAAAGCACACTGTTCCAGCACAGTGATGGCTCTTGTCTTGCTACGGGAAGCAGTCAGTTGCCCATTTACTGTTACGTGGCTTTGCTGCCAGAGGAGTCTCACAGAGCCATGATCTGTTTTACCAGGAACCCTGCCAGACCTGGTTCTTAAAGAACATTAGCTACATTAGGTGGATAAAGGGAACTTGAGTCAGGTGTTTGTTGCTTTTCAGAGACAAGCTGAAAACAAGTTTTATCTGGTACTTGGTTTCCTTTTGGGCATGGCGAGTGAGATCTGTGACTTTCATCTGTAACATCTCTCCATGAGCTTCTGACTCTGGAAAGTGAAGCAGAGTAAATGTGTGTGTTGTTTTGTGGATGATTTTGTTTTACCCCTTGTGTTTCTGTGTTCATATTAGGTTAAATTGAGACACTGACTGGGTAATTAAGTTAACTGGCTCTGTGCCTGTATTTGATTCATTTTTGAACTACAGGTTTTAAGCTCCACCCATTGGCAAATGAGTACCCAGATACTGCAACTGGACAAGAACGCAGAAGTTTTTATGTGCTCTCCTAGCTTTGCTCATGGTATCTTTCTTCCAGAGATTAAAACAGATCCTGTGGCATGTTAAGGCTACGGGTGGGAATAACTGTTGACATTATGTGTCCTTGTCTTCCTGTCCTCAGTGATGATGGGAGATTTGTATT
Source organism: Tapera naevia (assembly GCA_033556795.1). NCBI lineage: Eukaryota > Metazoa > Chordata > Aves > Cuculiformes > Neomorphidae > Tapera > Tapera naevia. The sequence goes on along the minus strand of JAUMJJ010000195.1, from coordinate 1,441,595 downwards.
AATCTTCTTTTCCATTTTACTCTTGCAATCAGTTTGCTAATTGCGTGTGATTAATTTCATAGATTAAACATCCTGGAGACTCAGCTACCAGGAGACTCAAATTACTGAATATTATGAAGTATTTTAAGGTGTTTTTACCTCCAATAAGTAACAGGAAATAAATACTCCACAACCTCTAACAAAAAACCTCAGGAACTTTGTGGGTGTTGAAATGAAACATTCAGCAATAGGGAAGGAGGTCACAGCTTAACTTTAAAAAGAAAAAAATAAAATCCAGCATCCTACTTGGATTTTGTCTTTTTCCTATGGGTGCTTTAAGAACCACAATTTCAAGTTCACATCTTATAGCTTTAAAAAAAAAACTCACCCAGAATTGAAAAGCTCTCATTCCTTACTTTTTGTCTTAAAGTCTCCAGTTTAAGTCAGTGTGTGGTTTCAGTGAGTGTCCTCTCTCTTGTCATGGTGTCACTTCAAGTGGCTTGAAATGTCATTGCAAACAAGGAGTACCACGTGTCAATCCTGCCTTTCGAGTTTTGCCTCTGCAGAAACACAGTCATTGCAGCAGGCTCCTAGTACAGAAGTAGCTTAAAACCAGAGCAGGAACAGCCACTGGGGATGTGGGGAAGCTGCAAGCACTGTTCCCCCTGTTTTTGCTTGGGATACAAATTGTAATGAGATGGTAACTGGCATCTGCAGTGAGTCTGTTCTTTGTGGAAGATGTTCATTCCAAGTGCACCCTTTGAATGGTCTCAGAAATATGGGAAAGATGAGTGTCAGTCAGAGCCCAGGTTCCTGATGACTGCCCTGTCGGAGCTGGGGTTGATTATCACTGGGAAAGCTTCATGCATGCCTTCCCGTGTGCTTCAAAGCTTGATTAGTGCCCAAGTGCTTAGATTCCTGGCTACACGAATTTCTGAGATGGAAAATATGGAATTGAGCTGGTTTATCTGCAGTACGGCCACACGGTCAAGGTGTCTGTTGGTGCATCAGTAACTGTGGTGGGTCCGTGTTAACTACAGACCACAGAACTACATGGACCAGTGAGAGACTGGCAGCAAGCAAGAGCCTGGAGATATGACCCAGGTTGCTTTTATCTTTTCACGTGCCACTAATCCAGCCTTCCCGAGCCCTTCGTTTCCAACATTTGGACACCATGGTTTGGAGAGCTGGCTCATCTCACAAGTGGAATACTTTGTGAATTTGCATAGTAGCACTATGGAAGGTATCTGGTGATGGCCTTGAAAGTCAGTATTTCATATTCCACTCATCAATAATATAAAAGCAGCCTCATTTTCTGGAGGAATATCACCCAAATGTGTCCAATAAAGCATAATAAAACACTGCTAAGACATTTAATTTGAGAATGTCCAGGTTGGATGGGGCCTTGAACAGCCTGGTCTAGTGGGAGGTGACCCTGTCCATGGCAGGGGGATTGGAGCTGGATGGACTTCATGGCCCTTTCCAACCCAAACCATTCTATGATAATGTATTTCTGTGACAAAAACTGACAGGTGTTACTGGTACAACCATTCCAAGTGCATCAGAAAACTGTTCACATGGAGAATGCAGCCCCTCAAAAGTCACATGCACGAACCAGCTCTGCTGTCCGTGTTCATGTTATTTGCTTTAACCTTTTAGAAGGTTGAAGTTTTAGAAGTTTTAGATTGTATCTCATTTTCTCTCTCCTTGTGGTGGCAGCAGAGTTCTTACAGGAAAAACCCTTCAAAGTAAACTGCTGTGACCTTTTTAATGCTTTCTTTAGTTCCAAATGGGTAGAAACATGGAGAGGCATTTAAATTGTGCCTTTTAACTTTCTGAAATAGAAGTCTTCTAAATACTCTGTCAAACTTATCTGGCAAAATGTGTTTTAACAGTAGAGAATCCTTAAGTGGAGGGAGCTGACTCAGTTTTGTCTTCTAACGCTTTGTTCCAATCCGTGTCACCTCAGCCCTGATTGAATTCTCTACATCACTACGTGCTGAGCATTATCTTTTTCGCACTTTACTTCTTCCTGCACGCATTTCCATGATTGGCTGGGAACATCAGCCCATGCGCTAGTGAGGGCACTTCAGGATGTGCTGTTTCTGAATTCCTGTGTTAGACACCTTTAATCAGATTATGAAGAAAGTTGGGCTTTAACCCTGAAACACATCATTCCTGGGTTAATGTTTCAAAACAATCTAGATATTTTTAATCACTATTGATGCAATTGTAAATGTTTTCTTTATCCGTAGAATCCCTCCTCAACCCTGGATGCTTAAATATTTGTGGTAGCAGTTTGGTCTGAAGAACATGGGTTGTGTAAAAAATGATGCAGTGCTTTCTGACTGATCTTTTACTTCTTTATAGCTAGCTGTGGGTTAGCAACAGGAGCTTATTTACCTTTCAGTCTCTGTTCTGTTATGCTCTGCATCATTTTATTGCATACCTCTTTCCTCTCTAAACCAGAGTATTCGTAAAGCTGGGGACTACTGCACTTACTCTGCTCAGAATGTCTGAACTTACTTTTCTCCTGCTTTTAGGTTTGATGACCAAAATTGAAATTTCCCAGGTAGAAAGCAAATAGATAGTTTCAATTCCATTAGGAAGAAATTGTTCACAATGAGGGTGGTGAGGCCCTGGCACAGGTTGCCCAGGGAGGTTGGGGTTGCCTTATCCCTGGAGAGGTGTTCAAGGCCAGGTTGGATGGGGCTTTGAGCACCTTGATCCAGTGGGAAATGTTCCTACTTATGGCAGGGCAGTTGGAACTGGGTGGGCTTTGAGGTCCCTTCCAACCCAAACCATTGTGTGGTTCTATGATTTATGACACCAGAGATACCAGCTTTTAAATACCTATTAAGAAATAATGCTGTTGCAGTTACTCTGATACCCTGCTTCTTCCCCCTCAATAATTCCAATTTCAAATCAAACGTGCTTCAGCAGCTCCTATTCAGTCCTCAACACGCACTGCCTTGTAGCTCGTACCTTGTTTGCCATCAGTATCATCTGCCTGGTTAAGATAGGCCTCCCTGCTGTGCATCAGTTTTCCCTCAAATGCTTGTTTGCACTTTGCTATAAAATTATCTCGGGTGATTGATTTTAAAAAATAAAGGAAGAAGTGATCTGTCTATTGTGATTGCCTAATTGATTCTAAAAGTCAGGCTGTTCCTTCTGCAATTATCTCTAGCAAACTGTAACTGGAAATTGGTTGGTGACTGATTTATGAACCATAAAAATAATCAAGCACACTAGTACAACTCTGACTGTGGGGGGTTGAGCAAAGTAACTTAAAAACCAGCATTTAAAATCACAGAATCATAGAAATGCTTTGTTGGGAAAGACCTTGGAGATCTTCGAGTCTGACCATACCTGTCCACTACTAAACCAGACCCCTGAACACCTAATCCACCCATCTTTTAAACACCTCCAGGGATGGAGACTCCACCACCTCCCTGGACAGCCTCTGCCTAAGAACCCTTTCGGTGATGTCCAGTCTAAACCTTCCCTGGTGCAACTTGAGGCCATTTCCTCTCATCCATCACCTCTCACTTGGGAGGAGACCAATACCCACCTTCCTACAGCCTCCTTTCAGGCAGTTGTAGACAGAGATGAGGTCTCCCCTCAGCCTCCTCTTCTCCAGGCTTAACAACCCCAGCTTCCTCAGCTGCCTCTCATAAGACTTGTTCTACAGACCCTTCCCCAGTTCCGTTTCTCTCATCTGGACACTCTCCAGCACCTCAATGTCTCTTTTGTAGTTGGGGCCCAAAACCGAACCCAGAATTCTGTATGATGAATGTTGAAAGGGAGTACTGGTCCTTGGTTTTGTGTCTCTGTTCTGATGGAGCTCCAGTGGGTTTCAGATGATTAGGGACCTGTTTTCAGTAAGATCTTCGTGTTTATTGCTGATGCTTTCTTTGTTGAGATATTCTAAAGAGCTATTTTTTTAATTTTCACGTTACTGCTCTCAGAAGAGACAGGAGTGGGAATGGAAACGTCACGGTAGTCTTAGACTATAGATGAGCAGACCGCTTTTTATAGCCACCTGTAGGAGAATGGTGTTTTTTCAGGAATTCCTTTCCATAACTTCAGATACCAGGTTATGTCAGGAATATCCAGATACTGGGAGTATCGTGTCAGTGTTATTAGATAATCTAATCTCAAAGGAATTGACTTATTTATGATAAACTATTGCTATGTGGATTTTGTGCATAAGAGACTTATTTAATTAGGTTTTAATCCTAAATGGGAAAATACGCCTTTGTTTGTTGCCCTTATTCTGCTCTCTTCAGAAAGGAAAATTACTTTATTTGAAATGACACAAATGTCAAACTGAAATCTCTTGGAGAAACAAATCAGAGGATCTTGACTTAATTTTTTGTTACCATAATGTTTAGGCATAAACCTGAGCAGTTTTAAAAAAAAGCTTCAATGTAAGTACAAACCCTTCCTTCTTAATGAAAATGGGTGCTCTGATGTCAAAATTATATGTAATTAATGTAGAGGAGTTTTCTAAGCAGACTGGAGCTGCCACTGGCTTCAAGATGAAGGGAAAAAAGTAAAGCTCCGTGTTCTGTGGGGTTCTCATTAATTGGTGCTGCTGGTACTACTTTATCTCAGCCAACATTATGGTAACATTGTTCTGCTGTGGAACACTTGTGGAACAAGTGTTTGCAGTGTTTGTAGAGATGTCAAGGCACAGTTGTCCAGGCTGCCTTCCTGGATGGGCTGGATGTGTCCCCTGTCCTGGTGAGGTAGGAGGGAGGAAGTCATCAACAGAAGAAAGCAAAAGGCTCCGTGGCAGTGGCACAGGGCACAAACGCCAGCTCTTACTGTGCTGGAGGAGAAGTCACTGGGAAGTCAAGCGTAGCTTAGCAAGGTGATTCTTTATCTTACATGAATTTGACTTCCATCTCCTGGCATCTTCTTGGTCATGGTCACCAAGGTTGTGGAATTGAGCACCCGTGTGCGATCGCAAGGGGAGGTGGACTCTGCCTCCTCCTGGTCTGCCTCTGAGCACTGGGGAGGAACAAACAGCCCCGTGTGTGGTTGCAGCCGCTTACAGCACGCAGGTGCCTGAGCTTTAAGCAGAAGAATATCTGTTTTTGCAGGCAGCGTGCCTTCCCCGCTCTTCTGTGGAGTCGTACAGGAACTGAGCCAGCTGGCTGTTATTTCAGGCAGTGTGTCCGTGCCTCCAGCACTGTTGCCCTCTTGCCCACTCAAGGCTTTTTGCACTGCTTTGTTCCTCCTTGTGCTGTTTCCAAGAGCATGGCAGTTCCTGCCCCCACTCAGAGCAGTGTTCAGCACAGTGAGAAGGAAGGAGAGGGCTGAGCTCTAATTCTTTGCCTGGAGCAGCTGTTCCGGGACACCCTGAGTGAGCTCACACCCAAACATGTATATGGGCTTGCTTTTATTGGAGAAGCAAGACTTACAGAATAATGTAGCAGCCTCCCAGTACTGAAAGAGACTACAGGAAAGCTGAGGAGGGGCTCTTGATCAGGGAGTTCTGGGGTGGGACGAGGAGGAATTGTTTTAAGCTGAAAGAGGGGAGATGGAGGTTTGGTATTAAAAAGAAATGTTTTCCTGTGAGGGTGGGGAGGCCCTGGCACAAGTTGCCCAGAGAAGTCATGCCTGCCCCATCCCTGGAGATGTTCAAGGTCAGGTTGGATGGGGCCTTGAGCCACCTGATCCAGTGGGAGGTGTCCCTGCCCATTGCAGGAGTTTGGAACTGGGTGGGCTTTAAGGTCTCTTCCAACCCAAACCACTCTATAGTTCTATGGTTCTGTGAGTAACTTTGTAGAAGTGCTCACCTCCCCAGCTGTGCTGCACTTGGCTTTGGGTTTTCTGGGTGACCTGGCTGGAACACTGTACACAGGAGTGCTGTGCCTGCTCACTTCTCCCTCAGGGTCACACCCAGCTCATCCTCCTCATTTGTGGAGCTGCCTTCCTCCCTCACACAAGGAGAGCGCTCGGACGTCCTGCTCTGTGTTGGTCTCATGGAGGCTCCTAAGGACCACGTAGCATGATGTCTCCTGCTGCCACCGTTTCTTCTTTCCCTCACTCAACAAAGAGAGTAACAAAATAAAACAAATGCTTGCCATCAGATAACTTTAGGGAAGGGCCGCCATAGCAGCAGGGAGCTCTACCTGTAGCCTTACAGGAGCAGGTCAGTGCTAGCGTTTAGTCTTGTGTTTCATTCTCTGAACGCTTCTTTATTTGCTGAGAGGGTGTGAGATGAGCCCTGTGGGCCTTGATCACAGGAATCTGTGAAGGAGAGTAAAGTGAGCCTGTTTGCCATCGTGTGTCCCTAACACTATGGACACTGATCTGCCAGACTGCTTTTTGTTCACAGCTAACGTGGACTCCTTTAAAGCTGTACTTGATTCTTGTCAGCGCAGCAGGAGCAGAACCCACAGCACTGCTGCACAAAGTAATGCTGCTGAGGACAGCCGGACCGTTCTTTCTCAACTATTTGTACCAAAAACCTCTTTACTCCTTGTCCACCCTGAAGAAGCAGAAAAGTGATGTGCTTTTGGAATTGGAAGTGGGAGAAGCAAAAGGGGGTTGCTGCTGCTAGCTGGGATGGGGAGCAGGCTGACACTGTGTCCCTGGTGGTCCTTGAAGGGATTTCTCCTCCTGTGTGATGATCCCAGCATGTGGATAACTAATGACCAAGAAGCTTTATTCTCTGCTCCCAATTAAAGATGTTTCAGATCCTCTGTAACGAGGTGGTTTGTGTCAAACCCTCCCCAACCCTCAGTTGTCCTGAGGCTTGAGAGCAGGGGCTGCCTTTTTTATCTGCTGTGATGATGTTCTCTGCTTCTCCTGATTCTTCTCAGCCACTGCCTGTGATGGCGCCACTGGATCCTGGTGCTCAAGAAGCTTTGCATCCTCTTGCAATATGTGCTTACAGAGTCCTTTCCTCAGGGCCTAAGCTACACTCCTTTTTGTATTTTCTGAGATGCTGAAGGGGATATCAGCATCGCAGAAGACAGCGAAGCAGTGAAACACGAGGGGATAAATCCAGAAGTTCCATTAATTTAGGGAGTGGCAGTGGAAGGTAAGAGGAAGGTAAAAAGAAGTTTTAAACCATTTAAGGGATGGATGAGGAAGGACAGAAGAGTCACAACCATTTGAGGGCTGTTGGTTGTCAGCGAACAGGAAAAGACATAAATAATGGAATCATAGCATGGATTGGCTGGAGAAGACCTTTGAGATCATTGAGTCCAACCATACCTGTCCACTACTAAACCAGATCACTGAGCACCTCATCTACCCATCTTTTAAATACCTCCAGGGATGGGGACGCCCTGGACAGCCTCTGCCAGTGCCTGAGAACCCTTCTGGTGAAGAAATCTTTCCTAATATCCAATCTAAAGCCCCGCTGGTGCAACTAGAGACCATTTCTTCTTGCCTTATTGCCTTTCACCTGGGAGAAGAGACCAGCATCCACCTCACTACAACCTCCTTTCAGGCAGCTGTAGACAGAGATGAGGTCTCCCCTCAGCCTCCTTTTCTCTAGGGTGAACAACCCCAGTTCCCTCAGCCGCTCCTTGTAGTACTTGTTCTCCAGCCCCTTCCCCAGCCCTGTTCCCCTCCTCTGGATGTGCTCCAGCCCCTCAGTGTCTTTCTTCCCGTGAGGGGCCCACCATTGGTTCTTCCCATAATGTAAGAAATACATCAGGGTGTTGTAGAGGCTCCTAGTTGTTCAGAGCCACCTTTTTTGATGTGATTTGGAGAGTGGCATTCACTTTGGCCCTGATTCCTACTTGGTACTAGAGCCCTCGTGGTGTGCACCTGCAGCAGGACATCTGGTCTGATGTTATCCAGAGGTTTGGTTTGCTCACACCACAGCTGCTGTGACCCATTGTGTAGGGGGAGGTGTGCAGGTTCTACTTCAGGACAGCAGTGCTGCTCCGAAATGAACACCAGCCCACTCATCGCCACGGTTCTTGTGAGTGCTGGGCCAACCTCGGCAGCTCTGATCACTGCCAGGGACTGGGGAGAGCTGGGGTGTATCCACTGATAACCAGGCCAGGGAGACTGAGGTGCTCAATATCCACAATTTAATAGATATTTGTAGCTGTTGCAGAAGGTACAGCTTTACTTCGAGGTACCTTTCAGTGGTTCTGTAAAGGAAGGCATCTAAATAGAAGTGCAGTGCCAAAGATTTATATCTTTAATACCTTTGCTCTCTAAAGTGCTTAAAATGCCCGTTGTTACTGCTTTCATTTTTTTCCCTTTCTTCTCCACCTCTAAAAATTGAATAAGCAGCAGACAAAAAAACTTCAGACCCAGTATTTGGCAAAGAGACGTTGCAAGCCACTGAACACAATCTTCTCTGTAGCTCTGACACTGTTCTATTTATCTTAAAGTAACCTTCTGGAAGTTTTCCTGCGGGAGTAAATTGTGTTGTATTTTGATTTTATAAGTCAGCTTTATAAGGAGTAGTTACTTTTTTTCCCCTCTGTCCATGCCCAGACTGCTGAAAATACTTGCACAGATCAACATCTTCTGTGAACTTTTGCTTTATAAAAGCTTGCAAAAAGTTTCTTGTTCTCTATTTAATGGCTTCTGGCAAAGCTAAATCTTTGGTTTAAATACAGTAGCCTTTGTCACTAGCGTGTTTTTAAAGAGTGATCCAGTAAAACAGCACAGTGCGTTAGTAAGTCTAATTAAACCGTGCTTGTTTGCCCCAAATTGTTGATTTCTGATTATGCAATTTGTGTCAACTTGAATCAGTTGAGTAGACTGGTCTCCGGAGGGCAGTCGCCTCAGTGTTCATAATCACTGTAGTGTAGTTCATTAAGAAGCTATCACAGGATTCCCCCAGGAACGGTTTATAGAAGATTATCTTCTTGCTCTGGGGTAACCTTGGGGACGAACGTCAAGGAGTCACAAACTTAAGGGCTTTTCGAGGAGTGCTCCTGCGTGCTTGGCAATTCTCAACTGCCTCTGTCTGAGAGAGGAACAGCCTATAGTCGTTCCTTTTTTCTTCCCTCTAGTGTGTTTGAGCACAGAAGAAATCGTTTTCCAGCCTTCCTACTCCTTTTGTGTTTGCTAACTGGAGCGGTTCATGCCATTTAAATCACCCAAAGCCCTCTAAGTAAGCTGCTGCCCTTGTGTTTGGGTGGGAGGTGTGAGCTGGGGTTGCACACAGAACTGGGATGGCCTTTATGGGTGATTAAAGAAAGTACAGGTGAAAATGGTGTTTGACATGCCACCAGCATTTTGTGAGAAGCTGCAGCAGTGCTGCGTGCAGGGTTAGAGGAGCAGGACAGGGGGAGGAGATGGGAGAGCAGGTTTTATTTGGGAGAAGGCTGCTGAGCGGGTTTTTTTGTAAGCTAAGAAGTGCCCACCATCTCTGGCACGAAAAAAATCTCGTTTTAACCCAATGCTGAGTTTTGTGCAGGCAGTTCCAGTGTAGTGGCTGCAGACAGGTCCTCGGTTCATGGGGGAAATGGGAGATGTTTGGGGAGGCACCTGGAGGAGGCACAGAAATCCCAGAGCCTGGGGAAGGTGGGGTCAGCTGGGATGAAGGCTGCTTGGTTTTCCAGTTTGCAGTGCAGAGAGAAAAACCTATAGAGATGCTGGATGAAGGTGAGTGGTGGTGGAAACCTATCTTGAGCCCAGTGTGTAGGCAGGCAGGACAGCAGAGAGCTGCCCCAGGAGACAGCCAGACAGTGGCCTGACTTGCTGCATGCCGAGTTGTCAGGTGGGATTTCAAGCTGTTTTCCAAACCATGAAGTAGAAAGCTTGGCACTTGTTTTATTGGAGTTACTGCTTCAGTCTGTAGGGAAAGAAAAAAAATTGCTTCAGACATCTGCTTATATCAGCGACTGCTGCTCCTTTCGTTGGTCTGAGTGGATTAAGTTGTTTGTACATAAAAAATGGCTTAGCAAGGAGATTTGATTTAATCAGTCCATTAGATCAGAAATGCTCCTTGGAGCATTTGGAGCTCCTGAAGAAGTTTCTTTGATTGGAAGTTCGTTAGCGGCTCTTGTCTGCCTTGTTCTCCTCTTGAATTAATGTATTAGATATACTTCAACTGATAAAGGAAAACCTTGATTTACAATTTACGTGTTTGCTGTCTCTTCAGAAGTGCTGGGTGTTTTTATTTCCATACATCAGCAGCATCACTAAACACTTCTCTCTTAGATGATTCTGATACTGAAAATGCTGGCAAATAAACTCTCTAAGACTCGTTTTGGAGTTTTAGAAAGCAGCATGAAGGAATGATTACATCAGTCATGCACAAAGATGATTCCATCAATCATGCACAACAATGATTCCATCAATCATGCTGGGACAGAATATATATCCAACTTGCACACGTCTATAAACTCAGCAATCTCATGCAGATTCTATTACTTTCTAAGGACTAATCTTAATTTTGTTCTGAATTTCACAACAGCTGAACCTCCACTAATTAGAGCTTCAGGTCTAGGTTCTCTGTCTGGACTTACATTCTTAGATAAGGGAAGACGTATTGTCTGGGAATAGCACTATTTAAAAAAACAGACTCTGAGAAGAACAGTCTGTCTGTCTAACTTTCAATACTGCCAGTTAGATATTGCTTAACTGAAGTTACTTAGAAATCCAGTTCTACAGAAAACCATCTCTACTTAAGTCAAAATATTCCAGTCTCTGCAATAACAACCACTCACTTCTTGCATCAGTTCCAATGGCATTGCTTTTGGGCAGTGGTTGTGAGAACTGCCACTTGGGAAGGCTAACTGGATTGGGCACCTACAAATGCAGTGCTCTCAGAGTCTCTGAGCTCAGGAGAAGCTATTTCAGAATCTGTGTTTAGTATTTTGCTTCATTGCTCTTCAAGCATTGCTGCAGTGCAGGGTTTTTTTCCCCTAATTTCTAATGCTATAAATATTAATAAATCTCTGGGCAAGGGTTTAATGTAACTTTTCACTCAAATGCAACACAGAAATACTCAAGAAGGAAAAGAAACAGTTAGGAAGGGTTATTTATAACAGACTGTTGGTCTTCTGGCTTACTTGTGTTGACTTTCCAGTGCTTGAACTCAACGTGGTTACAGTGCCATGAGCAGAGTGTTTCTCCTTCATCATCTTCTCTTCCACTTAACCTGCTACTCTGCTTGGGAACCCTGGCTCTTTAGCTCAAGAATCACACTTGAATCCTCTGAACTAACAGAGTAGGTGTGAATTCAAAACACTGGCGTACCTGGGACCTGTGGCTGGCTTGTAGAGGTGTCCACCCTCGTGGGTGGCATCTGTGCTGGTGCAAGGCCCCGGAGACAGGGGGATGGAAAGTGAGCCTGCCTGGGCACAGCTGGAGCAGAAACCAGGTACAGAGGTTTGGGGAGTTCTGCAGCCTTTTCTGTGTAACGCGTGTGCTACTTCATTACGAGAGGCACGGGGTGGCCTTGGCTCTGCTCTGAGGTCACCCCTCGGTAGTGGGGGTGTCTGGACCCCATGACTGGGATGCTGAGTGTGTAGAGGAAAACAGACAAAAAGAAGCATCGTACAGGAACGAGCTGTGTCACATGATCAGGCAGATCCCTCTGACCTCTCCCCTTGCAAGAAGAGTCTCTCCTTGAACTAGAGCAGCATAAAGGTGTGTATGTTAACATTTAAGGCAAAATCTGTGGGGATGACTCTTAAGAAGTCTCATATGCAGGGGTAACTTCCTGCTGTCAGAGTGTTCAAGCCAGCAGTTCAATAAATTCTTGTAGCCAAGGATGCTGCTTTATTAAATTAAAAGAAAACTGAAGGTTTTGAGCTGTTAAATCTGACAGGATCTATTCTTTGTGGCTTGCAGATCCTTTTGTTTAAGCAGGGAAATGTGAAGCGACCATTCAGGCAACGGCTTATCTGCATGCAGGGAGCAGCTCTGTGGAAGCCAGTAATGCAAAGTGATTAGTTTTGCATTGCAACAGTGTCAGGCTTTTCAGATACGAAATACTTGCTTCACTTCTCATCTGTTCCATCCCACTTCCCTTTCTCAATATCCTAGGTTTAAATCCAGGCGAGCCTCAATACAAAAGTGCTGCCTGCTGGTAGTAATTTAGCATTATTTTTCATGGAGCCATGCAAGGGTATGAAATGAGTCCAGCAAATCATAAAACATGAATAGGTGGGAACAGATCAGAAATGGTATTAAAAATTTCACACGTAAGTTATTCAGTAATAATAATAATCCTTTTTTGTTTTTTGGTGTCTGGAATAGCTGTGAAGATCTAAAGAACTTTGAAAACTCACAGCCCACAGAAGTCTTTGCTGGCTTATTTTTTGATATAACTCTGTGCAAAGCCAGCTTGAGATAAATAATGAGTCAAATATCCCAAGTCTTAAAACCAGGGTTCAACAAAGGAGAATTTGCGAGCAATTTACGTCAGCGTTGAGAGGGAATGTTTGCGGAATGATGTGTGGAAATAATTGGATACAATTCAGATTTCTCTTTGGAGTCACAGTGTTTCCTTGTGTCAGGCAGGTCCCCTCACTGCTTGTCTTAGAGCAGGAGTGGTTTTGTCTGGAGGGGGCACTGCATGGGTTCTGCTGGGAGGCTCAGCAGACCCGGGTTTCAGCACTGCTCCATGTGAAGAGAGATGAGCTCTTCTGGATTTCAGAATCATAGAATGGTTTGGGTTGGAAGGGACCTCTGAGCCCAGCCAGTTCGAGTCCCTCTGCCATGGGCAAGGACACCTCCGCTGGCTCAGGTTTCTCAAAGCCCCATCCAACCTGCCCTTGAACACCTCCGGGGAGAAGCCATCTACAACAATGAGTGTGACTGAGCTGCTCTTTTGTCTCTCTTTAGCCGGGCTGGTAAGGGATTGAAGGGCTGTGAATGTTTTGCAAACCTCTGAGTGCCCTTTTGGCATTAAGGTGGGATTTGGAAATACACAGACCCCAGTATGCAAGTGGGAGCTCCTCGTGCCTCTTCAGGATGTTTTTTAACATCAGTATTGCAGTTCTGCATGACATCCTGTGGCTACAGTCTGCTGTCACATGGTGTAGATGAAAGGTGGCCCTTAAAAAGTTAATTTATTCCTGCTTCTTCCAATGGAAGAAAGTGAGTTACTGTGCTTTAGTGAGGTCTCATTATCCGAGGTTGTGGGAAACACAGTGGGTTAAGATCAGACACAAGAAGTTCTTAACTCCCTCGGGACATTCACTCTGTCTCCCTGAAAGGTTGCACAGCCTCTGAAGGCAGCAGTGGAAGGGGCTCCTGATCTTCCAGGATCAGAGCGACCTCTGTGGCTCTCGGCCTTCCCTGGTGCTCACTCAGCATCCATAGGGTCCGTTGAGTGGAGCAGACCCTGAGAGCTGTTATGCTGTGGCATCCTGTGCTGCCTAAATGCCAGAGTGTGAAGTAGAGGCTAAGACCCTCATGCCTGCACCTGCTCTCCAGGCTCTACACACCCCTGAAATCCTCCATTAATCAGTGACTTCACTTTATTTTTTCTTGGGCCACTGCACTGTACAAACAGTTTATCCCTGGGATTGCTTAACACAAGTTTCCTTAATGCCACGTTTTGGTAACCTGTGCTGTACTCAGTTTCTCTGGCAGGAGTTGTAGTTGAACCAGCAGCACAGAACTGGAATAAAGGGCAAAATGATGGCTCTGCCCTTCTGTGCAGTTTGTGTGGCTGTGCTGCCGTGGGGGTGATGAGGGCATGTGAAAGAGATGCTGTCTTTACCACACCTGATGATTGCAGAAGCTCCATGAGGAGAAGATGCTGAAACTGAAAACACAAAAGCTGTTAAACCAAGTAGGTTGTTTGTGCAGGATCAAAGGAAAATTGGATCGTGAGAGGCTTTTGTCCGGATAACGCTGACATTATGTCTTTTTCATTAGGGCGTAATTGGACAGTGTTCTTAAGGGATATGGATTTCTGTGTCCACCACTCCCAGTGGAGCACCCAGAGCACGGAACAAACTGAAATACTCTCCTTTATTGAAATTCTTTGCTGTGGATGGGAAATTTTTACTTTGAGTCTTTATCTTTATTGCAAAAGCCATGAAAAGATTAATGTGCACCATTTGTGCTTCTTCTGGAAATCAGGCAGTGTGTTTTTTGTGGGCAGGCAGTCAGGTGTTGTAAGGGCAGAACATGCAACACTGACCTTGATCACCTGGTGGGTGCAAGCTCCAGTGCCCAGGCTTCAATGGGGTTTTGCAGTGGGGCAGCTGAGTTCTGTTATTACTAGAGAAGATAGTCTTTCCTCTAGGTAGAAAAGCTCAGCCTCGGCGTTGGTGGTAAGTGATGCTTTTAAATCTCTTTCTGTAATGTTTGGATCTTGTGTGTTTTCTGAAGGTTGTAACTGAGGATGTGGACCCTTAGGTGGAACCCTTTTGGAGGTGCCCACCTCAAAATATGCGGGGTTTGATGGCAACAAATGAGAGACCATCTGGAGGCAGATTCCCCTGGAGCTTCCTGTTGGCAGGAGTTACAGAATCACAGAATGACCTGAGTTGGAAAGGACCCACAAGGACCATCGAGTCCAGCTCCTGTCCCTGCACAGGACAACTCCAATATTCACACCATGTGTCTGAGGGCCTTGGCCAGTTACAGACTCTCTCTGTTCAGCTCTGTTTAAATAGATACTTGAAGGCAGTAAAATGATTTGAGACACAATGCTCATATAAGAATGGCATTTCTCTGTACTCATACTGCATCAAAATCTCTGTTCTCTGATATCTCGACAGTTTCAAATGTGTCTGACACCAGTTTAAGTTTTTGATTTTATGAATAGAGTGCCAAATTAAGTTTTATCTCCATCCTTTGAAGAAAGCCGTGCAGTTTTCAGTTGGTTGTGTATATGAAGGTATTATTCCTTTCCTTGGGCAGAGAAGCGACAGGGATAAGGCTCTTACACACACAGAACAATCTGAACTTGTGCTGAATATGCAATATGTGGGGTTTGGTGACTTCTAAATATAAAGAATCCATGAAATGGGAAAATTTTCTAAATATTTTGATTTAAATTAGCAAAACCTCACCCTTAATCTAAATTTGCTTTCTAGTAATTTCAAGAATTAATAGAAAAATCAAGTATGTGAACGTGTTCCAAATGCATGCCTTACTGACTGTGCTTTTCCTTTGCAGGATGTTGTCTGGGGGTTAAACTCTTTATTTACTGTAAGTAAATGAATATTTTTACATATCCACATTCACTTTCTCTGCCTGGTTCTGTTTCGGCATCAGCTAACGTGAGCCCTGTCTGTTGCCTCTTAAACTTGAGGTCATTGTTCGCGGTGGCTTGGGTGGGAGTTACGCGCACGCGTGATCCGAGCCCATGTTTTGCTTTGTACAGCTGCGACACTCGCACAGGTGGTCTGAAATTGCCAGCTTTTTCATCCATCACTTTTAGTTACAGATCTATTATGGGATGTTTTGGTAACAAGTTACTTGGGATATTTCACGGAGTAGGAAATTCCAGAGTTTGAAGGAAACAAATTCATGTTGCTCTGAGCAGGAACTGTGTTGGTGGTGGTTTGTAAACAGGATGCTTAGGAGTTACTGACTGCCCTGCAGTTTCATTCCTGGTTTTGACTGTTCAAGGGCCTCAGTACCCACCAGTGGAATTTGCAGAAACCCGTGCTTGTCACAGCAATGATACGTTTTGTCCAGGAATCCCATTTTCCTCCCTTTCCTTAGATTGGCAGGAGCAAAAACCTCTGCTTTTAATTACAACTTGCAAATGTAAGAGAGATCAGGAAGCTGCCTGAGGCAGGAGGGTGCAGCAGCTGCCTTTGTGCTAGAAGCGGAGAGCGGCCGAGTCCTCCTGTACAAAAGCTGCTTCTTTAGGTTGTCCAGGATTATTGTCCCCTTCCACAGCTGTTACTGCTGAGTAGGAAGGTCAGGAGGAGGCAAAGCAAAGCACTAACTGGGTTGCCACATTTGTCATCGACACTGGAGGGAACTACTCCAGGGTATCCAGAGGAGGTGGTGAAAGGCTTTGGCTGAGGAGCAGCACTGTGGGCTTCGCTCCCCCCAGCGGTTTTGGAGATAGGAATTCCTTCCACAGTGGCTGCAGGAGGAGGGGCAGAGCAGTGACCGAGCTGCCAGAGTTGTCCCCAGGCTCATGGTGCATTTCTAAATCCTCTAGCATAGACCAGAGACTGACTGCAATCTCCTAGCCTCGCTGGCGTCCAAAGGCTTGATTTGTTTTGACAGCTTCTTTGATAAATAGATTTAGAGAATTGGAGCATTCGCTTTTTCAGCAAAGAGGAATTGCATCCCACAGTCAGTCTCCTGCTGCATGTTAAGTAACTGGGAGAAAGTGAAATCCTCTGGAGGTACAAAGAAGTGCCTGTAAGGATAATCTGCTGGGCAAACAGCTGCAGCGAGCGATGGTCACACATCAGGGACCACGGGGATTTGTCATGGCCAGTAGGATCTTCTCAGCTTGCCTGGTGGGTTGCCCTCACACTCAGCTTCTTACAAATATTTAGGCTTTGAAAAGCTGGCGTTGGATTGGACTGGCCTTGCATATTGCTCTGGGATTTCTTGGAAGAAAGGGAGTGAAAATGAGGTGGAATAGTGTCCTTGTTTGAATGAAATGGGAGAGTTGCAGCTTGGAAACAAGTTGGAGGTACATGAGCCTTTCACAGTTGTGAAATGATGGCATTTCACTGCTGCCACAGACTAAGCTCAGACTGGGAGAGAGAGCTGGGGTGATGGCAGATTGGGGGATTTTTTGATTCAGTGGCATTTTATACAATGATTCCACGTCTATATCAGCATCTTCATTTCCTTTGATTTCAACCCTAAGGGTCTACCCTTACTCCTTCTGAAATTAATTGAGATTAAACTGATAGGCCTGAGATTTTGATTGTTTCTTCTCCTTGGGATCCTTGCACTCCCTTTCCTCTGGGCCCTGTTTCTCCAATTGCACTAAAACCTTCCTGTCTCCCAGGCTCCAGATATGTAGTTCCTTCTCAGAGGGAATGAGATTGGTTGGCTATTGGAGATAGTATTAAGGAAACTCTGCCTACTTTATCACCAGGCTGTTTGCAGGATTTTTAAGGGTTTGTTTAGCCCTTAAACAAAAACCAGCACGAGTTGTGCCTTCTGAAACATCGAATGTTCCTTCAAAATTTGATTTAAAACTGAGTTTTCAAATAGAAATGCATGACTGGAGAAGAAAGAAGTGTCACAGGGCTGTGTATGGCGTGCTGCCAGATGGGGTCAAGGACCTTGCTACTGTTGTCCTTTGATTGACTTGTGATTTGGTTTGCAATCGTCAGACTCATTGGCATTTCCCTGTGGCGGGGAGACCTGTCAAGGTAGAGAGAAAATAGCCCTATGCTTGCTGCTCGTTTGCTTTGTTTCATTACCTTGTTCTTTAGGGCTTTTGATTCCTTGTGTGATGCAGTGAGTGGGACAGTGAGTGAGATCCCTGTAATGTTTTCTCTTTTATTTTTCCAGGATCTTCTGAATTTTGACGATCCTTTGAATATTGAGGCCGCAGAGCATCATTTGCGTGACAAGGTGAGTCAGCAGTTTATTTAAAGCATGTTCCTAAACAAATGCGTGTCCTGCGCTGGCGATTCCCAGTCAGTCCTTTTGAAATGTTCGAGCTGTGCTTCAGGCAGTGACTCATGGTGCCAGTGACCCGTTATTCGAACAAGATGTGTTTTATCTGGGAAAGTAAACTCAACGCGGTTGCGTTGTTTGCCCTGTGCTAGAACTGATGACTGTAATGTAGTCAGAGCTCCAAAATAGATGATCTTTTCCTTCTTGTTCCTGACATTTTCCCTGTGTCATGGTTTAGCCCTGGCCTAGCAGCTAAAACTTAGCCAGTTGGGCTCCCAGTTCCCTTCCCCCTCCACCCCAGGAAAAAGGAATTGAGAGGAAAAGACATGCGGGTTGGAAATGAAAACTAAAACGACTTTAATGGAATAATAGTAATAATAATAATGATAACAACAATAACAACAACAATAATAATGGTGATAATAAGAAAATATATACAAATATATGAAATTGCTCCCCTGCCCCTCGATGACTACATCACCACAAGTGCTGCAGGGCTGGCAAGGTGTGGACTCAGGAACTGTGTTCAGGAAGACGCAGATCCAGAGTCGGGGGCAAACAGACAGACAAGGTCCTCACTGGATGTCAGCCATCGTAGGAGAGACCCTCGTGATCTCTCAGTTTATCCCGAGTCTGAGGGGTGTGGGATGGAATGCTCTGTTGGTCAGTTTGGGGTCACCTGTCCTGTCCGCTCTTCCCTGCAAGTGCAACCTTTTTTGCCTCTTTGACTTAAGTCTCCAGCAGCTCCAGGATGGCCTTGGTTTGTGTAGGAATAAGTGTAAGCCATGACCTTTCTGCATCCCAGTGCCCCGCGTTATCACTGCTAGAGAGAAACTGACTGAAAACCATGCAGTTAACTTAGTTTCAGAAAATGAAGTTCCTTAGAGGAGACCGAGCTGAAGTTAGAAAACTGATTCTCCTTTAGCTGAAACTACAACACCCTGAGGTTGTGCATGTTCTGTGAGTGAATTGATGTGAATAGCCTTTACCTCCAAACAGATCTTGTCTTTACCTGCAAAAGATCTCATCCTTCTCAGTTTCTTTCAAAATGCAACTTTTTTCTTCTCAACTCTTACATATTGCTTGCTTTTATTAAGCTGGAAGAAATCTGGGCACATTTGAAAGCCAGGAATGGAAACTTTATAGATTATTTTTCAGTGATGCTGGTTGTTGTGTGTGTGTTATGGGCTGAGCAGAGCAAAGCTCTGCATGGATTAGTGGCCTGATGAACCTCTGTGAGATGCACCTCTCAGCTCAGATTGAGCACCGAGGCAGAGGTTAACAAAGTCCTGGCTTCTCCATTGTGTTGCATGACTTTGCATTATGTAGATGCATACCTCAAGGATATGAAAGTTACACTTACTATGCTCGAGATCTCTGGTTTTAATTAAACTCTTCCAACACTTTTGTTGAGGTTAACCTTGAAGACTGAAGAAAACTTCCAGGTAAACGTTGATTTGAAGAGCTGATTGAAAGTGCAATCAGGCAGTGCACCTAATCCATCTCATTTTTTCAAGAGGAAGTATCAGGATTGCCACTTCATCTTCCCAGATGGTTTTTTTTTGTTGTTGTTTTAGTGAGATCTTGTAGCTATTCTGGTATTTATCAGTGTTTGCAGGGCTGTCATGAGACCCTGAGCAGGGAAAAATTAAGTAGAAACCTACTCTGGAAGAAGAGGGGGGTTAATGGTTTCGTTATATCATTTTGGCAAAGAGTGCCAGGAAGCCTTCCAAGCCATAAAACACTGGAAATAGTTGAAAGCCTGAGAAACAAAACCAGAGTAGTGCAGGTGAATCATTTTCTTTGTTTGCATTGTTAGACTTGAGTTATTCTCTCATATCTTGCCCGGGAAATCTGTAGCTCTATGGGAACGGTAAGGCTAAACACCTATTGCTGAGGGTCAGATCTGACACTTGATTTCTTCTAACCACCAGAAGAAAAGTGGTTTGTCTGGTGTCTGGGCAGGTTTTTGGAAGGAGCAATGCTCCCATCATACTGGCAGAATCCTGTGTTTGATGTGCTGAGGCTGTGGTAGGTGAGAGGCCAGTGCTCCGAGGTAGCTGTTGCACCTTAGAACAGACAGACAGGAGTATCCTCTTCCCAAGGTGTGGTGAAACACTAAGAAATTGCTATCCTGCATCACCCAGCCTCATTGAGCAATTGGAAGCCTTGGGAATTGGAAAAGGAAGGAAGAGTGTTACCTGCTTTTAAAAACACATCTTCCTCAAAAGCAGAGAGGTGAGCAGTCCAGACACGTGCTGCTTCACTGCTAGTGTGGGTGTTTTGTCAGATAACAGCAGCTCTGGGAGAGGAGAAAGGGAAACGGGTGGGATTTCTGACAGTCTTCTAAATGAAAGATGTTTAGAAGAAAAAGTCTTGTGAGAGGCTGCACCTCGAATCCTGGGTTCAGTTTTGGTCACCTCACTACAAGAAGGACATTGAGGGCTGGAGCACATCTGGAGAAGGGGAATGGAGCTGGAACACAAGTCTTGTGAGATGCGGCTGGAGGAACTGGGGTTGTTTAGCCTGGAGGAGGCTGAGGGGAGACCTCATCACTGTCTACCACTCCCTGAAAGGAAGTTGTGGTAAGGTTGGTCTTGGACAGGTGATAGGGTGAGAGGAAATGGCCTCAGGTTACACCAGGGGAGGTTTGGATTGAATATTAGGAAAAATTTCTTCACTGAAAGGGTTCTCAGACACCGGCAGAGGCTGCCCAGGGAGGTGGTGGAGTCGCCATCCCTGGAGGTGTCTAAAAGACAGGTAGATGAGGTGCTCAGGGATCTGGTTTAGTAGTGGACAGGTATGGTTGGACTTGATCTCAAAGCTTTTTTCCTACCAAACAATTCTATGATTCTATGATATATATACATATATGGACATATTTCAGTAAGAACTCTGGCCGAAGACATCCCTTTCAAACAATGATCAAGACAAAACCAATAATGCTTGACTGGGGAGAATAAATTATGCCAAGGTGAGAAGAGGTTGCTTTTGCAATTAGCCTCACAGGATGCCACTGCAGTGTGAGTTAGTTTTGGTCTCTCTCGGGCATAGATGTCACGTAGTGTCTAAATGAGACTGCTGTGGTCCTGTCCCATCTCGTAAAAACGTACTTGCAATGCACGATATGTTTAATACATGAATGACCATGAGTTGTCCTTGAGACATTTTTACGTGCGTAATACAGTTGTACAAACATTGGATCTGTAATCACTGTGCCTTCCTGCACAATCCCTGTACAAACAGATGTGCAAATATATACAAGTAATTCTTTATACAAACATCTCTGCCTGACAGACTCTGTAAGAGAGTGCCTGTGGTCATTTGGCAGCGTGGGAATATGCGGTTCGTGGCAGCCAAACCAAATGCGTATCGAGCTGCCCCCTGTGCTTCTGCTGGAGGAGATGTCAGTATTTCACTGATGTCATTTCAGATTTTAAATCCTGGGATCCCTTTACTGACATTCCAGGGTAAGTGTGGCTGCCTTAGAGGCTAGCAGCTAATCCAAAGCCTGCCTCTGGTTATTGGAAATGCGAGGCTGGAGTTTGTTCAGCTCCGTAGGCTGGTGTTAAGTCTTCAAAACTGCTGCCTTGCAGATGCTGGAAGAAGTCACATCAAAGATATCAGATTCTTATTATTGGTTCTTGGAAAACAGTTGTGCTGTGAATGTTTGTATTGCAGACCAGGCTGTGAGGGACAATTACAATCTTTTCCTGCATAAAGAACCTCAGATCTGTGGCTTATACCTGAGCACAAGTAGTTTTTGGGAAAGCAGCCTTGTTCTAGAATGTAAAAATGGTACGAAGTTGTTAATTGGTTGCTCTAAAAACCTGTGTCTGAGTTAGTGCTGCTTCAGCTCCTTCAGCTCAAGGAAGGAGCTGTCTGTTCCGGAGCCTCTTCACTTGCAGCTTCCTTCAGCCAGTGATCATCCAGTCACTTCTAAATTAATTCTTTCTTGAAGTACCTCCGATTGTTCATACGGATTGAGTGGTTCTACAGTTGTTCCACATGCACTTGGCAAGATGTCAGTAGCCTTTTGGAAGGCCGTACAATAAATTTGGGCAGAGTCATCAAACATCAATTGTCATAAACGCTAGATAAAGAGATTATCTCTGTATCCAGGCTTGGTAGCCCACTACTGAGGTATCCAAAGCATACCCACTTGTCAGCTAGAGAAGTGACCATCAGACCTATGATAATTGGTTGCTTTCATCAAAAGACTTCTCCAACGACAGGGGATGCTGCCTGCCACTGCGTGTGACCTTTAATAGATTTTGCAGAAATAGGACCCCTGAATTTGTCTGCATTAAGTAGTGCTGGTCAAGTGGTTTAACCATCATTGCTGTCAAGTTTGGAAGGCTTCAGTTTCACCTGTCACGGGACGGACGTGAATCTGTTGGAGTGAGTCGAGAGGAGGCCACAGAGATGATCCAAGAGCTGGAGCACCTCCCATACAAGGACAGGCTGTGAGAGCTGGGGTTGTTCAGTCTGGAGAGGCAAAGCCTCTAGGGAGACCTTAGAGCAGCCTCCCAGAACTGAAAGGCGCTCCAGGAAATCTGGGGAGGGGCTCTTGATCAGGGAGTGCAGGGACAGGATGAGGAGGAATGGTTTTGAGGGAAGACTGAGATGAGATTTTAGGAAGAAATGTTTTTCCTGTGAGGGTGGTGAGGGCTTGGCACAGATTACCCAGGGAAGTGGTAGCTGCAGAGGAAGGAATCAGTTTTTCTTTTAATTAACACAGCAAAAGGAAAACCTTGTGTTGTGGTGGGTTGGGTTTTTTTTTTGTCCCCTTCTGAAGCCAAGGATTTGGGGAAGGTAGGAAAATCAGGATACTTGTGAGCTGTGAACCTCAACCAGTATCTGCAGTGTAACACCATCTGCACCAAAGCACTGGAATTAATGGCTGATCAAATTCCAGTCTTGGATGCAGTGGTAGAAAACAGAGGGGGAAGATTTAGATTAGACATCAGGAAGAAATCCTCCATGATGAGGGTGGGAAGGCCCTGGCACAGATTGCCCAGGGAAGTCGTGACTGCTCCATCCCTGGAGGTGTTGAAGGCCAGGTTGGATGGGGTTTTGAGCACTCTGATCCAGAGGGAGGTTGGGACAGGATGGGCTTTGAGGTCCCTTCCAACCCAAACCATTCCATAATTCTGAGATCTATCTTGGCAATACAAAACCAAATCAGATTATTGGTTCAGGACTTATGTGTTCCTTAGCTGGAGGTGCTATGTGCACTGCGCCTGCTTTTTTTTTCAGTTGGAGTCTAGGAAATACTTGCCATATGCACATCTGTCATGATTGTTTTGAGAAGCTGCCTCAGGACATCACAATCCGCTGGGTTCCTTGAAAACCCTTCTGTTTCCTCGTAGCGTTTTCCTTTGCCAAAACACATTCCATATCCATATGTGCAGTCCACAACAAGAAAATTCATTACAGTGGTCATGTGGCTTGAAGTAGGAACGTTTTTTCAAATATTCATTAGCTTTCTTCCTCACCTGGGCCTGCCATATCAGGAATGCTGGTGCTGTGTCCTGTTCTTCTGTTATATTTGGTGCAATTTAAAAGGCTAAAGCAATTTCTGTCATCCTGCCAATTAGCAAACACTCATTTACTTCATCCAGGTGGGTTTGAATTGCTTCAGTAGGAGAAGCTGAGTCGCATCACCTGTGTTATTTTCCTGCATGATCTTTCCATCTCAGTGAAACTCTCCTGTCAGTTCTCAGTCTGTGGAAGCACCTCCTGCTGTGTCGCTGTGAAAGGGTAAGAGGGATAGTGCTCCGGGAGGGATTTTTTCCCCATCTTGTGAAAATGTAGCCTGGCTTCTTTCATGGGACTTTTACCACCTGCTCTGAAGTGCCAAAGTTGAGGAATCTAATCAGGGTAACTGCACATTTGCCAAAGATTCATCCTAAAAGCAAACTTTTTACTTAATTCAGCAAGCCCTGATTTTATTTGCATCTTCCTTGGAAGGCAGCGTTGTGTTTCCGATTATAGAGCACAGGAATGTGCTGAGCAGCAGCAGCATTGCCTCTCTTTGCTGCCTCCAGGTGTTTGCATCCAACAAAGGTCATTAACATCAGTTATC
Organism: Tapera naevia; assembly: GCA_033556795.1. Lineage (NCBI taxonomy): Eukaryota > Metazoa > Chordata > Aves > Cuculiformes > Neomorphidae > Tapera > Tapera naevia. The sequence continues at coordinate 1,418,014 of JAUMJJ010000195.1, read as the reverse complement.
ACTGCCACACTTTTGTGACCCTCTCTTTGCTTGTCCCATCCAAAGGAATGAGTCCTGTGGTCAAACTCAATGGAATTATTGCTGGAAATACCCAATCTGTAACTGTGTTGCAGTATTTCCCTGTTGCCTGCCTGGTTTTAGAGAACGTGCAGCACAAGAACCACATGTAAAAGGAGTCTTGGTTTTTAAAAGGGGTCTTGGTTTTACCTTTTCTTTTTCCCCAGCTGTCTTCTTCCATCAGTCAAGGGAGTTTTAATTGTTTCCATGCCTTTTGGGCTCTTAGCAGGGTTTGGAGAAATTCTTTTGATATTTTAATGATGAATTATTTTGCGTAGGTTTGTGGGAGTGAGTTTGGTTTTAGCCCAGGTTTCAGAAAGTGTGGGGTTTAGCTATAGCTACTGAATTTTAGCAGCTCTGGTTGTCACAGACTGTATTTCTGGTCCATCTGTCTTCAAGTAGCTTTGTACACTGTTATGATGATGGTTGTAGACATTGCAAGGACAGGCTGAGAGAGTTGGGATTGCTCAGCCTGGAGAAGAGAAGACTCCAGAGAGAACTTAAAGCAGCCTCCCAGTACTGAAAGGGGCTCAAGGAAAGCTGAGGAGGGGCTCTTGATCAGGGAGTGCAGGGGTAGGACGAGGGGGAATGGTTTTAAGCTGAAAGAGTGAGATGAGATTTTTAGGAAGAAATGTTTTCCTGTGAGGGCGGGGTTGCCCAGAGCAGTGGTGGCTGCCCTGTGCCTGGTGGTGTTCAAGGCCAGGTTGGATGGAGCTTTTGAGCACCCTGATCCGAGGTTGGAACTGGATGGGCTTTAAGGTCCCTTCAAACCCAGCCTATTTTAAAATTCTGTGATTGTGTTTTCGCAATCATAAAATAGGGAGGGGAGTTGCAAAAGAAGACTAATAAGGGGTAAATTCCAGAGGGTTGGAGTTTGTTTAACTGCAGTTAAACATGACTCACGACAATTCATGGTTTTGTTAAGGCTGTGGTCTTTGGTCTTGTTGAAGTAGTTTGTAGCCCTTGTGGTCTTTTGTGTTTAATAAATGACCCTTACAGCTGCAGTTTCTACTCCTGCCCAATCCTGTCACTCTGACTCCTCACCACACTAGCAAAAGTTCCCCAGAATACTCCAAGAACAGTATCTCCAGCCTCCTTTCACCTGGGATAGTGGTGTATTTTCATGAGCTGCACCCTCAGGTAAATCACAGGCAGAGCTGGCACCGGTGATATGTGAGGACCAAAGCTATTGGGAAGAGGTTTGTTGTGGCAGGCTTTTCCTTGTGTCACTTACAAGCTGCTGTGACAGCTGTTGAATCTTTTTCTTTTTGCACAAGAAAATACTTGGGATTTGCTTTCTTTTTCTTGAAACTTCCTCTTGGTAATAAAGAAAATAAAGTTTTTATTTGAGGTTTATTTCTGTGGAGATGGATTTGTAATGTTTATGGTGTTATGAAGTCTCAAGCAACCTCTTAGGATTTTAATTGCCCTACATAGCCTCAGCTCATCAGAAAAATAGGCTTTAAAAAGTCTCTCCTCAATTGCTTGTAGTCTTTGGAGTTTGTTCTAATGAGTCTTCTGGGATGAGCATTTTACTTAAATTACTTGAGGACTGCCTTTTTGTCTTTACAAGTGAGAGCACTAATCTAATTCCGTTAGAAATTCCGTTGATAATTAGGATCAGTTGCCGACTACATTATTTCACTGAAGAGCTTTTATAACCTTTTGTAATTGTGTGCAATTTTTTGAGTCTTGCAATAGCAAACACTTGAGGATTTTTATAGGATAAGCTTAATTTTTCAAACTATACCTAGGGCATCTGGACAGGAATCCAGCAGCACCTGACAAAATGTGCGCTTGCAGCCCAGAAAGCCAAATGTATCCTGGGCTGCATCAAAAGAAGTATTGTCAGCTTGTCAAGAGAGGGGTTCTCCCCCCTCTACTCTGCTCTGGTGAGAACTCACCTGGAGTATTTTGTCCCAGACATGAGAAGGATATGGAGCTGTTAGAGCAGGTCCAGAGGAGGGCAGGAAGATGATCAAAGGACCATACACCTCCCATACAAGGACAGGCTGAGAGAGTTGGGCTTGTTCAGCCTGGAGAAGGCTCCAGGGAGACCTTAGAGCAGCCTCCCAGTGTTGAAAGGGGCTCCAGGAAAGCTGGGGAGGGACTTTCTACAAGGGAAAACGGCTTTAAATTGGGAGAGGGAAGATTCAGATTAGACATTAGGATGAAATTCTTCACAATGAGGGTGGTGAGGCACTGGGACAGGTTGCCTAGGGAATTTGTGGCTGCCCCATCCCTGGAGGTGTTCAAGGCCAGGTTGGATGGGGCCTTGAGCAGCCTGGTCTGGTGGGAGGTGAAACTGCCCGTGGCAGAGGGAGTTGGAACGGTGAGTTTTGAGGTCCCTCCCAATCCAGACCATTCCATGATTCTATGAAAATGCCAGTACCTGGGCAAGGTTCTGGAGAGGATGTGAATGGATCTTCTGAAAACAGGTAGGTCATGGGAAGAGAAAGGTGTAAGCAAGAAGCCTGCCTGTAAGTAGCCATGATAAGTATGAAATAAGTGCAGGTATGTCTGCAGAAGACCTCTAGGTCCCTTTGGAAGTACAGCAAGTTGAATTTCCCCCAAAATCGTCGAGTCCAACCATGTCTGTCCATTACTAAACCAGATCCCTGAGCACTTCATCTACCCATCTTCTAAACACGTGCAGGGATCGGGTCTCCACCACCTCCCTGGGCAGCCTCTGCCAGTGCCTGAGAACCCTTTCAGTGAAGAAATTTTTTCTAATATTCAATCCAAACTTCCCCTGGTGCAACTTGAGGCCATTTCATCTTGTCCTATCACTTGTCACTTGGGAGAAGAGACCAGCACCCACTTTGCCACAGCCTCTTTTCAGGGCGTTGTAGACAGTGCTAAGGTCTCTCTTCAGCCTTCTCTTCTCCAGGCTAAACCACTCCAGTTCCCTCAGCCGCTCCTCGTAAGACTTGTTCTCCAGCCCCTTCACCAACCTGGTTGCCCTTCTCTGGACACACTCCAGCACCTCAATATCCTTCTTGTAGTGAGGGAATCCTTCATCTCTGTTGAGATTTAGAGTAATCCTCTCCTCAGACTGACGGTGCCTTCAGACAGCTTAAAAACCCCAGGGCTTGCTGCCTGCATTTCGTTTCAGATTTGATCCTTCTAAAGACTCTTCCAAAATCAGGTCACTGCCAGCTGTTCCATCATGCTTTATTCAGAGTTATTCAGGATGGGGTTTCAGGTTTGTGTTGATCTGGTAGCAGCTATTTCGCAAAGCAACGTTAGCTGACTGCTGCCTCCCTTTAGGCTCAGCACATGAAAAGGTATTAACCAGGGGTGCAGTGGGCTGGGAATGGGGATTCTCTGCTCCTGTCTCCTGTGTGCAGGAAGAAAGGCTGAGGGCAGTATGGAGAGGCATCGCAACTGTTGATGACCTTCTCTAATGTCATCTTGTGTAAATGAAGTGAGATAAAAAGAAAATGTAACTTTGCTGTTACTGGAAGGATGTAATTCAATATCCAGCTCCAGCGTGTCATAGGCAGCCTGGAATGCTGCTAATTATGCAGAGCTATCTGCCATATCACTCTTTACTAACTGAGTTTGCTCGTGACACAAACCTGGGGGAGCAGTTGACACTCTGGAGGGCATGGAGGCCCTGCAGAGGGATCTGGACAGGTTGGAGAGCTGCACAGTCACCAACAAGGAGGTGGTTGAGTCCCCATCCCTGGAGGCGTTGAAAAGATGGGTATATGAGGTGCTCAGGGCTGTGGTTTGGTAGTGGATGGATATGTTTGGACTGGATGATCTCAAAGGTTTTTTCCAACCAAATGATTCTGTGATTTTAAGGGCAAGTGCTGTGTTTTGTACCTTGGACACAGCAACCCTGGATGCCTGTACAGACTGGGGAGCAAGAGGCTGGAGAGCAGCCCTGTGGTAAAGGACCTGAGGGTTCTGGTAGATGGCAAGTTGAACATGAGCCAACAGTGCCCTGGCAGCCAAGAGGGCAACTGTGTCCTGGGGTGCATCCAGCACAGCATGACCAGCCAGGCAAGGGAGGGGATTGTCTCATTCTGCACTGGTGAGGCCCCACCTTGAGTACTGGGTGCAGTTTTGGGTGCCATGTTGTAGAAAGGATATAAAGCTACTGGAGAGCGTCCAGAGGAGGCTACAAAGCTGATGAAGGGTCTAGAGGGTAATTTGTATGAGGAGCAGCCGAAGTCACTTGCTCTGTTCAGCCTGGAGAAGAAGAGGCTGAGAGGGAACTTCATGGCTGTTTGCTGCCTTCTCACAAGGGAAGGAGGAGCAGCAGGTGCTGAGCTCTTCTCTCTGGTTACCAGTGACAGGACCCGAGGGAATGACAGGAAGATGTGCCAGGGGAGGGTTAGGTTGGGTATTAGGAAGAGGTTCTTCACCCAGGGAGTGGTGGAGCACTGGAACAGCTCCCCTGGGAAGAAGTCACGGTGCCAAGCCTGACAATATTCCAGAAGCATTTGGCCAAGTCCCTGAGACCCATGGTGTGAATTTTGGGGTTGTCGTGTGCAGGGACAGGAGTTGGACTCTGTGATCTTTGTGGGTCCCTCCCAACTCAGGACATTCTGTGATTCTGTATCGTATTACTGGCCTGTTTTCTGTGTGTGCTTGTCAGTAACCTCAGGTTCATGAGTGACAGCTCTGCACTGCTCACTTGCATTTCTCCCTTTGTAAGATTGTTTTGTGATATATTGAGACAGAGGAGCTTCCTGCTCTGAAATGACGGGAGGAGGGACAGATGTGGGCACACACAGAAGCAGCGCAGGAGAGTTTTTCTACAAACCCATCAATAAATGGAGTCAAACAGGATCTTCCACGTAGAGTACCTGGTGGTACTGGCTGTTCCTTGGCTAAACACAGGGATTCCTTAGGCCCCTTCTTCTGCACCCGGAGCATGAGCCTCTGTGGGCACTTTTGGGTGGTGGCTGGTGGCTCTCTTGACGCAGCGTGAACGGACAACGTCTGACAGCATCTTGCTTGTTGTGTTCTTAGCTAGGAGTTTGCGTACACGTCAGTCGAGGGAAGACAGTGCACTCAACATTTATCAAAATAGTCTGAAATTCCATTTGATGACCTGTTGCATGTGGCATAAGAAAATGGTAGATCTGCAATAAACAAGTGTTTCTGGAGTCTCTTTCCGGCACCCTTGTGGGTGCTGACTTCAAATATTGTCTTGTTGAGGCTTGCATTCATTTTGGCAAAGCAGATGGAGAGCAGTGAGTTGGTTACAGCACCAAAGTGGGATGTTGTCACAGAGTGGGACTTTTCTAGGGATTCCAGCCTGGTGTTGGCAGGTTTAGGAGGGAACCATCGGAAAACTTCAGCTTGTCATCATGTACTGACTGCCTTGACAGGAGTGTGAATCTTCAGGAACAAAATCTGTAAAACCAGAATGGTTTTTTTTCTGTGGTGCCTTGGAAGAGCTTTATTTCAACTGTAAAACATACACCATGGAACCTGCAAATTTATTTCTGTGTTATATATTTTGTTACTCAGCAGCAGCTACAAATAAGTTACTGCTTTTGAGCCCGTGGCCTTTCATTGAGTGTAGGGATTGACCGTAGCCACCACTCATACCTTTGTGCAGTCGTGGGGCCAGCCCTGTCCTTTGGGGTCACCAGTTGTTAATGTTGGTACCAGTTTCAGCAGATTTTGTATGGGTTTTAGCATTGGAAAAAAATGAGGCTTTCTGTGAGTTCCACTGGCACAATTTAAGGGCTGTGTCTATCCAGCACCCTTTAATCAAGAGTAGGGGTTGTTCAGCCCAGAGAAGAGAAAGGTCCAGCGAGACCTTAGAGCAGCCTCCCAGTGCTGAAAGGGGCTCCAGGAAAGCTGGGGAGGGGCTCTTGATCAGGGAGTGTGGGGAAATCATGGAATCATAAAAATGCATTGTTGCAGAAGACCTTTGAGTCCACCTTTCAGGGAGCTGCAGACAGTGATGAGGTCTCCCCTCAACCTCCTCCAAGCTAAGCAAACCTGGTTCCCTCAGCTACTTCTCACAAGACTTATTGTCCAAGCCCTTCCCCAGCTCTGTTCCCCTTCTCTGGATGTGCTCCAGGCCCTCCATGTTCTTCTTACAGTGAGGGACCGAAACTGAACACAAGATCCAGGTGCAGCAGCCTCAAATATCACTCAACTCAAAATAAGTCCTTTATAACTTCCGAGGTACTTTACAGTGCTTATTGCAGAAAACAACAGCTGCTTTTGGTCCTTCAGTGTCATTGAGCATGTGAAGCTGTGAGCTGAAATCCCACTTGAAAAATAAATAGGAATTACGTTTAACAGGAGGAAGAGGCAGTAAATGAGGTCTGGACATATTGTGAGTATTCTGTTTATTTCTTATTGTCTGAAAATCCACAGATGTCAGACGTCTGCAAAGCTTGAATAGGATATAACGGACAACAACAAAGGTGATTCTTTTTTTTAAGACTCTTATTTGGTTCATCAGGGATGGAAATTAATGTTTCACCACTGCAGGTTTGTTTCTTTTCTCCATTGGCTGCAGTCAAGCTTTTCACCTTGTCTTCATTTTTCGTTTAATGGTTAGTAGGAATTGTAAATGATTTCATTTTGATACCTCTAATCATAAACTGAAGCAAATGATAAGCTGGATGCTGGTCTCTTCTCCCAAGTGACAGGCAATAGGACGAGAGGCAACAGCTTCAAGTTTCACCAGGGGAGGTTTAGATTGGATATTAGGAAAAATGTTTTTACTTAAAGAGTGGTGCAGCAGTGACAGAGGCTGCGCAGGGAGGTGGTGGAGTCCCCATCCCTGGAGGGGTTTAAAAGACAGGTAGATGAGGTGCTCAGGGATCTGGTTTGGTAGTGGACAGGGACGGTTGGACTTGATCTCTGAGGTGTTTTCCAACCAAACAATTCTATGATTTAAAGAGAAATATTTTTTTTTTTTACTTACAGTATCATGAAGATGGTTAATATTGGTTTACAGGGGTATTTGTAGATATGTTTTACACTTATCTGTGTGTGAACAAAATAGATCTGATGACTATGAATTAAATTTGGTCACACAATTTTGAGCATAGTTTCATGCAGCCAGAACTGAGTTATCCAAATTGCTGGAATCCTAAAGTAGATGAGAGGTGTTGTTATGGTAAGAGGACACAGTTGCCTCCTCTCACTGCCGAGGCAGCGAGGCCGTGGATACTCTGGTGTTCTCACTCTAAGTGAATTTGAGCAAATTAACTCTAAATTAAATTTGAGATCTAATGCGTGGCTCTTACTTAGGGCATTTCATCAGTGGCAACAAAGGACACCCATGGAGAGCTCGTGATTATTTCTGCTGCTTTGCTGGTGGGAAAGTAGTGATGTAGAGAGGGAAATGTTTCACTCCAGGTGGGACATAAAAGCTGTGGGAGTCTGGGCATTCAGTTGGGTCCTCTCACTTCTGGATTAATGCCCTGAAATTTAAATTACATTCTGTTTCTTATAGTATCCTTAATTTTGACTTAAACATATCTCAGTCTTGCTGTAATGTTCCTGCACAGACAGCCGTTGTCACCTTTCTCGTTGCTGCTCTGACAGGTTCAGGTTTGAAGGAGCACTTTGCTGTGCTGCCCTTCTTTCTCGTAGGTGCCAAAGATTCCCATTATACAGAAAAGCTGAAAGAAACAACCAGTTTGTAATCTAAGCTTGACATTTCACTTTTTTATCTGCTTGCACAGTAGATGTTTTTTCTGGTTTTCAGAACTGAGATTGGATTGTGGGTCAAGCCAGCCGCGATCACAGCTGAGAGTCTTGTCCTAGGGGGTTTCTGTCTTACATCCTAGAAACTCCAGCCCCACAGCCAGTCCCTGTTTGTGATAAACAGAGCAGAGAACACTGGGCACAGAAATAAGTGTGAGCCTTAAGGCTGAGTCCATAACAGTAAGCAGCTCTCATGTCTGAACTGGTTCAGGGAACCATTCTTCCTTGAGGAACCCCTCTTGGGCACTGGGAAACTGCTAAAAGAGGCTTCACCTGGGTTTTTGAAACTGCTTTGCTTGTGCTGCTGAGAGGAAAGTTGCACTTATTGGCTTGGCAGTGGCTCCACACCATTCACTCACGATAAGTGGTCGCTCATCCATGATGTAATTACTATATCCTACAGGCAGGCCCGGGTGTGATGAAAGTCTGTGACCATCTTTCTAAAAACAAAAAGAAAGGCTGCAATCAGAAGGGTAATTTCCTGGACGAGGCAGTAAAACACAGATCGCTGCTAAAACAGGTGAAAAGGAAAAGCAAGTTTCTGTCTTGATCATTAGAAGCAATCAATTTAATCAATTTAAATTATTAGAAGTGAGGAGAGAGGCAGAACTGCAGGCACTTCAGGTGTAAAGTAATATTTTGATTAAAGTTTCCTACAGTGTAAAGCTGTAATTGGGATGGGGAAGGAAGGGATTCAATCTATTCATATATTGGAAGCTAAACAATCTGATCTTTAGTGTGTTGGAATATGAGATAATACTAATTAGGTGTGGAACAAAAGAGTTGCTGTGGAGCTGAGAGTAAAGGAATTGACAAGCCCGACACTTCCCTCCTCCGTTCCTCAAACTGAAAATTATGCTTTTAACAAAATGTTCTGGTGTGTGGTGCGTCACCGGAATGGATAAACGTGTCAACCTCAGTGCCACTGCCGGTTTTGAAGGATTTCTGTTTCCTACCCTTTCAGTTCTCTGATAGAAGTTGGATATGGTTTTGGGGGCTGTCAACCTAATATTCCTGTAACAGTGGTAGAATAATTTGAGGAAATATAAAATGATGAATAATGATGAAATTGAGTAAGGAGACGCTGGAAGGCTTTGCTTTTGGAGGTTACAAGAAAATATGTTTTTAATGTAACTGCAAGTTGAAGGTCTTGGTAGAAATGTGTTCTTTCTTGCTTATGCCCAGCGTAACCAAGTAAACAGTGATTCTGATTTAAATCAGAAAGGCTGCTTGTTCTGTAACCATAGTTTTCCCAGCATTTCATCCTCGAGATGTTTTCAGAAGGCATTTCACAGAGTCAGAGTCACTGAGTTTGGTCCTCTGGAGATCCTCTAGTCCAGCCCCTTGCTCATGGTAGTGTCAGCTGTAGCACCTTGCCCAGGACCGTGTCCAGTCAGGTTTTGAGTATCTCCAAGGACAGAGACCCCACAACCTCTCTGGGCAACCTGTTCCTGTGTTCCAGCCTCTTAGAAAAAAACTTTTTCTAACATTTAAAAGAAATATTCTGTATTTCAACTTGTTCCCAGTGCCTCTCACCCTCTCATTGTGCACCACTGGGAAGAGCCTGGCTCTGTCTTTTTTGCACCCTCCCATGTATTTATATCCATGGAGGTCCTCCCAAGTGTTCTCTTCTCCAGACAGAACAGTCCCAGCCAGTTGTTTGGTCTTTCCTCATATGGCAGATGCTCCAGTTCGTTAATCATCTTTGTAGTGGCTCACTCCAGTAAGTCCCTGTCTCTCTAGTTCTGAAGAGCCTCGAACTGGGCACAGCACTCCACATGTCTCTCATCAGGATAGAAAGGATCACCTCCCTTGACCTGATGCTAGCATGCTTTTCGTAGTACAGCCCAGGATGCTGGTGGTGGTGTTTGGTGGTTCATGGTCGGTGGCCACTGGGACCCTAGAGGCTTTCTTTGAAAGCTGCTTGCCACCCAGCCAGCCCCCAGCACGTACTTAACAGGCAAGACTGCATTTCCCCCTCTTGACCTTCATGAGGTTCCTCTATGTCCAGTTCTCCAGCCTGTCAAGGTCCGTCTGAATGGCACCACACTCCCAGTTTTTATCATCAGCAAACTCTGCCTTTTCATCCAGGTCATTAATGAAGAGGTTAAACAGTATCTGCTCCCATAAGAACCCCCTGAGTGCTCCATTAGGACTTCATGCCACTGGTCAAACTCCCTGAGCTGGTTCTGTCCACCTCACTGTCCATTTATCTAGTCCATCTGCTTGTCTTGGAGCTCCACTGAGGTGACACTTAGCAACTACTTTGCTTTTGGTCTTCTTGTATAAAGGACTAAGGCTCCTGCAGTGATCCCATCCATCCATCCCCTTCCCTCACCGCGGCCTCTCCCTCAATCTCTGCAGGTGTTGAACACACATGTAGCAAATTCCATCAAATTGGACAGAGCAGTGAAATCTTTACATCCAGTTCCAGCAACAGCAGAGAGGATGGGCTGTGAGTGAGCCACGGGGGAGGCTGGGTGGGGCCTTGAGCAGCCTCCTAATCCTGTGGGAGGTGTCCCTGCCCATGGCAGGGCGGTTGGAACTGGATGGGCTTTGAGGTCCCTTCCAACTCAAACCGACCTGTGATTCCTGTGATTCTGTGAAATCTGCCGTGCGAGCTCAGCCAGGACCCCTGACAACAGGCCCACGTGGGCACGTGCAGCTCGGGGCAGACCTTTCCTTGGGCTGGTGGCAAGGAGACCTGGGTGCCACTCACAGGGGCTGTGGGAGGGTGAGGAACTGCATCTCTGGTGGGAGAGAGGAGGTGCTGAGGAGCACCAAGGAAAAGCAGCACTGGAGGGGAGGGAGCAGGGATGACAGCCTGCAGATCAGCAGGCACCAGGCTGTGCTGTCTTTGCTTGCTGAATGTGTCTTTTAAAGCCCTGTATGGTTGTGTAGATACTCCCCAGCTGGATGGGTGAAGATGTGTGGGTTGCAAACAGACTCTTGCACACTGAGTGAGGCTTTATCCTGCAAAGAGAGCTACCCACAAGTATTCAAACACCACAGGGAGTTCCAGTCCTTCACACTGATCACGAGGTCTGCGTATTTTTACTTGCATTTGTCTTTTTTCCTCTGCTGTATTTGGCCACTTTGGCAGTAATTAGTAATCAGACATTGGTTTTTAGGGGATTTTTGCACAGCTCTTGTTTTCTCATTTTCAGCACTGCTGGCTCTCACTCCAGCAGTAGAAAGCTACGTGCTGTTAACATCGCTCAAGAAGTGATTGAGGTCAGGGCTTTGAAGCTGCTGCTTCTTCATCTTGTGTTGTTAATCTCATCATTTACAGAAAGAGCAAATTGTTAAAACCAAGAATGAAATGTAAACCGTAAGGTAGAGGCTGCTCTGCCTGCATGCCTTCCGCCGTCCTGTTCGTGGTGTCGGAACATCTATTTGGGTCGCCTCTTATGGTTTTCAGTTGTTTTCAGTTTGTCTGTAAACTGGATTTCTCTTTCTCTGCTTTCACTCATCCACATGATCTTGGAATTATTCCAATGCTAAGTCTTGGAAAGAAATTAGAGTGAAAAAAGAAGTTTCCCAAGAGCTTGCTGGGGCTACAGAAGAGAAGAGGTGATACAGATGCTTCTATGTACCCATAGAAGCAGTAAGAAGATACTGGTACTGAAACTTCTTAGCACAGGAAATGTTTTATGAAACGTGATGGCTACAGTTCAGGAATTCCTTGGGCTTTTACTGGGTGGCCTGATTCTTCATCTCCAACTGAGGTATGTCAGGAGATTTCAGGACAGCTCTCCAGACAGGTCTCTCTATGGAATGATCCAATTAATTTTTGCAAACGAAATGCATGCAGACACAGGTAAGCTATAACAGAATCACGGAGTGGTTTTGGTTGGAAAAGACCTTTAAGATCATCAAGTCCAACCATGAATCCAGCCCTGCTAAGTATTACAAGGTATTACAAGGTATTACAAGGTTGGAAAGGACCTCTGAGATCATCAAGTCCAACCTATAACCCTACACTAACACCAAGCCATCATCTAAACCATGGCACTCAGTGCCTCATCCAGTCTCCCCTTAAACACCTCCAGGGTCGGCAACTCCACCCCCTCCCTGGGCAGCGCATTCCAGCGGCCAGTGGCAAGTCTGCCACTGGGCAGCCTCTGCCAGTGCCTGACCACCCTTTCAGTAAAGAAATTCCTCCTAATACCCAAACTAAATTTCCCCTGGCATTTCTTGAGGCCATTTCCCTTTGTCCTGTCACTGGCTACCAGGGAGAAAAGACCAACCCCCACCTCACTGCAACCTCCTCATTACTACCTTTCTCTCTCCTTTACAATTTTATTTCTACTTGGTTTCTGTTTGCTTTACCAGGGATCTCAGCTGGTTGTCCCAGAGTTTGTAGCACTGATACATCACAGTTAAAAGTCTTGGTAACTGCTTTGCAGGGTCATCATTAACAACAAGGTTGGTAAGACTTGAAGCATTGCAGACTGGAGGACCAACCTCCTCTTTCTTCTGCAGTACAAAGGGTAGCACTGAAACATGAAACAATTTCTCCGCCGTCTCCATTCCTGTGACCAATTCTGTATGCCTTTTCTCCCCCTGCTCTTCCAAGAGTGACTCGAAAAGAGCTACCAACATAGATCTGGGCCTCCAGGAACTCCTCAGGCTTTTGCTTTGTGATCTGGGTCCAAGAATTTAGAATGCAAATCAATATGTTTTCATATTTGACTTGTTCGATGCTGGGGCTTTGTCAACAACTCTGTTGCTGCAGTTGGCTCTTGGCTTAAGGAAGAGAGCTAACAGAAAGGCTGTTTAGCAGTTGTCAAGACAGGGATATGGTTAGAGCTGACAAGGGGAGGCATGCCCAGATCTTGCTCTCATTGTTTGCTTCAGGCTGCCTTTGTCAGGCCCTCATTTTTGACGTCGTTTGCATTGCAGACTGTTTGAGTCAGTGTGTTGCTTAAATCTGCGTAGTCTTATCCTTGCTGTGCTGCTTTACTCCCGTTCAAGCTTCATTTGGCCTGGGATCAGCCTCTGTCCACTGGCTGGGATGAGTTTTTCCACTTAACCTCATTCCCTTCTTTAAATTGATAGCCCTGCAGCAGCCCCTGGCATCCTCAGATCTCTCTTCCTAATAGGAAGTAGCTGGTTCTGAGAATTTTCAACAATGCTGATTTTCATTTCTAATGGTACAAAACCGTGACGTGATGAAAGTGTGAAGGGTTTTAACCTTCTTCAAGTAAAATAAGAAATTCACATTTATTTCTGGGCACAGAATCGAGTATCTATTTCCTGATTTCTTCTTGAAAGATGTTATGAAACACTGAAGAATTCTTCTAATTAAATGCATCCACAAAGTGGAGCTGAGGAATTGGAAGTGTGTGCTCACCTTTGGCCAGACAAACCTGTCAGCACCGTGTGAGCAAACTTCATTTCCCTTATTTGTAACAAATCCCACAGTACTCGTAGCAGACCCAGGGTGTGCAGCCTCGCTTTCCCGACGTCTGCAGCCACCGCTCAGGCCTCAGCTGCTCCACGCGCCGATTCCGTTTCCTGCTGATGGTGGGGATGCGCAGGTGCCGCTGTGACACCTGAAGATATCAGGGGGGCAGTGGCCAACAGCATGTGTGCCTTTACCCTCCAGAGCTCTGGATCTGGGGAGAGATTCTTCATGATGATGGTAGGGAGGCTCTGGCCCAGGTTGCCCAGGGAAGCCGTGGCTGCCCCATCCCTGGAGGTGTTCAAGGCCAGGTTGGATGGGGCCTTGAGTACCCTGATCCAGTGGGAGGTGTCCCTGCCCATGACAGGGGGGTTGGAACTGCATGGGTTTCAAGTTCCCTTCCAACTCAAGCCATGCTATGATTCTAAATCAGAATAGGTCTCCAGGTACTCCAGTACAAGTGCCAGTGGATTCTGCATTTAAGGTTTAGGGGTCGGTAAGCGTCAGAAGGAGCTTCTCGAGGGAGGAACTTGATCTGCTGCATAGAAGGTGAACCTTAGCTTTTCAAGCTTTACCACACTGGGAAGGAATTTAGCCCTGAAAGGCTCTCAAGCTTGATGTGCTTTATTTGGGAAGCAGATTAATTTTTGTTGTGGGTTTTTTATTAATCTTTGATTACAGCTTAACTGTCTTATTAAGACCAACAGTACCACCCCATCTTTTCATAAGAATTTGCCCTGTGAGTCATTGCATTTATTTATCTCCATGTTTATTGCAGTAAATCACTTCCTCTGCACACCCAACCACCCTGCTTGGTGTTTGTTGTAATTTCAGCAGCCACAATAGAATATGTATTTTAGGGTGGTTTTTCTTTTCAGTATTCTTTCCTTTAGAGAACTGCAGTGGGTTTTTTTGTGGATTGTCTCCCCACTTTATGTTCCGAGTCTGTGTTTTGGCCTTTGAAGCCTTTTCCCAGTGAGTACATTAAACAGCCTGTGCAAATAAGCAACAGCAGAGCTGCTAATTGTGCTAACAGATGGAAATAGGAAAAACATTATTTTTTTAATGCCATAATTATTTATAGAAACCATTATCCATCTTCCCTAACACCTTGATTATGCATGGAGCCTCTTTCAGGTTCAGCAAAGTTGATTAAGCTTTTGCAGATGGTTTGACCTGCTGAGGTAATGATGGAAATGTGGAAGAAATGCAGATGTTCTAAAGCTTTTGTTTTACATGCCATAAAGGGGCTTAAAAGGAAAGCTTATACTTTGCATTCTTTCGAAACATATATGGATTTAGAGTGGAAGCAGCGAGGAGGTTGTTGAGTGCAAACACAGAGCCTGCCTGCGCTGAGCCAAGTCCCCCAGGTGTCTCACCTGCCCGCTCAGGTTTGTCTGATCATCGTTTGATGCCAGCAGAGTCTGATGTGCACAAACCCTCTCGCCAGACCCAGGCACCTCCCGTTTCCTCTGTGCTTGTAATTTAGCCATTAAGAGCTCCGATCCCGAGGACATATCCTCTCTTGGGAATAAGTGGCATCCTCACAGGTGGAAGTGCGTTTATGGCCCAGGGGAGGATAACGTCAGTGTGACCGGGATGATTCAGGTAATTTCCTCCAAGAGCACTCTCCGTAACCCTTTCCAACCGCTGCATGGACAGGATGGGCAGTGCGCCGGGCACCAGGCTCTGGCTGATTCCAGGAGCACTGGAGGAGTGGGGAGAGAGACCCCTGAAAGTGACTTGGGGTCTCTGTGCTCCCAGCAAGTTTTGTTTTCAGCAACCTGGGTGATAATGGCTTAAAATAGGAAGGGGGAAGAGTTAGATTAGACATTAGAAAGAAATTCTTCGTGATGAAGGTGGTGAGGCGCTGGCACAGGGAAGCCATGGCTGCCCCATCCCTGGAGGTGTCCAAGGCCAGGTTGGTTCAAGGCTTTGAGCCCCCTGATCCAGTGGGAGGTGTCCCTGCCCATGGCAGGGGGGTTGGATTTAGATGGGCTTTGAGGTCACTTCTAACCCAATCCGATTCTTTGACTTGGGAAATTCTTCAGATGGCACAGAGACTGAGCTAAATAAACCAGCGACAGGGGAATGATAGCAGGACTGGAATGTGAATTGGAAAAACACCTCGTGCTGGAGATTTTTGTATTCCTCAGAGATTTAATTCAGCTCCATTTTTAAATGCGAGTGGGGTGTGGGGGTTGGAGGGCGTGGGTCCTCATTTCCTGCTACATGGAGGAGAAAGGAAAGGTCGCTCTAAATATAATTCATAGGGCTAACAGGTAAAACTACCTGGTTATTATATCCTCCTTCAAATTCTTTGGCTGAAGCTGAGTAATCATCTGAATTTTCCTTGGCTCCCACTGCTCTGTAACCCCTTTACTGAGCACTTTAATTCAAATCACAAGTAAGGTCCTGACCAAAATTGTTCAGAATTCAACTTTGGTGATAAATTTTGGATTAAAATAATGTTCTGCTAAAATAGTGCTTTTTAAAAATTATTATTATGATTTCATTATTTTCTTTAACACCGAGGAGGGAAGGACAGGAGCAATTGAGTATTTTTGTGATCCTTTTTTGTCTTAAAATAAGCTTCTGGAATTTTTTCTGCAGGTGTACATTGTGTTGTATTTTGATTTTGTAAGTCATAGAATCATGGAATTTTTTTTGGGTTGGAAGGGACCATAAAGCCCATCCAGTTCCAAACCCCTGCAGGGACACCTCCCACTGGATCAGAGTGGTCCCCATCCAACCTGGCCTTGAACACCTCCAGGGATGGGGCAGCCACAACTTCCCTGGGCAACCTGTGCCAAGGCCTCACCACATCTTCATCGTGAAGAATTTCTTTCTAATGTCTAAACTCAGTCTCCCCTCTTTCAGCTTAAACCCATTCTCCCTCATCCTATCCCTGCACTCGTCAACAATAGCCCTTCCCCAGCTTTCCTGGAGCCCCTTTCAGTACTGAGAGGCTGCTCTAAGGTCTCCCTGTAGCCTTCTCTTCTCCAGACTGAACAACCCCAACTCCCTCAGCCTGTCCTGGTACAGGAGGTGCTCCAGCCCTTGGATCATCTCCTTGCCCTCCTCCGGACTCGCTCCAACAGCTCCATGTCCTTCCTGTGCTGGGGACTCCAGAACTGAACACAGGACTCCAGGTGAGGTCTCACCAGAGCAGAGGTTCAGAATCCCCTCCCTTGCCCTGCTGGTTCCACTGCTTTGGATGCAGCCCAGGACACGGTTGGTTTCTGGGCTGAAGCACACACTGCCAGCTCACGGTGAGCTTCTCATCCCCCAGCACCCCAAGCCCTTCTCTTCAGGGCTGCTCTCAATCCATTCTCCACCCAGCGTGGACTTGTGCTTGGGATTGCCTTGAACCAGGTGCTGGGCCTTGCACTTGGCCTTGTTGAATTGTGGGTGTACGAAGGATAATGAGCTCAATCTGCTTTGGTTTGGGTGTTTTTATTGTGAATTCTTACATATGCATTTGTTTTAAATAAAGAAAAAAAATCCTGAGATGGTTTCCATTCCAGCTTTTCCAGGTGTCCCTGGTACATGTGTTTGCTTTGGATAACTGAGCAGAGCTTTCTCTTTCAAATTAAAAGCTTAATAATCAGTTAATCAGTATAAATTGTTATCAAGTCAAACCCCAGCTTTCAAAAAAGGTACCTGGTTCTTTCCTGTGTGCTTCACTGTTTCTGCACAAACCATAAACCGTGATTCTGCTCTGGGATTCTGGGGGCCTGTTTTCCTTTTGTTTCCGTTATTGTCTCTGTATCCTCTCCCAGGTGCTCCTCAGAGGTACCAAACTTGTGATAAACCACCACTCTGGCCAGATACGAGTGTTGTTGGTGCCTTCGGTGTCAAATAGCTTTTAGAACAACTTCTTCCAGTCTGCTGCATTTCTTGAACCTGTTCGTAAGACAAGCAGTCATCAGGGATGGGGTTCAGTGGTGGACTTGGCAATGTGAGATTTATTGTTGGACTCAATGATCTTAAAGGTCTTTTCCAACCTAAACAGTTCTGTGGTTTTGTAAATTGTTCTGATCTTACATCAGTCAGTAGAGCTAATAAGGTAAGGATTTGCTTTTTAATGATTTATTAATGCAAATCATTGCACACGTGTTACCAGTCAGCATGGGAAGTACAAATGAAAATCATGAAATTTGTTGTTTGGAAGGGGTGATTTTGGCCAGAGTTCTTACTGAAATATATGTACATGTATGTCTGTTTCATACAGTTGTTTGGTTGGAAAAGACCTTCGAGATCATTGGGTCCAGCCGTCCCTGTCAACTACTAAACCAGATCCCTGAGCACCTCATCTACCTGTCTTTTAAACACCTCCAGGGATGGCGACTCCACCACCTCCTGGGCAGCCTCTGCCAGTGCCCGAGAACTCTTTCAGTGAAGAAATTTATTCCTAATGTCTAATCTGAACCTTCCCTGGTGCAACTTGAGACCATTTCCTCTCATCCCATCACCTGTCACTTGGGAGAAGAGACCAACGCCCACCTTCACCACAACCTCCTTTCAGGCAGTTGTAGACAGGTCTCCCTTCAGCCTTCTTTTCCTCAGGCTAAACAGTCCCAGTTCCCTCAGCTGCTCCTCATAACACTTGTTCTCCAGCCTCTTCCCCAGCTCCGTTCCCCTTCTCTGGACGCGCTCCAACCCCTCAATGTCCTTGGAGTGAGGGGCCCAGAACTGAACCCAGGAGGTATTGAAAAATGCCGAGTCCAGAGGCACAATCATTTCCCTGTTCCTGCTGTTCCTGCCCCACTGTTTCTGATCCAAGCCAGGATGCTGATGGCCTTCTTGGCCGCCTGGGCCCCAGCACCCCCAGGTCCTTCTCTACCAGGCAGCTCTCCAGCCACTCCTCTCCAGGCGCCGAGCACTGCATGGGGTTGTTGTGTCCCAAGTGCAGGACCCAGCACTTGGCCTCCCTTATCACATTGGTCTCAGCCCATGGATCCAGCCTGTTCAGATCTTTATCTGCTTTAAGGTTATTTGTTCAACTTCTTGTATAAACAAAACTTCTTTGTTTCAGTACAGAAATGCCCCCGGGGCATTTTGTGGAATGCATGTTTAACTTCATGCTCTGTGCTGGAACCCAGTTTTCAGCTAATGATGATAATGAAATATGTTGTGGTTCGTATTCCATACTCTCCTTCCTCTGGTGGTTTTAAATTTCCCTTCAATTGCTTGCCCCCATATGATTTTCATCTAACGAAGCAGTGATTTGGGCAGCATTACTCATGCAGCAAACACTTCCCACGGGGCTGCTCATGTGTCGCTCTCCTCTCGCGCTCTCCTCCCCGTATCTTGGGCTGCGCTGCCTTGGGTCTGCTCCAAGACTGCATAAATTCTCCCATTTCCCATGGTTTCCTCTCCTGGAGAGCTGAGTGCCTTTAGAGCTGGGCTGGCTTAGCCAGGGTGAGGACTGGGATAGGATGGGACCTAGAGATGGGACCAGGATTCATGCAGGAGTCTGGTGGGGTGGTGAGGCCCTTGCTCACCACCGAGCTGTGTCTGGGACGTCTCTGCCTCTTGGCACCCAGCAGGAGTTGGGTGATGCCCTACTCTCTCTTCTGAAGTGTGCTTAGACTTAGGATGATGTGTTTTGTTTCTGCTTGTATTGCTTTCCTGCACCCAGCTGATCTTCATGTACCTTTTCTTCCTTTGGAGGGTATGGGGGAGGCATTTGATGAGCCTAGCATCTGATACTTGTAGTGTCCATCCCACTCCTGTGCTGTGTGGTGGGATGGCCCTTGCACTGAGGGGATCCTGGCATTGTCCAAGCTTCAATTTCAGTACAGCACAGGAGGCCAGTTCCTAATTTGAGTGCCCGAATCCCGTGAGGGAGTTTTGCACAGAGGAGCTCGGGCTCCTGGCTTAACACCCAGCACAGAACTCTGTGCTGTAAGGAAGGCAAGGCAGTAGGTGCTGCTCCTGGATGGAAACCCAAGCCCCATCCCTCCCCACCACCCATCTCCAGAGAACCCAAGGACAGTTTTATCCACCTCTTACATGTTTTATCTGGAAATCTGTGAAGGAGATGCCGCACAGTTTGGCTGAAGTGCAAATTACAGTGGTTTAAAATGAGAGTTCCCCTTTGGAAAACTCCTGCAGGTAGCACTTCCAGCAGTCGCTGACAGCCTGGCAGGGCTCAGTGGCTGGCTGATGAGGTTTCATGTGTTAAAGCATCAGTGCTTCTGCAGTAGAACATCACAGTGACTGACAGCCGTCTCCTACTACATCGGTCTTTGGCCTGATGACTCTGCTGACGTGGGAAATGACTTCAGGGTAGAGCAAGCAGCTGTGCCTCTGGCCAGGCCAGCAGTGGGACCTCACCTAGGTCCAGAGGGACGAGGCAGGAGTCCCCAGTTCTTCTCAGCGCCAAGCTCACGGGATGGGGGGTGCTTTTTCTCACCTGGCTTGGTATCAAAGGGTGGTTGGGGCTCAGGGCAGTAATGCAGGCTTGGGGTTGGGCATGGTTCCTCGGAGTCTCCTACAGAAAGAATCATGGAATGGTTTGGGTCGGAAGGGACCTTAAAGCCCATCCAGCTCCAACCCCCATGCCATGGGCAGGAACACCTCCCACTGGATCAGTCAGCTCAAGGCCCCATCCAACCTGGGGATGGGCAAAAAGTGAGGGAAAAGCTCCATTGAGGTGGGTAGTCTGTGGTTTTTAAAGGCAGTAGGGGTTTGCACACCCTGCCTTCAGTCCATCTTTCCACGAGTCCTGCACATAGTATCTGTCCTCGAGGGAAGTCTTAGAGGGTGAAATACACTGCTTTGTGAGGCAGAGCCTGGGGGCAGGGACATTCTGCGTGGAGATGGGTACGTTCACACATATCAGGTGGACACGTCTCCAGCTCCACTCCCTGTGAAACAAGTCCCTCTCCTTCCCCTCAGCATTCCTAGCAGGATGTCGTACGCACCTCTTCGGAGTGCACAATATGTGCTGCTCTGATGATTTTTCTGCTGATGATTATTCAGCAGCACACATAGAAAAGTGCCCCTGTTAATCAGGAACTGCTGAGCCATGTGGTGCGTGAAGATGGAACGTTACAGCTACAGGATGAGAGTCTCCTGTTCAGCAGCCAGGTTCCCGTGCAGCCAGCACCGTTACCGTGCTCCTGCCAACACTGTCATTCCTTCAGCTGGTGAGTCAGCCAGAGTGATGGCGTGGACTTCTGGAGCCTTCCTTCTTCACTGAGGTCCTGCTTCTGTTAAGTGAGAGCCAAGAGCCCATCTTCCAACTTGAAAACCTCATAAAGGTAGGGGTGAAAGTGGAGGTTGCTCTGAGCTGTCTGTACAGTGCTGCTCTTGGACGCTGTCAGTACAGTGAAGGTGCAGTGGCCCCGTTGCATGGAAGGGATATTTCCTAGCCCAGTGGCCAGTTCCTTTCCGTGACCCGTCTCTCGGAGCAACACGTGGTAGGAGAGAACACACAGTCAAGCCCTTGGTTAATTCATTTGTTTTCCACTGCTTTGGGGGTTGTAGCAGCATTAGCAACCCTTTCATCCACTGTTAATGCACAAGTGAAAAAGATCATAGTATCACAGAATGTCCTGAGTTGGAAGGGACCCACAAAGATCACAGAGTCCAACTCCTGTCCCTGCACAAGACAACCCCAACATTCACACAGTGTATCTGAGTGCATTGTCCAAATGCTTCTGGAATATTGTCAGGCTTGGTGCTGTGGAAGCTGTTCCAGTGCTCCACCACCCTCTGGGGGAAGAACCTCTTCCTAATGTCCACCCTAACCCTCCCCTGGCACATCTTCCTGTCATTCCCTCAGGTCTTGTCACTGGTAACCAGAGAGAAGAGCTCAGCGCCTGCTGCTCCTCCTTCCCTGGTGAGAATATTGAAGTCCTTGACCAACCAATGGCTGTTGTTTATGTGGGGCATCAAATTCACGAACTCTGCGCTGGTTTGACCCTCATTTTATTTGTCTCCATGAGTGTTTGTACCAGAACACTCAGCGTGCCTTTGTTTTGGGTATCAGCAAACCTGGAGCTGCTCTCTTGCACCAGGGGCGTTGTTTAAAGCAGGAAGTGCCTTCCTGCGATACCTTCCCAGGAAAGCAGAGCCTTGGCTTGGTGAGCAGAGGATTTGAGCTTCCATGCTCCCCAGGCAGCTCCGCCACACTCGGACATGGTGTGCAAAACCTCTTCACCCACTGTGTGTTGATTATTTAGATCCTCGCCAGCTTGCAGACCTGGGAGCTGGGAATCAAGCGAGAAGCGCTCTGCTGGGAGCCCTCTCCTTGAATCTGGAGCACAGGCCCCAGTTTGTTTGTGAGAACAGATCCACAATGGGCTGGGAGTGCACCAGGCAAGGGTCGGGCTCCGCATGGCGTTACAGCAATGTGGGATCTGGCTGACGCGCCGTCAGAATTGCTGTCGCTCAGCATCTCCGTGCTTTGTGAGACAGACCATCAGCACCACTGCGTGCTTTCCTGTGGGGGGCTGTGGGTGAGGGCATCTTCTTCTGAACCACCTTAACAGCCGAGTGACTTGGATGATGGAATTTTGATTCTCCAGACTGTAATAAATGGCAAAAAAATACCTCAGTGGTTGATGTAGTTTAATGATGTGATATTGTACCAGGGCGAGGCCAGAAGGAGTGGTTGGGGCAGAGCTGTGCAGGGTGACAGTCCCTGCCTTGGCCTTGCCTCTTCTGCCTGATAAGGACAACTGCCTGTCCTTCTCTGAAACCACGGCCAGGTCTTCGTTCTGCGGCACCAACTGCCAGATGGGGCCTGGTCTCCTGGCTCAGACGCGCTCTCTTTGAGAGCTGATGATGGCAAACTCTTCAGTTCCATCCCCAGAGGAGATCCCAGTAGAGCGCAAACATCTGCTCACAAGGACGTGTGTGGTTGCCTTAGCTCTTGTACACTGTGTTGGAAAAGTGTCCTGGGTCTTGGGGAGAGCAGGTGGCCTTCCACCTGATGGAGATTTGACCCCACCACCAAGGCCCTACGTGAGTCTGTTTCTGACACTCTTGGGGTAACTCTGACTGTGCTTTCCTCTAGGAGGACTTCCGGAATAAAGTTGAAGATTACATTAAGCGCTACGCGAGATGATGAAGGGAGATGGATGGCAGGACCACGGCGTCTGCGCTAGAGGTGTCCTTCAACTTCAACAACACCAACACCAGCCTGGATTGTACCAGTCCTGTGTCCATGTCGTACTGAAGAAGAAACCCAACCTCATAACTTGTCCATGTTAAAAGGAGAGTGCAGCAAAAATACAGCCAGAAATTGTGTCCGTTGGTTGAAAAAGTTGTTTGCTTACTTTTAATAATGTTTACTCTTCTGAACTGTACTGTACAGCCTGTTGGTGAGACATGCTCGGGAAGGGAAAAGAATTCACTATCGAAATTGTAATTACACTTTTTTTTAACTCTTGCCTGGTTTGGAGAGGGGGAACGGGGGTGGGAAATCCAAAACAGAAGAGGTGGCGTGTGTTTGGAACACTTGGAGTTGGCAATAAAGTGGTCTCCTGTGAACCAAATCACCATCCTATTGCCTTTGATGAGCAGAAAGAACACAAGCTTTGTCCAGGCGTTGTTCAGCCAAGGCTTAGGATTTGCCAGAACGCAAGCGCTAAATGGAGTTCTGCTGTGGTGGTGAAATTTGGGGTGGTGTTCAGTGTAGGCACCTTTTGGCACACATTTGGAATTCTTACGTTGTTATTTTCAGCTCCAGTTTGGGCTACAGTGGTTTTCTGTTTCTATTCCTTGTGTGAAGTAGTTAAAGGGAACACAGGCTGATCTGTAACTTAAGTAAATGTGCAGTATTAGTAAAATTATATCTACTTTATACATCTATTTCTGTGGAAATGTAATGAAAGGGAGGTTTCTTTTAAGAAATCTGCCTTTGGCTTTTGGATCTGGATGTGGGGAGGGAGCAACAGAAGGTGTTTGATTTGATGAAAAGTAAATTAAAGCCCCGTTACCTGGAGCACACCTGATTGTGTTCTCTAAACTCCTGCTCTGGAAGGGAGTGGATGATAACGGAGCTGAGCAGAACAGTGCTCTGCACCCTCTGTTAAAGCCTCGTGCGTGCCTGGCGTCTCAGTAATTTCATCATAGAATGGTTTGGGTCTCCCTGAGGGCCCCCTCCCTGGGCTGGAGCGGCCCAGAAGAGGATCTGGAGGGGTCTGGAACTGTTGGGGACCACAGAAACCAGTGGTGGCATTGCAGGACCCTCACATACCCCAGATGCTGCCGAGTTCCTCCTGGGATGGGACGGGGTCATCCTGTCCTGGGCCCTGCCAAAGGGATGGAGCCCAGACCTCCAACTTCCCCCATGACCTCTCATGCCACCCCCAAAGGGTGCCCCTGAGGTGGGAGTCACCACCTCTGGGATGACAGAGGCTCCTTCAGGGCAGTGAGGGGAATATCTGTGAGGCCCCTCGATTTGCCCACATGAGCACTGAGGATTTGCACCAGAGAACCAGAGACTGGAACCTCATTTATTTGTTTATTTCGGTAGGAAAAGCACCTCATTCCCAGTCCTGGTTACCCCAGGACATGGCCAAGGCCACCACTGGTGCCACCACCAACTTCCACCCATCACTCCCCATCTCCCAGACAAAACCCACGCCCTGGAGCCCAGGGAGAAGGTGCCTTTCCTGGTGGGAATAAGGGACAAAAAGAAAAAGCCGTGCCGGTTTCATCGCCCGGGCTTGCCCCCAGACCCCCCCAGCCTCGTGGTTACACCCACCAGCACCGCCCGACGCCAACAGGACTTCACCCCCCACCCCCTTTTCCTTTTTTCACTTTTATTCTTTAAAAATGTTCCTCCTGGCTGGGGGTGCTGGGGTGGAGCGGAGCTGTGGCGGTGCCGGTGCGCGGGCTGAGCCGTGCTCCCCGCTGCCAGGGCAGCCTCGCCGGGCCCCGGCATCCACACAACCGAGTCTCGAATGATGCATTTATTTGGAAGCCGCCGGACGAGGGAGGAGCGGTGGCGTTACTGTCTCTGCCTCCAGGACTTGGTACCTCAGGATGCTCCTCTGCCAGGGTCTTCCCAAAATAAACAGTGGAGGACCCCCATCCCGCTCCTGCGCCGCGGCACGGCGACCCTACACGATGCCCTCGCTGCGTTTGCTCCTCCACACCACCAGCGCGGTCATCAGCAGGGTGACGAGGATGGGCAGCAGGATGAAGGGGCAGAGGACGCTGTTGGGGGGGTCGTGGAGTGCCCGCCCGGAGGGAGAGCAGTTCCTGAAGTACTGCTTGTGCACGGCCACGAAGAACTCATCCACCAGGCGGTTGGGCCAGTAGCAGTCGAGCCTCTCGGCGATGAGTGCCGTGCAGTTCGTCAGCTCCCCGTAGGTGCTGCAACAGAGAGGGGCACCGGGTGGCACCAGCCGTGAGCTCACACCCCCACGTGACATGAAATATTGCATACTTACCCTTACAGAACCATGGAATGGTTGGGGTTGGAAGGGAACTCAAAGCCCACCCAGTTCCACACACACACCCCCCCGCCACAGGCAGGGACACCTCCCACTGGATTAGGGGGCCCAAAGCCCCATCCAGCCTGGCCTTGAACACCTCCAGGGATGGGGCAGCCACCACTGCTCTGGGCAACCTGGGCCAGGGCCTCCCCACCCTCGTGAAGAATTTCTTTCTAATGTCTCATCTAAATCTTCCCTCTTCCAATTCAAAGCCATTCCCCCTCATACTATCACCCTTGTAAAAAGCCCCTCCCCAGCTTTCCTGGAGCCCCTTTCAGTACTGGGAGGCTGCCCTAAGGTCTTCCTGGAGCCTTCTCTTCTCCAGGCTGAACAACCCCAGCTCTCTCAGTCTGTCCTCCTACGGGAGGTGCTCCAGCCCTTGGATCATCTCCGTGGCCTGCTCGGGACTCACTCCAACATTTCCGTGTCCTTCCAGTGCTGAGGACTCCAGAACTGAACGCAGGGCTCCAGGTGAGGTCTCACAAAGGCAGAGCAGAGGGGCAGAATTCCCTCCCTCACCCTGCTGGTCCCACTGCTATGGATGCAGCTCAGGACACGGTTTCTAATCTGACCTGCTTTAAAATTGCCAAAAAAAAAAAAAATACATAATTTCAGCCCATCCCAATGACTCTCATCAAACCCCAGGGAAGCAGCTCTAACCAAAACCCAACCAGTCAATTAAAAACCTGCCTGGGGCAAGAACTATTTTAGAAGCAACTGCCCAGCTGCAGCATCGGTGTCTCCTCAGCTGGGTTTTGGGCTGGTGGTGTTTGTCTGGCTGTGCCTGTCGACACACGGCAGCGCCGGAGAGAGGCCCTGCAGAGCCCAGTGATTTAATTATCAGGGCACCTGGAGCTGTTAAAAGCAGCTTCTGCTCAGCATCTCGATGTGCAAAATTACCATCTCCTGCCCATCAGCATCCATCCTCAGCCAATCACAAGAGCCGAACTGTCGTCAAGAACCACAAGGAAAGAGGTAAGGGAGAGGCGAATAAAAGATGGTTGTGAGCCTGAAGGGCTGATGGGCGCAGCCCCTCCCCAGCTCAGCCCACGCATTCCTGTGGATAAGGAGATGCTCCCATGTTCTACCTGAGGACGTGCAGGTAACCAAAGCACAACTGGAAGGATTGATTGTGATTATAATTTGAACCTCCACAGGAGCCGTCTTGCAGCGCTCCCACGGCTCAGTGTGCAATGGCTGGAGAGAGGATGGACCCCAGGAGAGGAGCCTCATTGGCCATCGGGCTACAACCAGGTGTAGAAGGAGGCCCTTCCATCCTGATGTAGGGTCTGCAGCTGTGGCTTAAGATGTCCTAAATCTCTCATCCCTTTTATTTTCATCTTAAAGCCACCCTGGGTTGTGGGTAAGCGAGCAGGAGGGGCCTGGAGGGAGAAGGGAACAGTGAGAAGTGTAGAAGTGACAACAAGGGCTGCTGAGCTCTGGGTCAAAGGAAAGCAAGTCTGGGTGCTCTTCAAGAGATGATTCATGACCATCTATGGACAGCCAGCGAAGACGAAAGCCAACTGAACTGCAGCTCTAATGTCCCCCACTTGAGCTCCTAAATACCCTTGGCCACCCACAGACACGTGCCAACAGCCACCGCCCGAGTCCATCCCCAGTCCTGACCTGCTGTGTCTCATGGTGTTTGGAGGGAGGCTCCTCACATGCAGAGCACCAAGACACGTGGCATGGAGGACCTTCAGGAATGACACAGGGATCCATTTGCTGGGGTATGGGGAGGCCCTGGCACAGATTTCCCAGAGAAGCCTTGGCTGCCCCATCCTTGAAGCAGTTCAACGCCAGGTTGGATGAGGCTTTGAGTACCCTGATCCAGTGGGAGGTGTCCCTGCCCATGGCAGGGAGGGTTGGTTTTAAGGTCCCTTCCAACCCAAATCGTTCTGTGGTTCTATGAAACCAGAGCGGTCGGACTGAGGCTGCTGGTTGTGATGCCCTGTCAGAAGGGATCAAGATCCCACCAGAGAGCAGCAGTGTTGACGCCTGGGGCTGAACCCCTCCCTGGCTCAGCCATGGTGAACGTTCATCCCATTGCATCTCCAAAGCAGCATCTGGTTCTGTGGCTCCGCAAGCAGAGCCACATTATGATGTTAGCACCAAGCCAGCACAGTCCCACTGGGGAATTCGGCCTGTGCTGATGGTGAAACATCCTGGGGGGTTGTTTTGCTGCCCAGGATAACTGCTCTGCCCTCCCCTTGCTGCCCCATAGCCCAGGAAGGCGACCTCCCTGTGCCATGCTCAGCCAGGCAAAGCTGAGCTGAGCTCTGGAGCCCTGAGCTTGGGGAGCACCCTTAGCTCGCCATGACAGTCCGTGTGGCCCCAAGGGCACCAGACATGGAGGGGAGAGGGAAAGGAGAAGCGATTCGCACCTATGCCACCTCCTTCTCCTGCCCTCCCTCCTCTCCTCTGGCTTTGCTTTAAATACCAGCATCTTATTTTAAAAATTCTTAGAACTGCCTTAAAAGGCAGTAAAAATACAAGCTTTGATGACTTTATTAAAAAAGTAATAACTTTGTGATGACTGAGCAGAAGTAGGAGAGCATTGGGAATGGGGTGGGTTTTCCCAAGCCATCCCACCACCTCCAGCAGTGGGCAGGGAGCTGGGCAGCACGCCTGGAAAAGTATGGCTCTCATTAGTTCAAAATATTTCCTTCCCTACTCAAAATGAACTGCAATTAAAACTGTTTTCCTTGTCACCATGGAAATGGTTTGGGTTTCAAGGATGTTGCAGCAGGAGGAGGCCGAGCAGCTCGCGGACCATGTGGGGCTGAACGCCCACGGGCAGGATGGGGACAGAGCTGAGCTGCTGGTGGGAAGCAATCATGGGTTGATTTATAGAATCACAGAATGGTTTGGGTTAGAAGGGACCTGAAAGTCCATCCAGTTCCATCCCCCTGCCATGGGCAAGGACACCTCCCTCTGGATCAGGTTGCTCAAAGCCCCATCCAACCTGGCCTTGAACACCTCCAGGGATGGGGCAGCCACGGCTTCTCTGGGCAACCTGTGCCAGGGCCTCCCCACCCTCATCATGGAGAATTTCTTCCTCTAAATCTTCCCCCTCTGTTTTCTACCACTGCAGCCAAGACTGGAATTTGATCAGCCATTAATCCAGTGCTTTGATGCAGATGGTGTTACACTGCAGATACTGGTTGAGGTTCACAGCTCACAAGTATCCTGATTTTTCCTACCTTCCCCAAATCCTTGGCTTCAGAACAGAAAAAAAAAAATCCCCACCATAACACAAGGTTTTCCTTTTGCTGTGTTAATTAAAAGAGAAACTGTTTCCTTCCTCTGCAAGGCTGCAGGGTGAGCCTGGAGACACAGTAAAGGGACATCCAGAGGGACCTGGCAACCTGGAGATAAATAAGTAGATAAAGAGATAAGAAGATCATAGAATCACAGAATGGTTTGAGTTGGAAGGGACCTTAAAGCTCATCCAGTTCCAAGCCCCTGCCATGGGTAGGGACACCTCCCACTGGAGGAAAAGTTTCTTCACCAAAAGGGTGGTCAGCTACTGGCACAGCTGCCCAGGGAGGTGGTTGTCCCCATCCCTGGAGGTGTTTAAAAGATGGGTAGATGAGTTTCCCAAGGACATGGTTTAGTAAGGGGACAGGTACAGTTGGACTTGGTGATCTCAAAGGTCTTTTCCAACCAGATGATTCTGTGATTCTATGGTTCTATGATGATCAAGCTGCTCAAGGCCTCACCCACCTGGCCTTGACCACTTCCAGAATCAACCTGTTGTCCATAAGATAAGTGTCCTGAAGACATGCTGTGATTGCTTTCCCAGCTGCAGGAGCAGCCCCACGGCAGGGGTAGGAGCAGGCAGGGCACCAGGCATGCTGGGAGCTGGCAGCATCAGCACATTTCTGTACCCGGCTGCTGCTGTCAGACAGGAGCAGAAGCACCACAGGATACCCACAGCGATGGGAAAGCCTTCCCTGGAGATTTTCAGATACATTTGGGATGAAGGTGCCTGGCTCCACTGGAGTGATCCCCTCAGCTGCGGCCCCCACTCAGCACAGCGAGCATCCTCCTGTCAACTGCACTCACACCGTGCAAAACCCACCGTGCCAAGGCACAGGGCCACAGCCACAGGGAAAAGAGCTGCAAGTCACCAGCTCCTGCTGGTGCAGAGCCCCTCCTGCAGCTCCAGCTCTGCCAGCAGTGCTGCACTCCCCAAAATAGCTGTCCTGAGGGAGACCACAGCTAATCCCTCAGCCCAGTCACTGCGCCGATGAATCTGGGCCTGGAATCAAAATAGCCAAGTGGGGCTTTGGGATAATCAGTCAAGCACAGCTGAGCTCCCGGTCAAAGCAGCTCAGTCTGACCTGGTCTGGCTTCATAAAATCATGAAATGGTTTGGGTTGGAAGGGACCTTAAAGCCCATCCAGTTTCAACCCCCCTGCCATGGGCAGGGACACCTTCCTTTGCATCAGGGTGCTCAAAACCCCATCCAACCTGGCCTTGAACACCTCCAGGGATGGGGCAGCAACCACTGCTCTGGGCAACCTGGGCCAGGGCCTCCCCACCCTCATTGTGGAGAATTTCTTCACAATGTGTCTAAGGAAGTGGAGGAGACCACAATGTGGCTCCAGCTTTAAATAATGAACGGGGTGGCTGCAAGCCCTGCAAAACAAAACACCAGAGTGCTTGCTCTGAACTCCTCTCATGCCAGGGATCAGGACAATGCCGTGGTGGGGCTATAGAGAGACCAGCTTGCAGTATGTGGGCTGCCAGCCCAGCAGGTACCACCACACCCGCCTCTGGCAGGAGCACTCGAGGCCAGGCTGCATTGCTCCTCCTTTGGGGAGGAAGAGAGGGAAGGAAACCAGATGACCCAAGGGAAAACACCTCTCAGAGCAGCCCTTCTCCTTTCCCAGGAGCCAGTGTTCATGGCCAGCTTCTGGAACTAACGTTTTTATTAAAAGCCACCTGGCATTCCATTCCTGAGGTACGGAACAGCTCAGCCAAGTTCCCCTGGTATTTGACTTTGCATATCAAAATCATCACCTTTCCCCAAATAAGGACAGCTAAGGAAATCATTAAAGCTCAGTGGTGCTGAACAAACCTTAGAGAGCTGGTGCTTGCCCACAAAGTCCAAGCCCAACCTGGTCCAGAGAGACCCCTTCGTTACCTCTGAGCACAGCGGTACCAGTGCTGCACAAGCTCAGTTAATGATCCTGAGGGTAAGACAGGAGGATAATTTGCAGCCTATGAAAAGCACCAATAAACCCCAATTACAAACTCTGCTGAGAGAATTCATTTATCCAGATGTTCCCATCGAGTCACTCTCAATTGAGCAGTAAATGATGGGCCTGATGGGCATTCCTCTGCTAAATGGCACATATGAGAAATCCCAGCTCCAGACTGATGATGCTGATGGAAAGGGTCCTGTCAGAGGCAAAACCATCAAACATTCCTCCTTCTCATTTCAGACAGGTTTCAAACATTAAAATTCATAGAATCATAGAATCGTTTGGTTGGAAAAGACCTTTGAGGCCATCAAGTCCAACCATACCTGTCCACTACTAAACCAGATCCCCGAGCACCTCATCTGCCTGTCTTCTAAGCACCTCCAGTGGCAGCGACTCCACCACCTCCCTGGGCAGCCTCTGCCAGTGCCCAAGAATCATTTCAGTAAAGAAATTTTTCCTGAGGTCTAATCTGAACCTCCCCTGGAGCAACTTGAGGCCAATTCCTCTTGTCCTCTCACTTGTTATTTGGGAGAAGAGACCAACACCCACCTCGCTACAGCCTCCTTTTAGGCAGCTGTAGACAGTGATGAGGTCTCCCCTCAGCCTCCTTTTCCTCAAGGCTAAGCCACCCCAGTTCCCACAGCTGCCTCTCATAGCACTTGTTCTCCAGCCCCTTCACCAGCCTCGTCACCCTTCTCTGGATGTGCTCCAACCCCTCAATGTCCTTCTTGTAGTGAGGGGCCCAGAACTGAACACAGCACTCGAGGTGTGGCCTCACCAGTGCCCAGTACAGGGGCACAGCCACTGCCCTGATCCTGCTGGCCACACTATTTCTGATACAGACCAAGATGCCATTGGCCCTCTTGGCCACCTGGGCCACTGCTGGCTCATGTTCAGCTGCTGCCAACCAACACCCCCAGGTCCTTCTCTGCCAGGCAGCTCTCCAGCCACTCTTCCCCAAACCTAGAGCACTACGTGGGGTTTGGTGGGAGATGTGGAGAGGAAACAAGCTCTAGGCAGGTGTTTCATTTCTTCCTCTCACACTTGCTGGAAGTCAAGTCCTTCCCCCTAAAGCAGGTGAGGTGACCAGCCAGCCTGCACCAAACCCTGCTCCTCCTGTTGGGACATCTAATGGTACCTTCTGACCTGAAAGGGGATGGTGAGTCCCACACACGCCCAGGGACGAGAGGTGTCGAGCGCAGGGGCCACACTAAACCCACAGCCCTGCAGAGCAGCGTTATCTGCAGCAGCAGCTGAGTAATTTCTACCTGATTTTCTAATATCCTAAGGGCACCAGAAGATCAGAGGAATGTCATCTCCTAAATAACCCCAGGCCTTGTGTGAGTCCAGCAAATGGACTCACGCAATCAAATTAAACATTGCAAGTTTATCAACATTTCCTCCAAGTGCCTGAAGGATAACAAGTTTAGTAGAAGCTGTTTAGAAGAAAAACAGGATGTTGGAGATAAAGAACAAGCTCTTTAATACACCTCTGTTTCCTGTGCAATGGCTTCACCGAAGGCGTGGAGGAGGAGAGGGATTGCATCTCACCAAGCTTTGCAGATAGCACCACACCAGGACCAAAAGCAAAGTCTTCCTGCTGGAACTCACTCAGGCCCTGCGTGGGGACAGCCTGGGCTGGGGACAGCTCTGCTGGGATGTCCCGAGGGGTGGGAGCTCACCAGGGAGACAGTTATCCCCTTCTCTTACCACTCACCACATCTGGACTACATCTGGATGCTGCCTCCAAAGAGGCTGACAGAGTGGGACAGGTCCTGCAGAGACTGGAGCTGGAGACAGGGGCTGGAGCTAAATTTTGGGGACCAGATGACATTTCTCAGAACCAAAAGAACCTCCCACAATCTCTCCACTCTCTTTCCTTCCCCTCCATTTGTCAGCAACAAAGGGAAAGGAAAATGCAACCTGTCCTTTTCAAAAGCTACTGGAAGGGGTCCCTGCCCATGGCAGGGGTGTTAGAACTGGATGATCTTCAAGGTCTCTTCCAACCCAAACCATTCTATGATTCTATGTTCACATGCACACACATATAGATTTTTAACTTGGAACAGATGAACAGGACAAGAAGTAAGAAATCAACCAAAATCTTACAAAATCTCTAATTTTTGTCACAGTTTGTCTCTAATTTTGTAACATCTGCTCATCAATTCCAACTGACCTCAACCCCCTCCTTGTGTTGCAAGAGCTCATTTTCGTCAACCGCTTCATTTTCCCAGAGAAAGGCCTCGGTACAACACTGGACAATGCTCAAAGCCAGCTCAGAGTGGAGAACGGGGTTTCTTTCTCTCTTTTCAGGCCCTCACACCAACACATGGACACCCCTGGCTGGGCTTTGCTGCTTTAATCAAAACCATCTTGCCAGGAGAATGATTTATGCCACGGCGGTATCGAAAAATTTAGCTCTGTTGATTATAAATAGGGAAGAGATCATCCAAAGAAAGCAACATTCAGGTGGTTTGCAATAAAAATCACCCCCCCAAAAAAGCCCAAATCAAACACACAGAGCAGGACGTTCCCCAGATGTAACACCCCTGATGCTGCTGCATGCAGTAGGATTCCCTTATCACCCTCATTATCTCCTCAAGGATGCCGCCAAGAGCTCCACCAGCAAAGCAGACCACATCTCTGCTTCTCCTAAATCATCCATCACTGCTAATTCCCTGACACTGATTACAAACAGGAGGCTTAGCAGAGGACTGCGGGGCCCTACGGTGCCAGCTGCTCCCTCTTGTTGCTAAGAGAAGTCAACACACAACTTTGGGAGTAAGAGAAATCCACACACAACTTCTGGAAGCATCAAGAGAGCCAGCAGGTCCAGTGGGACGACCTGGGATTTTTCTCATAGAGAGGAACTGAATGCATCTCAGTGGATTGTTGGGTTTTCAAGCTGAATTGGGGAATTTCGGACTCCCTGGAGAACCTGAGTTCTGGGAAAAAAAGAAAAAATCTCATGGCAAATATGTCCATCAAGAAGTGAGTCACCAGAAGAGGTGATGGAAATCCCAAGCTGCTGCCATATTAACACACCAACACCCAGCACGGAGCAGACAGCGAGAACAGTGGTCTTCTCCTGTTAAAGCTCCACCACTGAGGCACATGGTTATTCCATACATACTGAGCAAGACCACTATCCTGACTTCCAAATGTTGCTGAAGCTGGGCTCTTTGAAAGCCCATTTAATTGCAGAATGATTGAAATGAAAAGAACCTCTGGAGGTCCATCTCATCCTGTCTAACCCCCTGGTCAAGCAGGGCCACCTACAGCCGGTTGCCTAGGGTTGTGTCAAGATGGCTTTTGAGTATCTCCAAGGATGGAGACTCCACAACCTCCCTGGGCAACCTGAGCCAGTGCTCAGTCACCCTCATAGTGGAAAAAGTGGTTTCTGATGTGCCCTCCTGTGCTTCAGTGGGCACCCATGGCCCCTGGTCCTGTCACTGGGCACTGTTGAGAAGAGCCTGGCTTTGTCCTCTTTGCACCTTCCCTTCAAGTATTTCTATGGATTGATAAAAGCCCTCTGAGCCCTCTCGTCTCCAGGCTGAACGGCCCCAGCTCTCTCGGCCCTTCCTCTTAGGAGAGATGCTCCAGACCCTGCATCACCTCCACAGCCCTTTGTGGGGGTCCCTCTAGTTTGTCCAGGTCTCCCTTGCACCAGGGAGCCCAGAACTGGACCCAGCACTCCAGGGGTGGCCTCATCAGTGGTGAGTAGAGGGGAAGGATCATTTCCCTCATCCTCTTGGAAATGCTCCTCCTAATGCAACTCAATATTATCCACCTTCTTTGGCACAAGGGCACGTTTCTGGCTCATGTTCAAGTTGGTGCCCACCAGGATTCCAGGGCCTTTTCTGAAGAGCTGCTTTCCAGCTAAGTGGCCCTCCAGCACATCCTGGTGCCTGGGGTTGTTCCTCCACAGGTGTAGGACTTTGCACTTCTCCTTGTTGAACTTCATAAAGTTCCCATCAGCCCGTTTCTCCAACCTGGAGAGGTTCCGCTGGATGCCGGCACAACCATCTGGTGTGTCCCTCACTCCTCCTCCCAGTCTGGTGTCATCAGTGAACTTGGTGCAGGTACACTCTGCCCCATTGTCCAGATCATTAATGATGGGGTTAAGCAGGTCTAGACCCAGTTCTGACCCCTGGGATGCACTGCTTGTTGCTGGCCTACAATGATCACCACCCTCTGGGTCCACCTGTTCAGCCCAGGTCCCAGCCACCTCATTGTCTGCTCATCCAACCCATGCTTCATCAGCTCCTCTGTGAGGATCTTATGGGAGACAGTGTCAAAAGCCTCACTGAAGGCCAGACAGGCAACATCCACTGTTCTCCCCTCCAAGCCCACATTGTGGTCTCTCCACGAGAAACTTCAGCTGGACCCGGAAGGGATGGAGCCATCAGCACAGAATCATAGAACTGCCTGGCTGGAAAAGATCTTTGAGACTGAGTCCAACTGTCCTTGTCCACTACTAAACCAGATCCCTGAGCACCTCATCTACCTGTCTTTCAAACACCTCCAGGGATGGTGACTCCACCACCTCCCTGGGCAGCCTCTGCCTGAGAACCTTTTCAGTGAAGAAATATTTCCTGATATCCAATCTGAACCTCCCCTGGTGCAACTTGAGGCCATTTCCTCTTGTCCTATTCATTTGTCACTTGGGAGAAGAGACCAACACCCACCTCGCCACCACCTCCTTTCAAGCAGTTGTAGATAGCAGGTAAGGTCTCCCCTCAGCCTCCTCTTCTCCAGGCTAAACAACCCCAGCTCGCTCATCCACCTCTCATTAGGCTTCTTCTCCAGCCCCACTCCCCTTCTCTGGATGTGCTCCAGAGTGAAACAGCACATTTGTTCCCTCCCCTAAACCAAAACTCACTGCTGATCTCTTTGCACCCCAAAAGGTGCAGGTGGTCCCGGGCTTCTGGGAGAGGAGAGCAGAGGGACCTCACTCACCCCACAGTCTCGTCCCAGTCGCACCAGAGCCGCTGCCCGATGCCCTCCATGCTGAGCTGGAACTGCTTCAGGCAGTAGTGCCGGATCATCCAGCCGTAGTCGGCCTCTTGGCACGCCGTCGCCGCGATGAAGTGATGGGCTGGAAGACAGGCAAGGGGTGAGCAGGGTTAGGCTCTGCTGAGTTGGGTCGTGGCCCAGTCGCAGCTCCCCCCCCCATGTGGTTCCCCCCACGGCTTTTTGTGGGGAGGGCAAAGCTGGACATCAAAGCTGGACATCAAAGCAACCCCACTCTCAACCAGCTGCTTCAAAACCTTCTTCCTAGGGTTTTACTTCCCTCTGCATGTCCCTGCAGCTTCACTCTCCATTACCCTCCCTCCCTCTAGATAAATCAGTTATTCAAAACATGCCAGGTAAGCCATGAATAAGTAAGGACACAGATTTATTCTCTGCTGATCACTGGACATACATCTTTCTATTTAAAATTCCCATTTTTTTGGTTCACAAAAAGAATGAGGATGTGGGTGAAGACTGGGAATAACCTCAGGGCTCCCAGACAGATGCTGCTGAGCAGACATTGCCTTAACCATAACCTGCACGGTGTCACATTTTGAAATAACTATCCAATG
Source organism: Tapera naevia (assembly GCA_033556795.1). Classification (NCBI taxonomy): domain Eukaryota; kingdom Metazoa; phylum Chordata; class Aves; order Cuculiformes; family Neomorphidae; genus Tapera; species Tapera naevia. The sequence continues at coordinate 1,382,592 of JAUMJJ010000195.1, read as the reverse complement.
GAGCACAGTGAAACTCATCCCTGGGTGCATTGTTATAGAATCAGAGTGGTTTGGGTTGGAAGGGACCTTAAAGATCATCCAGTTCCAACCAGAGGTGTCTGTGAGCTGGTTTGAGTTACCTTTCCCAAGCTCTCCAACTGCTCAGTTTGCCTCTTTCCCAAAACTTCCCCCTTTTTAAGGAAAAAAAAATATAGAAAAACTGAAATCACACTATATATATCTATTTCTATATTCTCTAAATACAAAGAACACCACCACAAGGATATCATGCAAAACTCCCAGGAAAGGGAAAAGGGGAAAGGGAAAATTGGAAAAAGGACAAAAAGGAACTATACAACACCCGGCATACAACTATAACACCCAGTAACTAACAAAGTAAAGAACTAGCAAATCTCACCACTTCCCTTGAGGAAAGCAGAACAGCTGAATCTGACCCAGGGCTTTCTCCCAATGTGCGGGCAGACAACAGCAGCTGCTGCAGGCCTCAGCTCCAGACAGGACCAGCAGCAACAGAGCTCCTGCTCTCCAGCTTGCCGGAAGAAGAAGAGAGCGTATTCTCTTATCTACACCTTATTTATATGTCATGTTACATTAAAGGAAGATATGGAATATCTGTGGATCCTGACCTCTGTTGTTAAGGAAGACCTGCAAAGGCCTTTTTTTTTTTTTTTTAAGGAAGATCTAAAAAATCCAAAAGTCAATCCACTACAGTCTGTCTGGTGCAGTCACTAAAAACCACACTAAGCCCCAAATCCGCATAATTCATAGACTCATAGAACGGTTTGGGTTGGAAGGGACCTCAAAGCCCATCCAATTCCAGCCCCCCTGCCATGGGCAGGGACACCTCCCACTGGATCAGGGTGCTCAAAGCCCCATCCAACCTAGTCTTGAACACCTCCAGTGATGGGACAGCCACCACTGCTCTGGGCAACCTGGGCCAGTTGTGCCCCACCCTCATCGTGAAGAATTTCTTCCTAATATCTCATCTAAATCTCTCCCCTTCCAATTTAAAGCCATTCCTTCTCATCCTGTCACTACAGGCCCTTGTAAAAAGTCCCTCCACAGCTTTTCTGTATCCCCTTTCACTACTGGGAGGCTGCTCTAAGGTCTCCCTGGAGCCTTCTCTTCTCCAGGCTGAACAAGCCCAACTCTCTCAGTCTGTCCTCATAGCAGAGGATCATCTTCGTGGCCTCCTCTGGACCCGTTCCAACAGTTCCATATCCTTCTTATGTTGGGGATTCCAGAACTGGCCACAGGACTCCAGATGGGGTCTGATGAGAAAGAAACAGAGGGGCAGAATCCCTTCCCTTGCCCTGCTGGTCCCACTGCTTTGGATGCAGCCCAGGACACGGTTGGTTTCTGGGCTCTGAATACACATTGCCAGCTCATGGTGAGCTTCTCATCCCCCAGCACCCCAAGTCCTTCTCCCTCAGAGCTGCTCTCAATAATGTTGTCCCTCAGCCTGCACCGAAACCAAAGATTGCCCTGACCCAAGTGTGCCTGGTGCTGATTTAATTCACCTCTGGGTAGGAGTCCGTGCTGCACGGTGCCTTTTGGGACCAGGAGAGGAAGAGATGTTGCTTTCTTTGCTACAAGGTTTTGCACAATGAGTGCATCATTCCTAGCGAGTGGAAAGGGAAAGGACAGTGATGTTACCAAGGGAAGAGGGAGCAGGATTGAAGCAAAAAAAAAAAAAAGCAACCAACACAGGAATGATTTGCTGAGCCTGGCTATAAATAATATCTTTCCCTTGGTGGAAGTGCCAGCTAGTGCTGCTGCAGCTCCTGGAGCACACTGCAGGCAGGCATTGCATACCAGCTCTATTTTTGATCACACGTGAATAATTCTGTGCAAAAGAGTTGGGCTTTATTTTTAAACAAAACAGAATTTAGCTTCTTATGTAGCAGTCTGCGTATGAAACCCATGGGGCACCACCAGCAGCTTCTCCCCAGGGAATGCCCTCCTTCAGCAGTCACTATGCAGCCCCCAAAGTCTCGGAGCGCTTCGGTCCCAGCATCCTATGGCAACGGGTGGGAACTCAGGACCTGCTGGGGGTGGTGAGGGCCCCCCCCTCCCCGACCCTTGGGTGAGGTTTCTGGATGTCTGCTGGGCTCCCACCCTGCTTCCCACCACAGCAGCCGCTTCAGTCCAGCTTGAGACGAAGCAACATGAGTTATCAAGCCAAGGGAAGTGATTTAAGAAGCATTCAACCTTTGTCATTGCAGTAATAAACCTCACTCAAAGCTCTCCCCAGCTGATACCACCCAAGGGCTGACCCTACAGCACCTGTGCAACAACTCCTTGGCTACAGACAAGCTCTGCTCTGAAATGGGAAGATTTGGGAAGCTGAACAGAGCGCTGAGCAAGAAGGAGGAGGAGAGAAGGTGCAATAATTTTATGTGAGACCTGGACTGCAAATCTCAGACCGGGAGGTTGAGGGATGATTGACGGTCAGGAGGCTTTTCTCCCCTTCCCACCCCTTCAAATGTGGATGAAACAAGTGAAGAAGAGACACGGCTGAGTGATCCTCCATGGAGGATCAGCTGGGCCACCCCTCGGTGAAGAACGTGCACTGACTGCAAAGGACAAGCACCCTGCAAACATTTTGTCCATCAAGCAGCCGGAGGAACAGCTTGCAGAGAAAAGGCTGCCGGGCAAACACATCAAGCGTGGAGCAGGAGAGAGATGCACGAGAGGAGGAGGGAGAGCAGGGGAAGTGAACAGATGAAAAAGCAGCCGGCTGAGTGGCTGAGGGGTTGTGGAGCAAAGGAGGAAATGGAGCCAGGCAGAAATGAGTGAGACACGCAAACAGCAGAGAGAAATTCAGGAAGACAAATTTGCTTTAAAAAATTCAAGATTGATACAGCATGAGAAGAAAGAGAAGTAGGCATTAACCAAGGCTGGCTTCACTCCTCCCCACTCCCCGTGAGCACGGATGAGCACAGGGACAAGTCTTCACTTGCACCATAAATCAACCATCCTTAGAGATGCCCAGAGGTTTTCTGACACTCCTGGAGGAAAAATACCTTAACAGGCTGCTCAAACTTGCAGGGGGAGAGGAGGAACAGTACAGCAAACCATTGGAATGAAGCAGCTGAGAACCACAAACTGGCTGCAACACCTGCTTGAGTAGCTGCAAGCCACACACATCCAGTAAAATGAGCCCTACTACTAAAAGAAAAAAAATAACCAAAGCAAGCAAAACCAAAACCCCAGGGATTTCTTAAGCATTCCCCAACTGAAGCAGCTTGAAAGACGCTGCTGGGTTGGCCTTGGCCGTGGGCTGAACACAGGTGTGGGCAGCCAGGAGAGAGCCAGCACAGGGGCTTCGTCATCCCTGACTGTGTGACTCGTACACCTGCTCTTTGTTCCTGCTTCTTGTCTCAGCTCCTTTTGCCAGCACATTGTCACCTTTCTTCCTCCTCCCTGAGCAGCTCTTTGCAACGTTCTGCAGGAGCTCTCTGTTCCCCACTTGCAGTGAAAATTGCAGATGCGACAGCCAAGGCTTGGCTTGAAACCCCAAGGAGCAGTGCACAGATCGTGCTCCTGGGAGACTTCTCCCCCACCACATCTCTATACCTACACGTGGGGTCTGCCTGGATGTCCTTTTCCCCAGGGGACTGGGGAAACCAGACCCATTAGCCAGTGGCTGAGACATTTCATGAGGACATGTGATTTTTACCAACATGAGGGGCTCTTTTGTTTTATACACCAGGGTCAAAGAGCATCCAAGAGAAGCAAGGCTCAACAGAGCCCGTTGTGTAAACACTGTGAGGAGGGAGCTGGGCACAGAGAGGCTGAAAAGCTCCTTTGTTTTCAGATGGTTGGGGAGAATTGGCTTTAACTTTAAATGTATATTTTAAGGTCAAAGCAAGGAGAAGCTCCTGCCCGGTTTCCACACAGTCCCTACCTAAACCCATGCTGCTTCCCATATTTCTCCCAAACTCACATCTATCAACACACGAGGCAGGGGCGGGCTCAGGATTTGTAAAATAGGGGGAAGAAAGCAGAGAGGGATTTTTTTTCCTCCTGGCTCTCATTCCAAAAGGTTTTCCTCCCCCTCCTCAGCCCTGCTGATGGAGACGATGTAAGTCAGCTGCAGGGAGCTGTAAATAACTGCAGTCACGTCTCTGTACTTAGCAGCAGCCATTTGTGAAGGCTGTAAGGAGCTGCTAAATAAATGAACTCCAAAACCCAGCTACACCCAGGCTTGAACTGCCTCCAAGAGCTCCCTTCTCACACGCTCCCAGCGCTCCCCTTCCCTTGGGAAAAATGGCATTGGGAACTGCAGGAACACAGTGATCCCTCCCACTGGAGCCATGCAGTACCTCCAAAGCCCTGCTTGGTCTTCAGGTGCCACCTAGATATGGAGCAGGGGGGATATTTCCACCTTCTTCTGTCTCCCCAGACTGTCCATCCATAAAGGTGATACAGGTGAGCTGTCAAAAATTCCTCCTTGCAGCACATGGGCTGCCTTCTGCAGGAAGGAAGAAACTCCAGATGTGGTGTTTATCTCAACGCAAGGACCCAGGTGACTAGTGATGAACGCCCTTCCCTGCCAAGAGGAGCACTGATTGCCTGATAAAAGACACAAATTCAAAGATCCTTAATTTGCCTCCTCACAGGGAACATTGGGAGACCTGGCAGTGGGCAACTGATTGGAGGGAAGGCTTTTTGAGGCATCCCAGATCCTCTTGATTGCCCTGGGATTGATGCCATGGAGAGTCTCAGCAAAAATTTACCAGGGCTCAGCTGCAAAAAAAAAACAAGTCACTTGTGTAGCCTGGCAGAAAAACAGAGTTGACTCTGGATTGTCTGAAAAATATGGGAAAATAACTGGACTTTCTTTCATTGCAGTTTATAGAATCATAGAAAGGTCAGAGTTGGAAAAGACCTCGAAGATCATCCAGTCCAACCGTCAGCCCAACATCAGCATGTCTACTAAACCATGTCACATCTACATGCTGTTTGAACTCCTCCAGGGCTGGGTCTCCACCACGGCCCTGAGTAGTCTCTTCCAGTGCTTCACCACTCTTTCAGTACAGAAATTACTCCTGATATCCAGTCTAAACCTCACCGGGCACAACTTGAGGCCATTTCCTCCCATCCTGTCACTTGTCACTTGGGAGAAGAGACCAGTACCCACAAACTCCCTTCAGGGAGCTGCAGAGAGCAACAAGGTTTCCCCTCAGCCTCCTCTTCTCCAGGCTAAACAGTCCCAGTTCCCTCAGCTGCTCCTCATAAAATTTGTTCTCCAGACCCTTCATTGCCCCGTTCTGGACACACTCCAGCAGCTCAATGTCTTGTAGTAAGGGTCCAAAACTGAACCCAGGATTCGAGATGTGGCCTCACCAGCACCGATTCCAGGGCACAAGCAATGCTGGGAAGGAGACAGTTGCTTGTGGCTAAGCCCAAACCTGATTTTGTCCCACCCTTTCGTGGCCAATATCCCCTGGTCACTTCGGCCTTGCAGCCACCCCTGCAAGGACACACCACTCACCCTGGTGACAAAAATGATGTGCAGGGACCACAGTCCCTGCTGGAGGTACCACATGGCTCCAGGAGAGTGGGGTTTGAGTGGGAGGATTTTGCAGGCACAGCCTTTTAAGCCTTAAAAGTCACTTCATGCATGGGAAGCACAAACTAATTAGCCTCACGCTCCCTAACTCTGCTTTTCAGCCCCTCCTTTCATACTCACATTTACAAACAGATCAGCAGAGCTGGCCCTCACCAAGCACTTCTCTCAGCATCTTCGCTTTGATTCAGCAGAGCTTCCACATCCACTGTTAAGTAGTAACTCAACAGAATTAAGCTCACGTTTTCATCTCAGGCCTGGTAAGCACGTGGTACCCCTGCACTGGGGCTTGGGCACCTCTGGGAGCATCCTTGGGTCACATTCAAGTGAGTTCCCCAGCACTTTGGTGCCCTGCCGGGATCGAAATGTGAAACTGAGGGAAGGATTAGACCCAGCCCAAAACTTCTTATCCAAAAAACTTGTGGGAGGGCAGAGAGAGGACACAGGGGCAGCAGATGAGTATGAAAAGCATCCTGGTTTGCAGCCAAAATATGGAAAACCTGGGGAGGGGGTCACTTTGGTGACTGAAAGCCAACCAACTGGCCCTGCTGGAGGCAGCAGATGGTTTCATGGGAGACGGAGCAAGTGCTCGCAGGACTGAAAATAAACCCACTGCTGGCAGCAGCACTCGCACGTGAAGGGCTGGTGCCCACAAACCACAAGATGGGGACTGGCACTGTGTCTGCAAACACACCCCAGCGACCTCCTTGACCACCTCTGGTACCACACCTTCTCCTCCACCTGATCTGGGGACATTTCCAGGCTGCTGCTCCGTACACAGCCTCTGCCCTCTATGGCAGGGTTAGAAAGTCAGGTGTTTTCTTCAAAAAGCAGAGAGCCCCCACAGAGATGCAGGCCCTGGGCACCCACCTCCTCTGCAGCTCGTCCCCCCGAGGAGCAGCTTCCACACCAGGCTCTGAAGACCCCCATATGAGCTCCACACAGGGCTTAAGAACCAAACCACTGCACAACCTAGCAGGAAGCTCAGGTCTTGTGCAAGAAACCTCACACCAAGAAATACCAGAGAAATGAGAAGTCACTCATGCTGGCTGGGGAGAAGGAGCAAGAAAGGCACAACTGTTTCTTCCAGCATCTGCAGCCCCATAACCCCAGGTACAGTCCAGCATCCTCTGCTTAAACATGTATCTCCCACCAGGGGAGGCAGCTGCCAGCTCAGAGAAGGCTTCAGAGATGGCAAATCCTCCCTTGGTTCGCCAGGAAAGAATGAAACTGGTGCTTAGCAAACCTGGGACCTCCTTTGGCTGGAGCTGGGGGGCAGGAAAATGCAGATGTTGGTCTTGGGAACGAGAAGGAAAGTGGCACAACATTATTCATTTCTTTGCCAGAAAGGAGGGAGCCATCTGCTAACAACTCTGCTCACCGACAGCCCACGAGGCACCCCCACAGTCAAACGAAACCACTGGGCCCTGGCAGGGGATGCTATTTCTGTCCCAGTTTCACACAGGGAATGTATTTTTAAAGCCTCTCCTCCCCATCTGGCTGGGTCAGGGCCCAGGCTGCTGGGATCCGGCAGCAGCTCCTGGGGTTGTCACGGCTGTGCAAGGAACAGGATGGATAGAGACATCCAAACCCTGCAGGTTTCCCAATATCCAATCTCAACCTCCCCTGGTACAATTTGAGGCTGTTTACTCTCTTCCTATCACCTGTCACTTAGGAAGAAGAGACCAACACCCACCTCACTACAACCTCCTTTCTGGGAGCTGCAGAGTGCTGTTCTCAGCCAGCCTGGCCAAGCCCCACCATCAGAACAGTATTATCCCATTCCTTCCAGCTCATCCCATCCCTTCCCATGAAGCTGAGTCCAGCTTCTCCCCAGGCAGCTTCTCCAATCCTCTCCTCTCTTCCAAGCTGGGCAATATTTCATCTCCAGCATCTTTCCCTCTTGCCTGCTGCAGGGGAACATCTGTGAAGGCTTTCAGCATCTCCTTCATGGTGATTTCCAAGCTGAGGTTAGGGAACCATTGCATTACAGCTCAGGACACCTTTTCCTCCTTCATCTACCAAACGTGGTGGGAGAAAAGTACGGGGCACAGGGCTCTCCAGGCAGGTGGGCTGTGCCCAGGGAGGGCAGCATGAGATGCTTTCCTGCCCCGAATACCAGCTTTTAACTCAACACCTCCATCTCCTCAACTGCAGGCAAGGACCATCATCTTGTCCTCTTCTGTAAAGCAAAAAAGCCATAATTGTTACAGAACAGGCAGAAAAGAACCCCACAGCAACCCATCTGCCAGGTCTGCAGAGGAACCCTGCTGCCACCTCTGACCAAAGAATTTTGGCTAAAAGGGAAACAGAGGACATGAAGCACTTCAAGCACCTCAAATACTCAATTAATGCATGATTGGATGAGCTGCTGCTGCTTTTGCCACAGCACAGCACCAGGCTCCCCACATCTTGTTTAGAGATGATCTCAAAAATAAGTGGAGGGGTTCTAAGTCCTTGCTGAGATGCTCCTACTTCCCAATCACCATAGAGATGCAGGGGCTCGGCAGGTGGGGTGGGTCCATGGGAAGAGCCTGTCCCTCCACACTGGCAACCCACAAGCACACAGTCAGGATCCAGCTCAAGGACATCAGGATGAGGAGGCCACACAAAGCACCTCATGTAATGTGAGAAGGGCATTTCTCATCCTAAAAGCATTAATTCAAAGAGCTGCTCTGTCTCAAACCTGCTCCTTGCTGCTTCTGGAACATCCACGGGTCCCAAAATCAGGCAACCTCTGCATCCCCTGCCTGCTGCACCTTTGTTCACTCGGGGTGCTGTGACACTGTCCCTTAATCCAGGGGATTTTCCCTCCTATCAAAGCCATTAAGGATGTAAATTAAGATGGAATTCATGGGACTGGGGTTTTTTCACATGCTGAAGGGATCAGGGGTGTTTCAACATGCCACTGAATCACTGTGCAGTGAGGATGGCAGAGACATAGCTGAGCTTCTGTCCATCTCCCAGCACATGGGAAGGCTGATCCCAGGATATCCTGGACACATTGTCACTGCTTGCTTTAAAGAAGAGAAGAGAGAGAAGAGTGAAGAGAGAGAAGAGAGAGGAGAGATAGAGAGGAGAGAGAGAAGAGAGAGATGAGAGAGAGAGAAGAGAGAGAAGAGAGAGAAAAGAGAGAAGAGAGAGAAGAAAGAAGAAGCATCCCCTTCTCCCTGCCTCCCTTCCTCCCTGGGGGGCTGCAGATGGAGCAGCAGAAGGTAACTACCCAGCTCCTACTTGAACAGAGCAGTCTGTAAGGACAGCACAGATGTGGCTACAAAGCCGGCCAGAGCTCCCCAGCCAGGTCTGCAGATGAGGGCTCACTCCGTGTTTAAGCTGTCCAGCAGTTTCACTGCTGTGAAGCCACAACAGCTGTCAAAGGACTCAAGGACTTGGGAAACCTGGATGGGAAAGAAAGCACTCAGGTTGTGGGGGGCGGGGGAAAGCCTTGCTGCAGGGAAAAAATGTTAAATGAAAAGAGACAGGACAGCTCAATTCTGGGAAATCAGATATTCCCCTGTAAAACACCCATGGACGTGGCTTTGCTCACACTGCTTTGAGGAGCAGAGCTGCAGGCACTGCAGTCCCGGGGCAGAGCATGTGTGCTGCATGTCCCTCCAGCTAGGCTGGCCCATCAAACAGCCTCCCCTGGCCCCCAAAAAAACCCTTCCTGTCAAATTCCATTAAATTCTGGTGAAATGAGACCTCTGTGTCAAATTGGCACTGTGGTGGGGGGTGACACGGTGTAAGTGCCGTGCCAGGGGTGTAAGCAGTGGCGAGGGTCAGCGTAAACCTTGGCTGGTGTGGGAGACAGCAAATACCTGAATGCAGAATTGGTAGAGAAAGCAGTCCTTGCTCAGCCACACTCAGACAGTTCCCTGTTAGGGCCATGAAGATGATCTGAGGGCTGGAGCACCTCCCAATACAGGCTGAGAGAGTCGGGGTTTTTCAGCCTGGAAAAGAGAAGGCTCCAGGAAGACCTTAGAGCAGCCTCCCAGTACTGAAAGGGGCTCCAGGAAAGCTGGGGAAGGGCTCTTGATCAGGGAGTGCAGGGATAGGATGAGGGGGAATCGGTTTTAATCTTAAAGAGGGGAGATTGTGATGAGATCTTAGGAAGAAATGCTCTCCTGTGAGGGTGATGAGGCCCTGGCACAGGTTGCCCAGAGAAGCTGTGGTTGCCCCATCCCTGGAGGTGTTCAAGGCCAGGCTGGATGGGGCTTTGGGCAATCTGATCCAGTGGGAGGTGTCCCTGCCCATGTCAGGGGGATGGAATTGGATGGCTTTAAGGTTCTTTCCAACCCAAAGCATTCTATGATTCTACAACCTGACCACACAGAAATCTTGGATGACAGATGCCCTCCAAAGAGGCCAAAGGCCTCCACATCTTCAGGAATGAAGCACATGTGGTGAGTCTGGAGGGCATGCTGTGGTTCTGCCAGTACTCTCCAACTGCTGCCTCCAGAGGAGCATCCCTAGCAGTCCCATTTCTGGGGCAACATGGCCTGGATGTGCGCGGGAGCAATGCCAGCACGACGGCTGTGCCTTGCAAAATCCAGGCTGGATGATGAAACACTTCTGGGGATAAACATCACCAGGCATGAGGATTTATTTAAGGTAAAAAGCAGCAACAGGAGAAGGTCAAACGGAAACCAGGGAATCACAACTGTGTGCTCAGTTGCACACTGGCAGCTGGACATGGCTTGCGGCACGAATGCCACCCCAGCAACCACAGCAGCCTCGTACCAGCACTCTGCATTTCCCAGTCCCCTCATCGTACCTGCACACCAGGGCAAGCAGCACATTTCCACCCAGGACTTCATCTCTACTTATTAACCCTACTATTCCCATCCCTGGAGGTGTTCAAGGCCAGGCTGGATGGGGCTTTGAGCAGCCTGGTCTAGTGGGAGGTGTCCCTACCCATGGCAGGGGGGGGGGCGGAAACTGCATGGGCTTCAAGGTTCCTTCCAACCCAAACCATTCCATGATTCTATGATTTTTTCAGCAGCCCAATGATTGTTTGATAAATGCTCCACCTACAACTTGCTCTGAAGCAATGCCAGGCACCACATCTTTACCAAAAAACATTGAAAGCAAGCACTGCCATTGCTTTCCCCAGGCTGGTGCAAGAGGCAAGCAGAGCAGCTCTGGTCCCTGCTCGTTGGAGCTGGCAACTGGATCCCCCCCAGCCCCAGCTCTGTGGCCCCACTACTCTCCGCCACACCCAGCCATCAGCTCCATAGCTGATGCCATCTAACTCACAGCCTGGTCTGAGCAGGAACTCTGACCACCAAAAATACTATCAAATCCACTGCCCCGGCAGCTTAATAAGGCACTTGCTTAAAAAAACCAACAACAACAAAGCCCCCAAGCAGACACTGCTTTCAGGCAGCTGGCTCCGATCTCAACTTCAACAAATAATTCACTGGTACAGTCTATTTTCACAGAATCATAGAATCACAAGGTTGGAAAGGACCTCTGAGATCATCGAGTCCAACCTATAACGCAACACTAACACCAACACTAACACCAGCCACCATCTAAACCATGGCACTCAGTGCCTCATCCAGTCTCCCCTTAAACACCTCCAGGGTCGGTGACTCCACCCCCTCCCTGGGCAGCCCATTCCAATGGCCAATCACCCTTGCAGTGAAGAACTTTTTCCTCACATCAAGCCTAAACTTTCCCTGACAAAGCTTGAGTCCCTGCCCTCTAGTTCTGTCACTGGTCACCTGAGAGAAGAGACCAACCCCTGCCCGACTACAACCTCCTTTTAGGGAGTTGTAGAGAGCAATGAGGTCTCCCCTGAGCCTCCTCTTCTCCAGACTAAACAGCCCCAGCTCCCTCAGTCTCTCCTCGTAGGGCTTGTGCTCCAGCCCCTTCACCATCTTCGTTGCCCTCCTCTGAACACATTCCAGTATCCTGAAATCCTTCCCAAACCGGGGGGCCCAGAACTGGACACAGTATTCAAGGTGAGGCCTGACCAGTGCCGAGTACAGGGGGACGATAACTCCTCTGGTCCTGCTGGCCACACTATTCCTGATGCAGACCAGGATGCCATTGGCCCTCTTGGCCACCTGGGCACACTGCTGGCTCATGTTGAGCTTCCTGTCCACCAGCACTCCCAGGTCCCTTTCTGCCTGACTCCTCTCCAGCCACTCTGTCCCCAGTCTGGAGCTCTGCATGGGATTGATTGATTTTGTGCACTCTTGTTACACTTGGGTTATCTGTACAACAGCAAAACCTCAAACACTCCCATCCCAGCGAAAACTAAATGACTATAAACCATCAAAGAATCAGCTTGGCAGATCAATCACCACATTCCCTTGCAGCCACAATAGGATGCCAAAATTTAAACCTTGGATAGCCTTTTGGGTTTCTTAATTTCATTCAGCTATATGCAAAATATATCATTAGAGCTTGCTGAGGAAAAAAGCCATCGATTTACTTGGCTTGGTGTAATAAAATAAAGGGGAATAACTGTTCCATTCCTCTTCTACACTGAGTTAATAAATCAGATTAAAGGCATTTAGGTCCTGCATGGAAAGGACAACTCCACTTCTCCTAAATATCAATGTGATTCATTTTCTGAGGATTCAAGGGATTTAAGAAACATAGATGTGTGTTAGGATGGTGTAAGGCTTCCAAAGTACCAAATTACCACAAAACAGAGTGTCTCAGAAAAGCACCAAGCAACTGCTTCAACAAGTCCACAGAAACCAGTTTCCCCAGCCCCTCTGGCTGCATCCCTGCCATGCCCAGGAGATGCTCGGGTACCACAGGCTGCTGCACTATGTTATTCCTCTTCCAAGTTCTATATTCTATGGAGCACCTCAGAAAGCCGCTTTCCTGCTCCTACAGCATAACAGCCAAGCCCTCCTCAAACACAGGACAATTTAACAGCATTCTGAGAGCTGTGCACCTAACAGCTCCTGTAAATGCAGAATATTGGACTAAAATTAAACTGCAAAATAAACACTGGTGCTTTGCAATGCATCGCCCAGCGCAGGGCAGTCCTGCTCAGCTGTGTCACAAGGGACTCACTTTGTCACAGAATCCTAGAACAGTTTGGGTTGGAAAGAACCTTAAAGCCCATCCAGTTCCAACTCCCTGCCATGGGCAGGGACACCTCCACTGGATCAGGGTGCTCAAGGCCCCATCCAACCTGACCTTGAATACCTCTAGGGATGGGGCAGCCACAGTTTCTCTGGGCAACCTGTGCCAGGGCCTCCCCACCCTCACAGGAAAACATTTCTTCTTAAAATCTCATCTCAATCTCCCATCTTTCAGCTTAAAACCATTCCCCCTCATCCTATCCCTGCAATCCCTGACCAAGAGCCTCTCCCCAGCTTTCCTGTTGTCCCTTTCAGTACTCTGAGGCTGCTCTAAGGTCTTCCTGGAGCCTTCTCTTTTCCAGGCTGAAAAACCCCAATTCTCTCAGCCTGTCCTCATATTGGGAGGTGCTCCAGCCTCGGATCATCCTTGTGCCCTCCTCTGGACTCACTTCTACAGCTCCATGTCCTTCCTGTGCTGAGGATTCCAGAACTGAACACAGGGTTCCAGGTGGGATCACAGGAGAGCAGAGGGGCAGAATCCCAAAGCGGGTCCCACTGCTTTGGATGCAGCCCACGATACGTTGGTGTTTGAGGCTGCAAGCACACATTGCCAGCTTCTCATCCCCCAACGCTGAAAGTCCTCCTCGTGAGGGCTGCTCTCAATCCATTCTCCACCCAGCCTGGATTTGTGCTTGGGATTGCCCCAACACAGGTGCAGAGCCTTGCACTTGGCTTTGTTGAACTTCATGAGGTTTGCACAGGCCCGCCTTTCCAGTCAGTCAAGGTCCCTCTGGGTGGCATCTAGTACTGCTGTTAAATAATATTAACTAATAAATACACAGAATCAGACTGTTCAACGAGCCAGGACCCTGCTGCAGTTTCTCTCCTTGTCTTGATTTCCCATACCTATCAACACAAGTTACAGCACATTCTTGTTACCCATCAGCGGCTGCCAAGCACATTTCCAGGAATGGGACTTATCCTACATGTCCCTAGGCTGAATTCTGCACAGGGCAGAAAGACAAATACTTCTCTGTCCCCCAAAAATTCATTTAGTAAGCAAAATAGAATCAAAACCAGCTGAGAAGGAGGGGAAGGAGAAATGTGAATCAAAACCCAGTCATGCTGAAACCCAGCTGCTGGCTTGACTGCACATTGGGGAGGGAAAAGTCTGCCACGAGCAGTCAGTTATAAAGGTAATTATATCCTTAATGAATGGTGGGGTCTTTTAAAAAAATAATCTGTCTTGATTAAATTAATGGAAGGCAAACACAGGTTTTAGACAGGCACAGGAGATTTGGGATGGTACAGCCCTGGCTTCACTCCTATTTCAAATCGGGACTGACCACCACCAAACACTCATTTGCTGACCTAGACGAGCTGAACCAGGGATCCCTATGGAATTCCACACACTCACAGGCAGAAGGCGCTTCTGGAATGGTGCGGTTGGCAGTGGCTTCCAGGAGCTGAAGGGACACCTCCCACTGGATCAGGTTGCCCAAAGCCCCATCCAACCTAGCACTGAACACCACCAGGAACCAGCTGCATCTCTCCTGCCTCCAAGGGAAGGACAGTGGCTACCAGCATTGTCATCCTGGTACTTTAACCTGGCGTGAGACCCATGCTTTAGAGTTATTCTTCAAACACCAACAAAGCACAAGATGCCATGAGAGGCCAGATGTTCACTCAGTCTCAAATCTGGGCTGGTCCTGCAGAAAGCCAGGGAGATACGAGCAGCCACCACGCTGAGGATCTCAGGAACGTGCTAAAGGCAAACACACTCCTCTCCCCTCGCCCCCAGACTATTTTTTTCCTCCAGCTACTGCAGCTGATTGAAGCTATAATAAGAACAGGGAAACTAACACCAAGGTCAAAAGTGCCCTGCATCAATTTGGAGACAACACGCTTAGATCCTTGGTTCAGGTTTCAGTGGGTTTGTGTGCATTAAACGTGGATTATTCTGCTACGTGGGGCTATGAACCATTTTATTGAATTGCCTTTGAGATAAAAAACTCAGTTCTTGGGCAAATATTATTCACTCAGAGAGCCTATAAAAAACATAATAAATAAATAGCTGCTTTGTTTTGTTGGTGCTGCAAAAGACAGCAGCTTGACTAAATGCCTTGAATATACAGTTTCCACACTAAAATCTGTGACAGAGCCACATGAGTTGCCCAGCAGTTACTTATTTTTCTTTTTCACAGAAGTTTCTGAATGTGGTTTTCTTTCCTTCCAGCTGCATAACGCCCAGAGATGGCATCTCTCTGTAACTCACACACACAGAGTGCTGCTGTTTTTCCAAAAAACATTACCTAAAGGATCCAGGGAAGTGCAGAGAGATCACACTCCACCTTTGGATGGAATCTTGTGCTGCCAGAGGTTTTTGTCCAGCGTGCTGACCACTTCCCAGTGCAGAGCCCTGCTGGGATGCTTTCCCAGGGTGCCAGGCTGCAGTTTCAAATCCTGAAAAGCTCAAGATGTAGGAGTGCAGAGACAAGGGATTGAAACCAGGAGCACTCTCAGCAGCAGCAGCACGGCAGAGCACAGGCACCTTGGGCTCAGGATTCCCAGGTATTCACCTACCCAGAGCGGGAATGTGCCCAGCAAACCCTAGCCATGATTTTCTTTCAGGAGAGAAAAAGGTATTTAGCCATTTGACCAAGACAAAAGGCGCTGCATGTCTCCTGTATAAGTGGTTTTAACGCTCCTCTCCCCCAGACCAGTGCTGCCCTGCGGTGCTCTCATTCCTCGCTTTGTATGAGGTCTGTGCCAGCAAGGAATGTGACCACAGCCATTGCTTTGGGGCCACAACCTCCCCCAAACACGCCTGCTAAATCCCACAGAGCCAGACTTCACAGCCGGTGACGGAGGCAGGAGGAATTGCCAGCACAGGGCAATAACTCTGGATTCCCACCCGCAGGTTTCCAAGACCTCCCTCATCTTCGTAACAACCCAAAGCTGATTTCCAGCCCTGTGAAAACACGAAGGATTACCAACCCCATTTTTAGTGATTATGAGGTCTCTAATTTCACTCCAGGCGATGGCATTTATATTTTCATTACCTGCAGCCTCCAGGGTCATTACAAATACAAGATTACAGTGTTGGCACTTAACAGCTGTTTAATTCAACAGCATTTCAGAGTCAAGAAAAGCAATTCAACTTCTCTAAGCCAAGTGGCTTCCTGACTGGATAACACAGCTTTTACCTGACAAACCCATACACCACTGTTTCTACAGGTGTAGAGCTGCCATGTATGGGAGAGTACATGACATCACATGGTGAAAGTGATTTCTTTTTCATTACTCACTTGCTTTTCTTTAAAAGTATAGGAAACCTTGTGTCCTCCCCATCTCAGAGATGCTCTGAAACGGAGGAGGAACATTTTATTTCACTAAGTATTTAGGAGGATTTTCCCGGATGCAGTAGCCTTCAATTAGGTTTTAAAGCAAGATGAAGTATTTTTTCTAAAAGGTCCTCAAGCTCACATCACCAAGTGTGCTTTGAGGTGAGAGAAGACACAAATAATCCTAACACACTGCAATATTTTGCAGTAGTTGTGCAGCCACCTGGCTCGCACAGCTGCTCCTGCTGACAGGCATAGGTTTCCCTTTCGTTACTTTTAGTGGTAATCTTTTCTTATTACTCTTACTTTTAGATCAGGAAACTCAAGCATTCAGCTGACTGCAGCCTGCAAAGCACCTGAGGCATAAGGTGCAATGGTTTAGGGATGGTTACGGGGCAAAGGGAATAAACAGGTACATACAGAAACCCAAAGCATCTCCCCTCACTGCCACCTCCTTTCCCAGAGACATCTTGGACCAAAGCCCCAGGATGAAATCACAATGTTTAAATGCGAAGTTAAGACAACTTAAACTATTCTGTAGAACTCCAAAGGTTTTAAGTTTATAGAACCATAGAAACATAGAATGGTTTGGGTTGGAAGGGACTGCAAAGCCCATCCAATTCAACCCCCCCTGCCATGGGTAGGGACACCTCCCACTGGACCAGGCTGGCTTATGGTGCAAATAACTATTTTGTTGTTTAAGAAAGCATCACTTCCTGCAGAATATGCAAACACAAAGCCATACATCACATACAGAAGATGCAGGGAGTCAGTATGATATTAATGTTTTACCTGTCTGATTCACGATTCCCTCTTATCCCTTTCAGCTACCTAAACCTGAAAGAAATCAAAGCGACACAGCACAGCTCTGCATGCAACCAGAAACAGGCACAGGAAGGGACAGCAAACACCATCCCCAGGGGATCTCCAGCCACCTGCTAGCATGTTTGTGAGAGGTATTGAGCAACACTCAGCCCTTCCCGTGCCCACCAGCATCCTCAGGCATGCACACGGATGGTACTGGCACATCCCTGCACCACGCTCCAGGCAAGGTGCACAGCACAAGCGCCATCAGTTCAGACCCATCTGTCTGCAAACCTGCCTGGGGTTTGGCAAGGTCTTCCTGTTAACTTTCAGCTGTGAGACCCTGCCCTGTTCCTTGAGCCATAATCCTGCTTCATCCATCATCACCAGCAACAATGAGGCTCCTTGTGAAACCCAGCATTCAAGCAACCTCTTAAACACCAAAATAAGGCTGCAGAGCAGAGTGTGGTGCTAATCACTCCTACTCCCAGTAATGATGAGCAAGAGCATGGCTCACACCCTTCTTTCTGAGCAGCCTCGGCAGGGAACTACAGCCAAAACCTAGAAAAAGCTGAATTTTACCTCTAATGGAAGCAGTTACCTTGGGATACAGTTGGATCTCAGGCCTGCTGAATGTGAGACCAGGAGTATTTTTAGGCAGTCGATGCCCTGACCATCACAGCTTTTTTAAGGACTCCACAAGGCAGCTGCAGATTTGCTTAAGGTTTGAACTTCAAGAGAAAGGCTTGAGCTTTAAGAGAAGGGCTTTTCTTGCATAGGAGGGAAGCTCAGCTGATCCTGCCAGGATCTGGACCCCAGCTTCGGTACAGCTTGGGGGGTTATGGGAGCACGGAGAGGGTCTGTCATCCTCTCATGGCCCAGACCACAAGCAAATTTAGAAGTCAACAGTTTTGAGCTGCCAGGTTTGAGCTCTCCGGCTGGACAATAGGTGGGCGGGACAATACAGCAGCTTGGTCCCCACCACCAAAAGGTCCTGCGGTGGCTTTGGTCACAAGGAAGGAAGGATGCTGGATGTTCCCAACCAGCAGTAGAAGTTGCTACACTCCGACTTCATGCAGGAATGAGGAACTCAGGGGCACAACAAAACAGTATCAGCCTTAAACTTGCTCCCCCTGTTTTATTCTGGATGCTGGCCTCCCCAGGCCAGGACACCTCTCCAGAAACACAGCTCTGGGGAGAAGATCATGACAAACCACTGCTCAGCTGTTCATATAGCTCTCAACCATTTGTTCTAGAGACAAAGGAAGCTGTCCAAGAGCGTGCCCCAAGGCAGCAGGGCCCACGAGCCGGCAGTGAGAACACCGACAGGCAGGGTTCTGCACAGGACTGCTCCCTCCTCAGCCAGGCAGCCCGAGCCTTTCCCTGCCACTGAGCACGGAGAATGTCCTTCACCCAACAGCAGGTTCTCCTCCCTGTGAATAACCGCCAGCTAAAGAGTAGTAAATAGTTAATTACATGCTACATAGAAGACCATTACTCACAGCACAGTTCAGTGCATTGTTCACCAGGGTTTGCAGGAGAAAACAGACAGGGGAGAACAAAGGGGAAGCAGGAGAAATCCATATTTCATCAAAGAGCACTTTGATTTCATGGGAGGTCAGCATTAGGATGAGCATAGGTGGTTTCCCTTCTAAGTAACCTTAAATAAACACAGTTCTTACACAGAGTACCAAGACGTGCTGCGGATATTCAGGTTACAAGCACAGCACAAGTCTCTACCTGTTGCATCTGAAATACCGGAGACATCAAAGGAACCAGGGCATGCTGTGCCCCCTGAAAATAACCAGGCAGTGCAAGAATTTCCAACCTGATTTAAAGTTGATTCGCTAAACCCAGCACACCTGATCTCAGCTTGGAAACGCTCTCTTGAACAAACACTCCTGGCTGCATCCTCTCCCTGTGGCTCAGAAATGGGAAAAGAGAGACTCCTAAAGCACTCCCTCAGTGATTAATTCCTACTTTTGAACAAACAGCAGAGAACATTTTCCAGCATGAACACACTCCAGTAAACCTCACCTACTGAACAGAAAATCCCACATAAAACAGGCTGTGTCCGACAGCTTCATCACCCCACGTATTTAGGGGCCAAGTTAGATGTTTTATTGTATCCTATTGCTCTGGAACTATTTCCCTTTTTAATTCCCACCTGTTTTCTGTGTTGCTAGCAAATCCTAGCTGGAGACTTGCTGGATTTCTGAACAGGTCAGCAGGCAGTGGTAAGGTCGGGAGGAGGTGGCTGGATCTGCACACCAGTTCCCGGAGTTGCACACTCGCTCCCGGTGCCGCACACCAATTCCCGGGGCCACATGCCCGTTCCTAGGGTTGCACACGCATTCCCAGTGCTGCACGCCCGGTGCCGTACACGCATTCCCGGGGCTCCACACACACTCCCGATGCCGCATGCCCATTCCTGGGGCTGCACACCTATTCCCGGTGCCGCACACCCACTCCTGGGGCTGCACACCTATTCCCGGTGCCGCACACCCACTCCTAGGGTTGCACACCCATTCCCGGTGCCGCACACCCGCTCCTAGGGTTGCACACCTATTCCCGGTGCCGCACACCCACTCCTGGGGCTGCACATCCATTCCCGGTGCTGCACACGCGCTCCTAGGGTTGCACACCTATTCCCGGTGCCGCACACCCGCTCCTAGGGTTGCACACCTATTCCCGGTGCCGCACACCCGCTCCTAGGGTTGCACACCTATTCCCGGTGCTGCACACGCGCTCCTAGGGTTGCACACCTATTCCCGGTGCCGCACACGCGCTCCTAGGGTTGCACACCTATTCCCGGTGCCGCACACCCGCTCCCCGGTCTGCTCCCACATTCCCGGTGCCGCTCCCGGGGCAGAGGCAGCGGCCGCCCCGGCACTCACCGAGCAGGAAGCAGAGGACGCGGCGCGGGAGCGGGGCCATCGCCGGCGGCAGCGCGGGGCACCTTCCCGAGGGCCGGGCACGAACCCCACAGCCTCCGCTGGCCGTGGCAGAGCCTCCCTCTGCTCCGGCTGCAACTCCAGGGAGCAGGAACAGTTCACCCTTTCGTCTCACGCCTCCTCCCGAGCCCTCCCTCCGGCCCTTCCGAGGGCATTTCTCCCCGGCCGAAGGCTAAAATCCATCCCTTCCCTTTCTTGCCACAGCGGCGAACGCAAACGCAGAGAACGCAATGCAACTGTGGAAAGAAAATAAATGTTTTGAGGCTTTGGTTGTTTTTTTTTTGTTTGGTTTTTTTTTTTCCTGAGTGGTTAAGCATTCCTGAGCTTGCACAGCTCCACCTGCAGCCGGCAGCGGAACCCGTGCCTGAAGAGGACAGCGCGTGCTGGGCTCCCCAGGGATGAGGATGGGAGCATCCCTGCCCCGAGGCAGCGCTCCAGCTGCGGGAGCTCACTGCCCCACACACTGCTTTACAAGGGGGCAGAGCGAGGATCAGGAAAACCTGAATGGACACTGCCGTGTGCTGAATGCTGCGTTTCCTATCAGATGCATGGGAAAAACCCAGCTTGTTCTAGTTCTATCCCAAACTATTAATAACAGCCCGCTAATTACAGATCAAGTCTGGGGAACACAAAGGGCAGCACTTGCTATTAATAACGTGCTAGAGCAAAGCCTACACCTGCTTTCATCTTGGTGTGAACAGGGAAGAAACCAAAGTCGAGGCTTCCCTGCAGCTTCACGGCCAAGTTTGTAGCACTGGCTGTCAGAGAAGGCTGGGGCTCGGAAAACGTTACCTAACGGTGGTTCTGCTGGGAGCAGAGGAACCAGCAGAGATCAGAAAACAGAACAACACTGGCACAACAGTTTGAAGAAAGAATTTAATTTTATTTTCAAGACGAAATGCAACTGAGATGGAGAACAAAGTACAACAGAGAGAGCACAATTGACAACAGTGACGTACTGGCTTGTGCAGCACCACAGCATCAGCCTGTCTGTGTCAACCAAGGATAATTCTGCTCACTCCCTGACCCTACACGTACACCTAAGCTGCCTTCCCTTCATTTACCAGAAGAGGATTTAAAATCTAGACCTCTTCTGAACAGTAACAACACTGGCAAACACAAAAGACTGAATACTCTCAGCTTTCCTCATCTGCTCTCTATCAACCCAAACCAAAAGTCTCCGGGAGTGTGTGCTTCCCACTACAACAGCCCACGGGACACAAAAAGAGGATTTATAAGCCCATCAACAGAACTGGAGTAAGAGACAACAAAATGCCATGTTCTGAAAAAAAAAATACCACCCAGGCTTCATCCTGAAGGACACATTTGGGCCATATCACACCGTTCTGCAGTCTGCAGCCCTCTTCTGAGTCAAAACGGACATGAAATGATTCTGCTGCAGCCAGGGATTATGAAACCCAGCCCACCAGTGCTGCCAGCTCCAAAGCCTGGTTTTCTAAAATGAAACCCTCACTGCCTCCCCTGCTTCTCCCTGGTATTCAGAGGACACCTGGAATTGCTGCAGACTATTCTGAACAAGATTATCTGGCAGGCAGATGGGTGTAGGCTGTTTATTAACATCTGAGCAGCTACCACCACACCTAAAACTAAGGGCATGCAAGAACTGGGGGCTCTGTATTTCAGCCTAGAAGAGCTCTGGCAGTATAAAAGAAGTCTTGCTTCACTCCACTGTGATCTTTACCTTACAGAAACCTACTGAAGAACTTGAGCCAACTATGGAAAACAACAAAACTTCCAAGAGTCATCAAATAACTGCATTAACAGTAAAACCTCCCAAAGTGACCTTCGGGTTATACTCTCTTGGATAAAGCTGCATATCATGCAGTAAAACACTACATGAGTTTTCATAAAGACCTGCTGAAACAAACCAAACACAGCACAGTCTCGGAACGAACTGGAGTACAGACCTTGCAAAACTCTTCCAAAGGAAGATGAATCGATTGTTCACCATCAGAAAGACATCTAGTGAAAAAAAGACAAACAAAAGCAGCAGGTGAATTTTGCATGAAATAAAAGGAACATCAGCAGTTTTAGGACCCCAGAAAACCACTGGAAGCTATAATTTTGCTAAGTACACAGAAGAGTGAGGATTCCTACCTTCAAGAACAGCACAAAGGAAATGACTACAATAAAATAAAATATATAATCTTCATGCAACAAATCATATCTGACGGTAATTTTTTAATTAATTCAATTAATTCAAAATTAAGTTATCAAATCATCATTTAGGAACGTAAACTCCGTGCTTTTCTTTGTTTCTCAAAGCACTGTTGTAGTTACCCTTTGATAAAAGCCCCCCCATTGGTGCAGGTTTAAATTTTCACTCTGTACATCATTCGTTTCACAGACAGCTTCCAAGCACGGCCATTTGATACTGATAAAACTTAAAGAAATGGCCATTTTTAATGCTGCACTGAATAACTTCTATAGCATCACAATTCCTGTCAACTGCTGCCCACCAGTATGTTTAGCAACCAGAAAAAGGTTAAGTGCACTGTTCAGGTAAATATGACAGCTGACAATATAAAAGAACTTCCCAGCCCAAAACCTAACTTCCCATTTCTAGTGAAGTTGCTCCTTCAAAATTAACATATACACAATATCTGTAAACACTCAGATGTCCAACTCAGGGCTAAGTCAGCCAAAGAAAAAAGCTTTACTTTAAAGCTGAATTTAAGTTTTTACATGTTAAATACTCTGCAATACAGCTTGACATAAAATTCTTCTCTGTGCAACTCTGAATATTTCATGTGCTTGCAAGGACTCTGAGGTGGCGTTTCTCAGTGGACACAGACCCTTCAGGAAAGCCTGAAGCTGTTCATGTACCAGAATTAGCACAGATGAAATTTGAGAAGAATCATCTTTTCTTAAACATATTGCATACTTTTTCCCTACTATGGGAAGACAATTATTTTTCCCCATTCCTTACTAATGACTTGGGTATTTCCCAGCTCTCTCATGATGGAAGTTCAAATGCTTACAGGTCAGTATCTCTCCATCAAAGCAACAGGAAAAAAATGCTGTCATGGGAACAGTTATGAACATAAAGCCCACACACCATGAAAAAACCCATCACTTACCAAGGAAAACACAACACATTCAGGGCTGTTAACACCTTGCTACCTGATAATATTTTCAAGATTTTTTTTTTGTTTGTTTTAATGAGTTTATGTTCATGTCTGCAGTCTTGCAGAAGTCAGACAGCAGATTAACATGACAGCTTTTCTTTTTTTACATTTTGATTCATAGAGGCAGCTGTAAAAGCTCACAGGGAGTCAAATGCCAAACCAATGAACTTTGGTTACGCTGACCCTCTGTAAAGGAACTCAGCCAAATGTTGTGCACTGGTTGAGATTCCTTTCACCCTTCCTTATGATGGGAGGTATAATCTTATGCTGTGTGCAAATATCATCCTATGGCTGTGTATTTAACACAATCTACAGTCAGTCTTCCTGAAGGACTTTTCTAGTCACTGATATTACCTCCCAGAACAAGGAAGGACTGGGACGAATGACCTATAAAGGTTTATTTGTACATTTAATGCAACTAGGGAAGCTTTTCTAGTCCAGGCTTCTGCTTCATCTTACTTGGCAGAACTGCACTACTTCTATCACAGTTCTACTACGTAACGCGCAATGGTTGTGTTCAAGTTAAGGCTGTCTTATGGTTTACTTGGGCACTACAGTAACACTTGTACGAGGCCTCTGACCAGGAGAGCTTTGTCTGATAAGCAACATTCATTTTGCTGGGAAAGATACTTGGCTATATAAAACTATTGGCACAAATATAATACTAATCTTGGAAGAGTTGGTATTTATTATAACCAAACTGACTCCTTGAAACAGGAGCTTTGAGACCAAAAGTGGAGCATTAAGAACTTGGTGCAGCTTTGGAAAGAAACACCACAGAAGAATAAATATCATACAAGAGGATACAAGAAGTGTTTGTGGGCAAAAGTGAAGCTGGAGCATTGCTAAGAACGTATGGGACAGTGCAGGAAACCTGGCAGTGGCACTGCTAGCAGCACTAAAGCAAGCAGAATACCAGGCTTACTAGGAGCCTGAAACAAGTGCCGACTCAAGGATGTCTCCTAGAGGAGAACAGATGTACACCCCCTGGAATGCTGAACTGTGGCTTTAGCGTGTTCACCTCACTGCAGTTTCCAGTGCTGGGTCGTCACGTGGTATGTCCTTTAACATGAAAAAACTGAAAGACCTACAACCTTCCTCTGTTAGGTCCCTAGTCCAGAACTGAATCTCATACATCGGACAGGAACCATCAGTTTTTAAACCAAAACTGAACCTATGCTGGCATTTTTTTATGACATGCTACTCAGGGGCTGGCCATTAGGTGTCACCTTTGTCCACAATAAGCATGATATTCTCCAGTCAGTCTGCATTATAAAACTTGGTATTTTGGGGGTTTTATTGAGTGCACAGACCTAGCAAGCTAATCCAATGACAGATGTTCTGCAAAGCAGTTAACAGTCCTTAGAAACTATCATTTCAGTGGATTCATTCAAGTCCTTCTTGCAGAGCTTTATACTAAGTTAGTTACTAATCTAGTCAGGCTGTACAGCTCCACAAATTGAAGTGGGTTTATTTAAATCTCCTTCTGTAGGCTTGAATACTCACTTATTTACATTCCTTCTCCCGCACACAAGTGGGGGTCGATTTCTTCAGAACTGCAGAGGTCCTTTCCACAATAGAATTGACGGACAACCCGCTTAGGACACCTTTGTTACTTTTCTTCACCTCTAGCAATGCAGCCACTATTTTGTCTCTATATGAATAAAAGAATAACTGTTTACACCACATTTTGTGCAATACATTTAGTTACTAGGGATAGTGGACCCTTTACAAGCCATGGCAGAAAAGAAATCCAGACACTGTCACCTGCTAGCCTCTGGATGAATTTCTTGAAGTTTATTCATTAATCTGGTAAAGCTGCTCAAATTCAGTGCATTAGCAGAAATAAAGGCATCAAAGGAACTTGTGGAGAAAGAAGCAGGTGTCTTCTGCTGGGAGTTTTCTTCAGTATCCTAGAATTGCATCAAAATAAGAAAAATGTGAATCGGTTAAGTATTGTAAAAGTAATGCAACACCAGTCATTACTAACTTTCCTTTACCCTCCTAGAAACCACCCAAGAGAATAAAAATATGTATACAGAAAATGTTTCTTTAGATTTATATTTAAAACCCAGGAGTTTCCTCTCTAATACCCCAATTTTTTTCCAAGGTAAAATCCACAAAACATTCACATTAAAAATTGTTCCAAGTGGAAACTCAAAAATAGAAAAGCAAGATGAAAAACCCAGTGCAAATGGCTAAGTTCCCAACTGGCTTAGGATTAAGAGGGGAAAAAAAAAAAAACAACCCAAGGATTTGATGCAGGGGCAGATGAATGGAGCTCTTGCTTCTCTGGAGTGTGCCAGAAATTACTGACACGTCTTCCTGTCTTAGCACCATTCAGATTTACTAAATGTAACATGTTATGGAAAAAGATGTTTTAAGGCTCTTAATCTCCTGTATAAAGGAGCCTTAGCAATAGTTGTTTACGTTTTGATTAACTTGAAGCAAAAAACATACTGAAGCTTCAGTAGGTGCTTTCAGCCCAGGGCACTTTGTTTCCAAAGGTACTTGGGTAGAAGAAGAAACATTTGAAGAAGTTAAGGGATGGAGGTGTGCTTTCTCAGAAGCAGAGGTGGCGTCAGGTGCTCTCACAGCACTGGAGGCTGAAGTAAGTGCTTTATCTTCATTATTTCCTTGACTGTTATCAACAGGTTGGGTTTCATGCCAATGTTTAGCTTTAAGTATTTGGGAAACGGAAGACTTGTTCTCTGATGAATTATTTACAAGTTCAACACCTATTGTTTTTCCTTTTTTTTTCTGGTTCATTTCCTTTGCAGATAATTGTGCTTGATTCGTCTCTTTAGAGCAAAGAAACACGTATCTATGACATAAAATAAAAACAAAACCAAGGAAACTAAGTAAAAGACAAATTACTATCAGTAAGAACACATGATGATTCTCATCTTGCAAATGTTAACTGTATCTCAACTAAACTGAAAATTTCACACTGCTTAACTTCACTTCAGATGAGGAGCTGTCTGGAATGACAAGGTTCTGTCAACCTATCTTTATCTACATTAATTACTGAAACAAAATGAAAATAGATTAATGAAAAACTCCCTCCTCTCTTCCACAGTTCACTCAGACTGTGAAAAAAAAGTCTGAAACAAGTAAAACATATTCATATACCTGTAGTTAGCAGAATCCACACAGATAAGAATGTTAGCAATCTGACATTTCTGGAAATGTGATCCTGAATCATCCTACAAAACACAAGCATATTTGGTTGCAAATGTACAGTCTGAAAGAACTCAGAAACAAGGCAAGACTTGACTACAAGTAAGAAGCATACCTCTGACACTGAGGAACTTAGGCCACCAGCACAAATAAAAGAACACTCATTTTCAGTCTCTGTTCTCTTCACTTCTAACAATAAATGTAAGAATGCAAAGTGTAAATATTGCTGTTTCAGTTTAAACTAACATCTTCTCTGTACATTTCAGAAAGCATACACAGAAAACCTTCAAAATCCTAAAAGAATCAAGAGTATCTTCTAAGAGGAAATGAGGGACCTGAGAAGCTCAACAGTTGGTTTTGAGTGATCTTTTCCCTGAGTATTTCCTGAGGTTTGAAGAGGTAAAACCAGATAAACACTGGTCTGAAATAACAGTGCCAGTGCTAAAGCACAGGTAGCATGCTGGAAGTCCCCACCATGGAGAACACAAGTTCTCTGCTTTCAACACACTGGAACTTCTTACTGTGCACTCACTGGGACCCAAGTCTCTGAACACAGACTATTCCCAGCTAACTCTACAGAAGCCAGTACGGTGAAGAAGCAGAAGGCAAAAGAAGAGAGAAAAAGGATGGCTGGGCATTTACTAAACTGAGTTTAAGGACTGTAGATGAAGCTTTCAAGGAAAAACATGGATGAAAAGAGCTACTACTACTATCTGTATGAGCATTCACTGCAAGTTAACGAAAAAAGGAGTCTGAAAACCCAGCTAGCATTTTTTCGAAGTTTACTCATGCTTATAGAAGGAACAAAATACTCAAATAGCAGACACCATAACTAAGTATGGCAGCTTAAAGCACATGACCTCACTTCTTAAATCAACCCTGTCTCATTTTTCTTGTTGCTTTTTTGTTTCTTCAGATACTACCGAGGAATCTGCTACTGTCAAATTCTCATTCCTTTCTTCATTTTTCAGACAGCCTTGACAGTTGAAATAAATTCCAGCATATTAAAACTCAGATCATGATATGAATCAATATGTTTTGAAGAGGGTTTCTGCTACCTACATGACTTAGCACTACATTACAAAGAGGTGACACATAACTAGTTTTCACTTCTGATTTAAGCAGTAAATTCTTTTTCAAGATGTAAAGTATAATATAGAGTTGACAGAATGATAAGCATTCCAACAAAGAAAGGACAGTTGAGTATCAATATATACGTTTTACACAGGCTTGGGATTTTTCCCAACAACTTAAAACAATGTAGTATTTGCAGATCACTTACCACGTTCCACATCCTCATCTTTATGTAGTTCTGCAGATGTCTTGGTGGAAGCAGAGTCACTTGGCCGACGGCCATCAGTTAATAAACACACAGTCTGTGGACTGGCCTGCAAACACATTTCAGTTATGCCACAGCACTTGTACTTGATAATATGTTACATTTGAGCTTCAGAATATTAACTGATTAGTCAGTTAAATTTTAAAAATTAACCTACTGACTGCCTTCAAGAATCCCCAATATATTTTATTTTGAAAGGCAGAACAAAACTCTGATTGTATCAGCTGCATTTACCATTACTGGCAGAGAAACCCATCTTGAGCCCTGAAAACTCTGATTGTGTTTTCAATACATCTCAAAGGAGACTGTGCTTCACAACATTAATGGCTATGAAACTCAGTAATGAAGAAGTCCCTACCATGTTGACAGAAATTTTCCTTTCTTGCTGTTTTGGTGCTTTGAAGTCAGCTTTTCTTGCATCTGAACCAGAACTAAAACAGATCCAAGAATTTCATACAAAATATGGCACAATTTTACATTCTACAATGATACAAAGCACTCTGAAATACTAACTTAAATATTTCCAAAAGTTCACAGTAAAATAAATAAAATGTGCCTAATAGCTTAAAATGAGAACCAAAGCTTTTTGATAGCTGCATTTTAGAGAGGGTCACAACCTGAAACAAAGTTATGTTCTAGGTCTGTGTTATTTTTCCTTTATACCTAGATGGCTTTCTGTGTGATGCTTGGATGTATTTACAATTTGAAATCTCCATGCATTTCTTAATTAGTTTTCCTATTGCTTAACAAGAAATTTGAAAAAATCATAGAATCACAGAATGGTTTGGGTAGGAAGGGACCTTAAAGATCACCCAGTTTCAACCCCCCTGCTACGGGCAGGGACGCCTCCCACTGGATCAGGGTGCTCAAAACCCCGTCCAACCTGGCCTTGAACACCTCCAGGGATGGGGCAGCCACCACTTCTCTGAGCAGCCTGTGCCAGGGGAAGACATTTCTTCCTGGTAACCCATCTAGATCTCCTCTCTTTCAGCTTAAAAACATTACTCCATGTCCTATCCTTGCACACTCTGATAAAGAGCTTTCCTGTAGCCCCTTTCAGTTCTGGAAGGCTGCTATAAGGTCTCTCCATATAGCGGACAGAGCCTTCTCTTCTCCAGGCTGCACAACCCCAGCTCTCTCAGCCTGTCCTCATGTGGGAGGTGCTCTAGCTGTTCACCTGATGCAGTAGAAACTTATTGCCAAATTTGTTTTATTCCCTACTTATGTGAAGTAACTGGACATGTCTCTTGAACACGCAGTACGACAGGTTTGCCTGAAATATGAGGTTATTTTTCTACCATTCTTCACAACTGAATTATAATCCAGGCAGAACACCTGTGTATATGCCCAATATTATGCTTGTTGGCAGCAAAGTCGTTTTGTTGGGGTTTTTTGTTTTTATTGTGTCGGTTTTGTTTTTTTTTTTTTTTAAGACAGATAGCATTAAGATTACAGACAAAGATTTTAGTGGTGAAAGTAGGGAATCAGGGAAAATTACCTGTAAACTGAAAACTTTTGCTATAAAAGTGACAAAAAAATATTGCATAGTTCGCATATTGGAACACTACAGAGTAAAAATTTTCTTACAATAAAATCACTGTACCCAAAGTACCAGGCTAGTCTTTCAGCTAAACAGTTTGGAGCAACACGATACATCCAAAATAAAGACATTCTAAATTTAACATCTTTTAAACTCACTTCGTATTTATGAACCACTTCTTATTTATGAATACCACAAAGGAGGAATACTTACTCACAGCGAAGATCCTCTCTGAATAACTGTCAAAAAAAGAAAAAATCTGTCAATTTTCTTAAGAAAACGATTTAGATTAAAATAAAAAAGCAATTAAGAAATTACCTCACACGGTACATAAGAAGAAGAGATTGGGAACAACTTCATCTCAACTGACAGTGGTGGAAGTGCATTTAAGGGTGTGCCTGATTTTATTTTTGCTCTCATACTGTTGTAATTCTGTTTTAGCTCTTCCAAAACCAACGTGAGAGTTGAACCTAATTCAGCATTTCCATTGCATCTGTTAAAATATGTATAAGAACATAAGATCAACTTTTATTTCAAGAATTGCTCCTGCATTTTACAGTGTTTAAAGCTTCCTCCACATGGCAAAAGAACAGGAGACAACTCCCAAGGCCCACGGTAGCTCTCTGGAGCCATACTCTGCTTCACAGCGGTGCTCTCCTGAGCCCCTGCCCCTGCTATGGAGCAGACACCACGGCAACAGCTACCCCTGGCACTGTAAAGCATTCAGAGGCAGGACTTCTTGGTTGAATTCCAGGTTCCTTAAAGGGCTTTATCAGCCAGAGCCTCTGCAATCACCATCCCCTTCCTGCCTCACCTCTTCAGAACACTGCTCCTCCTCTCTTTCTCCTTTACCACCTCCTCCCCCGCTCCCCCTCCATGAATCTCATCCATTCCTGAATGGATCCTCTGTACTATTCCTTCTGTACTTTTCCTCATTTACAGAAATTTGACATTCCTGGAAACAAACTTTTTTTTTCTGGGTGTGTGAAAGCCACACAAAATTTCAAGCTGAAAATAAAACTTGGAAGTTAGGGAATGTAAAGTCTTTCAGACAACAATGTTAACTATAAATACTATTCCAAGCTATGGAGAGAATACATCAGTAACAGAGCAATTAATGCCTTTTAATCAAGTTACCCATTCCATGTAAAGGACATTAAAGTACATGCCTGCGAAAACAAGCGTTTTCCTCCAAAGCCAACTTGTAAATCTTCAAGCAGTGCTGATAGCACATCTTATAATGAGCATTTAGAAGCTGCAATTCTGCTTCAATTGCTCTCTGTAGTATGTTTTGACAGTAGCGTGGTGCAGAATTCTTCACAGCTTGCTTGTCAGGGTGTGCCAACCTTTTAAATAATAACAACCAAAACCTTGAAACACCCAAATCAATATCTAAAGTTCATTATGCTTTATTTTGAGACAAGGAGCTTTCCAGAAGCTATTTCTGATACAATTTAAGGAAAAAAAAGGAAAAGAAAAATCAAATCAAGTTCTTCCTATTTACTACACAGAAAAAATAGCATCTTTCACTAGCTAGTACATCTTTCACATTATAATTAGCATTAAATGACAGGTGAAATGAGCACCAGTTATATCCCAAAAGCATGGTCATGTGAACACACAGAAACTTGGCAACTTTTTATCCACAGATGCACTTACTCAGTTTCCACAGCCACAGAATAATTTAGGTTTGGGGAGGACAAACCTGCAGTACAAACCTCTGTTCAAGGCAAGGCTAACTTCAAAATTACCTCGGGGTCTTGTCCAGCCCAGACTTTTTTTGTTTGGTTGTTTCTTCCATTTGCTTTAAGAAAAGTGACAGTACCACCTCTCTAATCCTGTTCCAATATTACTCTCACTGTCAAAGACTTACACCCACTTAGAATTCCCCTCACTGTAACTGCTGGCTCTCGCCTTTTCAAAACACTCTTCTATGAAGAATTTTACTGTCTCCTCTGCAACCCACCACCAGACTGCCAAGAACTGCTGCTTCAGTCTTTATTCAACTTCAGGAGGTCCTCAGCTTGGTCTTCTCACTTGTTGAGGTCCCTCTGACAGGAAACCCTATCCTGCAGCGTAGGAGCCGCTGACCAGCAATCCTTTTGCATCATCAACTTTGCTAAGTCACAGACAACCTTTCAATCATGAAATAAAACATACCCAGCACCTAGAATTCCAACCCAACAACAATTCATGACCCACCTGTCAGTGCTTATCTTCAAATAGCTGCTACGCAACTCATGCTGTTCCTAAACAAAAAACATTAAAAAAAAAGGTTAGATTAACATTTGTATAGACAAGTTCTGAGCGAATTTAGGTAAACAAAAGGTCAAACCAAAATTACTTTAATTTGTGAACTTCTTCCAGCTGTTACAGTATTGCCATCGGAGTGTTCTTCCAGTGTGTCAGTGGGCTGTGACTGAATTTCCTTTCTGCTACCAGCTCCACGTGACCAGTGTGTATTGCAAGCAATGCCTGCACAGGTTTCACAGGGCCATTCCGCAGGTTGAGATTTGTTCATCATTGTTAGCTCTGTATTAACAGCCTTGGACGACAGACAAACCTGAGCACTGATACTTCTGTTTGTTGTAAAGCAAACTCGAAAATCAGAACCTGCATCAATGGCCTGGTCAATGGTAGAGTCACTGGTTACGTTTTTCAAGTTTTCATGATGCTCTGAGTTCAGACAGGAGGATTGACCTGCAGCTTCCACCCCAAAAGAGAGATCCACGCCAGTGAGAATTTCAGAGTCTGGAAACTGGCTTTCAGCATCCTCTGTGGTGCGGTCAGTGCGGCTGGTGCCACATGTGCACACACCAGGGTCCTCACAGCCACAGAAACCACAGTCCTCTGCACTTATGTAAAACTTCATGGCCTCTGCAAGGACTCTCTTCCGTGGTGACTGTAAAGGACTGTCTCCCCTCACTGAGGAGCTGTGAACACGTAGGTCGCTGTGTTCAGCCACTTCACCCGCAGCCATCTGGGGCGGCTGTGAGCCATCAGTCAGTGGGATGTCTTTCACTTTGCCATTTTCTGAACTGTCACATACAAGTGGATTTGGACAG
This sequence comes from Tapera naevia, assembly GCA_033556795.1. NCBI lineage: Eukaryota > Metazoa > Chordata > Aves > Cuculiformes > Neomorphidae > Tapera > Tapera naevia. Next base: position 1,350,593 of record JAUMJJ010000195.1, on the reverse strand, counting down.
ACCCCTTTTTTACTCTCACAAGAATAACCTTCAAGTGTACTTCCACAAACAGCACTATGATATGCCGTTTGCTCTTCCTGACAATCACAAACCATGTCACGGCACTTGTGAAGCAGGTGGAGCAGCTCTGGGGTAGTGGCTTCTGCGCAGGAGCAGACATTTACACCATACTCAGAAGTGGGCAAACTATCTTCTGACACGTCTAAGAGACTCTGTTCCTTTGCAGCTCCACCCCCTGTAACTTCACGAACTGGATCTATCTGCTTTAAGGTTTTGGTTCCTACAGCTTCCCTTTGCTGAGAAAACTCACTTGAGCTATCCATGTCATTAAAATCCTGCTCATGAGCACTGAGATAATCCAGCACTGAATCTTCACTTAAATAGCTTTGTCCACCATCACCACACACCTCGCTATACAAGTGTGTATCATCGCATGCCCTTCCCAGCATATCAGCTTCTTTCTTGCTTTCATCTACTTGTGCACAGCACATTTCCCCTCTCTTCTTACTGTACATTTCAATATCTGCATCTAAAGATGAACTTAAATAAGGTAAGTTTCCCTCTGACAAACTGAATTCTGAAATGTTGGCAGAACAGACCTGGCCAAACTCAGAGTGGTTAGCTCCTGCTGCAACCTCTCTGATGGATGTATGCTCAGCTTCCTCAGGATAAGAAAGAAGATGGGAGGTCTGACTGAAGCATTGCTTTTCGCTTTGAACATTTCTGTTCTTTTCAGATTCCATGGTACAAACACTTAAATCTCCCCCTTCAGAAGACATCCACACAACTCACTTCCACTGCAACCTCTCAAAGTTATCAGCTTGTCTCTTCTGATCAGGTTCTCACCTTAATAAAAATTAAAAGAAGTTTGAGATACTCCATGGCATACAGTAGGATATCACTGTTGAAATAATACGTCAAATTAATCATCTTGTTTTTACCTACAGCATGCTAGCACAGAAGCTAGGAATTATACAGTATGTTCTCACAGAAATCCTAAGAGCTCACAGAAGGCTGTTAAAAGAATTTGCTGTTCTTGCCTGTGTGATTTCAATTGACTGAAATATCCTCAGGGACCAATCAACCCTATTTTCTTACACTCTCAGGCAAATTTTCCTAACCACTGAAGCATTTCTTCTCTGAATCATGAGAATCCCTGTTGATGCACAGTGAGACATTTACATTGTACACTACCTTCCTGAGAGCACACAAGGTGTTTCGATGCATGCGGTGACTTCAAGAGTCAGGATGTGGACATTATCCTGTACTGAGTGAACACAAACTGACCTCGCGGTCACTCCTGATTGTACACTGGCCAGTAAGCACTCCTTGACACAGAATGCTTACAGTTTCTTGATTCATGACCAGCATATTTACTGTGGGGAACATTCTTCAGGCCCGGAGCTACAGAAATTTTAAATATTTAAATGAGGGAAGAGGTGAACCTAGAGCTCTGTGCCTCCCCTTTTAGATGCTGGACAAAGGGAAAACAGAAGCATATTCCTTTTAATTCTAAGGAAACAAAAAGAACACAGAACTATAAGTAAAACTGAGAATCTAAGCAAGTGTAAGACATAAGGAAATAAAGAAAGGCATTTTCTTCGATCAGATCACTTCTTTCAGTGACAGAAGCAAGCTGGACAATAGACCAAAACTTTTTCCTGCTCTGGACATGCAACATCCTAGTTTTATAGCAAACGTGAACAAAAAGCAGAGAAAAGGCTCGAAGGGTCTTCTCTGTATTCCCCCCAAGCTTATACCAAGAGAGGGATATTTGCACACTAGGCATTTCTCAGTTAGACATGCTTTCTATGCTACTGAAATGAAACATGACAATTTTATATCATAGTCACAGGTCTCTAACTCGACTGCAATCTTATACAAAGCACAGCAAAATACAGTCCTGTAGGTAACTTCTCCCTCTGAGGGCATGCAGACTAACTAGCTGGCCCACAAGCTGGGTTCCATACAGGAGCCCCTGGTTCACTCTCCTGAGGAAGCTTCCAGCTTAGTGACACAGTCTGGAAGGAATTCAGTAACACACTGAAGCGAGAAACAGGCTGCTGGTGGAGCAGGTGGGGAGATTGGAAATTCAGGCCTATTTCACAGAATCATAGAATGGTTTGAGTAGAAAGGAACCTCAAAGTTCATCCAGTTCCAAACCCCCTGCCATGGGCAGGGATATGTTTCACTGGATCAGGTGGCTCAAAGCGCCATCCAACATGGCCTGGGACACCACCTTGAATAATGCCTTGTCTCCCCAACCTGCATCCACTGATTTCACTCCACTGTTGAAATGACATCATTTAAAACCAATTATTAAAAATAATTTAAATCCTTTAATAAAAGTCAGTCACCCTCCAAAAAGCCTTTGCTTTGATTTCATTATGCACTTCCACAGTTATTTTTGTTTCAGAAATGCTGGCTTTCTTATTACACTGTCCTTACTCTCATCTCCTAACTCAAGTTCTCCTAGAATCAGAATCACTTGATTGGAAAGACCTTTGAGATCGTCAAGTCCAACCGTACATGTCCACAACGCAACCAGATCCACAATCACACAGGAGCCAGGAACGAACCCTCGCCGCAGCCAAGGGGCCTCACAGCGGAGCGGTACCCTCACATCAGCCAGGAGCCCTCGCAGCAGCTGGGGGAGGCCCCTGGGAGGGCGCCGGGGAGGCCTCACAGCAGCCAGGGAGGGCCCTCACAGCAACACGGGCCCCTCCATCTCCCCAAGGACCAGGAGGCCTCGCAGCAGCCAGGAGCCCCCGCTGGGCCCTGGGGCGCCCTCGGGCAGGGAGCGGCAGCTCTCAGGGCTGCCCCCGGCGCCGGGGAAGGCGGAGGGGCTGTCTGTGCCCCGCTCACCCCCGTGGGACACGGCCTCACCGCCCGCCACGGAGCCGGAGCCGGAGCCGGAGCCGGAGCCGCCGCCGCCGCCGCCAACCGCCCACGCTCAACGGCCACGCTCCGCCCGCGCTCGCAGCCCATTGGCTGCCGCCGGCGCCGCGCGCCGCTCTGATTGGCCGCCGCAGCACAGGCACCGCCCACTCCCTCTCTCCCCCTCCGCCCCCCCCCCCCACCTGCGGCCATTCCCTCTCAGGGACCGGGTGCTCCCCCAGGGCCGGGTGTGGAGGGTCCCCGTGCCCCCTGCGGGGACAGCAGCGTCTGCCTCGTGCAGTCACTAAAAAACACACTAAGCCCCAAACCCGCACAATTCATAGAATCATAGAACGGTTTGGGTTGAAAGGGACCACAAAACCAATTCCAGGATGCTCAAAGCCCCATCCAACCTGGCCTTGAACACCTCCAGGGATGGGGCAGCCACGGCTTCCCTGGGCAACCTGGGCCAGGGGCTTTGAGCAACCTGATCCAGGGGCTTTGAGCAAACTGATCCAGGGGCTTTGAGCAACCTGATCCAGGGGCTTTAAGCAAACTGATCCAGTGGGAGGTGTCCCTGCCCATGGCAGGAGGGCTGGAATTGGATGGGCTTCGAGGTCCCTTTCAACCCAAACCATTCTATGATTGAAATGAGCCCATTAACACCAGTATAATCCAAAAAGTCTATATTCTCCACGAGAACTTTTACCAGTAACATCACGACAGAACACTCCATGAAAACTACCCAAACAATCGACCTTTTTATTGGCGAATTCTGCTAATGAATTTCCTTTCTCACGCTTGTATCTCCAAACAGATTTGATTAAAAAAACCAAACAAAACAAAGCATTTTGGGTAACATTCCATTTGCAAACAATGAAATTATTTAACATTTAAAAATGAAACAAAGAATATCAATTTTAAATACAAATTCTAGGAGAACTCATCCTGGTTGCCCAGAAGCTGTTCCTCGCCAGGCTGCCACAACCTCGACTCCATTCTGAGTCAGCAGGTTGGGTACTGAGGCTCTCCCATTTGGAGCTGAATAAAAAGGACTGGGGCATGTGCTATTATTACTATTCGAAGCCCTGTTGTTGTACATTCTTCACAGGAAAACATAAAACAGTTTGCATTAAACCAATCAGTACCTTTTTCCTCCCTTATCCTAAAGCTAAGCCATACTGAGAGTTACGGGGTAAAAACATGGCTTCAACATTCAGCTACTTTATCACACACAGAGATTTCTACAAAGAGCATATCCAGGTCGAAATACACATCTGATTTCTGTCATGAAGTTAATGCTTATGGGGTGTGAGATGCAACCTACGTCAAAATAAAAAACACATCCCTTCTCAATGAAGAAAGTATTATTTTTAGCCTTTTGGACCAACACGTAGTCGCTAGAGTATTTCTCCTAAACTTTGCCAGGAGAGACAGTTTTCACTGCTACCACAAATAAAAAGGCGACCAGTGGCAATCACACACCTTGTAATCATCAGTTAGGTGGCGTATTTAGGACGTTTATTTGCATTCTGAAGAACCCTTAGTTTATTTTTCAGGCCCCAGAGGCTTTGTACACCAGAAATTACACAAATTGACCACAGAAAATTGTAAATTGGTATCCACAGCGATTTTGAGGTATTCCACAAGAAACCTGGCTCTGCACCTGAATGTTCCTCTCAAAACTTCCCCAGAAAGAGAAAAAGCACCCGAAACCCTAGCAGGAGTGGAAAGGTCATTTAAAAGATTCCTTTAATAAAGTTCCACCACATTTGATCAGCAAGGACATACTTAATTCCTCAGGGGCATAAAAAAAAGCTGCCTTCATCCTAGAATATTAATTTCATTCCTAGATTTCTGGGTACGCTCCAAAGAAATGAAGGGAAAGGTGTTAATTTCTAGCCAATCCAGAGAAACACACTCAGACACTGGTTTTGGTTTATTTAATTTGTGAAGGTGCTCTGCAAAGATACCAGAGATCCTCTTATGTTGAAAATAGCAGCAATTTATACTCTAACCTCCAGCCTGCGAGGAAGAGGCTGGGGAAAGATCTGCATTGGGAAGTCTGAAGACCAAGTTAAAGAATCCATCCTCTGGGGTCAGGATTCGGCTCGACAGAACCGCATCTATCGAGTCAGGCAGCATCGACAGAAGGTGGCTCCTGTTAAACAGGAGATGCTGCTTCGTAGCGTAAGGAACTGTTCACCTGCCTTACTCACAGGTTTTTGTTAGGGCTGAAGGGAGAAGGACAGCCTTATTCTTCAGGCAACTGCTCTTCTCCTTTGAGCAGTACATTCAGAATAATTGCCAATAAAGCAGAGCTGTAGTGCTAGTGCTGTTTCATAAACTGCCCATAATATTTTAATTAAAGTGGAAAACCTTCACAATGACCTTAGAAAGAAATTATTCGCTACTTCTGTATTTGTAGAAAAACCATAGGCAGGAGTATGTTCTAAAGTGCTTCTTATCAGTTACTTCTTTAAAAACTAGACTCGTATGTTGTAGCGGCACAGTTCCCTAGGAGTTTATGGACCAGTAGATAGTTTCTGATGTAAAAAACCCAGTACATACTTTGTTTAAGCAAATGACACTTGCCCTGACAAATGCACCAAAGTGAGTGATCCAAGTGCAAAACCCACCATTTCTTAAAACATGGCCTTATGCTGGTTTATTAATGCAACTTTACATCCTTTAAAAGTAGTTTACTTCAATTCCAAGAGCAGGGATTAAATAATACAAATAAAAGTTGAAAATTCAAGGAAGCTATTGCCTATTTACCCTGAAATAAGAGTCTTATGATTCAACTGGTGCAAAAATCCCTCCAAACACGTTTGTTTTATTGGCAAAGTCATTTAAGGTCACTTTTGCTTCCAAGACCATCTTCTTCCACTGAAGGAGTTTTGCTTTGTAATGGCTTGTGGTTCCACAGTGATTTGTAAATGAAAAACCTATCATGAATAACTCTACTGTAGTCACTAAATTACAGATACCGTCATGAGAAAGTCCAAAACTTAGTGTTTTTTATTTAAATTCTCAGCAAGACACAAAATTCCAGTCCCTTGTTTTCTTTGAATGCCATTTTAAATGGCAATAAATGGTTGCTGTGCCTTCTGGATGGAGAACTTAATGCGACGCCCAGTGTGCTTCTTGTACGGTAGGCGGCTATTGTACTTTGAACGTCCCCAAAGAAGGGTGCAGAAAGGCTCCTGCAGGCACAGCCATTTGGATCAGCTACTCCTAGGAATATAGTGCAGTAGGTTTGAATCTGCGCAGAGAGAACCACAGCTGGGTGGCACGGAGCAAAGGCTGGAGTTGTCTGTTCTCAGAAGGCATGACACGCAGCATCCCGGACAGCAAGAGACAGAAGCATGTGCAACGTTGTTCTCATTCCACCAAGTAGTAGCAGCTTCCATCGGAAGGTGGTGGTTATTGCTGGGACAGTAAAGCACTCCGGTTGGCTTTCATCTTCTCCAAGCGTTTTACTAGATGACCATTGCTGACTTCAAGCTCTTCCGTTTTATCCAGTGCTGAACGAAGCTGAAGGAAGGAAACAGAAAAAAAAAACCATAATTTTTGCAGTGTTTGCCCTTTCCAAAGACAAAGAAAGGTTTGTAGTTACCGATACTAACTGACCATAATCAAGGCCAGGGTGGATGGGGTCTTGAGTAGCCTGGTCTAGTGGGAGGTGTCCCTACCCATGGCAGAGGGGTTGGAACTGGATGGCTCTTGAGGTTCTTTCCAACCCAATCCATTCTGTGATTCTATAATGCTGGAATTTCCTAACCAGATAAAACAGCTGAAAATTCCCATTAGTGGAGTTAAAAGTAAATGCTGTATAGCTGCCCGTGCTGTTGTTTTGAAGGCCACACACAGAGATATTTTCTAAGCAAGGTGCCAAGAATCCAAGGTATTTACAGACTGTTGAACGAATGGCTCAGTTTGCCTTAACTACAGAGACAAGGATGCTCACAAGCACCTGCTGGGTGACGTGTGCCTGTCTCACCGCCTGGCTTTTATGTTTCTGGTTCCCAGAACTATAGCCATGGCTGTGAGTCTGGTGCCTTACTTTTCTCTAACCCAGGATGGGGACAGGCAGAGAGAGGTGGTCTGCACAGTAGGGCACTTACAGACAGCATTTAGGAAAAGCAAAGAGGCACACTGACAAAACAGCCTCAGGAAGCAGGTGTGAAAGAAGCTGACAAGTGTATTTGTGTATTTAAAGTTGCTGTAGCAGGTGCTTGGAGAGAACATGAAGTTCAGTAACACAAATTACAGATAGCTTGAAGATGCAGTGTTTTAAGACAGGGAAAAATGGACAGAATCTGTGGATGGACAGTAAAATAACAGGCTGTATGGATTGACAGAGCAAGAAAAAGAGGCTCAATAAGAACAATTTGAATCCATTTAGCACTCAAGTTTAGACTCCAAAGCTTGTAAGTTTCATTCCTGGTAAGGTGTGGCACTGTGCTTAAAAAATAAAGCGCCCAAATTAACCTTACGGCAGGATTTCCAGCTTCCTGCTGCTGCATTTTCTGAATCACATGTTCTAAAAAGGCAAGTGATTTCTATTTACAAACCTCGAATTCATAACACCCAAAGCAATGAGCCTTCGGGTACAACAAAGGACAAGGGCAGCAAACTAGAAACAGGAATTCTTCAGCCTGATGAACAACAAACCCGTGAGCGCTCGCAGTGGCAAAGCAGCATGCAAACCCGTGCACTTGCAGGCTGCTTCTGGATTCAAGCTGCACAAGAAGAACTTGACTTTGCTCTCTAAAACCAAGTTGGATGCAAAGCAAGGCATCACAGGTCAGTCAGGAAGGAGTGGTGGAAAGGCAGAGGGAGTTCACAGCTCTGACTGTTACTCCAGTTTGAGTGCCCTGCCCAGAGAGCAGTTCCTCCTCCAGAATGTTCAGAACACCTTCCCCGCGCGGTGCAGGCTGACTGCTGGCCCATGACAGATTGCATTTAAAGTTACCTCTCTCTGTAGTTTGCGTTTCTCTGCTTTCAGTTCATCTTCTATTCTTTCAGCATTTTCAGCAGCAGTTTTGTATCGGGCGACCTGACCTTCCAATCTTATTACCTAAGGCAAAGGCAATTTTTTTAAATTAAAAGCTGTAGCAAGAAGTTACTCTCAAGCTTTAATCTTCCATGAGTAGTTAAGCAATAACCAGAGAGATGCACATTCTTCTTCAATAAAATAAGGGCATATCTTGAGGAAAAAGAGATATACCAAGGAAGCCTGGCCATGGTAACTTACTCCAGACCTCTGACATGTATCTATATTTAATATGCTTCCTGCAACCAAAAAAACCAGTCCATTAAATAAATTTATCTTAGCAAGAGTATCGCTGACACACTCTGGACAAAGCAAACAGTCCAAATAGTCTTGTATAAAATCATATACATTACATCCTGTGCCAGGAGCCATTTAAGAATTGTTCATCACCAGCCATAAGAAAGTATCCTGAAAAGTTCAGTAAATGCTCTCAATATACCTTTGTCTTTGAATGCTTTTCCTTCGGTAAAGATGAATATTAGATTTGTTCTTCCCCATTTATATATGAGAGCATTTCAGCCTCTATGACTGAAGTGCAGTAGCCCTGATGCTCCAGCATTCCTGCTTCCTGTTTCAAGGGAAAATCACAGCAATCCTGATTTCATTTATCATATAATAAAGTAAGCCCCAAACTTACATTCTGCTCCAATGCTGTTATCTCTTGCTCAGACTTGGCTAGTTTAAATTTGAGATCACTGATCTGTCTGTTGGCGTCTCCTAGAAGAATGGCAGATTTATCAGAGAGGTCAGAACAAGGGTTAACAGTGCCTAACAAGCCTGTCATAAAATCTCCATGCTACAGGAATCTACTTGGGGCAGCAGTAGAGTACAAGTGCTCTCTGGCAAAAAAGTCCCAGCAGACAGGCACTATTTCCAGTCTTGTCCAATTCCCTTCTGACCACTCTGAAAGCAGGATTAACCAGGAATTCAATCCCAGCTCTCATGGGATTATAAAGGAGATTTCCAGTTGCAAACTGGTTCAAATGAAGGATAATCATTCCCTCACCTCTAGTGGAGGTGGATGGCTGGCTCCTACTTTGAAGCCTCCTGACCACTGAAGGCTCATTTTTGCTTAGAGCCACTTGGTTTATTGTACAGATACATTTTCTTGCTCACGTGCACGACATGAAAGTTCTCTTAAAATCAAAATGTAGCTCACTTTGGAGGTCAATCATGTGCATATCTGTCCCATTTTCGAGAACTTCATCCTCGGACTGTGTATTTTCCATCTTGCCATTCTTTTGCTTTTCTTCCAGTTGTCCCTTTAATTTTTTAATCTGAAGGACACAAAATAATTAGTTATTTAAATCAGTAAGGGAAAACTGTGGCTCAGTACTCAAATTCACTAAAGTATTACAATACAATTTATTTTTTTTTAAAAACAATTTTTTTTAATCCTAAATTCCAAAAGAATTTTCTTAGAAAGTAATTTCCTAGAAATTTGTTTGGCAAATGACTCCATTCTATTTTAATTATCAGTGCTTTTGCCCAAGCTCAGGACCAAACATAATGACTGGAAAACAACTGTTTTATTAGAAAAAACATAAATATTCTGTAGGCACATTCAAGTAGAACATTCTTAAAACCCCAAACCACTGTTTTACTGTGTGTGAAGCCTCAAGGTCGAGGATATTGTCCATAAATGAAAGCACAGAGCAGCCTGCAGAGAAACAGATCAGCTAAATTTTTTTTGGAATCAGCTTTATATCCGCTATGGAATATCACGGTACCAGCAATAATGACTTTAATTGCTATTTACTCATCTACTGCAATTCCTCCAGCACTTCTTTCACATGGCCCGTTGCCCAAAGACCCAGCAATCAGGAAGGCTTACTCTTGCAGATAATATTTGCTCCTACAGTTTCTGGGCCGTGTTAGTGTTTCTGTCAGGCTTAGCCAATCTGAAGTATGATTGTTCAGAAATAGTCCTGGAGAAGGAGTCCTGGGTGAGTCAGGATGCTGAATGTGTCTGGTCAGCAACACGATATAGTTTTGTGGTGGACAGGTACGGTTGGATCTGATGATCTCTTTTCCAATCAAAACATTCCATGCTTCTGGATTCATCAAGATTATAACATATCCAAAAGCTATAAAATCCTTCATTCTAGCAGTTACTTCTATGTAGACCTGACACTGTTGAGACAACACCAAATTCAATCAAAGCTATTCCTGCTCCATGGAAGTCTGAGTTAGAGAACTATCCTGCTATGATATTGCACAAAACTGATTCTATGGAACAGGCACCCCGGGTCGCATCTTTCTACTCTTGTATCCTCAGTTAACATTCAGGAGAGGTTTCAGAGGAAGAATCAAGAGGCAAGCAACACTGTAGACCCTCAGCAAGGGCAACCCAGAAAGACAATGGCACTGCTGTTCCACACTTAGGAAGAAGTTCTTCACTGAAAGGGTGATTGGCCACTGGAATGCGCTGCCCAGGGAGGGGGTGGAGTCACCGACCCTGGAGGTGTTTAAGGGGAGGCTGGATGAGGCACTGAGTGCCATGGTTTAGATGATGGTTGGTGTTAGTATTGGTGTTAGTGTTGGGTTATAGGTTGGACTTGATGATCTCAGAGGTCCTTTCCAACCTTGTGATACTGTGATACTTCATGTTTAGTTTTTTTAATCCCTACTACTCTTATCACAGATTTAGTAAAAACACAGCATTTCATTTTTCCTGGGATTACCTGGTCTAGTAAGGACTCTCGTTCGTCAATGAGTTTTTTCAGCCTGTCTGGAAGAGAAAAACACAAGTTCAGTGCTGATTTGATCGAATCACACATCTCAGAGTCCATCTGACACACAACCGACTCGTTAAGGTTAGTGAAATGAATGATGAAGGTAGTTATGCACGTACCACAGGCAACGAGGCCACAGACAGGGCTGGGAAGGGGCTGCAGCCAGGGGAGTTATGTCATTCTCACAGAGCATGCTTGTCACGGCAGCAGCAGCACCCAGCTGCATGCAAAGAGGCTAATCTTCTACGTTAGGTTAGCATGCAAGAACTCTAGGGCCAAACACAACTGCAACACAAAATCTCACACATCTTTACAAGTTTAACATAATGCAAATATTGTAAACACCTAAAACACGGCTAAGCACAGTCTCAGCACTCTAAATCATCACTTTTACTAAACAGCACAGCAATAACATTATGTGCTATCCCCAGTATTACAACCAGAAAAACATTTTCCCATTAGATTATTTTTGTTTTAAATGAAGCAGGCTGGTAAAACGTTCTTTTCTCTTTAATTCTCATAGTCAGCTCTCCTGGTCAAACATCAGGCAAGTGATGGGCAATCTGGACCAGCTGCTGTGTTCCAGATCAGCACATGGATACGTGTGGCACTGATTAATAAAGTACACATTACAGAATGCAATCGTGGAAAAAAAGCAAAGTAAATAACCAAATCACTTGGGTTTTTTCTTCCTTTGGGTGCAAAAGGCAAAAGCTTTGTAGCAGGTAGTGTATGCAACAAACCTTAACTCACACATTTTCTTATCACATAAATTACCTCAGTAATTAACAACCTTAGCTTGTTCAGGTACCCCTCAACAGAAGTACACTGGAACATAGCATTCAAACATTCTTATTAGAAGAGGATATATTGTCCCCAGCCAGGCCTTGCTCCACACCAGTTTGCTGTGTATGATTACTGCAGGGTTATTTAGCTTGTCTCCCTGGCCAGCAAGTGGTCACCTGTGCAGAACCAAGCCAGTGGGTGTTCAGAGCTCAACTCCACATTTAAGGTCTGACCTGTTAGTTACATAGCTGAAACCCAGAGGTCACTCATAGAAAAGGACTTTCTGTAAAGGTAAGGAAAGCAAGAGGCTGGTGGGCTTTTACCAGGTAAATTCTGTTGACAGACTTCAGTATGTTTGAAAGGCTTTGAAAGCACCAACACCATAAGTCCTCATTTGTTGTTAAATCCTGAATGGACCAACATCTTGTGGATCAACATTTCTCTTCTTAATATGAAGTAAAGGGAATAAAGACTCTGTATTGAATCAAATCATGGTGAAAAGTGAAGTTTTCAGACAAAAGCCTGTCTTTATGGCAGGCATGTACGGCCCATTAGATAGTAATAATGTGGTAAGTCATTCCCCACCTGGGTACACAAGTTCCCATACACCAGCAGTCATTCTAGAGCACGGAATAAAACCTTTACCTTGGCTTCTGATGCAATACCCAAACACAGATCTGGAAGTGACACCCCAGGTCAGCAGCTCTGGGCATTCTTTTTGAACCTCCTCAAGTTCTATCCCTGTTTTTAGCCATTTGTAACACACTCGATATTGTAACATCTGAGCATTGATATGGAAAAACAAAATAAACAAAAACAACAAACAAATCACATTGTTGTAAACTATAAAGGGTAACAAAAATTCACAAGTATAAACACCTTCAAAATACTAAAATAATTTCACTCATCTAAATGGGAAGTAAAGGAAGCCTAAGAGAGAAATTCTGTAAAAGATGAAAGTGGGGCATAGGATGAAGGATAGGGAAGAAAAGTAAAGGTCAATAAAGAATGCAAGAAGAGCAAACATAAAAGAAAGGTCAGAGATATTCAGGCTTGGAGATAGGTTGGGCATGATGGGTCAGCAGAGATCAAGAAATGAAGTTCTAAGGATTGGAAAGAGAACAAGGACCGATGCAGACAGAAACCTCAAGGCCACTACAAAATCAGCCCAAACTTACTGACTCCAAAGAGGCCAAGTAATCCCCCTTGATCCTGGAAATAACTTATTTATGCACACATTTATGCCATTAGTGTAACCACTGCTGTGGGGAGAAACCTGCCTGCCTGATGAGAGGCCACCTCCTCCAGTTTCCAGGAAGGAAGCACATCTGCTTCCCCCAGCCCTTTCTGCTGCAAAATAGATGTTAGCGTTTTGGGCTGAGCCTTCAAATCTGATCTCACCATCAGCTCTCCTTTCCCTCATTACGGACATCCGTGCACCCCACTGGGATGGCTGACGTGCTGGCAGAGGGATTTACAAGACAACAGAAAAAGTTAGTCTGCTAAAATTGCCATTTATGTAGAAGAGTTTTCTGGGCTCTTGGGTTTCACTTCTCTTAAAACCTCACACTAACCCAGAAAACTTACTTTAGCTTTAACAGATATCTCTGCAGAACCACCTTATTTTTGCGTTAAGGAGATGTTTTCCCAACGAATCAAGGATCTGAGGATCTTGAGAACAGGCGAGCAGAAAAGAAAAATCTACTGAATTAGGACATGAAGCAGCTAATTACCATTCTCATCTGTAACAGCCATTAGGAAGATACTATAATAGATAATTAAGAGTGACAGTCACCTCACTTTAATTTACCTTCAGTGCACGATTCCCAGGCTACTCACTGCACTTGTTCACAGCTTTCACATGCACCAGAGCTTAACAGAGGGCTGATGTGAGGAGCTGGAACCTGGGAAGGCCTGGGAGAAAGCAGGACAGGGGTTGTGCTGGTGACCAGAGTCTTCCACTATTGTACAGGCCTGTTTAAGTCAAGCAACCATTCTCAGTACCTCCATCCTGCAGCTGACATGGTGGTGATACCAAAGATGCTGCTCCAGTGGCACAGTTGACCCAGCATACCTTCATCAGCCACAGATCCCTGATGCCTCTTCCTACTTGGAGAGGAGCACGGGGTGGGAAGCAGCTGGTTTTAACATGAATGATTTGTATGATGCACGGCCCAGCAAGTAATTAATGCTGATGCAAACAAGAGGTGTAAAATGTACTTGGAGGGTGGGAAGGCATCCCATGACATCACACCAGCAGCCCCAGGCAGCTACTCAGAGCAGTCTGTAAGAACCCAATGGTCACATCAAGAGCGGGTTGGACAATACTCCTTCTCCAGATCTGTCAATTTATTTTGAGTCATGAGAAAACAAACAAAGAAACACAACAGAGCACTGAGGAATGCCTTCCTCTCTTTCCCAGAAGAGGGATATTGCTGGGAATAGGCTGTTGGGACAGTGACTAAGCAAGGGATTTAGAATGCACCAGCTTGCAATACTGTTTTTGAGAAGGACAGGAGGACTGTTCTTCGTAATAAAGGAAATATTGACCAAGGTCTTTCACTATTGCTTGCTGAATAAGAAATGAAAGGAAAAAATGTTCCTTCAGCTACTGCTTTTGAAAGCATTGGAGATAAGCTCTGCATTTGCAGCAAGGCACAACCCTGGGTGACTGGCTCCATGTGCCACTAGGGATTGAACAGAAAACCCAGAGCATCTGAAGCCATGGAGCTACTCTGAATGTTGCAGACTGTCCCTGCTCAAAACAAAACAGGTAACATAGCAGCAGCAAACATGAATCTTGATTTTTAGTTCACCTCATGATCTCTTGGTTTCAAGTAAGAGAACAAAAAGACTGATTTGGATATTTTACTGTCTTTGAAAGCCAAAATCAATGAAGAAAGGGACAAGCTAGATTTTTCTTGTACCTGTTCGATATCGCAGGGAAAATGCCAAAAGCTGTTTTCTACTGTGTAACTTCAAAAGGGATGCATTTTCTAGGTAATTCCTCCTGAGAAACTGTCTTCTCTCCTCTAAAGGCACAGGATTCACTCAATAATTTAAATATTACACCAGCTAGCATTAAATTTTGACTATAAGATCTAGCACTTCCCTTTATCTCCAAAATGATCTACCTGGGAAACCTCTCGCTCTCCCTTGATGTGCACGTACTCGAGTGAACACCAAGGAGGTAAAGAATGCCATGGACTTCTTCACAGTACTTTTTGAACTCCAGAAGTCAGGGACCAGCTGCCAGCAGAGGTACCAAGCAGCTAATGCTCAAGGATGGGTTTGTAGTACCTCACCAACCTGCACTGCCTGCCTGTGTTCCTGCTCCTACCCAAGCTTCCCTGAGAGCTGGCCGGTTACTGTGGGACAAGAGCTGGTACGTGGATAGTTAAGAACAGAGGTGTCTCTCCTGTGACTCAGTTATAAAAGGTCTTCTCTTACAGATGCTTTGTTTTCTGCAGTGGAAAAACTAGTTAAAACCAGCTCTCATTAAGCTAGTTAAAACCAGCTCACATTAGTTCCCTCAACCACCCAGAAGCATTTCTGTTTTTAAAAACAAGCTTCTATGAACAGGACAGAGAATTATGGCGTGCACCTAATTTATCTCAGATCCATCCACAAGTATAGTTCAAGCTTGGTAAGCACACTGAAATATATATTTAAGCGTATTTAACATCTAAATATAAATACCTTTAAAATACTTTCAGCATTAAACCATACATTACTGTTGCAAGTATAGCAGAGTCAGATATTTAAATAAACACTGCTACCTAGTAAGAAGAGATGCTTTTAAGACCAGTGACTTTTTAGATCAGCACTTAGTGCAACCCCTCAAGAACAACTGCTAATACTTACAGAAACCATGCTGGAACTGCTGTAAGGTGGAGAGAAGCCATATGAGAAGTGTTACAGCTTTACAGTCCCATTACAGGCTTGCAGTTATGGGTACCATCACATAATAAAGGTCCTCAAACACCAGGGCTGCCCGTTCTTATTAAGACAGCTCTTCTGCCTACATAGCACAATGCAATCAATTTAACAAAGCAAGCTGCAGAAAAATGGGTTTGAAATTATATAGATTTTAATAAATATTTATGCAGGTTTACAAACAGTGCTCTGGACAAGCAGTTTAAAGTATAAAATATGTTTATTTCAATTATATACAGCTCAGTACATTTCGATATACATCTTGACATTTTGCAGTCTGTTTGTACTCCGACAACTTTGTAACATCAGCACTAATACAGGCTCCCATACCCCTTCCCCCAGCTCCTCAACTTGCATTCCCTTGGGATGTTCATTGCTTCAAACAGCTTTAAATGATTTTTTGAGTATGCACAACGCACTCTTCCTCCCAAGCGCTATCAAAGATGCA
This sequence comes from Tapera naevia, assembly GCA_033556795.1. Classification (NCBI taxonomy): domain Eukaryota; kingdom Metazoa; phylum Chordata; class Aves; order Cuculiformes; family Neomorphidae; genus Tapera; species Tapera naevia. Next base: position 1,334,752 of record JAUMJJ010000195.1, on the reverse strand, counting down.
AGAAGAAATACACCAATACAGTCCAAGTGTCCAACTTATGCCAGCAATTCAAAGCAATCCAGCTTTTCAAAAGGCACAGGGCTGGTATAGAGAACAACAATTCTCTTTGGTGTGATATCAAACAAAAATTAAGACACGCCAAGTTATCTTCCTCCCAGAAAGGAAAAAAGAAAGAATTTTTCAGAGATAAAAACATTCCTTCAGAATCATAGTTTGCCAAAATAAGATAATGCAGTAAGGAAATACAATTTTAAACAAAAATCTTCTTGGAAAAATAGGTATTTTATATATTCATAGCTAGACAGTACTTGATAGCAAACCTATGCACACATTGCAGTGTGTATGGACACTTCCAGTGGAAAAGATAAAACACCATGAAGGACATGGTGTGAAAGGCCTATTGTGGTGCAAAGTGCCTGGGTGGAGTAAACATGTGCATTTAATTCCTTGCAGCAGATCAAGACCTGTACGTCACACTTCCATCAAACTGCATATTGGTCTTCCAAAGTGTTTAGGCTAAACAGATTCACAGCTATCTAACTAGGTTTGGAATGTGACCATATCAATAATACACACAGTGGAATGACAGTGTCTTTTTTTTCCTATTAAAAATTGGTTCCTAGGCTTTAATCATTCAGAAAGACGTTTCCACATTGGATCAAGTTGCTGATCTACCAAGTTCCTTCATGAAGTGTTGATGTACTAACCATAGATACAGTGCACTTAAGTACACATAAGTATATTCAAGACATCCACCATCTAGGCTAGGAAAAAAAGAAGGATTTCCTATAGAATTTCCTGCAGAACAGCTCTCCACACTAAAATAATTTTAATTGAAGATTGTCTGAAGAGTTGATTTGTGAAGCTTGCTCGTTTGGTGATAAGCTTTAAACCTGAGACACAGCAAATCGAAACCAATGCATGATTTCTTGTGGCTAGGTATGCCAGTGAATGACAATAACTGCATCATTCCCACTTATGCAACATTGAATTCTGATGAGAGTTACCTATAAAGAAAAAAAAACCTTAAGAGCATTCCTAAGGTCTGATGTGTTGTGCAAAATGCATCTGTCTGTGCTGGGACTGAGCAAACGGCAGGTAGCTCGCGTGGCCTGGGGGTTTTGAACTTAGGATATTGTGCAGTCATCTCTGGATCTACCCTTACTCCTTCTACCACCCTGCAAATCCTCCTTGCTTTCACCCCTATTATTGCCAGCACTTTCCAAATCCTGTTCCGAACCGTTTTCATCTGGTGTTTTTTCCACTTTACTAGTGTCTGATGCTTTGATTTCATCTTCCATCACATCAGTCTTCTCATCAGTTTTCCACGCCGCCTCCCCCTGCAAGTGTCCTGTTTCTGCAGGCTCATCTCCTTTTTCATGCTGCAAGCTGTCACCTTCTGGCAAGATGTCTTCGGTTTCTGTTTTGTCTGTTCTCTCTCTGGCTTTGTCTGTTTGGGGAGTTTTTCCAACAGCATCATTTGCTCCATCACCCTCACCTTTCTGTGTATCGGCTTTCTCTCCATCACATTCTTCATCAGTTTCTAGTACATGTTTTGACTCCTCATCAAAATCAAACGCATCACCATCATCTTCCAGCCCTTCCTCTGCTTCACTCTCCAATATAGCTTGTTCACTAACATTTTCATCCTGCCCAGCTTTCTGTGCAAGGGAATTATTTGCAGCTTCCTCAGAAGCAAATCCAGTGCCATGGTGGTCCACAAGGTCTAATCCTTTCTCATTTTCTTTCAATGTTTCTTTCTCAACTTTGTTTTCAGCAGTTACATTAACATCTACAGCTGACTCCTCTTTAGATTCACCCGCCTCTTGTTCAACTACATTCTGTGCTCCACCTTCTAAGGGAGTACTTTTCTCTTCCACAGTATCACCTGTTGTTTCTTCACTACACAGAACTGTTTGAACTTCTATCTTTGGCTTTAAATCTCCTATGCTCTCTGTCCTACTTTCCTTCCCTTTCCTAGATACATCCCCTATTTCCAACTCTGACTCCTGAATTTTGTCATCTAAAAGACTTGCATCTAAACTGGTTTCCTGAGTCATCACCTCTTTCACAATATCTGTGTCTGGCTCTGCCTGCTGCAGCTCAGCTCCTTTGATCTCAGTAATACAGTCTACAGCCTCCACAGATGCCTTATCTGGCTCGCCTGTTTCTGCAGAATCTGAAGCCATCTCCAGCTCCTCCATTAACATTTCCTTCTGCCCGTCCTTCTCCGCCATAACACTTTCAAGCTCAGTTTTATCTTGCATATTTTGTTCCTCTGACAATGCCAAAGCACTGTCCTCTGAAGAGACCGGCTGGATATGTGCCTTATCTCTTCTGTCTTGCTCTTCACTTGCATCTGCTGGGACACCACTTTCACAGGACTCTGTCCCCTCCAAACCTACAGGTTCCGTTTCCCTTGTCTGATTCTGAACTCCATTCCCAACCTCATTTTCTTCTTTAGCTTTATCACCTCCTGTTTTATCAATTCCTCCATCAGCACAGTCTTTGCCTTCAACAAGCTTTTCCTCCAAGACATTTGTGACCTTGTTTTCAGCACATTCCTCTGAGCCCTGGCGTCCCTCAGAGTGACTCTCCACATTTACACCTGCTGCTGCCCCCTCTGGTAGCCCTGCCTGGTTAGAAACCAACTCACAGCACTCACTTGTAACGTCAGCTTCTTGATCCGTTTCAGTATCACTGAGGCCATGGCTGGTTTTAAGATCCTCTTTTTCCAGTTCATGCTCTGTACCTAAGACATTAGGCATTTCCTGAGGAGTCTCAAACATCTGATGACCTTGCAGAGAACCCTCCTCTGAGTCCTGATTTGTTCTTGCATGTAAATCACGGTGTTCAGCCTCTGTGCTAGCAGGCTGCTGGACTGCTGAGCCTGCAGGCTCAGTCTCCTTTCTCAGATCACCTGCATCACTATCATTGTTTGAAGAAACACTCTCTGATACATGTTCTGTCAGGCTTTGAATTTGTTCTGCAACCCTGCTACCTGGTAACATCACTGTTGACAGGGCACCGCGTTCTTCAACCTTTTTTTCTGCCTTTGCATTTTCATCAGCATGCAATGTCTGTAATTCCTCCTCCTCAGACTCCTCTTTGTGTTCCTCACGCTCAGTATTCTGCAAGATTTCTCTTTTCCCCACATCCTCCAAAATCTCATTTTTCATGTCCACTTCATTGGCTTTGCCTAAAAGACCATTGAGAAAGTTGAAGGGACCACACCCCAGCACTTACCTCCCCACTTAAAACCCGAAGAGAATGAGCCAAAGAAAAGGTTAATAGAAGAGCAGCTTTTGCCAATTACGTGAGGCAAAGCAGCAACTGAATTAGTAAGGGTTTTTGATCAGTGAGATTTACCACCACCCTCTCAAAGCAAGAAGTCTCTGGTGCTGGTATGTGTTTTTGTAAAGTAAAATATCTATGCTCTTGGCTGTTGTAGATGAGAACTGTTTCAAGCAGTGCAATTGAACAGTGCTACTTCCAGATGGAGCACTAGCAGTAAAGATCATTCTTCCTCAGAGATATTACCTACAGTAATCGAGGACTATTTAGTAATATTGTACTCCTAAGTATCACAAACAGGCATCATCAGTGTATATAACAAACACTGAATGTAAAATCTGATTGGCAAGCAAATGGTTCAGCTGCTCAGCACTACCAACACAGACCAAAGCTCAGTGCCCCTCACAGCCACTTCATCCACCGAAGGGATGGCGACTTCTGTGGCTTTGTAACACTTTTTCCTTCAGCTTATATTTAGAAGCAACAGGTATTAGAACAACAGTGTTTGTGGTTTCAATAGTTAGCTTTGGGTCTATGTTGTACCTATTTCCAAAAAAACCCACAGAATAAGGAGAGACAGAAAACATTCCATTAAAAAACGCACCCTTACCTTGGTTTTGGTGTTCCATATTGTTTCCACACAAAAACTCAGTGAGTAAAGAGCAGCCAACAGCCAAAAGCAAGAGAGCTTGTACCTGCAGGAGTTGGCTGCCCATGGCTATTGATTAGGATGTTCATGTAGAACAAAACCAACAGAGAAATCTATTATTTCTTTTCCTTCCACTAATACAATAGATCTCTTGAGAGGCTGTTCATCACAACTGCATAAGAAGAAAGGTTTTGCCAACCAGATTTCTCCTTCCCAACAGTATCCACCTCCGAGTCATCTGCTTTGAATTTAACAGTGTTAATACTGCTTTAGCAAGTAAAACTGTTGAAGTTTTAATATGAGCTGGGCGATAGTACTGTGTGCCAAGAACAATGAATTCATACACTGGTGTGTTTAAACAGTGCCCAGCGCTGCTGCTCAGACACCGACAGTTCTCAGGCATATAAATGAACCAACACCAAGCTCTTTATAGGAAACTAAGATGCTTTTTTTCCTGATTCCTTAAGGTAATTGCTGAAAAAATATTGAACAACAGTAGGATTATCCTGGGACAATTTTCCAGTTCATGGTTCAAATAGCAATCTGGATGATTCCTACTTATCTGTAATGCAATATTTGGATTCTCATCCTTTTTCTCCTTGAATGGGAAACAAAGTCTGCCTTTGCAGGAAACTGCACAACATAACTGAAGTGCTAACAGATATTAAGCAGAAAAATGCACAGGATGTGATTCAACAAGTAGCATGCGGCGTGATGTGTTAATTGTCCCATTAACGAACGCCCAGACTCCAAGCAGAGACGAATGAATGGACAGACAGAAAGCTGTGAAAGGACAGTTCGCACTTACCGAGCATCCCATCCCCTCCTGTCTTTAATGCCTGAGTTGTGCCTGGAACATTTTTGGATGAGTCCAAGTGTCCTTCACTATCGAGAATGTCCGATGTCTCCCCGTTGGTGGCTACGTCAGAGTCTGGGATTATTCCATGTTTCTGTGGAGAAGCAAAAGCAATGCTTTGGCGCATGCTGCTCAAGGAGGGGAGGACAGCTCAAGTGTTCTTGATATTCTGAATAAAGAATTGCCTCAGTTGTTCTATTAAAAGTGGCTGGAAGTCAGAAATGAGCAAAGAAAACTACAGTTCTCAGTTTAGCCATTACGGTAGAAAACGTGATCCCAGCTTATTATTTTAAACTTAAATCTGCTGCGTAAAATGTTCCTCAGAGAAGAGTCTCCTACAAAAGCAACTGCTTAATACTACAGTCTATGCTAAAAGCTCACAGTCAATATTAGGGGAAAGGACTTTACATAGACAGTTCCTGAAATGGCAACTTACAGGCAACATGAAAATAAGAGTTCTTGCTACTTAGCTAGATTAAATAAATGCAAAAACATACAGGAGGAAAAAGTTGGCAGTTGAATATTTCTTTTATTCCTCTTGCATACCTTCAGTTGCTCCTTCAGCACAAACACTTCATCTCTAAGGCCATCCCGCTCACTCCTTATGGAATCAAAGAAATCTTTCTGCCTCTCTAACGCCTGAGTTCCCAACACAGACAGAGGGCGAGGAGATGTGAAGAAAGGAAGGGAGAGACAAGTAAAGACCATGAAAAGCAAGTGTAAACAAGAACGAGTCGATTTAAGATATTCAGAGGTTCATGGAAGTGGCATGTATGAAAAAGGTAAAGTTTACAGATCAAAGGACCGAGTTCACATACACACAGATAAACTTCAAATCCAAGAAAAGCACAGCTTATTCAATAACAAGGAATTCCCACTAAAGGCATTCAGAGCCAAATCCTTCATTGGGGTCTGCTGAGAATCCACTTTTCACTCTTATCTGCGAGCCAAGGTTATTTGGATCCATATTACTTCAACATGCACACTGAATCATAGTGCTGTTCCATGTGCTAACAGAACGGCACGGAAGCAGGCCTAGCAGATCGTAATAGCCTTTTTATCCCATGGATTGCCTTCAGTACCTTTTAGCTCATTTGAAAGCTGCCATTAATTCATCTTTAGACTGGTCTGTGCCACGTGCAAATGCATACTTTGCTCCTGACCCCGCAATATTTTGACAGAACAGGAACAAAAATTAGACAATTTTGAGTTTCAAATTGCTACAAGTCATTTGCCATCACAAGTAGGGGCCGTTTGCCAGGTTTCTTTCTCATCCTACATTCACAAAGTCTTTCTGTGCTCGCTGTTAGAAAACAAAGCCCTACTTTTCTGTAAGAGCAGGTTTCCATTTGGCTTTGATAGGGGGTGGAGAGAAGAGATGAGAAAGCAAGAAGAGGTGGAGACTTTCATCCCAGTAGCCCATAAATAGCTCTAATGCTTCTGTATCACACTCCAGTTTCTGCTCAGTCCGCAGATTAAATCTGAATAAGCCAAAATTCAGTGCTGATGGAACGGCATTATAAATAGCACTTCCTTTCTCAATATGGCACCACAAATAAATTACCCTGGGTTTTGAAGTCAGATCAGCTGCTTATTTTTTCTTGGATTTTATCATGCTGGCCAAATTCAAAACCTGCTGTTTGCTAGTTCACTGGCACTACAGTACGACAGCCACACTGAGCAAAGTCACTAGGGAGGATTTTATTAATGTGGTTTTGCCAAAGCAGGAGAACGACAGTGCCACTCGGAAAACATTCAGGAGTTGAGGGTCCTACCCCTATTTTTTTGTCTTTCCACTCTATTGTCTCCTGCAGGTCAGAAATTTCCCTGACATAGCTCTGCTGTTTCTGTTGCAGCTGCTGGATTTCCTGAGGAACAGGAGTAAAACAAGAAGACAGAAAGCAGGTAACAGGTTAGCAAAGAAGGTTAAGACTGCAGTGATACAGAAGAATGAAAAAAGTCAGGTCCTAAGGACTATCTACATGCACAGTTTCACAGTTCCCAACACCTCAACTCAACCTATGCTCCTGAAGACAATCCTACTTCCCACAAGATGACTTGCAACAAAGGTAGACACTTCCATCAGTGTCCTCTGCACCTCCACAAACAGCTGCCTGGGACACAGCCTATTGTATATCATGGCCAAAGCAAAAAAGAAGTCCAGCTTTGGATAATACTTAAGAAAGTACAATTCTATTATTCAGCTCTGAACCTGTCTGGCCTGAAACACTTGTATTTCTTCAGGTGAGAAACTTGAGTAGGGAATACAATTCCCCACACCTCACCTTCTACACTCCTACTGCTACCTGGGAACACATCAATCGAAGAAGCCGTTAAAAACAAGAAGTTACTTACTGCAAGCATTTCTTCTCTTTGCTTCAATGCTTCTTTGATTTCCATGAACTGAAACTGCAATATGCTATGAGCATGCTTCTCCCTCTCAAATTCCTATGAATAATGAAAAATTCATGACATTTTTATTGATAAAAAAGTGTCCCATGAATAAAATGAGAAATTAGGCCTAACCACAAAGAAAATGCTTACTGCAATGCAATTCTTGAATATTCCTCTAATCACAATCCCACAAGAGTATAATTTTTATCTTATTTGTCCTTTTTCCAAAAACCTATTGTTCCATCAAATACAGAGTGACATCATTTAGCCAGTTTCAGAAGTGGAGCAGCAGGCTGGCAGTGAAGAGGGTTTACACTCAAGTCCTACAGACTTCCCAGATGCATGGATGCAAATTTAACCCACTCTTTGCACATAACTGTGTAGTAGAAGTTAGCTAGACATTGTGAACTTTAAAAAAACCCTCCATATCTTTCTGGAACTGAGTGTTTTGAAGTGCTCAACTGTCAAACACCACAGAACCGGCAGCTTTAACACCAATGCATGAGCTGTCAGATGCTATATTCATGTAAAAAATTCAACACTCAACCCTGTAGCTGCCTTAACTATATAAACTCTCCCACAGGCCTTCTGCAGAGAGCTTTGTGCGTAAAAACACTGCAGAAGCCACTGTGAACATGCCCTCTGGATTTACTTTAAGGATAGAATAGGAAAGGATATGTGATATTCTGTTCTTCAGAAACTGCTTCATAAGACCGAAACTTAGAGGAGATTCCTTTTGTACAATCACAATCACATAATATGCTGCTATTCCACTCGCTTTAACAGTAACTAAACCAAAGACTTATTTAAAGTTTTGCATAGTAACTTGCTTGTCTCCTCCCAAAGCTCTCAGCTGTGCCCCCAACCCTTCCCTGTTAAATAAAGTGCCACAGCTATGTACGTACTTTGCTTTTTTCTTCATATTGCCGCCTGGATTCTGCCAGCTCTTCTTCTAACTCTAAAAGCGCATCCTTCAGGGTATCTACTTGGTACATGAAATTTGTTTTTTCATTGTCTAGTTGAGCATTTGACACCATAGCCTTTTTATATTTCTCTTCAACTTCAGCTAAAGAGTCCTGCAAAGCATAGGCAATCACAGTCAGTTTCAAAAGACACTTTGCCAACCAAGACCTTCAACAAGAAAATGAAGCATTAAACCACAGGCACGCCGAGTACTCCTACAGAAACCAGTGCTGTGCTGGAGAGGCTGACCAGCTGTCCCACGGTGAGGGTAACCACCCCTGGGTTCCCACCAGATGGCTGTTTACAAGTAAGGAACCTTACCTTGGGATGATCAAAACGTTTCCTGTTCTCTGCTGCTTCAGCTTCTGCCTTCTCAGTCTTCTTCCCTCCCTCTCCTCCCCCTACCCCTGCATGCTGGCAACTCAAAGCAGCTGCTGAGGATGACAAGTGGGGATTTTTTTTTTTAAAGGTAAACTGGCCTTGATTTAAGAACATTTTAGATGACCTTAGGCCTTTAATTAAGGGCATTTGACAGCCACTTCACAAAGACTTCAGGGATCCTTGCAGTGTGGGAACAATTAAATATCCTACTTCAGGAATCGGAATTTGCCATGAAAGAGCTGCAGCTTTTGGGACCTGATGTATCACTTTTCATTAGGTTTCCTGTATCACATCCCTTCTTTACAAATTTACTCTGTAAGACACAATTCCCAGGGTCTAGAAAGCCCCTCCTATCAACTTGACCCAGTACTGAGGTATTTATAACGACCGATGATGGCAAAACAAAGATCAGGATCATTTTCCACATTGTGCAGCCAAACTTTGAAGCATTTGATTTGAATATAGACAAAAAAGAGCTACAGCAACACAACACTGCAAATATGCAAACAAGGAGGATGCTCACATCAACATTTTAGTTTACTGATCAAGCAACTTTTCTCAGAACTTCAGTAATTCTAATAATTACACCTGAAGCACACGTGAGTTCATATATTCTCCTTCTCATTCAGTCAATGGAACTGGGGGTGACACTGGCGAGATGATGATAAAATTAAGTTTCAATCAGTTTAGTTGATGTTTCTATTAACAGACAGGAGGATTTGTCTGTAAGGACATGAATTTGTACAGTTCCAAACACAAGCTGTGTTTTGGTGCCCTTTCCAGCCCCCAAAAAAGAGCCAGGATTTGGAAACAGTGGTAGGATTACACTTCAGAAAGGAGCTGGAAAGGAAGTCTATGCAAGGAAGCAGTTAAGGATGCTGCTGCACCACTCCTGCAACATGCTATGCTCTGTTTTCTCAGAGCTGCAGTTTAAGTACAAATCACCACAAAAGGCAGTCTAAGGCACACAAACTGAAAAGGACCTGCTTTTTCAATGCAGTGTGACTATTTTGCTCCACTTGCTACACAGTGATCAGGGAAAAAAAAGAGTTCAGCTCTACAGGGGAAGGGCCCAACAGCCTTTTCCCATTGAGAACTCACTTAAGGTGGCAGCATCTCCACCTTCACAGCGTTGGGCCCGTGACAGTCAGCAATTAATGCTGAAAATTTGGCATTATAAACCTGAACGTCTACACTCATATTTGCAAGACTGCCTTTTCCACGTGGTGGTAAGCAGATGCACAAGTTGTTGCACCAAACCTCCTTTATGGCTTCATGAACTGGTGTCAGTGTTAGTTCTTTGTTAACAACACAACAAGCTTCATTACATGAAGTTTTGTTATGAGAATCGTGTAAGGATGTCATCTGTGATCTAAATATGAAACCAAAGCGAGTCACCACTTCACGTGCACAAATTCCCAAAGGCATGCTGGACTTTATGAGAATGAAAACACACAAATCTTTAAACTCTGATTTTTCTTAGTGCTGTAGGACATCAGGCTTAGCTCATCATCCAATATTGAAAGGTTTTCTGGATCAGGAAACTATAAAAAGCCCTAATAATTTTAATGTGCCAGCAAAACGATTACCTTCTCAAAACAGCAAAGCCAACATGCAATAGTAATCAGAAGCCTTTCAGTTAACATTTGAAGCATTTCTCACCACACTCAATTGTGGTCAGAACAGATACTTCTCCAGTTAATGAAATGCTTTTCACACAGTTTACAATCACTCCCAGAGGAAAGCATGCAAGGTCAGCTCTAGGTCTCACACCAACTCTCATGTTTAGCTGAGGTTAATGACGACACTCCCAGTCTGTAGTAAACCAGTACCTTCATTTCTTTCAGTCCCTGCATGTATTTGCCTTCTACATCCTGAATCTGGTCCTTTAACTCATAGATATCCTGAAGGAAACGATGAGAAAGGTGAATGATGCCACTGAAACTAACAAGGAGGTGATAGGGAAAAGCAAGTATCCAGCATTCTCATTTAAGTATTTCTACCTCCCAGCTTAAGCATGTGATCCTAACCTGAAGCCCTGTCAGACAGTGAAATTTCTTGGTTAGAAGTTTAAGCTATTTCTGCTCTTCCTGAGTGGAAAAAATGAACTCTCCAACGTTAAGGACAAGGCACAGACCCAGCTTCCAAGCCTCCAACAATTATATGCCCAGGCACACATCCCTTCGCTGCCACTTTCACTAATGATTTCACCAATGACCCCTCTCTGAGGAACTCTGGTGCTGAGGGTAAGGGCTGCCAAAGCCAGCCTGAAATGCAGGCTATGCTAGAGATACAGGAAAGACTGCATGAAAACCATCCACCACACTGAATTTAATTTAAGTCCAGTTTCACAGCCTCTCTCCTCTGTTGTCCTGGTCACCAGCAAACAGCTGAAACTGGGACAGACCTGCTTGTGTCGGAGGTCCCAGCACAAATTCCAAATGTTTTAACCAGCTGTAATTCCAGAAGAGTTGTAAGTTGTTTGCATGCAAGTTACCAGCATTCAGATTCCTCATTTTAAAAGAGCCTTCAAAATGGGGCATTAAAAAAGCTTACAAAACCAATTTAGCTATGGACTACCCAGCCTGGCATGAAGAATACAAACACTGGATGTCATAGCTATGTGCTATTCAAACGTGTCTTAACTTCATGGAATCACAAATTAGGTTAGAAAATAAACCCTCCTTCCCAAATTAGCATCCCCTAAATGCAGTGCTTCTGGCATTACTTCCATCCTCCTATCAGTGTGCTGTACAGAGTCTGTTTCCTATTCCAATGTGTGAGGATGAGATGTGTCTGTTCTCATCTGTTCTGCTATCACACACCACAGGACTTCACCCAAAGGTTCCTGTGATGCACAGGAGCTTCCCTGCAACACCTCTAAACAAAGCTCTTCACTGCTCATTCACAGCACACAGCTCCTTTTGTCAGAACCAAGCCAGTTCTTGTCTGGAAAGAAGCCTGAAGCATATTTACTAATTTATGGTGGTTTTAACTATTTCTCACCTTTATTTCTCTAATAGATGCCTCTGTGTCGGCGGAGATGGATGTATCCTCACTGCCTCTTCGTGAAGAAGTCCCACCTAGAGAAGCTAAGGTAGCAGCTGATAAACTTGAGACAGTACGAGCTCCCTGCAATCACACACAGGTAAAAATGGTTATAACTTTTTTTCCTAGATATATTTTATTTAAATACATGTAGCACAAACCCTTGCACTTCTAAATTATCCAAATTTGACTAAAATGTAACTTTCTAAAAATAAAAATCAAAATACCAAGATTTAACTGGGGAAACTAATATGAAAAGGCTGATTAGATCTATTTAGACACTATCAATATAGGAGTTTGCATGGCTTAACTTCTAACTTTTAATTCTACATTAGACAAAGTCTTTAGGGGCTGGTATCAGCTTGCCAGCTGTTTCCAAACATGCGATAACACATTGTGTGGATGCTTCTGAGCACCCCTCAAGCTCCTCTCTGTTCAGAAGCTGCATTAACTTCTGCAATGTACTGAGGGCTCTGCATTAACCACATTTCTCACGGCTGCAGCATCCGCCTCCTTTTTATTAGTATTTATTAAATTTTAAGTAATACCCTAATTAAAATCTAATAAACAAAACCATTATGCATGTGGCTTAGCCTGAAGCAATTTCAGCAAACTGTTATTTAAGTTCAACTACTTAATAACCTCTGAATAACCACAGAGGCTCAGAAGTTTGTCTTAAAAACACAGAGCTGTGGAAGGCTTGAGTAGTTCAAAGCTTTGCCCACAGTGGATTTTCTAGAGGGTTTCTGTACACAAGTTTTACCTACCAAAATGAAGAAAGTGCTAGTGGCAGAATAGCTCAGAAGATCCTTCTTACCTTCTCAAAGTCTTTTTCTGGCCTTTCCTCAATCTGTAAAACAAAGATTCAGAAGGAATTGTTACACAACAGAGAACAAGGGAAGGCATTGAGATAACAGAAAGGGAATTCTTAAACCTGTATCAGACCTCATTAGCAATTCCTACCCAGTCAAAAAGCAGCCAGCCCGCTCACAACAGCAGTGTCCTGCCTGGCATCTCAGGGCACAAGACTAGACAACCAACCTCACATTTCTAAGCAGCACCTAAGTGGAATATACTTATTAATAAAAACCTATTTAGTCTATTAAATAAGACAGAGCAATGTTTTTACTCCTATATTCCTCAACCCAGTGTTTCAAACACAAAGACTGTACTCGATATACGAGTTAACAGTGCAAGAACACAAAGACCTACATGGGCGTGAATTTAAAGCCCTGCATGCCTCTCTCTGGACATAAACCCAGCCGTGGGCAATTGTTGTGCTCACACATGCTGCTGCTTCTATTTACTTCAGGAAAATACGCCTCAAAATATGTGAACCCCAAACAGCATTTTACTTAAGTAGAGAGGTTAATGTCTGAATTGAAAGACTGATAGATTTCCAGAGCAAGACAGCTTCATGAAGTATCACATTTTGTGGACCATAATTAAAAGGCTACCTCTGAAGCCTCCAGCACAAACTCCTCCATGCAAAAAGGCAAGGTACCAAGCAGGACTTGAAGAATTGTACGGTGTCTGCACCGCTCCAAAAGAACAATTGGGAGAAAGAAAAATAAAGAAAAAAGAAACCTAGAGCACAGAACCCCTGGTAAGTGTTCTCTGCTCAAGACAAAAGACAACTGTGACTTCAAGCAAGGATTCAGGTAAGGCTGAAACTACAAAAACACTCAAGTCAAACATGAGGGACCAGTTCAAAGTTTAAATAAACATCTGGTTTATGGTTTCAGTTCTTCATTGGAATTTACTAATTGAGAAGAGAGATTCTGCATTAAAACTAGTCTAGAAGAAACAAAACAGAGCCAAATTAGCTGCTAGTAGTACAGAAAATTACCATGGATACAGACAGCTTAAACATTTAAGAGAAAGTTAGACAGAAAACCCACAAACAACCTGAGCAGATTTGTTTTTCCTTGATGGAAACCATCCTATCAACTTTTTCCTGCTCTGAAAACAAGTTCCCAAGAGCAGAAATTTAAAATCAAGTGTTCCATCATTATTCACTTTGGTATTGAGGGGAAAAAAAAAGAAGGGAAAAAAAGCATGTTTCACAATACAATCTTTTTATAAATATCTCCATCTAAAATGAAACTCAGTTTAAATAGGACTGATTGAAAGGAAAAGCTCTGCAGAACTCAAGAAGTCCAGAACATGTCAGCTTCTCTGGGGACAGTTAGCACCACAGTCAAGAGGAATGGCTTCCCCAGATCAAGAGCCAAAGGGGACAGTGGTTTTTAAATGCCTAAAACAATCCAGAGAGATCTGCTCTGGGAGAAAGCTGAGGTTATGTTCGTAAATTGCATTGAAAATACTCTCAAAACCTACACCTCCTTCCAATCAGTCCACGTGTTGCATTGGATTCTTTCTTTGAATTACAGTGCAATGTGTGGATGATCCCACTCATTATTTTTCATATTGCCTGTGGTATCCTAGGAAAAAAATCCCAGAACCCAGAGGTATCTGTTACAAATCAGCTTTTCACACTGATAACACACCTCCTATCTAAATTCCTTATGATCTGCAATAAAACTTAAGGCTTGGGCTTTGAACAGACTTATAGCACCAGATATAAATTTTGCAGAGACACTGAATACACAAGGTACTTGGGGGAAAAAGCAAAGATCTCTGAATCTGGATGCAGTAAGAGGTCACTAATGAAGACAGATATGTCAGTTCAGATCCAGTAAACACGACAGACTGACTTTTGCAAACAGCCTCTTATTTTCACACCAGGCAGCTCCATGTGGTGGGTTGGCAGGGTTTCCAGCCCAGCCAAACACTGTGTTGTTGTTTATCAAGACAGTTGTGGTGGTGTAAATACTGCTGTGTCACCAAAGATGAGTGTGTACATGCACATATCTCCTCCAGAAGCCCAGCCTTTAGTGAAGGCTACAGCTCAAAATACTGTGTCCCTCAAGCCATTTGCAGAATGCCCTCTATTTTTTCAAAAAAATGGGCAACCTCAGCTTTTAATAAGATAAAGAAGGAGGAAAACCTTGATATTGTTTCAATGATGCAGCACGAGTCAAACAAAATCTTCCCTTTAGAAAGGGGAAAACAGTAAGGATGTGTTGAGAGATTCACACAGGGTGGACATTCCTACTCAGCGCACTCGTAACCACACCTGTAAGGCTTGCTACATATTTATTGCAAAACAATCTTTAATAATTCTCTGGGGTGGCATAATCTTTAATAATTAAAGCTATTAAGTAACTTAAAATTGGAGTGGTTTAAAAAAAACAATAGAGGAGATTTCATTTTCCATAGCCACACCTTCATACACAGATCCATTTGGTGCCACGAAGGGAGTACTCGGAGCATTTTGCTCTCAAAACCAGCAACTGCCAGTATGAATTTATTTAAATATTAACATTTAAAAATGTAATCTGCTTTGAGAAGCCAGTTCCTTGTTCTAAAATTGCATCCTTTCACTAGCAAGATGCCTCCTTCTATGCAACACTTTTCTAAGCAAAAAGCCAGTCTAAAACCAGCAACATTTAATTTTATGGTTATGTGGTAGTGATAGACAAAAGCTGTACTGTGTAGAAAGCCAGAAGTCTATTTTAGGTGAATATTTTATACAGTTTTCATTCTGCTCATCTTTAGATTAATGTATTTTCAGTATCAGTCCTTTAAAAAGATGTATCGTGCTTTCCAGCAGCTCTCAGCCACCAGAGGGAACTCCAGGTTTTCAGCCTTCGGCATTTCCTCCAGTAAGAAATCAAAGAGTGAAAGACATTCATTTTCATTCCAAGTTGCACAAAAATCTTGCCCCAAAAGACTCACCTTCTGTATTATCATTTCAAAAAGAATACTGTAATAATTCAACTGTGTGAGAACAGCATCTCCACCTTCACAGTGCTGTACTCAGGACGGCCCTTCATAGCCACATCCAGAGAAAGGCAACGAAGCTGGGGAAGGGGCTGGAGCCTTATGAGAGGTGGCTGAGGGAACTGGGGTTCTTTAGCCTGGAGAAGACGAGGCTGAAGGGGAGACCTCATCACTGTCTACAGCTCCCTGAAAGGAGGTGTAGCGAGGTGGGTGCTGGTCTCGTCTGCCAAGTGACAGGCGATGGATGAGAAGAAATGGCCTCAAATTGCCCAAGGGTAGGTGTAGATTGGATATCAGGGAACATTTCTTCACTGAAAGGGCTCTCAGGCACTGGCAGAGGCTGCCCAGGGAGGTCCCATCTCTGGGGACCTGTTTTTAAAAGACAGGTAGATGAGGTGCTCAGGGATCTGGTTTGGTAGTGGACAAGTATGGTTGGACTCGATGATCTCAAAGGTCTTTTCCAACCAAGCAATTCTATGGTTCTATCATCCTGGCCTTGGGAGTTTCCACATACAAATATAAAGGACTAACAGAATACTGGCTAGAAGAGGAGA
Source organism: Tapera naevia (assembly GCA_033556795.1). Lineage (NCBI taxonomy): Eukaryota > Metazoa > Chordata > Aves > Cuculiformes > Neomorphidae > Tapera > Tapera naevia. The sequence goes on along the minus strand of JAUMJJ010000195.1, from coordinate 1,318,767 downwards.
TCTAAAGAGAGATTCAGGGGCTGCATCGAAAGAAGCATTGCCAGAAGGTCAAGGGAGGTGATTCTTCCCCTCTGTTCCGCTCTTTTGAGACCCCACCTGGAGACCTGTGGCCAGTTCCGGAATGCCCAACTTAAGAAGGATATGGAACTGTTGGAGCAGGTCTGAAGGAGGGCTTACCAAGATGATCAACAGGCTGGAGCACCTCTGCTATGAAACAGGCTGAGAGAGTTGGGGTTGTTCAGCCTGGAGAAGAGAAACCTCTGGGGAGACCTTGGAGCAGCCTCCCAGTACTGAAGGGGCTCCAGGAAAGCTGGGGAGGGACTTTTTACAAGGGCCTGGAATGACAAGATGAGGAGGAATGGCTTTAAATTGGAAGGGAGGAGATTTAGATGAGACATTATAAAGAAATATTTTCATGATGAGGGTGGGAGGCCCTGGTGCAGGGAAGCTGTGGCTGCTTCATCCCTGGAGGTGTTCAAGGCCACGCTGGATGGGCACCCTGATCGAGTGGGAGGTGTCCCTGCCCATGGCAAGGGGGTTGGAACTATATAAGCCCTTCCAATCCAAACCATTCTGTGGTTCTAATTATTCTAGAGCTTTAATTTAGAAAACATGATGCCATTTTTTTGGTTCCAGGTCTGGGTCTGAGAGACAGATTGTCTCTCTCTTCATCAATAGCGTGGGCAATTTTTACTGGAGTGCATAAAAAGGCAGGAAAAGGAAGTAATTTCCCAAGGAACTCCAGCACATCTTTGTTTTGGCAAGCAGAATAGGTTGCTCTGTGCAAAATAAGTACAATGGGATCAGAGTTCAGTCTGTTCTGACAGTGAATTCGGAATAAATCCAGAGCCATGTCACAAAAATGTCAGCACTATCAGAGGTTCACCGCAGCTGGAGTCCCAACAAGAGCAAAATCATCCCTCAGGTCTATATATGGGTACATTGCCTATTGTCATAGATAACAAAAACATTTAAACATTTTCATATCAAGTTTGAAAGGGTGTTTCTCTGCTCCTTAGTCAGCAGGAGGTTAACCCTTGCAGCTCTTTGTTACCGCCGAGCGTTCAGGTCAAAATGAGAGCTCCTGCTGCATCGTCACAGGACACCCAACACAACAGCTCTCAGACACCTCCTGAGAAGACCAGAGACCCTGGAATGGTTAAGTGTAACAAAGAGAAAAACCTATCTCAGTCTTTAATTAGATGGAGGGACCATTTCCAGCTTCCAGGCTGCTAAACAAGGCTGGAGAGGAAGGGAAATACCAAACGCTTGCAGCTGGGTAGCACTGCACTCCACCCTCAGCTATGAGAACAGCTCAGTGTGTTCAGTACCTGGCTGTCACTGCTCAGTTACACCGAAGATCTTGCACTTAGAGCAACTTCCTCATAAAAGCAAGGGGTTTTTTTTGGTGACAAATGAAATTAAGATCATTTTCTGCTCTTAAAGCAGCACAGCACAGTTTGAAATGGAGATGTGGCCCACACTGAGGAAAAATTCTTACAATAGGCAATGCTGAACACAGAATGGTATCTATAAAAACTAGAATGACAAATCAAGCCTTACTGTGATCAATATAACCCCTCCTACAATCCCATCTTACCAGTTTGATCAGCTGGATTGGGGCAGGTGGTAACACAGAGGCTTCCTGCGAGTTTCTCCAGCGAGAGCCACCTTAACGCGAGCAATTAGCAACAAACCTTGAGAAGTCAGCAGGGGAAAACCACGGCTGAACTTTGTCAGGTCTGAAGTGGATTTGTCTGAAGGATCCTCGCTCAGGAATGAGTGTTATGCCAAGCATCATCATCGCTTAAACAAACTTATCAGTCCCTGAAATGCAAGTTAGCATTGTAGCAAATCCTCGCTCCGGAGGGGCCGTACGCACGCCCAGACTGTCCGTGGCTGGGCTAGGGCACAAGCCTATCATAAATCCATAAGTGCAGAGGAGAGAAGGCAAAGCCTGAGCCCACTGATAACTGCTTCCACGAAAATTAAGTCTGATTGTCTTCATTTTCTTTCTGGTGTGAACATGAGAAACTTCTTCAAATAAGAAAAACCTCTTCACAGCTGGGCACTGAGGCCTGACCTGAGGACTGCACACACACAAAGCGGCACTTGCACGGTCCTTGCACCTTGCATGGCCACCCTGCTGGTGGTGCCACCCTGCCTGGCCAGGCTGCACGTCCTGTGCTCATGTCCACCACTCCAGACTCCATGGAAAGGAGAGGATTTGCATCCAAGAATACCTCCTTTGGGCAGGAAAATACAGTCTCTCCTATAATTTTGCCTTCTTTTGCTCAAAAATGGTTCAGCTAAATGCTACTGCATTCTGAGCCTATTTCAAATGTAGAAATAATTGCTTTCACGCTATAGTTTATTAATTTTTCAAAAATTTCAGCAATTCATACCAAAAAACCCACCCCAGCCAAACCCCGCCACTCGCCAGGCACAAGATTTAGCTCCATCTCTGCAGATGGACCTGGTGTTTGCTCTTCAGTAGCCTTAAGATCTGTGTTTTATATCAAATGTAATGCTTTAATGTTAAACACGACACATCTGCATTTCTGCAGTGACTGCAAGGGCAGCAGGCAGGAATCATGAGTGGGGATGATAGGAAAAATGTTTACTCACTGCATCAATCAAACAGCAAACTTCATGCAGATAGCTTGAAGCCTTAAATAAATATTCACGTGCTGTGTTTAAGCATCTCCCTGGGTTTTACTGTGTTACAAACAGGATAACAGAAATGGGACCATGAGCTGGCAAAGCTGCGCGCAGCAGGAAAGCTCCTGTTGCTTTTTGTTTAATCAACAGCGATAGAAGGGGCACACAAAATGCTGAGAAAGGATTTAAGGGCTGCAGTAACAAGATATTGCACGCTTTAATCTGGGAAGTTAAACTGATTCCTCCTCCATTCTCAATACATAACCTCTCCTGAGGGCCGGTTAGCCTTGGCAACAGTTCCATTTGAGTTTTCTGCCTAATAATGCCCATAATCATAAGAAAGTCATGCTTACCTTCAGTGTTAAGCACTCATGATTACAGCACATGGATTTTGTAAACTCTTAAACTCTCAAGCCACAAGCATGCTGGAAACTCAGCTTCTCATCCCAACTCCCTTTTCCTTCCTCCTCCAGCAGCCGCTTAAAAAGTAAACTTGGAATCAAATCTTTACATGTGTAAATGCCAGAAGATACATAAAGCAGAACCAAGAAAGCACATGGCTGCATCCATTAAGACAGGGAACAGCTCAGCCAGAGACTACTGATATAGATTAATAACACACTTTTTTTCCTCGCCTAAGTTACCACTACCTTTATTCTTCCTTTAGGAAGCCCAAGCAGATGACATTTGGGAATGTACGAGTGGAAGTGAAGCCCTGATAAGCCTGCTCAGAAGATCAAGCACTATTTCAGCATCTTTTCTGCCAAGATCAAGGACTCAACTGGAAATGTTCACAAAATTACTTGAACCCTCTGTCAGTAAAGGGCCGGGCAAGCGATCCCTTACTGTGAGTTACAGGAAAAGGTAGGGAATGTTTATCACAGGAAAAACCCAGAATTAGATCAATCACAAGGTGCTGTTGCATTGACCCTGTGTAATAATTAGCACTTTTAATAGCAACACCCCCGTTAACGAGGTTGGTACTGCAAAGCCCCTCCGTGGTGTCTTTTAGACCCACTAAGGCGTTAACCCTCAGCTCTTAAAGGCTATTGAAATAAGGAAGGTCTTCACACCCTGCAATGAACCACTAATCAAAAATAAATAAACATAAAAAAGCACCTGTGGTCTCCTTGCTGAGCGGATTCAGCTCGGCAGTGCTGACACAGCCAACCATCTCCTGGCACTTGCACACAAACAGGCCCAGGAGCAAGCAGAGGATTCAAAGACAAAAATCCCCTCAGCTCCCAGGAGGGACAAGCTGCAGTTTGTGATTACTGTAAACAACTTGCACGAGTGACTCTGCATGCAAAACACTCAGAATGGAAGCACACAGTTTATAAAGTATGGCTACCCAGTTATTAGGCTTAAAGAACTTTAATGGAACCCCTGCTCTTCTGGTTGGTTTTTGTTTTGGAGATAACTGAAATTCAGTTTGCAAAGCCATTTGAGAAATGTTACTCATATAAGATACACACTGCAAGAGCTCACAGCTCAGGGACTTGGGTTCAGGGCCTAATTAAAATACTGATTTATTTATAGCCCATCGCCTGCCATATGAAACACCTGACGGTGTTTCATAAATAAATAAACAAAATAAAACAAAGCATTTTAAAAAGCAGATATACCCTTGTCTTTAAGGAACACCAACACTTCAGAGCATGTCGCTCTACTCCATCTGTTCCATTTGCTTTTGCTCCGGCAGCTTACTCAGCTCTTTCTCACCTAGGAGAGGGCTCACTCGATGATCAAGGGTCTCACCTATTCCCTGGCAAGGAATGGAGAGTCCAGAGACCTCTCGCCACCAGACAGACCTCCTGCACAGTTCTAACCATGGGAAAAGGCACCCACAGCACACAGACTTTTCCAGTTGCAGGTTATGGGTGAGGGGGGAACCAGTGGGGCACATCAGGTACACGGCAATCCCTCGCTGCAGACTGTGTGTGGCTGCTAAGAGGAACACTCCAAACACCCATGTTACAGCCCACCGTGCAGCCTGCTGTGACAACTCCTCTGAATACCCAGATGCTTCTTTTTAATTACTCCTTAGGCAACATTTACAGCATTTAACTACCAGCTCCTCAGCAAAGCAACAAAGGGAACAGGATGTTGTGACTAGCACAGCACGCTGCGTGTGATAATTTACGGTATCATCCTCCTCATCACTTCCCATTGTGGGGATGTGGTAGGTGATACCTGCGTGACAGGTCCCAGCAGAACCAGCACATTAAAGCTTCACTAGGAGGAATGCTTCTGTGAAGAAAAGCCAGCTACCAAAACATGGTGCAATGCTTCAAAACTCACTCTCTGTGGAAGATTCATTTTGTTACAGACTCATTTACTGTAAGCTGTGTATTTGCTCTAAAAGAGATGGTACTACACTCTGCTCCTGTCACCACACTATCAGACCTTGCTGTGAAATTAATCAGGAAAGATACTTGGAATTGTGAACAGCAACGTGGAACAATCACAAAGAGAAAGCACCAACATGTCACTGAAAAAATAGAAGACAATTTTCCTATATCAGTAAAAGTCACAGGGAAAAATCTTATATGGGTCAACCACAGTCACAGGGGTCAGACAAGCCTTAACACCTCAGCCTTGCTCAGCCAAGGGTACTTTGGAATTCATGTCACTAGGCATGTCAGGTACACAGAATCCTTCTAGTGCTCCACCACACTAACAACTCTGTAGCTCCTGGTAATCTACAGTCCAACAAATATGTTCAAATCCAGCCTCTGACAGCCCTGCAGCTTTGCAGCAACACAACACTATACAGAACACTGCCAAATGGAGAGAAACTAAACTACTTAAAAGTACTCAAGTTCTACCAGTACTGAAAGGGGCTAGAAAAGCTGGAGAGAGGCTCTTGATCCAGGAGTGAAGGGATAGGACAAAGGGGAACAGTTTAAAACTGAAAGAGGGGAGATTGTGATGAGATCTTAGGAAGATATGTTTTCCTGTGAGCATGGGGGGCACTGGCACAGGTCGCCCAGGGAAGTGATGGCTGCCCCATCCCTGGAGGTGTTCAAGGCCAGGTTGGATGGGGCTTTAAGCCCCCTGATCCAGTGGGAGGTGTCCCTGCCCATGGCAGGGGGCTGGAACTGGATGGGCTTTAAGGTCCCTTCTAACCCAAACCTATGATACTTGAAAACACTGCAGTAAGATGTAGGGTCTCTTGATTTTACTACCTGAAGGAGATGTGGCACCAGCATCAACAACCCAGTCTTCTTCATGATCCTCTTGCCCATGTGCTTTATGCCCAACTTAGAAAAAATCAGCATTGTTACCTGAGTCCAAAGTGCCCTTCTATTGTAAAAACACACGCATCTGCCTCGAAATTACTTTGGGTTTGTCATTTCTCATGTGCTTCACCCCTTCTTCATCTTAAATGTTGCCCAGAAAGTCCAATACCACAAGGAACTGCCTCATGAGGGACAGTGACATCTTGGTACAAAAGAAATGTTGAAGACAGAAGAATTAAACAGTTTAGAGACAAAGAAAAATAAAGGAGCTCACCACCGGACTGGCCCGAGCAGAGCTGGCTCTTGAGGATGCCCGAGATCCTGAACCGAGGTAGCAGCTGTACTCGGAAGGCTGCCGCAGGTAAACCAGGAATAGCAAGCAGAGAAAAAGAGAAAAGCATTAGAAGTGGGAGGGGAAGCAGATAGGATGCAGAACACTGCAGCTGAAGTTAGTTACAAAATAGTTCCATGCAGCTGGACAGAGGAATAGCAGTGAAAGTCAGAGAACAGAGACCTCAACTGGTAATTTAAACATCCAGGCAAGCAGCAACTCCAGTTGATGAACCAAGCAGAGTTTGATTCAATTCTTAGCATGACAGAATACTACTGGTTTGTTTATACATCTTAAGGTACCAGTCCTAAGTAAACAGCACTCAGTCTCTGCAGTAAAGGCTCGACCCTGCTGCTCTTCAAGAGCTCTGAGGTTCCCTGGCGAGCCCTCTTCCCATATTTCCAACATTGCGCACGTATAAAATGAATCCATGCTCCACAGGCCAAAGCAAGAAACATCCATTATACAGAGCCTGAGCATCCCTCCTGCTTTTTCCAGCACCTGCAGTCCTCATCCCCTGCCAAAGAAAGTGTTTCAGTCCTCCTTTACAGCCAACATCTAAGCAGCGATGCAGAACAGGCAGGGCCGAGTTATTGCTGACAAGGACAAAGAATGTGCCTGCACTGTTTCATTTCTAGAGGTTATAACGCAGTGTAAGTAGAGAAGGGAAATGAAAGTTTAAAGCATCAGGGAAACAGAACTAAAAAATCATTTGGGAAATGCATTTTAGAATTATTCCCTTTGTTTTTAGATTTTAGAGTATCACCTTCACACTCAACGCTATGTTTAGAGGCACTTTATAGGAAGATACGCAGGCACAGGCACACACAAAAAGGAGGTTTAGATACATTCAGAACAGAGATGAATTAAAGAAGTTTTTGAGGTTTACTGGACACAATAGTTTCCCTATTGCTACCACCTTAAGGCAGTTGGGAACGCAGAGAGGCACAGCAGCCAGCAAACATCACGTGCAGCAGCTTGTGGCGGCACAGGGACAGAGGCAGCTCGGGGAGAGGAACGAGCCTGAGGAAGCTTATTTTACAGGCGCTTCAGACTGTTTCTCAGGTGCAAACCCACTTAAATATGAAGAATTACCCTACTTTTTGTACTCTGTCTGGATTTAAGGCTCTTCCTGCTAATCTACCTGGCAGCTACAGGAACCCCCAGGACTCCTCAGCTGCAGGGACAGCCAGGCATTCGCCCAGCTGCGGGAGGGCTCGCTCAGCACCAGCAGTCATGCTAACAAAGTAGCACATTATTAAATGAAAATTAAGCTTACAGTGCTAATAAATGATAAGAGGGTAAGCTGGAAATAACCCCAGCTACAGCACAAACATAAGCTTAGTTACTGACCACAAAGCACCACATTCCGAGGTACATGGCCCTTGGCAAGCCCCTCAAGCAGGGCAGAGCGTGACCGAGCTGTGTCCTCTGATGGCCTACATGAAGTGGCACTGCCTTCCTGCTCCTGAACTACCAAGCTTCATTTCAGAGATGGGAACATGCAAAATTTAGAACGTGTTGAATGCAGTTTACAACCATTTTTAATTACAGCCACTTTAGTTCTCAAATTAAACCCAACAGGTGTTGAAGTAAAGGTTTAGATTTTGTTTTCTGTTTAACTGGCTCCAGCACAGAAGCCTCGCGCCATCACTGCTGCTTTCTGTTTAACAAAACCAGGATGTAGAACAACCTTGATGGGGAAAAAGGATAAACTACTGCTGAGTCCCTCACTAATGCTTCGCGGGACCTGTTTATTCCGTAGGTGCTCCCTGTTTTGCAGGGCAAAGCACGAAAGAAACTGCCACGTGTTCAGCTGAAACCACACCAGGCCTGGTTCAGGCTCCCCCCTTGCATTCGTCTCTCCTCTCAGCATCCAAAACCTAGAGCTACCCAAACACCTCACCCCTCTACATGTTCAAGGTGCTATGAGGTTCAAAGATGTAAAAATAACCACCAGTAACTTGGGAATTGTAAGAAAGCCAACCCCTTTGAGGCAAAACCCTCATACTTCAACTCTATTACCGGCAACTGTGCCACAGAAATGGGAAAGGCTGGGTTCTACAGAGGCTTCCACACAGCTGTGGCACAGGCTGGGATGGAGGAAGGGGAACAAACACGAGGTTTTATTCCATGTTCCCTGCTCAAGCCATGAACAGCAGCTGGGAGATGTGTTAACAGCGTTTGGGCTCAGAGCCCACTGTAAATGATTTCTCCTCCCAAGAGAAGTGCATCGTCCTGCACTCCGAGACACTTATCTCAAACACAGCACAGTCTCAGCAGCAAATCCACTAACTTGCAGGCTACACAACACTCCAAACGGACAAGTACCGACAGATTTTTCAAGGAAGCCAAATGAAAACAAGGCACATGTGAAATAAAAGTAATCTGAAGCTTAATATCAGTAGCAGCAAGGAGCACAGCCGAACTGGAGCATCATTGCGATTGCAAGGGGACAATGTAGTGCTGGGAAGACTGACAAGCTCTTAGTAAGCATACCTGAAAGTTTGTTTCCTTCTCCAAGCTAATAAAATTTTAACTTTTAATGTTAAATTAATATGGCTGCTTTGCCTTGAGGCTTTTTTTCTGCTCAGGTCTAGGGTTGTGGGGGTTTTGTTTGCTGAGTTTTTTTTGAATGGGTGGTTGGGTTTTTGACAATCAGCAAAGGAGTCCAGAGGCAAAAGCAGCAGAGGGTCCACAGAGCAGACTTTAGAAACAAGAAGAGCCTGGTTTATCTTTCCCAGGCAGATCCAACAGCAGGAGCTGTACTGTCTGGCCAAACACCCACCACGGCGCAAAGGCCCTATTGAGATGAGATGAGGGCGTTCCCTGCTTTCCAAATGTGTAACAAGAGTCCTGCTGCCTCTCCTTTTTGAAAGGAATAATTTACATTGTCCTTCCTCACACTGCATCTCCCACAACTGAGAGACCTTCTCTCACAGGAGGACACATTTCTAAAACGTTGTCTGAAGTTGACTGAGACATCACTACAGAAAATAAATCCAAGAAACAAAACCAAGCAAGCCACACACTCACAGCAATCCCTCACTCCATGCCAGCAGAGGTGTGCTAATGGGGAAGCAATTTCATTGTTTTATAAAACCTGCATTATTCTCAGTTTTCAAAAGAAGAATTAGGTCTCGGTGAGGGAAGGGATATTATGCACCATCTTTCCATGGATTATCTGCAGGACAGAGCTGCACTCCCCCCACTGCAGGGGAGGCCAGTGCCCAGAGCCCATCTCCACAAGGGCTCTGCACCAGCAGATAAACCTCTACAGGTCAGTGCATGGAAGCACACAGTAGTGGTTCTCATACTTCTGCCTGCAGCAGCAGGTTGTGAATCTCACACAGCCCATCTTAAATGTTCCTCAGCCCAGCAAAGGCTGTTCTGGCACACACAGGTTACTGGCGGACAGAGACAAGACATGGGGAAATGCAGAAAACATCTTACAGCACGAGAACTAGAGGCACTATACCGACGGCTCCCGCTGTAAACGCTCTCGTCATACACAGACGCCTACAATTAAAAGACAGAGTCAGAACAGGATGGGCAGACCCAGCTTCTGGGTTACATTACAAACTCCCACGGTGCAGCGCGAAGGAGGCAGGGGAGCGAGCAGTTTGTGCAAGGACAGGGGCATCTCCTCTCCACAACCATGAGCAACATGCAAGTGAAAATGTAACACAACCCGCGGTCGGTGAGCTGGGAAATGCCACAGAGCCCGGTATTCCCCTGGCCCATCACACAGGCATGCACCCCTAACCCTTCCCAACAGTCTGCATCGCCTGCCAACGAGATGGCTACATCAATTCTTAGTTGTCCACACCTCTTGAACTTCAGTGCTGGCAAAATATGGGGGGAAACTCACATCTGATGACTTACCAGCCATTTTATTAAATTAATGAAAAAGGAGGAAGCTGGATATTCCAGGACTGGCTCAGATGTAGCATATAAATGTATGGTTCGGGAAGCACAGGGGGAGTAGGAAACTCTGCCTTTAAGTTTGAGAAAAAACATCTGAGCAGCTCATTTTAAAGTTTAAACAACAACAAAGCGATTTGGCTACAAAAATGTTCAAGCAGTTTTTTGTCAGCTGTGACACAACCAGGAAGAATTGATGTTGCCTCTCTCTGGCCTGATCCTGGCCATTACAAACACACCGAGATGAAGACAAACAGTCTCCGCCCAGAGAGAAGTCTGAGGCAGTGTCACAACCCCACGAACAGTGGATACACAGTTCCAATGGGAATAAAAGGGAGGATCAGCAAATCCAGGTCTGTACAAACAACATTGCAAACGTGCATTCAGATAGACCAGACGACAGAGGGTGGAATAAATGGAGCCCACAGGAAGGACCGAGGTTAGAGACAACAACATGTGCATGGCTGACGGTGAGTGGTGTTGGTACTGGTGTTTAGAGCAAAGCACAACAAACCCTGTGGCTTCTGGCTGGAAGGGCATCGCTGTACAGCAAGGAGGGCTGAGGAAGACAAGCACAAAACTGTTTTGCATAGGAAATGAAACACAAAAAAGGCGCCTACAGCAGAATTAACCACCCTGACGGGAAGTTAGGGTACTGAACTGCAACAGAAGGAAACCCAGCACAGAGAACATTAGTTATCGGCACCTTGAATTAGATCTCAGCTCCCAAAGACTACGAACACCAAGCAGACACGTATGCTTCCTACAGGAAGAGAGGATGCGACAGCACGCAAAAGCAAAACAGCACAGTTTAATTTTAGGTTGTTAAGTTGTTATTGTCTTGCACACATGAGGGTACAGCAGCCAGAAAGGGTGTTTCTCCTCGCTTCAACCACAGCCAGAGGAAGAGCTACACGTGACAACAGAAGTGTTTTAAGATACAGGGTTTAAATGTTTCAAGATACACGTTTTAAGTGTTTCACACAGCTGTAAGATCATCTATCCTGTATTTTATTACTAAACAAAAATTCAGAGAAAACCCAAATAATCCCAGACAAAATTACAAGTACTTGAGTCAGAGCACAACAAACCAAGCAACTCTGCTGTTAGTAACCACCTCTCGCAAGACGCAGCCAATAAGTTCAGAGAGCACGTGTTGTATCCAGCAGAATCCAGTGCAAGAGATGCTCCAGCAGTGGTCCTCAGCCCACGGCATGTAGGGAAACTCCTGCTGCCAGGCTCTCTGCTCATGGACCACTGCTCGAGCTCTGCTTTGCCAGCACTGTACTGGCAGAGGACAATCCAACCTCCCAGGGGATGCTGCAGCTTCAGCGATCTTCTAGCAGTCTGAGAATTACTTGCAATATATTAATTAGTAATATTGCTTTCAAAAGAATTTTATGCAGATTGGGTAATTTTATGCTTGCTAGACTGGCATGGTCAGCAGAGTTGGCTCAATCAGAACAGAAAACTTTGGTTAATGACCATTTCCCTTATTTTTCCAGACCAATTGAGGGCAAAACCAAACAAAATAACGGTAGGAAAGGGAGGAGCAGCAAAGGAAAACTAATTGTGCTCATTTTAAAACAGCTTTCCATTACTCATTCCAATCATAAAAAGTCTGGTTTGGTTTGGTTTTTTTTAAGAGCTACTTGACAACTGGTCCAAATTCATTCCATAAGTACAAGAGGTTGTATTATCCGTATGAAGTGAGAACAAGGCCAGGCCAGGTAAAGCCAGAGCGCACAGACCCAGTTTCCGTTCTGGGAAGAGGAAGGCTGAGATGTGGAAGCGTAGCTGCTGTTGTGAAGGCCCAGGTCAGAGTAGTAGGAAGCCTGCATCAATAATAAATATAAAACCTTGTAACTCAGCTCTGTAACATGAAGGACTTTCTAAATTCATCTAAATGGGAAGCAAGAAGCAAATCAGGTGCTTACAAACTGCAAGGAGTCGAAGTGGTCACAGGTGCCAAAAGAGGAGAAAACTGCATTAAGGAAATGGTATTACAGATGGGAGGTTGTGTGAAAACCACGTGCCTTTTCTATTTGTAAGGCTGAGGGTTTTTTAAACAACCAAAAGGCCTTTCCTCCATCCCTGCAGCATCTTGTGCACAAAATACCTGTTTGGTCTCTTTTCCACTGAAGAGGCTGTAAACCCTTGCATTCTCTCCACCCTTTTTGTTACCATGACCCAACAGCACACTCCAAGGATCTGGTCTGTACAGAACTTGGAAGAAGCCAGACCACATTCCCAGAAGCAGGTCTGCAGGTCATGTGGCATTTCACACTAACTCCAGTGAAGTAAAGCTGTATTTACCAACAGGCTTTGGGAAAACAGAACAGATAACATCTCTTTGACAACATGCTGGAAATGTTGGCTTCCAGGCTCGCACTCAGAATAAATGGCTGCATCACAGCTTCACCTTTAAAACCCCAGGCTCACATTTGGAGGGTTTATGTTTTTGCACGTGCAGTCCTACCACTGTGGACAAGAGAGAGGATTGCCACTGCCCAGCAAGCACTTGAGAAACTTACTGGTCAGAGAGTAGGTCAGCTTCAGTCTGAATTCTCAAACGGTTTATGCCCTTGAAACCAAACCCACAGGAGATATAGGAGAAAGTGTAAGGACAACTCTGCTGGGAGACAGAGAGCAAAGCCAGAGACCAAAACTGCCAGGAAAAGGGCAGGTATGGCATGACTGGAGGCAAAGAAAATTGTTCCATAAGAAGCAAGTCTGTCTAAATCAAGCACCTGTTTTTACACTACATCATGTCAGCCTCACACTTTTGGTCCACCTACTTGGTATTTCACAGTGACTGACAGCTCCAGTGGGCTTAAATCCACTCTTACCCTCCAAAATACTACCCGATTTATCTCATGTGATACTCAATAACTCCATGCATTCAGCCGGCACCTGTAACTTTGGGGTTTTGTGGGGGGTGTTCCTAGAGGTGAATGCCAGCCAGACTGGAATCAGCTGGCTTGGGGGTTTCAGCTACTCTAAGATATCCCTAAACCTTCCTCCACCCTCTAAGCAATTATCAAACTGAGAGAGAATCATAGAACGGTTTGGGTTGGAAGGGACCACGAAGCCCATCCAGTTCAACCACCCTGCAGTGAGCAGGGACATCTTCAACTCGATAAGGCTGCTTAAAGCCCCAACCTACCTGATCTTCAAAGTTTCCAGGGATGGGCATCCACCACCTCTCACAACCTGTGCCAGTGCCTCACCACCCTCAGGGTGAAAAATCTCTTCCTAATATCTTGTCTAAACCTCTTCTCTTTTAGTTTAAAAACATCACCCTTTGTTCTATTGCTACAGGCCCTGATAAAAAGTCTGTCCCCATCTTTCTTATCAGCCCCCTTTAAGTATTTAAAGGCCACAATAAGGTCTCCTCGAGTCTTCTCTTCTCCCAGCTGAACAACCCCAACTTTCTCAGCCTTTCTTCACAGGGGAGGTGCTCCAGGTTTTTGATCATTACATTTAGTAATGAAAACTGCAAGGAACTACTGAGGTTGTTGTAATTACGCTCTACATAGACTAAACCTCCATGCTGCAAACCCTAAAGATTTAAAATTATTTAAATGGAAACCAAGCCATTTCTTTTCCCTGGATGACTTTCTTACAGACATTTTGCTCTTCCTGCAGTACTTAGAGATCTGGAGTGCATCATTAAAGAATAAGAACACCGTTTATCAGAAACCCTACATAATAAAAATCCCTTGAACTTGTCAAACAGTTCAGCAAGAGTGCCAACAACAGGACACACTGTTTGCTGAACAGTTAAGCCACAGTATTTCATTCTCTCTTATTCATATATCCCAGCTAAGTGCATAAAACTATATGGAAGCAGCAATTTAAAATGAACATGAAATACAAGGTCCCATTTCAGTAAGCGTACAAGCGCCTGCTTAACTTCATGCTTACAAAGTAACCCCCTGAAGCCTGCCTGATGTTCACCATGCATCACTCAAACTCCTAGCTAAATGGAGTCTTAAAAGGAGTTTATTTTCCCTCTAAACACCAAGTTTTAGCCTGCATACCGCTGAATTTCTTCAGAAATCTTGATAGCATAAAGATCAACAGGCTCTGTGCTTTTGTCTGCCTGGTTAAAATAAAGGCAAGGGAAAAAACCCAACAGTTCCCCTCCCTGCCCTGCAGAGGCTTTAAATAATTAGCACAAACCCCACTATTTAACAAAGCAGGACAGCAAATTCCTATAATTGACACAACACCCTTGTGCTGGAACAGAAGGGAACATTGTGACCCACATACACACAATGGAGTTAATAATTAAGGGGTTTTTTAGACAAGAATATTTTAGATATAAAAGTACATCAATGGCAAGCAGATAAGGAGAAACACTGGCACCGGTTGCTCTCCTCAGTCAGAGTTTCCAGAAACTCTGTTTATAAAGGAAAAAAAAAAGCATTAAGTGAAGCAATCATCAAAGAAAGAGCACACATTTGGGAAAAAACACAGAATCCAAACTCCACTTTACATATGCAAATCTTAAGACGGGCTAAATTCCAGGTGATGCCTGGGAATTTCAGTGCTGGAGCTGCCGCGGACACATCGCGCAGGCTGGGAACAATCGCACCTGGAAACCCTCCACGCCAGGTGCTGCCAAACCTTTGCTTGTCACAATTCAACTTTTACCCAATTTCATTTACACATTAAGCAGTTCTGTCTTTCAAGGTCTCCTTGTCCCAAATCTGGAGACTTCCCTTCCCACTCATGGCCTAATTTGTATTTTTTTTAAACCGCTTACTGCTGCACCCTCGCCTCTGACAAACTGCACAACCCACAGCGTGCGAGACAGGAAAAACCTGCTTCACCGCAGAAAAGAACTTGCTAATTAACTTTAATCCCATTAAACACAGCAACAGATTTTATAGCAATATAAATCATCTACTAACCCTGCTAGATTTTCTACTCTGGGATGATCCGTACGCGTCTTCCTCATAACCATTGCTCTGTCAGGAAAGGAAAGGAGAAAGAAAAGAGGGAGAGAAAAAAACCTGATGCAGATGGAAAAGCAATTTTTTTTAGCAAAAGCCATCATGTACGACAAGGATGGAACTTTTCAAAGGCAGATCAGATTAGACTATGATTTCAAACATGGGGACAGTATTTGTATACCTGCCAAAAATGTCAAGGATGCTCCTCTTTGCCTTGTTTGCCCCCTTTTTTTCTTGATAAGAAAGATTACGGTGTCCCCTGTTATTACTGCACTACAGCACCTGCCTCGTCAAACGCTCCATGAAGGGAAGACAGGACAAAGAGGGGACACTAGGGATGGGGGACTACAATAAAAGACACAAATCGCTGTAGTTACTGATGCCGCTGGCACCTCAGGCATCAAAAAGCAGCAAATGGTAGCAAAAGAATGAATTCTAAGTTCATATTTGAAAAACTGAGTTTAATAAACACACAATGCTGTCTGAAATTGCTTTAGCTATCCTCAATTGCATCAACACCAAACCTGGACAGTGACCATCTGCCCCACCCAAGCGTTTTGTGTGGTGACCCCAGGCCCACAGAGAGGTGTCACTGGGTTCAGTTGCTCTCCCGCCTGCTCGGTCGCCGGCCTTGTTCTCATTCAGACGTCTTCTCTCAAAGGAGAAAGAACAAACAGGCTCAGAAGGAGCATTTCACAAGCAGGCCAAGATGCTTGAAGTCCCCAGGGCACCAGGGTCAGGAACAAATAAAACAACCACTAGTTCAGAAACATGATGTTGAAGAAAAGAGGCCAGACCTCAAAATCACCCCAAACGATGCCATTAACAGCTCAGATTGCTCAAGCGATTCACTACTCTGGCATCACTTCACAAGGCCTGGTTTAACATCCAAAATGAGGAAGCACTCGGTGCATTCCGGGTGGGTTTTTTAGTGGAAATTTAATTTGAATTTCTACTCAAATTACATTTTGAAGCCCAAGTTTTAAGGCATTCTCAAATGAAAATCTGCTAAACCCAATCTGCATCTATTTCCAAGCAAAATATTTATCATATACTACACAGTAGCTTCCATGAGAAATTAAATTAATTAACTTAGAAGCCAGTTTAGACCCAAGCTTGTAAAGCAACGTTCTGGAAAAGCTCAGACTCCCTCCTGAAATTCAATATTCTCACCACAAACGGAGGGCCAACATCCAGGTTCTTTTTTCAAGAGGAACTGATTCAAAATCCTGCTATAGCCTCTCACACAGCTTGGCTTCTCTCCAGTTTTACTAGAATTTCTTTCTGCTGCTTGAATTTTTCTAACACATTCCTGAAGAATGGTTAAAATGAACCTTCAGCACCCGTAGCCCACGCTCCAGCAGCCCTGTTCATAGCTGTTACAACCACTGCCCCTTTCCTCATGATGCTGTGGAATTCAGTTTCCCTGTTCTCAGCACCATGTTGACCGAATGTAACCTCAGTTAATTATCTGAACCATTCTACACAGAATTCCTTACTTTGTAATAGTGTATTTTTCCCAAATGTGGTATTCTTCACTTACTGTTCCTGCTATTCACTTGCCTGCTATCCCTCATTAGTATTTTCATTCCAGCCTGGTGTGAAAACCCCTCTGCACCCTGCACGTGGACAATGAGGCAATAGAGATTCCCGCAGAACTGGTTTCCCCTTTTCAAACAGATGATGCTGTCTTAGAATCACAGAATCATTTGGTTGGAAAAGACGTTTGGGATCCTCAAGTCCAACTGTATCTGTCCACTACTAAACCAGATCCCTGAGCAGACGGGACCAGAGTAGATGAGATCCCTTCCAGTTGTCTCGCTTTCCAACAGTTGCTCTTCATCTAACCTTGCAATTCTCTACGCAAACTCGATCTCACCCAAGGTTTCACTGCATGTCACACAGAGCCACGCCAAGAGCCTTACAGTCACGTTATACTCACATCTAATGCTCTGCCTTCTGTGCCCCAAAATAATTACTCTGCTCAGGGAACTGAAGTTGAATTGACACTATTCATTTCCCACCAATCCAGGTTAACTATTTATCACATTATATTTGAGGCACTTCTAAACATATTTCATTTGCCCTCTGTGTTTCAGATGAAGCCCCACAGCTTGGGTCATTTCCCCATTACTGTGACCCACCTTCCCCAGAGAATTCTCCAGCACATATTTCTGCAGGCGAATACTCCAGCCAACTCTTGAAGTTGTGCAGGGTCAATTTTGCCAAGACCTCATTGACCTTTGTTCTCGGCTACACACTAACATGCTAAACATCCAGTCAGAACCTTCGTGAAAACTGGAACAAATAAAACTGCTCACTGGGGAGGCTGAAGTATTCACGTTTTACATGTTCTCCTTTTACAACTCTGCAAGCAACCCTGTTCTTTTCTCTGTTTTCCTCCCTAACAGCTACAGAAAACTCTCCTACTGTCATTTTGTCTGTTTATATCTGTAACACTTTAGCTTAGCCTGTGGCTAACGCTGCTCCTTCGGGCCTCTTTCTCAATCCCACATCCAGTTTCCACCTCTCAGAAAACCCTCTACCTGGTTACACGGAAGAACCCCAGCCCAGCCTGTCAACCTCCTGCAAGGAGCAGCCCTCACTCTGCAGCAGCAGGACCCTATTTTGCCCTCTCCTGTGTACTCTTTCCCTCCCTGGAATTGCTTCCCATGAGTTCACCTGAGCTCCTGACTGTGGGAAAATGTATTAGCCTTTCCCTTCCATCCAGGCCTGGCCTTGTGGTGCTCTAAGTAGAGCCCTGTTTGTATTGACACCGCAGCCTTTACTGTAATATCTATTTATTTTAACTGTCGTTATGCAAGATGCAGCCTTTACTACCCATCTGTTCTATCAGTATCACCAATTTCTGTGTAGTGCTAAATCTCACGTCAAGTTTTGAGTTTTTCAAAACACTCTTTTTTTGTCCAATGCTGACAGCAGTGTTTGGGTTACACCATATTTTGCAGGTGAAGCGATGCTCAGAGTTCTCGCAGGCCCAATAAGTCCTGAGAGTTACCCCACATCCTTGACATCAGGCTGGTGAACTCTTACACCCAACACACTTGCACATGTGCTTTGTCCTGTCACAGAGGTTTGTCTGCAAAAACCTCTCTGAGACAGTCAGTGAGGATACATACTGCTTTGGAGTAGCTCTTCTTTTTGGTCCTCTCATTCTCTAATCCAGCCTGCAGTGAGATTAAGAACGCAGGATGAGAAGATCAATGAGTTTATGCGCACCCATCTATAGCCAGGCATGCGTATTAACGTGCAAAACCATCAGCCCAGTTCTCCTCCAGCTCCACACAGCACGGCTCAGTGAACACACAAGAAAAAAAAATCAAATCTCAGAGTCAAATGACCAGTTATTAGAGAATATTGTTAAAAGTGATGATAGTGCTGTTAAATTTAGTAGCCACAGTTAAAATCATTCACGCGTGCTGAGTTAAGTCAATTAGGAGAGCAACCAGCTGCCCATACTTACTGCATCAATACATCCATGCAAAATCCTAATGTGGCTGAACTATTTCTGTATATAGGGCACTCAAACAGATTCCTGATTTGAAATAGAGCAGGAAAGTGGAAAACCGAGAGTCTATAGAACTGCTCTCCGCAGTTTGCTTTCTGCAGAAGCTGCGGCACCTCTATTTCAATCCAGTGCCACATTGCAAATGGTATGAGGAGATTTGATACTGAGCCTAAAGTCCCATCTTCATTCCCCCTTCCATGCCCTGTCTGTTCTTCCCAGAGTCAGTTGGGATGCATTCAATGAACATTTTTGCTCAAACTCAAATAGTTTGATTTTATCCCCCAAAGCAGAAGTGACCGCTCGATACACCAGCTGCAGTGTTGGCAGGTCCTGTCACCCCTGCTAGATCTGCTCAGAGGGACTTTGTGAGGGGTTTATTCCTTTCCAGATTTATAAAACTAGGCAGATCTAGTCAGAAGATGGACAGACTGGAACAGAAGAAGTCTGTTAGGGGAATCACAGGCTATTCCGCTCTGTCCCACTGTAACTCCTGGACAGACCTGGATTAGAGCTCTCTGATCACTCAGTGCTTTCTACCTGAGCTGTGGCAGAGCAGTAGGTGAGGGAAGTGGTACCTGCACATCCCATACCAGGAACAGCCTCAGCATCCTTTTAGATTACCCCTTATCTCAGATCAGTTATCACAAATGATGTTAGGTTTGTCTTCATGGTTAGTTTTTACCACACACTGCAACTTGCAGACTATTCTCACCACTGGGTAGGTGCTGCCATATTCCAAATGAGACTGTCAAGGCAGGAGAGGAACGAAAAATCAACACAAAGAAAAACACTGAAACAAGTTATAACAATCAAATGAATTCCTCAAAGCAAAACAAAAAAATCCAGGTTCAGAGATGTAAATCCCACCTAAAACACTTTGATAATACAGGACTTGTTGCACAAAGCTATAAGTCAGGAACATTATTGAGCAAACAAACCAAGGAAAATGCACAAACTCCATTAAGAGTGATTAAGAACACAACCATATTTCCTGCTGAATGGTCTCAGATTAGAGACAGACAGCTGGGAAGGGGAGGGAGCAGGGCTGACTGCAGAGGGAGACAGACTAAAGTGAGGCTTGAGTGTCACAACAAACACAGGATGATGTTCCTGAGCTTCCAGAGGGAAAAAGAATGGAGCCTCAAAGAGGTGGGACATTTTCCATGGGTTCAGGATGAGCCACAGAAAAGCAATTAGAGATGCCCCTTCCTGGGAGGTGAAGGCCTACCTGCAGGAGGCAGGGATCCACACCAGCCACCATTACAGCAGGGCATGGGGCCCCTGCTCACAGTGCAGTCACAGCTGTGGAGCCCAGAGCGACTTGTTACCCTGCTCTCACCAACATCTTGGGTGGTTTTGTAGTCCACATTCATGGTTGCTCTGCCAGAAGCATCCAAGCTAGCTCCCCAGAAGCTAGCTCAGCAGGGCTCTGGTGCCTGCAGCTCAGACATCCACTTAGAAAACATTCCAGGAGAAAGTCCAGTGTAAAACCCACACAGATTAGCACAGCAGTAAAGTTTTAGGGAGAAATACGCTGATATTGGCTCATTTCATTGATAATTCCCTGTACAAACAAGAAGCATTGCTCCAAAAAGCAACATCCCAACACAATCAGCCCCTTGCAGCACAATGAGTCCATGTGCCAGACGCTGAAGATCCATTTTCAGAAGATAGAGCCTTGCAGATCGATTATGATGGCATATGGCAATTATGGAAGCTTTCAAACACCCAAAAAAAAAGAGCATTCAAGATTCTCTGACTAGCTTCAAAAACCTCTTGTGAATATAGGGCAATAGTTTTTGGTGTTTTCCTCACACTGAAGCACCTCACAAGCCAAATTGATCTCTTGTCCTTTTTAAGGTTGGTCATCGTTTATTTTATTTGCTTTGTTGTTTAGAAGACAGACACAACAGGGAGCAAACCTTCAACAGCCATAGAGAGATGTTGCCAAACTATTAAAAGCCTCAACTATAAGCCCACGCTAGGAAAGTGATCAATGCAGTCTCCATTGATTCATTGTGAATGAAACAACTAGAAGATACAAAATGGTAAGTTTCAGCTCAGATTAGCAAATGTTTACTTTCTTCTACAATCCCAGTGATGCTTGGATCAGGGAAGGAAGCTCTGTCAAAACTCTTCTGTGCATGCCCAAGTGTCAGCTTGCACAAGAGAATGCTGCTTTATGAGGAGGGGAGAGTCTGTGCAACATCACTGGGAATACAGTGGTGAAAAGCTTCAGCCAGATCCTTCTGTTGGAAAAGGACACTCCTTGCAGAAGCGTGAGGAATTTATGGGCCATCCCGTAAGCTCGCCAGAGCAGCAGTGGTTATCACAGCCTGAAGGCATGCTGGCAGCCCAGAGCTGTCCAGTTCAGGAATCCCCAACATAAGAAGGATATGGATCTGTTGGAACGGTTCCAGAGGAGGCCACAAAGATGATCCGAGGGCTGGAGCACCTCTGCTATGAGGACAGGCTGAGAGAGTCGGGCTTGTTCAGCCTGGAGAAGAGAAGGCTCCAGTAAGACCTCAGAACAGCCTCCCACTGCTCAAAGGGGCGCCAGGAAAGCTGGGAAGGGACTTTTCACAAGGGTTTGTAATGATAGGATGAGGGAGAATGGCTTTATGTCTGTGCTAGAATGGAGTTAAGATTTGTACACATCTGGATGAATATTGCGTGGATATTTGGAGAAAGAACTCTCAGGCTTTTCCTACACACAAGTACTGGTGCATTGCAGCACTCTGTGCTCTGCTAATCCCTCCCTCCACAAAACTCAAGTCTGCAGTTGAATTATAAACACCTCTGAGGCAGTTGTGAGAGCGTTCACCTGCAATTCCAAAGACTTATTTCCACGGATAATTAGCTTTTGGTTTCCTGAGCTGATAAATATTAGTCCAGTTCTAATTTGCTTTTGTTTTCCTGAGCTGATAAATATTAGCCCAGTTCTTCGTCTTCCCGAATTCTCAGTGTCAATAAGGGAACAGGGGAGCTCACAAAGGTGCATACAAGAAACACCAACATACCGAGGTTTTGGCTCAGAACTTCCTGTGAAAGTAACAGGGAATAGCAATTCCCAGAAAGGTTTCTATGGAGTTGCGTGCTCTGCTGGAGCTCCTGCCCAGCTCATACAAATCTGACAGCTCCCCTGGCTGAAAGAATTACTGACCTGCATGTACTTGGAAAAAAAAAAAACATATGCCTTGAACGTGGCAAGTCATTAGAAAGGTGATTTTATTGGAGTGCTACAACCAGGCTGGTGGCACGGGGGGACAGTGATGTTGGCACACACGCATGCACACTTAGATCATATAATGTACCCACCCTCAGGCTTCCACGGCTACCCACTGACATGCGCTCGTCTTCGTCCGAAGCCTATCAAAAGAAAGTGTAAAGACAGGAAAACAATGAAAAGAACACAAGTCACAGGCAGTGAGGTAAATGCAGATGGCTTTGATGGAACAGAAGCAAAGAAGACTTAAAGAATAAACATTTCACATTAAACTATGAGCAGAAAGTACATGAAACCATACCTTGCCCAAGGAACACCGTCAACACTTTGGGAAGAATGACAGGCTTGCTCGGGGGTCCCCTTGCTCTATGCTCGTGGTCTGAATAAATGCCCATTAAAACTCCAGGCAGGTGATTTCTCCACCACCCACCCCTGCCCCGTTTATTCAAGCACATTTGCAGAAGCTCACAGAGTGAGTGGGGAGAGGGCAGAGAAGCCAGGATGTGGCTTTGGGGTTTTCATTTGGCTGGGGTGGGGACAGAGGGAAAGCTGGTTTGGGTTTTCCTTTTAAAAAGGAACTGCCTTACATGTGTCCATTTTCTTCATTTGAAAAGTTTGTCTTTAGAGAAACAGCAAAAGCAGATACTAACCGAGGCATTCCTTCGGGCTCTACGGGAATAACGTTCACTGTCTTCCTACCAAGGCAGCAGAGAAAAACGAAGAGTGAAGTGGTGAAAGGACAGACAGACCAACAGAGCACTTTCAGACAGACACAGCAGAGCTCCAGCAATCTCTAGGAGTTCTTAAGATTAAACAAAAGAAGGTGACACCTCGTCAAGTCAGAAAACCTCTTTTTCCCTCTCTTGTGATCCCAACTTCCTTCCCCTCCATTTTATTCTGCTACATAATTTCATTGATTTGTCAGAAAACTGTACACAGTGACATCTTTATTTCCATCTCAAAAAGCACTTCAAGCACACTTCTCTCTCTTGGAATTGGTTACTTCCAGTGCTTTTGTACTCAAGCTTTCCACTCCGCAGCCTTTCAAAATAAAACTCAAAACTCTTCTATTTCGTAGAATCATAGAATGGTTTGGGTTCGAAAGGACCTGAAAGATCATCCAGTTCCAACCCCCTGCCATGGGCAGGGACACCAGGCTCCTCAAGGCCTCTTCCAACCTGGCCTTGAACACCTCCAGGGATGGGGCATCCACTGCTTCCCTGGACAATCAGTGCCAGGGCCTCACCACCCTCATCGTGAAGAATTTCTTGCTAATGTCTAATTCAAATCTTCCCCCTTCCAATTTAAAGCCATTCCACCTCGCACTGTGACTACTTTCCTTTATATTTGAAATAACGGGTCTCTCTTCAGTGGGCAGCCCTGAGGGGCACAGCCTGTCCCCATCCTAAGCAGGGAATTACTGGAAAGGTGGAGCTGAGCTCACCAAACAAGGATTTGGAGAGACTTAATTGCTTATCTGTGAGACTGGAGCACCTCGGGTGGATGCTTGGTCCATATAGCAGCAGACTTTTGAGAAGGCACAGAGCAAACCAGCATTTATGCTCATTAATTATCAAGAGTCAAAGCAGTCAGGGAGTTTCAAACATTAACTTCCCACACTGGAAGTCAGTTCGGTTTTGCCTTTTCCATCTTGGAGGGAAAGGCAAGGAATACAGTTTCCATCTGGCATCATTGGTAAGTTTCAGGAACACTCAAGCTTGAAAGCCATTGGAAGCCAACATCTTCCAGCCCTTTGGCGACTTCATTGCCTTAAACACCTGGTCTAGTGGGAGGTGACCGTGCCCATGGCAGGGGGGTTGGAATTGGATGGGCTTTGAGGTCCCTTCCAACCCAAACCATTCTATAATTGTATATTATGGATGTTAATACAGCCTGATGTGGTTAATGGCCAAGTCCATGTCTGGTGTCAGCTTCACTGGTTTACCAAATAATAATATCCAGGAGGTTGGATTATCGGAAAAAGTGAGCACTATCAGAGTAGCAGGAATAATGCACCGACAAGGACATGGACCGGCAAGGACAAACAGAATTGAGGAGGCAGGGATAAAATGTGCCCAAAATTTAACTAAAGTCAGACCCGAAAAGACTCAAACTGTAACCAAATCCATAAGATATAAAACAAGCTGGAGAGGGACTTCTTACAAGGGTCTGTAGTGACAAGACGAGGGGGGATGGCTTTAAATTGGAAGGGGGAAGATTTAGATTAGATATTAGGAAGAAATTCTTCATGACGAGAGTGGTGAGGCCCTGGCACAGGTTGCCCAGGGAAGCTGTGGATGCTCCATCCCTGGAGGTGTTCAAGGTCAGGTTGTATGGGACCTTGAGCAACCCGAGTCCCTGCTCATGGCAGCGGGCTGGAACTGGATGGGCTTTGAGGTCCCTTCCAACCCGTTCCAAACCATTCTATGATTCCATGATTCCTTGTACCACCAGTGGCTTTGAGAGGTCAGTATGCTAAGCTAATCCTCAAGCGACAGGGTGGACACAGAGGTCTGCAAACAGAGACAGCTCCCACCAAACCTGTGCCAGGTTTGAGCTGATCATAAGGCAGGTTTCAGGTATTGATGCAGGCTGCAAGGATCATTGTGGTAAGAGTGGAACTCACATTTCCAAAACATGAAAAATACCCGCCTGGTGGGATTTCAAACTCTACGAACCATACAAAGCTTCAACACATCAAAGCTGTTTAGCTACATGGATCAAGGCCTACCATCCATTGCTCGATGTCTCCCCACTTAGTATCCAGACCATAATATTTCTACAGACAGAAAAGGGAAAAAAAACAGAATGTAGGTGAGAAAGGCATACAGGGAACATTCAGACATGCACTGCCAGGTTTTGGCCGAGTCACACAGCTCCACACACCCCAACATGCCAGGGAAAAGCCGTGCCCAGTGCCCGCAGAGCCCGAGCATCCTGTCCTGAGGAGAAGCCACTCAGCAATGGGAAAAGGGCAGAGTCAGGGTACTCGACAGCTGCTTCTTTCTCTGCAGGGCAAAACCCCCAATGCTGGGGGGACAGGAGAGAGGAGCGTAATGAGTCTTGAATTCCTGACCCAGTTAAGTCAAGACTCATTACAAGGGATTTGAACGCAGAACACTTTTGTGATGAAAAATGCTGTCAAATCATGTTTACCGTAGAGATTTGTCAAACTGGGAAGACAAGTTGAATACAATACAAGTGATCTTCATGCATTCTTATTTGCCTTACTCCAAACTCCCCAAAGCAGAGGGCTTTTTGCCTACACTTCAACCATCTTGGCAGTGGTGGATGCCAGCAAGGATGGAAGAGGACTCTCCAGGACACACAGCACCACAGCCAAGATGGGAAAGCCCTTCTTGGTATTTCAATGCCATGCCTGTCCTCAGCAGACTATCCCTCCTGAACCAGTTTTCAGTTCGTATTTTCTTTGCCCAACATTGGGAACTTCCCTGAACTGAACTCACATTCCCACCAACCATCAAATTGTTCACAGATCAACAAGTTGAGTGGGACTTTTCTTCCTCACCAAACCCACATTTCAAATGAAGTTTTGCATTTATAACGGTGGCCACAACATTCCTGGGTGAAGAAAATAAATCACCAGTCTAAAGCACAGCAATTGGCGAATGGAGATCCTGCTCAAGGCAGCATAATATCTATTCCAGAACAATTTAGACGATGTGCTTTGAGGTTTGTGTATTTGTGAAAGAAACAAGCCTGTACTTGCCAGCTTTCTCAGAGGCTTGAGGAGGCAGAATTATCAACAGCCAGACCTCAGGCAGCGATCAAACCCGTCAGAATCCTGCTCTGTGTTACACTCTGCTTTCAGCACTCACTCAATGGTATTAATGTCATTTTACTTTCACCCTTGAAAGCCTCGTTCACTGTTTACTAATCAACTAGAACCGCTGTGCGCTCTTTGATGCTGTATCAGTTTATTCCCACTTCTTCCTCACTAAACATGAAAATTAATTTCATGTTAAGGTCATCTTAATTTCCATCTTAACGGTTCTAAAGAGAAGAATGGCTGTTATGAAGCAGAATAGGCAGCGGGGCGCTCAACTACACCATCCTGGACAGCCCAAACTGCACATGGACCTTTATATGCTGTCAGGCCAAACTGGGAAAAGGCAGGAGCTCACAATAATCCCATTCATTAGGAAAAAAAATATTAGAAAATAAGGCTTTGGGCCAGTAACTTGAAAGCAGGAAATAAATTCACTGCATTGCAGATTTAAATAATATGCAAACATCTCTGTGGAACATAGAAAAGAGGCAGCGGTTCAGCAAGCTCTTTAACCACATCCCTGTGAGAACAGGGAAGTATTCCCCTTTGCTTTCCCTGCTGAGAAGATCAGCGTGTGCTCACACGCATCCCATACCCCCACACGATGACTGCCCAAACCGCACGCAAGGGAAATTCTTCCTAAATTAGAGCACACAATGTGCACCAGACTTTCTTCAAGCCTTACACATCTCCTCACGAGTGCTCAGACCAATTACACCTACAACTCCTTGTGTAAAATGAAGTTTTAGGGACATTACATCCTGACAATGACCCCCAAACATTAGATGCACTCCAGCTGGTCAGGACTGTGCAAGATCAGTACCTACAGATTATATGCTTTGTAAAAACCAGGTCAGGCAAAGCCTGACACTAGAAATCAATTCAGAAAAAACACTCTGAAAAAGGAGAACCCCTTCTCAAGCGCAGGAAGGCTCCCATCCTGGGAGGTGTTCAAGGCCAGGCTGGATGAGGCTTTGAGCAACCTGAACCAGTGGGAGGTGTCCCTGGCAGAGGAGTTGGAACTGAATTGGCTTTGAGGTCCCTTCTAACCCAAACCACTCTATGATTTTATAAACATGCTAATGATTCCTGTAAGCTCTGCTGCTTCCTTTTCCCTGCCCTGTGTTCTCCTTCATCTCTGGCAGAGGTTTCTGAATTAAGTTTTGCAAAGGGGAGCTAAGGAAATACCCCATAAAAGACTTGTTATGTCAGAAGTTAAGTTCCACCTACAGTCTTTTCCTCCACCATTTAAAATCACATCACTACAGGCTTAATATTCCCAACAGAATTCTTTCTCCACGCCGACTATTCTGTTCTGCCCTGTTTGAATGGCCGTATGGGTTAATGGAAGGAGCAGTGCTTATCCATTCATTTGGTTTTCAGTTAGAGGCCTTTGCCAGACTCCAGTTCCCTCTTGCCCTGAAAAGTGATATTACAATTAAATAATTAATGACTTTAATACCATTGAGAGAGAATTCCGGATCAGATTTGCTCACTAAGTGACAGCGAAACTGCAAGACTTGCAAACTGGCTGTGGGATGCTGCGAGGTTAACCCACTTAGTGTCCTCATCCGTGGCAGTCAACAACCTCCTTGTCTCCTAGGAGGCTGTGGATGTACCAGAAGATTAAATCAGTTTCTATACATGAGATTGATAATGAGCCTGTTGATCCTTGGCATTGGAACTGGATGATTTTTAAGGTCACTTCCAACCCAAACCAGTCTATGATTCTATGTTGAGTCCCTCAGTACGCGGCCAGCCCCGCAAATGAAAACAAGAGTAAGATATATTAATTTTCAAAGGGATGGGGTCAGGATTCAACATCAGAGCACCTGATTTGAGCAGCTGTCCTCAGGTACATATGCACTGCAAGAGGGAAAGAGCATTTCCAAGCAGCACACACACTGCTGGGTCAAGCGAGTGGAACATGCAGTTAGTGCTGTGCCAGTGCCAGAACCAAACCAGCCGGCTGGGGGTTTAGGATAAGTTTATCATTCCGCAAGCAATGGAGTATCTCAGGATGAAAAAAGAGATATTCAATAAGGTAGAAAATGGCAGGCTTGAAGAAACACATGCTTTCTCCTTCCCTGCAAGATCTCTTTGGAGCTGTTTCTCCCCGTAGGTATCGCGCAGTTCGCATGCTGGAAGCACCCAAGAGCCACAAACCACAAACACAACCCCCAAAAGCCCTCCGTGACACAGCGAGTGACCTCGGTTAGAGCTATCAGCGTTATCTTTGCCATCCCTTGGAACCATGCGGAGGAAATTGGGGGGAGGGAAGAGATCCTGACTTTAAACCGAGGTGAGAGGGGATTAAACAATATAAAAGCATTTACAGCGCTCAGGTCACACTGGAAGAAAAGCCATAGGGGTTATTTACCAAGAGATTACACATTAAAACACGGCGTCACTGATCTCCTTCAGTGACTTCGTGCAAACAGAGGCAACTAAAAGTCACTCTTCCTGCTGGCCCCTATTAGATGCAGGCCCAGCCCGCAACGTTCGCAGGGATACTCTCAGCATTTTACTCACCCACATCTCTGTGGTGCTGAGTGACACACAGGGCCACCACCCTCCCATGACAGCCCCATTAGCAAACCTTTCTTAAGTCATGGCTTATTCTGTGCAGGAAAAATGACATTGAGTGTCCAACCAGACACATTTTACACGGGTCATCTTCACCCACTTCCCCTTATCATCATCCCATGAGACCATGGAAGGGAGGGAATGACATAGGAATACAAAGTTTGTGGTGCATCTTCCATCCTTAAGAGGGTTTTCTGAAACGCTAGCAAGGCTCACAACGTGGGAACACGCACATGCAAACAAGAAAGAAAGAGAGCAAGCCCTACCTTCTGAACCTGGTAGATCTAGGGAAAAGGAAAGGAAAAGACAAGGAAACAAAAGTTGGCATGAATGAATGAATGAATAGTAATGCAATACTCCATAGCTCATCCTAAAGAAGAAAAAAAATCATTTATACAGAACATACAGCAAAACACGAATAAAAAACAGTGTATATCAAGGCCCTGTAGAGTTAAGTAGAACGAAAGCAGCATTTATATTCCTGGCCTCCTCCATTCCTGGTTTCATACCCACTCGGCTGTCAGAGGCACATGCAACATTTTCTCCCCAGTCTTTGCCCAGAGCAGAGCCAAACCCAGCTGTGAGCGAGGACTTCTCGCTTTTCCGGCCTCCCTGCTTCAAAGTAACAGAGGCTCAAACAGTCACCAAGGATGACAGCTGTGCACCCCAATAAAAACAAATGGCATTTACTAAAGCAAATCTGTTCTTCTGTAAGAGCAAATGTTGTCCTTACCCACCTCAGCACAGCTACAGAAGCATCATTGCTGTACATCTTTCGCGAGTGCATAAGCATCAGCTTGGTAAACCTCTCCGCAAATCCCTTGCACATGTATTGCCAGCACTGGCAGATCTCTGCAGGTTGCTTTTGCAATTTTTAACGTCTCCATGGAGCCCCACAGCATTTGCAGGCACTGATCATTGGACTGCTGCCTCTACAAATTTGTTCCTGAACCATTTAATAATACACAAAATGTTAGAGCCGCTCTAACACATCTGAGCTTTGTGTGGAGAACTGCCCTTGACTGATCAGCTTTGCAAATCCACAAGATATCAGCAGACGTGGTTTTTCTTGCATCTCTCCCAGAATTTCTAAAGCAAGAAACCCTTCTTGTTCAAAAACACCTAAATGGCTACACAAATCCAGAAGGAAACGGCAGTTTCCTTCTCCACTTCTCTACCAAGCAGCTGGCTTTCTTTTGTATCTGCAGGAAACGCATCACAGCTCTGGTCTGAAAGCCCTCACCCATCATACTGCTTATCTTCCTAGGTAACCACTGATGCTGGACCAACACCACCAGCAGCTCGATGAGCACATCCCAAGGGAATGGTAGGTTGCCCTGACTCCTGTCCTTCAACTGGTCAGCAGGCGGTAGGGTTGTCAGTCTTCCAAACTTTAGACTACCCAGTGTATCC
Source organism: Tapera naevia (assembly GCA_033556795.1). Taxonomy (NCBI): domain Eukaryota; kingdom Metazoa; phylum Chordata; class Aves; order Cuculiformes; family Neomorphidae; genus Tapera; species Tapera naevia. The sequence continues at coordinate 1,289,104 of JAUMJJ010000195.1, read as the reverse complement.
CTACCCATCCATCACTCTTCTGGGCCACCTCAAATGAACCCAGATCCCAAAGCTGGGAAGCAAAATGTCCCTCTTTCAGTCTGTGCCTCCATGGCCTGATCAGATTCCGCTTTGTAACTGTGAAGCACAACTGTAGAACCCAGCTTAATACCTCAGAGCCATTCCTATTCCTACAAGCGCATGGGACCCGCATTTGATGCTGGCATTCCCACACAACTCATCTCCTCACTTACCTGTTACTAAGAAAACCTTGAAGAGGAAAACAAACCAAACCCTCCCACAACTCCTGCGTTGCCCATGCAGAGAGCCTTCCATCCATGCACAGAAGCCAAACACACCGTTTTAAATGTGCCAGTTACCACAGAGCTGTTTAAGCTTAAACTTCCCCCTGCCGTTGTTTCACCCACGCTTCGAGGCAACAAGAGGGAAGGGTTATTTTCCAAAGCCCAGTGCTCCTGGAATGGCACAGCAGGTATTCCTCTCGAGTGCAAAGTGCCACACACAAGAGGTCTTGTGTCCAGGACCCAGTTTGCCAATGGGTGAGATAACAACGTGGCCCTTGTTCAGGGCCAAGCACCGTGGAGGATGGTGGAGGAGGGCACAGGGACAAATCCAAGTGCGTCATCCTAATGGTTCCAACCTTTTATAAAACCTGGAATTTTTGGGTCATCTGTCAGCTAACAGGCATTACAGCAGCTCTACTCTGACGTGACTGATCTCCCATCAGAGTATTGTCCTTTTTAGCACGAATGCTATGGGAAAACCCAAACCCCTTCCAGCAGTGATCCCTATTGCAGGAATGCCTCCCCTAAAGGCCTTAACAGAGTCGACAGACATCTAAGCAGTCAAATGCCTTAAATAGCACTTTCCCGTAGTACAGGATCACAAAAAACTTGGGTTTGTCCACAGTATCAGCAGCAGACTGCTGTCCTGGTTTCCTCATCACATGAGGCTTCCCACAAAAGTAACATTTTCCCTAGAAGTCACTTCTGAGCAGGACAGAAGCAGCCAGGGAAGCATGGTTAGATGGCAGCAGAAGGCAGAAATCCAGTCTACTAAAAACACCTTCAACATTGTCCCTCTCCAAACTTTCCTTTGCATCCTCACACTGGCTGTATAAGAAAGATACAGCTTAACTACTACAAACCTCCTTCATTTCTTCCCTGCATATGGAAGTCCCAATTTTCATTGTCAGCCCCTCCTGTCCCTTTCAAGCCAGAAGAATTCTGCTTTTCTCTACTTTTCTGCTGCACTCCCTGGAATTTTGAATGGGTTCAAGCAATCCATGGCTGCACCACAGGACCTGCTGACTCAGATGAGACTCTCAGGCACCAAATCCCAGCAAGGGAAGAAGGAGCCTAAATCACAGAGAGCAGGATGGGTGCGCAGAGGAGGGGTGTTTGCAAGTCTTCTGTCCACAACAGTTTGGCTTCAGTATGCTAAATTCACTACATGCTCAAGGAATTGACATGGAAAAAAATAAAACCCACAACAGAAAGTACTGGTAACCTGTTTTATTTCAAAGAAAAATGAATCCAAAGGAGGAAAAGTATGTGCAAATGACCATGCTGGTAAAGACAGAATTCACAAAACAGCGAAGGTGAGTTTTGTGAATTAAAAGGCTGTGGTGTTTTAAGTGAAAGCTGAAAATGAAGTGAGGAGATGAGCACAACGCACTTGCCTTGAACTAAAAGCGCAGGCTCATCTGCTGTGTGAACTGGCAAGTGAGAATCTTCTCCTGCAGATTAAGGAGTGGGAGGAGATCATTCTCTTTTTCACTTCAGGCACCAGCATCAGCTTAGACTGCGGTCTCCAAGAGTCAGTCCTCCCAGAGACATTTAAAGCCTTGCCAGCAGAACACACAGAAGGCACTCCTACACAAAGCCTTCTCGACAATTAGCCCTAATGCCACAGCTTTTACATGTCTTGCAACATTACTGTTAAATATTTCTTGGAAAAAAAAAGCTTTAATATACCTCATGCCAAGCTTCTAAAACAAATAAAATACACAGGAAAAAAATCTTCTCTCCGATTTACCTGGTAGCGTCACAAGGATTAATGATTTCTTACTCAGAAAAACTGGGCTGGCAACTCCCAACTTGCTCTTCTACATGAATTAAAGATAAATACCCGCGTGCACACAAGCATTTATCTTGGTACCAAACACAGCTCCACAATTCAAGCCAGACAGACTGGCTTTAGACCCCTGCAACTCTCAAACCAAGTGTTTAAAGACCAGGGCAGCATGGTAAGAACCACAGGGCCCATTCCTGCTCTGACTCCCACCAGCTGGGTGGCTTCCAGTGGTACAGGAAAGGGCAAGGGAACAACATCAAGTGTGACCACCATCCTTTCAGCTTGGAACATGCAGTGGCACTGTCCCCCTGGCTTGCTGTGCGCGGAAGCACACCAGAAAGCCGACCGTGACCTCCAGATTAATTCTTTGCATCTGTGGTGGGTAACAGCAACAAAGCAGCACAGAGTAAGTCAGAAATGTTGCATTTATTAGATCTAAGCGAGTCTTATTTCCAGGAACCCCTTCTCCATCAAACATAAATATTTATATACATAAATATACACACCTATAGATGATTCAAGACCGATCACTACCCTTCTCTGCACAAATCAGCATACAGGAGATCATGCTTCTTGTGCCAATCTTCTTTCTTCAGCTTCAGAAAACACTTTTAATTCATCCAGATGACTTTCCTACTAAACTTGTAGTCCTGCACCCTTTCTACTTTTCTCTCCTTGGGAAAGAAAAAACTCACACCCCCACCTTGGCATGCTTACCCTTCTTTCTGCTCCCTGGCACGAGATGAGATGACACTGCCTTTGGAACACACCTGCAATCCTGCCCCACCACAGCGAACAGCAGCAGCCTTCCTTGCCCACATCTCGCGCCGCAAATCAGAGCGTTTTCTTCCAAAAGCCCATCTATTTCTATATGTAATTTCTCCAGCTGCTGTCCTACTGCAGCAGTACGTTGCTTCATGTGAAGTTCCTACAGGAATTCTCAGCCACCCTGTTCTCCCCAAGTTTCTGACAGCTATCCCTGCGTGAGATGATAAGCATCAGTGCTCATCATCCTCCAAAGCCAAGCTGCCTGCCACAACCTCCTCATTGTGTGCTCCTTCCGAAAGGGAAGGAGCTTATTAATAGTGTGGCTGATGATGAATACCATTTTAGATTTCCAAAAGAACAGACTATGCAGCAATTTCAGCTGTCAATGATGTGTTTTACATGAAATAATTCCTGCCAAGAGAAGAGCTTGGGATGATATCGTGTAGTCTTCACCATTTGCTGATGAGCTTTACTACGCAGTTCTGAGTCATCCTTGGTGCACTCCTCACATATGGCTTCACACACGGTGTTCTTGGAGCCTTCTAATGAAGCTGCTGCTCGTTCTGCTTACAGGAACATTTGCAAGAGAACAAAAACCTCATCTATCTGGCACTTTTGTATCGGCATTCCTTTGTAATGGCAAAATCACATCTGTAGACTCATGATGCAAAAGTGACCCAATTATTTTCAAGTGAGGAAAGTGAAGCACAAGATTAAGAAACGTCACTAACATTAGATGGTGGGCAGGAGAGGAGTTGATTTCCAGTCCAAATCAGCAGAACACCCTACTTCACTGCCAGCAATAGCTATGCTGCTGTGTTTATAGCTTGTAATTGTAACATGTGGAAACTTTAAACCCAGACCAACAATATCAATATATTCTCATGGCTCCATATGAAGCCTGCCAGGGCACGTACCGCTGCTTTATGCATGGACAAGTATATACACATGCAATAAATCTATTTATTGCTTTTTAGCTCCTGTAACTGGCTCTAAAAAGCCTTCTGAAGTAATAAAGCAAGTGCTGTAAGTGCTGGTTATTCCACACGGGAGTAGTGGGAATGTGCTATTTACTCCTCTGAAAAGTTTGTGAAGGAAAATGAACACAGTAGACAAGCACAGGTGCCAGTACCACAGTACATTCTCCTCCAAGGAAGGTGTAAGCACCAAATCTCTCATGTTGATCGCTGCTTGGGATTTTCTATATTTATATAGAAAATATATCTGGGGGCTGAGATTAAGGGATGCGAAAAAAATTACTTGCTTGCAAAATATGAAATAAATGTGTACTCAATTTACGTAATTTATGCCAGTGAATTACAAAACAGATTGCAGTGAATATATGGCTCAGCATCCACTGGGTTTGGTATTTCAGAGCGACAGCCTGTACCATTTAATTTCTCTCCATACCAAGATGCTCTCAGACCACCAGCTCTTCAGCTCTTAACCGCAGGAGCACACACGCAAGCTTTGGTTTTCATACCAAAACTTCAATTTATGAGGACACCCTTTGCTGCATCAGCATTTCATCTTCAAGGGGCTCATCAACTCCACTGAAGGTAGCTGCAAATTAGATGTTAACACCACTGTCAGGTGCCACGACACCCATACTTAGTTTGCTACCCCACCAAAACACCTCGTGGTTGTTTACCATGGATAATCCAAAGGCTGCTTGGCAAGTCCCATCGCTCTGGCTGTAGGGAGAGCAGGAAAGTCAGCAGTAACAATACTTATCTCCCGTCGAGGCTTTCTGATTGTGGTCCAGGTGGCAAGAAATATCCTTCAAGAGGCAGCAACAGTAGCAGAAAAAGGCTCCTCTCTTCCACAAGCACTGCACTCGCAGCTCTCGCTCCCGGTGTGTTTGCAGGCACATCTAACCCTGCTGTGGTTACAGGGTGCTCAGACACATCCGGAAGGTGCCTCAAGGAGACAAGACGCTCCAACATGAAGCTGAGCACGAGCAATCTGTCCAAGTGCTTCTGTTCCAGGCTGAGTACTGCTGGCTGCACCAACCCTAGTCTGCTGTCACATCCCTATCCATTGCTTAGAAGTTAAATTGAATCCTCTGCACCCTAAAGCACTGATGTACCTTTTTTCTTACTACTTATTCCCACCCCACTCCCCCAAATTCCTTATTTGGTCCCTTTCCTTCAAAATGCATTTGAAAACATTAAATTATGATTGCTGTTGGCCCTGTTATGTCTGCTCTGCTGTTTCACCAAACCAACACACACAAGTTTTAAGCCTTTCTGGTTCAGCCCACCGCTGCCAACCCCTGCTTGAAGCCCCATCCTATTATAACAGCTCAAGTTTAGCTTCTGAAGCTCCAAAACAAACCTGTTCTCAGTTTCCTGGAGTGAAGTGACATTCAGTGCTGCCCCTTCTTGTCAAACAGCAGGAGAAAGACAAGCCTTTTTGGTTTTAAGATCAGTCACATGCTGGAAGCCCATGGTCTCACACACACTAATTCTGCTGACGGTATAGAGCAATAAGCTCTTCCAGAATTTGCGAGAGACTACACCAGGCATTTAATCTCTACACTTTGGAGAAGGCAATGCTTTGCCAAGTTCAGTTCCTGTCATTACTCCCACCAGAAACAACCACCATTTGTACCAAACGAGGACACCACACCAGCATCACAGCAACAAAGAGAAATACCTTGCAAGCAGAGTTAACAAGGGCAAAGAGTCTTCCATATTCATTAGATTTCTAACGAAGTGATAAGAATCCACCCCACAGTGCACACACAAACAAGCTGCCTGCTTCAAAGTTTAATATTAAACAACAACTACTAACCAGCCACCGGTTTTCTGTGAGTAACTCCATGGGTTTCACCAAGATAAAATTATTGCCGCAACCCATATTTTTTCCAGGCTATTCTATTTGTTATCCAATTATCAACATATCTCCAGATAGACTATTACCTTCTCAACAAAATATAGATTAACCCTCTCTTCAAGGATATTGGGTTATATTTAGAAAAACAGATGACCAAACACCCCCCAAAAGCCTTGCCCGTACCTCTTTCTGCTGCCTCTCCAGTTCCTTCATGCGGATCTCCCGTGCCTCTGCCCGCGCCGCTCGCTTTGCTGCCAGTCTTGCTTCAGCCTGCAAACGGGAACACAGCAATGAAACAAAAGCTGGACACTCCAAGGTGAAACACACTGGTTAAGCAGGGCATGAAATAAGGAGACCAGGCTCGGCAAGACAGTAAACACACCTGTAGGAGTTAATTCCCTATTGCAAGTAATGGCCCTGCCTTCTCCAACTTGTTATGCTCCACGGGCAGGTGCTACACCCTTGTGTAGGCACTACCCTGGGCGAGCAGCTGTGTTTAAGTGTGCTCTGTGTTTCCCTAATTACTATTTGTGTGGAAAGAAAGAAAACAGCAAGACATTTAAGAAAGGCAATTTTTGCTTTTTTTACCCCCCTTCCGGTGCAGATTATTTTTTAATGATGAATTAATTTGACCAATAGCAAACACATTGAGTGCCATTCTTCCTGACCGCTGACATTGCGCTCACACACGTGGACACAGTGGTTGGGTGAACACTGCCATTTAGCATGACTACACACAACTAAGGCTGGAGAGATAGAGGAAAGGGAGCAGAGAACCTGAGAAAAAGCACCACCACAAGTCTCCAGGCATCCATATTCAAGTCCAAACCTCTCCTGAATGGAAATCTGCCAAGAATGGGCCTCTTGGGAGATCTACTGCACTTCCCAGTTTTGGGCCAGATGGAAGTGCTGGGACATGCTATACACACTAATGTTAATGTTAATATTCTGCTTTTAACCCCAAGGAAAACCCTGTCTTACAGAGGAAAATGCAAAAATTCACACAGGCTTGGCACAGCGTGACTCCAAACCGTTTACCCAGCGTAAATCCAAACAGCTCGGCAGGGAGAAAAAGGCATCGCTCAGCTTCTCATCCTGGCATTGCACCCAGCTCCTCTGATTCTGAAACTTTTAACTACAAGTATAACATCCAAGGGAACATGAAGAACAGCAAAAAGATCAAGGTCAAGCACAGAGAAAAATCAAAACACCTGCGTTTTTACAAGTGTTTTGAAACGGAAGGGAAACCAGAAAAAAGAAAGGTGCAGTTTCTTTTCCCATCTCTAAGTGGATTTGTCAGTGGATTTGTCAAAAAGAGCCACAACCTTCAGAGTCACAGGCCAAAACACAGAAAAAAGTCAAATAAGGAGTAGGTTGGTGAAACTTTCAGCTAACAGAAAGGGAAAACCAAGCACAACCTGGTGTATGGGAGAACTAGGAGCCAGATATGGAACTGTTGGAATGGATCACCAGACGGCCAGGGGGCTGGAGCACCTCTGCTATGAGGCCGAGAGAGTTGGGCTTGTTCAGTCTAGAGAAGAGAAGGCTCTGGGGAGACCTTCAAGCAGCCTCCCAGTACTGAAAGGGTCTACAGGAAAGTTGGGGAGGCGTCTTTACAGGAGCCTGTAGTGATATGATGAGAGGAAATGGCTTTAAATTGGAAGGGGGGAGATTTAGATTAGACATTAGGAAGAAATTCTTCATGATGAGGGTGATGAAGCCCTGGCACAAGTTGCCCAGGGAAGTCATGGATGTCCCCTCCCTGGAGGTGTTCAAGGCCAGGTTGGATGGGGCTTTGAGCATCCCTGATCCAGTGGGAGGTGTCCCTCCCACTGGCAGTGGGGTTGGAACTGGATGATCTTTAAGGTCCCTTCCAATCCAGACCACTCCATGACTCTATGATTCTCACCAAAATCCAAAATATACAGTCACTAGGCCAAAACTTACATTCACATCACCCACCTTCCACAAAACCCACCACAAAGAGCCCCAGTCCCTCATTAATGCTGTTGTTCATTATCAACAGTTTCCCCCAGAGTACTGCTTCACCCCAACATGTGAACTGGTAGGCAGGAAGATTCCTTTTGACAGCTACTGCAGTTCCCTGTGGCACAAATCCCATCTACTTAAATGAATCGAGTTTTTAATTCTTGCAACACAGACAACTTCAGCCTGAAAAACCACTCGTAGCACCAGGAAAGCCTTCTCAGAGAGTAAAAATGCCCATGGTGGGAAGAGAAAAAGGTTGGTTTTGCACAGAGTGCTGCTCTATTCTGAGTTCATTGCATGAACACTAAGGTAACTGGCTCTGCCACGGACAGAAAGAGGGCAGACCCCCAGGTTTGTCTCCTCTCACCATCGCAGGGCCCCAGTACGTACAGAACCAAACGACAGCAGGCTCTGGGGTGAAGCTATGAGTTACCACAGGCGTTTTCAAAGGATCGTGGCTCCAGCAGCACTGACTGACCTTACACAGTATGTCCAAAACAGCCACACAGCCCTGCTGTTGGGTAAACACGAGGTGGAATCCCTGCCAGGCAATGTTACCACTTACCTGCAGTGGCTGGAATTGTTATTGACACTCACTCTACAAGTGTGCTGCGAGCTGCTTGCTAAAGGTGAGAAACCACAGTATGAGACCAAGTCCAATACTGACTTGACATGATGCATTTCTCTTCAGCTGACAGTAAATTCCAGTACCTCAGGAAGCACTGCTGTGAGTCTGTCTCTCTGTCAGTACTGCTGTTAATACAGGATGGTGTCAGAGACCAGGCTCATGCAAAGCTGACCTGCAAACTTTTAATAGACCCAAGAGTAAAACCTCATTTTCACTGAGGATCTGTGACCAACAATGGTTTATGTCTGGAACAAGCATGTTTTTTATTTATGAACTTTTTTTCCATGACCACATGGCTCACCAGCATTAAGTATCTTTAAATATAAGCAAGAGAAACAACATATTTAAACAGCATTTTAACTTTTTGAAGTTAAATATTGCAATTAGCACAGATTAGTGCCTCTGTAAGAAGTCAACAAATTGTAATTCCAACCAGAACATCAGTATTTTAAAGCAACTCATTTTTATCACATCAAAACAAAGAATTACAGGATTGTCCAGGCTGAAGGGGACTTTGGGAAGTCTCCACTCCACCCTCCTGCTCAAAGCAGGGACAGCACTGAATTCAGACCATGTTGTTCAGGGCTTTGTGGAGTTGAAAACCTCCAAGGCTGGTGGCTCCACAGCCTTTCCAGGCTCCTGCTTTGATGTCTGCCCATCCTCACATGGAATGTTTCTCCCTCCATTCTGCATCACATAAAAACCTGTTCTCTGTCATATTAAACCTTGTCTTATCCTCCTTCTGCACACCCCCATGAAAAGCCTGGCTCCTGGCTCCTCAGTAACCTCAGTGATGCTTTGGGAGGCTGCTGCTCTGAGCACCTACCTTAAGATCTGCTATTCTGCACCAAATACTGAAAGCAAACTGACTGTTCCACTTCTAAACGTGCTCATAGCACATGCTATCCAGATGACTACACAATGACTTTCCTCGTGGCTCCCAACAAACATACCAGCTCATTTGTGCCAGACAAAGGTGATTTGTAAGAAACGGGTCATCCTTCCAAAAAGGACTGTCAAACCCACAGCAAAATGAAACAAGAAACATGCACAGATAACAAATTCTCAGTGCGATGACCTGGTCAATATGATAAGCAACAGTCTCTGATGGTATCAGTGATATGAAAATCAATGAGATAATGATTAAGCATGAACCAAACACTTCCATCAAATAGATTTTATTTTGTTCCTCACACAAGGTTGATTAAGAAAAACCAAACATGCCCTCAATCATCATCCATCTCCCTTTGGCACTTCAATAAAACAGGACCAGCAAAGTCCACAGGAGAGAAAGTCAGAGCTCCCAAACCCTCACAGACCCCCAGGAAAGTCCTCAGCAGACAAAGAGCCCAGACAGCCCTCAGCTGTGCAAGTCCAATATCCTACGTCTGTGCTTCCAAACCCTGCTCCTCTGCGGCAAAGCACCAGCCTTTGGAGGGTGTTGTCCAGCCCAGGAGGGTGTTCTCTACCCTTCGGAGGGCGTTCTCCAGCCTTTGAAGGGTGTTTTCCAGGCCAGCACAGATGTATAATACTGTAATCAGGCTGGTCATTAAACGATGAACCTCTGCCCTCCCTAATCCCGTTTCTACAATGCTTTAATTTATAGTTACTTAACCCAAATGAACGCTTTTGATATTCAGTCGGAGGCACTGGTGACAAAAATGGCATCACTTGTGAACTCTGAGAAAGTAAATCAATGAGGGCAGGGATGCATCCACACCTAACGCTGTGTACAATTTTACCAAGGGCAAATTAGGAGTCAGGTAGCAACCCTAACATCCAGCAAATTCTGTGGGAAGTGCAGGAGATGAAAAGGAGCCATTACAGACAGACTTTCCTGGGCAGAAGCACGGCTCAGCTATGGAGAGGAGCAGCCACCCCAGCAGCAAGCATCATGGACATCCCAAACATGAGCTTCACTGTCACCAGCAGACTTCTAGACCAATACATGAAGTGTCACATTCATGATGGACCTCTTCCTAAAGAGCAGGGTCATAGAATCATAGAATGGTTTGGGTTGGAAGGGACCTTAAAGCTCACCCAGTTCCAACCTCCCTGCCATGGACAGGGACACCTCCCACCAGACCAGGCTGCTCAAGGCCCCACCCAATCTGGCTTTGAACACTTCCAGGGAGGAGTCATGACTAAACTCATCCAAGTTTGTCAAACCACGCTCTTTGAACAGCTTAGTCTCTGTTTTCACATGGATATTCTGTGCTATAAATACCTTGATTTCTTGCACACCCTGCAACAGCAACTTTACCTTCACATTTCTCCTTCTATGCTGACTAAACCAAAACAGGCTTTGCCTGGATGAGTCTGGCCTTCATCCAGACAAAGCACTTGCCAGAGCCCAGACCCAAGTCACCTCCAAGGGCAATGGCAGACAGACACTGCAGCCTGCAAGAGTCACAGCTTAACATCATGAAATCACCAATGGACTCATAAATACTTCTGAATTTCAGACTACAAAAGCTGAAACAGCAGTCTCAAGGTTGCCAGCATAAATAACCATTCAATGGATACAAGCTGAAAAGAAAAAATAACTAAGATTGAAGGAACTAATCTTAAAATCATCTAAAATTCAGAAACGACTCAGTGAGCAATACAGGCCTCGATCAAAAGTGACAGATCGCTGGCAAAAACAGAAGAATAAAAATATGAGGCTTAATTGCCCCCATTACACAGCTTTTGTAACTTCCCTTTTATGAAGTACTGCTCATCTGACAAGGAGAACTGGCAGCCTCAGCTGTATTGTGCATGTTGTACAAAATAAAACCCTCCTAAGGGGCTTCTGTAAAGCCCCGTAGGCAAAACAAGAGGAGGCGGCAACCACACTTGCTGAGAGAAGGGAAATGCACACCAGCTGAAAAATAATTGCCTTGATTTATGCAACTGAGGGTTCCCAGGATGATTTACAGCCCCTAAGCCCCCAAACAAACATGCTGTTGCGCTGCGAAACGCTCCCTGCTTTTCTTGGTCCACTTGCTCCACACTCGACACCCCTGCTGAAGGGTCAAGTTCAGCACTAAAATCCAAACCCAGTCCTACGCTCCAGCAGATCCTTAGGGAGCTCAGTGTGTTTAGCTCCAAACTGGGAAAACGAAGCACGTTGTAACCTGGTTTGCATCTGAAAAAATGCCAAACCAGATCTCTCTGATATCAGCTGGAACGGGCAAGAAGCATCCTCTGCTGTCTGCAGCATGAGGAGAAGTGGGAGATCTGCAGCTTCTGAGGGGTCCTCCACGCCCTCTTTTAATCCCCATGCACACAGAGGAGGGGAGGTCTCTCTGTACCCACAGCCAGAGCTGCTGGCTCCGTAACGCACAACGGTTACGGAAGTGACAGCTTCCTGGCCCCGAGCGCAGCGTCAGGGAAGCTGCACATTCATTATCGTTTTGATGAGAGAATTATTTAGGTGGCTTCGTTAGGCAGAGGCTAACGACACACATCCTGAAGGCGCTCATTCTCACAGCTTTTCCCTTCTGCAATGCCCAGGAGCTCATTGTTCACTGGAAGCCCCAAGAAAGAGCCAACAAAGCCAGGAAATTATGCTGCTTTTTTGAGCAGTGAAAAATGACTGCGTTGAGTTGCCACGCAGCCGCACATGGAAGAGTTTGTGATCCATACAAACCTCCCCTTAATTCCAATGTGCTCAAAATGATCTGCTTCTAAGACTGGCAATCAAAGCCAGCATCATATTTCTTGTGGAGGACGGAAGCGTCAGTTTGCCAGCTGCAAACCACACTCAGAAGCTCTCTGGTCCCACTGTCAGGAGGAACTTTAAAACCAAACTGCACCTGCTCACAGTATGCAACTACCACCACGTACTTCTGCAATAACTACCTTCAGGTCAGTTTAAATTTCTTGCCAACACCCTTAAGACACAGCCAGCAAGTTGCTTTTGGGGCAAGCATCGTTCTTCACAACTGACACCACCCCATTCCAATATTATGCATGGAAAGGCTTTTCCTCCAATGCTATCCAGCTGTTCACTCCATCCCATCTTTCATCAGACAGAAGAACTCTGATGAGGTTTATTCTACTTCTAAAGAATTGAAAGCTTATTTAGACAAGCAGCACCTGATATGCAATAATCCTGTAGCACAGCTGACCAATATAGCTCTCTGGTAAAACCAGTGCTAACATATGGCAATGCTTTTCCCTTCTCCACGTGAGTAACAAGTGTGCTAAACCAGCACGTTCCAGGAGCTCACCATGAGTTATCAAGCACTCCTTAACTTGGAAACAAATGACTTCTCCGTTTAGAGGTCAAACCAACATATTTACCTGGCATTTTTTGCATCTGAGTTATAAATACAAATGCACTTCGCACCACTTACTCATATGACAATGAGCTTATGAGTCACACAGGGCTCGGTCAGTCCACATCCTGCTTAACTCCTCACCTTTCCCTTCAATGCACATCAGCATTAGAAGGTAGCTTGGTTCTGAACCTCAGCCCACACATGGACAGAAGGATTCCCTTCCAATCAGGGAGGGCCCATACAGGCTTCTCTCTCCTTTCACGCTGTGACAACTGACGCTTAGGGGTGATGAACCTGCCCGATAATGTTTTAATGGTAGGAGAGGGCTGTTTGGAAACTCTATTTAGGAAACATTTCACGGGTTCCGTTAGCAGATCCACTCCTTATTCCAACCTGAGCAGTGAGCAGCTTAGGGTTTTGAAAAGAAAACCTTGCCAAACACAGTGCGTGTTTGAGAATCAGCTGCTTTGTGAAGCTGCCAGCCAGCGGCAGCACCCAGCACCCCAGCAGCACCCAGATCCCCAGCAGTGCCCCGGAAACACTCAGCACCGCGGCGGAACCCTGGCAGCGCCCAGCTCTTCGGCAGCGCCCAGCTCCTCGGTAGAACCACAGCAACATGCTGCCAGCTCCCCAGCTCCTTGGTAGCACCCAGCACCCCAGCAGCACCCAGCTCCTCGGTAGCACCACAGCAACACGCTGCCAGCACCCCAGCAGCACCCAGCACCCCAGCAGCACCCAGCTCCTCAGCAGCACCACAGCAACACGCTGCCAGCTCCCTGGTAGCACCCAGCACCCCAGCAGCACCCAGCTCCTCAGTAGCACCACAGCAACACGCTGCCAGCTCCCTGGTAGCACCCCAGCTGCACCCAGCAGCACCCAGCTCCTCGGCAGCACCACAGCAACACGCTGCCAGCACCCCAGCTGCACCCAGCTCCTCAGTAGCACCACAGCAACATGCTGCCAGCTCCCTGGTAGCACCCAGCACCCCAGCAGCACCCAGCTCCTCAGTAGCACCACAGCAACACGCTGCCAGCACCCCAGCTGCACCCAGCTCCTCGGCAGCACCACAGCAACACGCTGGCAGCTCCCCAGCTCCTTGGCAGCACCCAGCACCCCAGCAGTGCCCCAGTAGCAACCTGGCAGTACCCAGCACCCCAGTAGCATCCCAGTATCTCCCTGGCAGTGCCCAGCACCGTGGCTGCACCCAGCTCATCGGAAGCACCCTGGCAGCACATAGTACCCCAGCAACACCCAACACTGCAGCAGTGCCCAGCACCCCAGCTCCCTTTCAGCACCCCGGCAGCGCCTCAGTAGCAACCCAGCAGCGCCCAGCACCCCAGTGTTACCCTGGCAGCACTCAGCATCCTGGCAGCATCTAGTAACCCAGCAACACCCAGCACACCAGCAGCACCCAGCCGCGCGGAGCTGCTGTCCCGGGAGAACCTCGCTGCCAGCCCAAGGCGGAGCGCTGCCCTCACCTGCAGCCGCGCGGCCGGGCTGAGGCAGCCGCCTGCCGCCTCTACGGCCCCGCTCCGCTCCGGCTGCTCGGGACTGCGCCCGGACCGGCCCCCGGCTGCGGGCGGAGCTCTCGGGGCCGGGCACGGGGACGATCCGAGGGCTGGAGCACCTCTGCTGTGAGGAGAGGCTGAGAGAGCTGGGGTTGTTCAGCCTGGAGAAGAGAAGGCTCTGGGGAGACCTTAGAGCAGCCTCCCAGAACTGAAAGGGGATCCAGGAAAGCTGGGGAGGGGCTCTTGATCAGGGAGTGCAGGGGTAGGATGAGGGGGAATGGGGACAGAGCTACAGACTGGGGACAGAGTGGCTGGAGAGGAGTCAGGCAGAAAGGGACCTGGGAGTGCTGGTGGACAGGAAGCTCACCATGAGCCAGCAGTGTGCCCAGGTGGCCAAGAAGGCCAATGGCATCCTGGCCTGCATCAGGAATAGTGTGGCCAGCAGGACCAGAGGAGTTATCGTCCCCCTGTACTCGGCACTGGTCAGGCCTCACCTTGAATACTGTGTCCAGTTCTGGGCCCCCCAGTTTGGGAAAGATGTCGGGATACTGGAGTGTGTCCAGAGGAGGGCAATGAAGATGGTGAAGGGGCTGGAGCACAAGCCCTGTGAGGAGAGACTGAGGGAGTTGGGGCTGTTTAGTCTGGAGGAGGCTCAGGGGAGACCTCATTGCTCTCTACAACTCCCTAAAAGGAGGTTGTAGTCAGGCAGGGGTTGGTCTCTTCTCTCAGGTGACCAGTGACAGAACAAGAGGGCAGGGACTCAAGCTTCGTCAGGGAAAGTTTAGACTTGATGTTAGGAAAAAGTTCTTCACTGAAAGGGTGATTGGTCATTGGAATGGGCTGCCCAGGGAGGGGGTGGAGTCACCGACCCTGGAGGTGTGTAAGAGGAGACTGGATGAGGCACTGAGTGCCATGGTTTAGATGATGGCTTGGTGTTGGTGTTGGGTTATAGGTTGGACTTGATGATTTCAGAGGTCCTTTCCAACCTTATGATACTGTGATACTGTGAATGGTTTTAAACTGAAAGAGGTGAGATTAAGATGAGATCTTAGGGAGAAATGTTTTCCTGCCATTGGCAAAAGTTGCCCGGAGAAGTGGTGGCTGCTCCATCCCTGGAGGTGTTGAAGGCCAGGTTGGATGGGGCTTTAAGCACCCTGACCCAGTGGGAGGTGTCCCTGCTAGCTGGAACTGGATGATCTTTGAGGTCCCTTCAAGCCCAAACCATTCAACAATTATTCCAAAAACCTCCACCAGACCCACAAAAGCTTCCCTTCAGCAGTTTGTATCAGAGAAAGTAATCCTTGATGGTTTCAAAGCTCATTCCTGGATGGTTTCAAAGCTCATAACCTCCTTTTTAAAAGCTCATCACCCGTTCCATTGATGTGGGGCAAGCAGTAGATATAGCCTACCTGGATTTCTCCAAGGATTTCACTACAGTTTCCCACAGCCACCTCCTAGAGAAACGGTGGCATTACGGTCGAGAGAGGTGGTCTGTGCGGTGGGATCAAGAAGAGTAGCCTGATGATGTTTGTCAATGATACTGAACTGAGTGGGGAAATGGATGCTTCAGAAAGAAGCAGGAAGACCTGGATAGGCTGGAACAGGGGGCTAACAAGAACCTTCTGAAGTTCAGCAAGGACAAGAGTAAGGTCTTGCAACTGGGTAAACATAATCCAGGAGTGCAGCACAGGCTAGGATGTACCCGGCCAGGGAGCAGCTCTGCAGAAAAGAACCCGGGGATCATGGTGGCCAACGAGGTCCATGATGAATCTGGAGCCATGCACAAACAGCACCAAGACAGAAATCAAAGGCAAAAGCACAAGCAGTAATAGGATAGTGGGAACCTGGCACACAAAAAGAGGATGTGTAACAGTGTGCAGGTGCACGGGATCTGCAGGTAGCAGGGTAATTGTAACTTTTTAAAGTAAAAGGTAGTTAATCTGTTAGCTTCAAACAACAAGGCTGGACTGAAGTCAAGAAAGTCTGTATCCTAAGGCATTTAAAAATTAGAAGTTGGGCCTACAGGAGGAGATCTGAGATGTAATTAAGGCTCCTCCTAAATCTTATTATTATTGAAGGCGTGCACATAGAGACATTTTACTAGGAAATCATAATGAACCAGTAAGAGAAGTGTTTATATCTTAGTTCTTGGTTTGAATGGGTATAAATACCCTATGATCAGACTGACCAGGGGTGCTGCTGTGTTAAATGCCCAACACATTTTTCTGAGCAGAACAAAATAAATACAAATCTCTCAACTCTGTGTGTTAACTGGATTTATGCAAATGGATGAAGAATCCCATTTTTTTGGGCAACAGTATGAAAAAACAACACGCCTGATGCTGGGCTGCATCAACCAGGGCATCACCAGCAGATACAGGAGGCAGTGTCCCTCTCTTGCCAGGTCACATCTGGAACACCATGTCCAGCTTTGATCCTCACTGTACAAAAAAAGATGCAGATAGGCTAGAGAGGGTCCAGAGAAGGGTCACAAAGATAACAAATGGACTGGGAAGCCTGCCATGAGGAAAGACTGAGTAAATGGCATTTGTTCAGCCTTGGGAAAAGAAGACTTAGGGAGATCTTACCATCACCTTCCAGTATTTAAAGGGTGGCTGCAAAGAAGACTTCTTTCTCAAGGAGTAACACTGAAAAGAGAGGGGTAATGGGTAAAAGCTACTCCTGGGGACATTCTGATTGGACACAAGGGGAAAACCTTTCCCAATGAGAACAATCAGCCATTGGTATAATCTCACCAGGGAGGTGGTGGATTCCCCAACACAGGGCACCTTTAAGATTCAGCTGGACAGGGTGCTGGGCCATCTTGTCTAGACCATGCTTTTGCCAAGAATCAAAGATTCACAGAATGGGTTGGGCTGGAAGTGACTTCAAAGTCCATCCAGTTCCAGCCCCTTTGCCATGGGCAGGGACGCCTCCCACTGGATCAGGTTGCTCAGAGCCCCATCCAATGTGACCTTGAACATTTCCACAGATGGGGCACCTACCACCTCTCTGAAAGAACCACCTTTCATCTAGCATCTCTAAAGAAAGGTAGACCAGATGATTCTTGAGGTCCTTTCCAACCTGGGATTCTACAATTCTCTGCTTTTATGCTCAAGGAAGATAAAATCCCCAAGCAGCAACCCAACACTTCCTTGCTCAGCACCCTCCAGAACGCATAACCAAGCTGCTTTTCCCAGCAGACTGGAAGATAACATTAAGAAGCACTTGAAGAGATGCTTATAGATATATATTCACACCAATCAGCATTTGAATTGCAAAAATAGACCACATAATTGTTGTTAATTTGCTGCTATTCTATCAGTATGGTGTGTTGGGCTGTGTAGAGCTGAGCGTAATATGGGCTTTTTATCAGTGCTGGATATGCTGGTGTTGGTTTTATTCTTTAAGAAACAGCACTTATGGTCTAAGTAGTAAAAAAATGGAGCAAAATAAAAAAACAGGGAGGTGGGAAAAAAACATCTAGTTAAGGTCTGAGAGTACTGCAAAACAGCAACCAGGAATGGTGGCTGGATAATAAAAGGGCGTTCTGCATTTCAAAAGCTCTCCTCATGAGCTGGATAAATCTAAAACACATTAAGAGAAAAAAAAGACTCATAGAATCATTAAGGCTGGAAAAGACCTGTAGAGATCATCCAGTCCAGCTGTCAGCCCAACACCACCATACCAACTAAACCATGTCCTGAAGTGCCATGTCTACAGAAGGATTAGAGGACACAAGTGTTTAAATGGCATTAAATAGGACATTACCCAAGAACAATTTAAGGCACAGTCAGAGCAGAAATCTTGGCTCCAAGAAAATTCATGCCATCTCTTGATTCCCCCATTTTCATACAAAGTGCACATCCCTACCCTCACAGAGACCAGAGAAAATCATCAGGGCAGGGAGAATTACCCAAGCTGAAGCAGCTCATTTTATCCATTGCAATTTTGCAGCAGCAACAATAGAAAACAGAGTCATCTCTTCCTGGCACCGGATTTTCTCTGGTTGCCGAGACAAGCAAAACAGGTTGCTCCTTAGCAACGAAACCTTGTGCTTGCTCTCCTTCCTGGTCAGCCAGCGCAGGCTGAGGAGACCCTGCAAAGCCTCCACCCAGCAACTGAGCTCAGTTTTTCCATGAGCTGCCAGCCCAATACAGGGAATCCAGTTTTTCCCCCTGGCAGAGCACGCACTGCCATGCTGCTATTCATGTTTTCGCCAGTTTGGAAGTGCTGGCACTATTTTACATTCAGGGGGTAATACTTGAGCTGACATTGACAGTCCCTGGAGGCCAGTCATGTTCCACTGTCCCTGGAAAGGCAAGACACAATTCTCCTTTAAAAAAAGGGCATTAGGAGTGTCTAACGTACAGCCTGGCCTTGGGAGAAATCCTGGTGAAGTGATGAGAAACTTTGCATTTTAAAACAGGCTGTGGTTTTATCTAAGTCACACAACCACAGAACAGTTTGGGTTGAAAGGGACCTCAAAGCTCATCCAGTTCCAATTTCCTGCCACAGGCAGGGACACCTCAGGTTGCTCAAAGCCCCATCCAACGTGGCCTTGAACACCTCCAGGGATGGAGCAGCCATGACTTCTCTGGGCAACCTCTGCATTGCCTCACCACCCATACAGGGAAGAATTTCTTCCTCACACCTAACCTAAATCTCTGCTCTTTCAATTTAAAGCCTCTACCCCTTGTCCAATCACCACAGGCCCTTGTCAAAATCCCTTTTCAACTTTCTTGTAGGCCCCTTTAGGTACTGGAAGGGTGCTATAAGGTTTCCAAACCCTCCATCTTTCATTTAACTCCAGAACATCCTGTTGAGCGTACAAGCAATTTTTCCTCTTAATCCATATCTTCCTTCATCACAAAGCAAAGGGATCTAACTATGATTAAAAAAAATAAACCCAAACATTTTTCAATGCGTGCGTGGAAACATAAAGAAACAAATACATTCATAAATAATGCCTCTTCGTGTCAAGCAGGAATAGAATCACATGCCTGAAAGGTATTGGTTTTTAATTAGAAAGAGGCAAGCCCAAGCTGCTCTGGAGGATGGCAGCTGGGGGCCGCACGATACGCCCTTGCCTCGGGCTCCGTTTCTTCTCAGTAGACACGAGCTGGCTGGAGGCAATGACGGGTGCGTACCCTGGCAGGGCCACGTACGTGAAGCGGAAGGGGACCGGGAAGGCGGTCGGTGCAGCCTGCCCAGCACTCCTCGGCAGCAGTCACCGTTCTGTACACAGAGAACACCCATAATTTACACCCATGCTTGGCAGACACCCATTCCTCCCCCAGTACGGCTTCGACCGAAATCGGGCACCAGGCACACGTAACACGATAAGGAAACTCTTTCCTATTCAGGAGGTGTAACATATACCCCTAAGCCTGTTTTTTAAGGCTGATAAAGCTCCTGATCAGCTCCATTTCCCTTATCCCTCATCAGCAAGAGCAGAGACCAATAGCAATCTGCAGCGATTCTCCCCCTCTACTCCGTTCTCATGAGACCCCACTTGGAGTCCTGCGTCCAGTTCTGGAATACCCAACATAAGAAGGATATGGAACTGTTGGTCATGAAGATGATCCAAGGACTGGAGCACCTCCCATACGAGGACAGGCTGAGAGAGTTGGGCTTGTTCAGCCTGGAGAAGAGAAGGCTCTGGGGAGACCTTAGAGCAACCTCTCAGTACTGAAAGGGGATCCAGGAAAGCTGGGGAGGGAATTTTTACAAGGGCCTGTAGTGACATGGCTTTAAATTGGAAGGGGGAAGATTTTGATGAAACATTAGGACGAAATTCTTTACAATGAGGGTGGTGAGGCCCTGGCACGGGTTGCCCAGGGAATTTGTGTCTGCCCCATCCCTGGAGGTGTTCAAGGTCAGGTTGGATGGGGCCTTGCACATCCTGGTCTAGTGGGAGATGTCCCTGCCCGTGGCAGAGGGGCTGGAACTGGATAAACTTTAAGGTTCCTTCCAACTCAAATCATTCTACGATTCTATGAAAACACGCACTTCAGGATGTCTGAAATGACTGTACATGCAGTGAGCCCCATTCTGCTTGGATCTCAAAACAGGACCCAATTCCAAGTACGAGAATTCTCTCTATACCCACATATACACTTTCTTCCTCATCTCTCTGTCCTCCTGGTGCTCCACACCCCACCGGATCCCTCAGACACCACTATGTAAAATGTGAGAGCAGAGGGTTCTGTAACTACAGTAGAAGAGCCACAACCCAGGAAGCTGATGATGCATTTTCCCCGATCGCTTCCCAAAGCTATTCAGCACTGATAAGCTGGGAGCAGTTAGCTCTGACTCTCTGCCCTTCGAACTGCTGCTCTGGAACTTGAATAGCAGAGGGGCACTCAGCACTTGGAGAAAAATCAGCCTCACAGAACTGCCCATAACTACCAAGGAGCTGTGTCAAAAGGAAGAGGCAGAGATCACACAGTCATCTTCCAGGCATGCTACAATCACCGATAATTCCAAGGAAGCCTGGCCTCCAACACAGGTCACACCCAATTGATTATTTTTGTCTTCAGGGTGTGTTGTGCCAAAGGTAGTTTAAGACGCATGGAAGCAAGGATTCAAGTAGGAATAAGGCAGAATAAACCTTTCCAAGCAGGTTTAAACACTGAAAAGCCCTGCAACATCAAGCACGCTGCCTCCAGCTTGGCCCATCCTGGTATTAATTCTTTAGCAATGCCAGCAGCCACGTCACTGACACCTACATACGGAACTCAGCTTATTTCATTTATACCTAAGAAAAAGAAATTCTATTGTGCATTTTCTTTACTCTCTTCAAGTCTTATCCCTTCGAATTCCAGTCATGTCTCTCCATACCACATTTACTATAGACCTTTGAAACAGTGGGAAGAAAGTACGTCTCATTTGGGGAGAAAAAGGCTGAAAAGTCAGTCTTATTATAAGAAAAATTTGGTTACTCAAGCCGTTTTTTTTTTTTCCTGTTCATAATCTTGTTCTTCTTGTGTTCTAGAAGGTCTATAAAAATCTATGGAGTCACAAAGACAGAAGAAAGTACGCATGCATCGCACTTCATCATCCCTGTCTGCTGTGGGCATCCTGGCACCCTCACAGCTCAGTTGGCAGGGTTCACAAAACCTCCTTGTAAATCGTAACCAAGGCAATGAACTCCAGTATCCACAACGAAGCACTTCTTAGGACAACAATGTCCGGTTTTCATCACCAAAATGTACTGCCAGTATCAACAGATGATTTTCTGTTGAGGCCAGAACGCAAGGCAGCAAGGAACGTGTTAGTGGGGAAGCTGGAAGGCTCCTGTGTAGCCTATACAGGGCATATTTATCATTCAGCTCATGGAATCAATTCAGCTTCCAAAAGAAATGCTGTCGTGAACATACGGAGATCGAATATATTAATGATTCACTACAATCAGAAAGCCTCAGAGATCTGAAATAGGGGTATATGAAAACTTAGGAGATCTTTCCCTTATAGAAGGGACAGATTTTAGAGTAGTTCCCATAAGCCAGTAAATTCCTGATCTACTCTTAAACCTTTCTGTTCCTTCGCTTAATAATGGGGGGGGGGGAGGGGGGAATCAAAATCCCAAGACCCCACAGGATTTTAAAAGATCAGACTGAAAAAAAGTGAGCTTTGGTTATGAGCATCTCACAGAATCCAGGTATACAGACATCTGTGTAAAATATCATATGCAAAAATGATCCAGTAAGAGACTTTTACTTGTAAAAAAGTGCTTCTCTGCTGGTTTATCCACCATATTAGGCTTTGCCATCTCCCAGGCTCTACCTCCAACCTCATCAGGTTTAAAGAGCTGGAAGCTGCATCAATCATTCCCACCAGACTGCAAATTTTGCTAATAAGAAAATCAGCAGTTATTCAAAGAGTATCACATGGAAGGGCAGAGGTGCAGCATCTCTGCCTTATCCCCCACCTAGGGTTGTTTAGCCTGGAGAAAAGGAGGCTGAGAGGAGACCTTATCACTGTCCAGAACTACCTGAAAAGAGGTTGGTAGCGAGGTGGGTGCTGGTCTCTTCTCCCAAGTGATGGGTGATAGGACGAGAGGAAATGGCCTCAAGTTGTGCCAGGGGAGGTTCAAGTTAGACATCAGGAAAAATTTCTTCACTAAAAGGGTTCTCAGGCACTGGCAGAGGCTGCCCAGGGAGGTGGTGGATTCCCTGTCCCTGGAGGTGTTTAAAAGACAGGTAGATGAGGTGGTCAGGGATCTGGTTTAATAGTGGACAGGTACAGTTGGACTCAATGGTGTCAAAGGCCTTTTCCAACCAAACAATTCTATGTCTCTGTGATTAGGGTATGAGGTGTGGAAACATAGGCAGCATTTGAAAACTCTGGGGGTGCCTTGGTTACCTTGTCAAGCTCTCCAAGTCAACACGCAAACCCAGCAACCAACATCCAATTCATGATGAAAGCCACTTCCAAAAGTTCAGACTTACAGCTAAGCATAATTATGGCTTCAGCCCAAATACCTGGCTGTATTCACAGCAGAGAACACTCTAGTACAGCACCTCTGATGTATAATGATCCTGTCTTTACATTAAGACCCTTTGCATACACTGAAGAATCTCGTTATTAAATATCTTCCCAAAAGATTAACAATCCCCTGGTGAGAGGTGTCCCCTTTGAGAGGTGTCCCCTTTGCCCCATACAAAAGGGATAAATACAGACACCCACAGAGGAAAACTGACCAAAAGAACCACTGCAGCGCTTCCCTTGACACCCTACCTGCATCCTAAGCCTCTCTTCCTGCATCGAACTCATTCACACCTTGTAATCCAACAAGTTTGGTGAGAAATTAAATAAGCTTTTCCATGGAAAATTTTTCTTGCAAACACATTCCATTTTGTTTTTAGAGTTTCTCAAAATACCAGAGCTTTGTTTTTTCTCTTTCCATGAATTCCCAAGCGCCAGGAGCAGGGTGCTCCCCTCTGACATTCCACTGGTGCTGTTGTTATCTCTGTTTAGGGGGTCAGCATTCTTGGTCTTCTTGCTCAACATTTTGAGCCAAAGACTGGGAAGAGGAGAAAGGGATGAGGCCCACGACTAATGAGGAATTTACACATGAATGTTGTCCTCTTCAGAGAAACATTTGCTTATGCGTTTGCCAGGAAACCCATCTCTGAGATATAATTTAAGCATGTGACCAGAGGCTGGAAAGTCTTGTTGACATGGAGCTTTTTTGCCCATAAAGAAAGAGAATGTTTATTTTGCAGAACGCTGCAGCGAACAGCATGTACAGCTCTACAATGTAAGAGGCAATTAGGGAGTTGTGCCTTGCTTCAGAAATTATATTGCCATGCAGTCACAAGGGGCTGCTGCTAAAAATACAAGTCTAAACAATACCTGGACCTCATCATGAGCTTGCACAGATTACCAAAATAAACCCTGCCACAAGGAACTGATCTTCAAACACCTGTTAAAAATTGAAGTAGTTTATAATCATTTCCATAGATCTTAGCAGTTTTTTAGAGGAGTTTATTCCCTTAATAAATTATTTTTTTCCCACTCACCCCAGTGGTTTAATATCAAAATTGTTTAAAATTTACTGGTCACTCAGGAAGCTCACTCTGTGAACCTCATGAGGTTCAACAGGGCCAAGAACAAGGTCCTGCACCTGAGTCAGGGCAATCCCAAGCACAAATATGGGCTGGGCAGAGAATGGACTGAGAGCAACCCTGAAGAAAAAGGCTTGGGGTGCTGGTGGGTGAGAAGCTCACCATGAGCTGGTAGTGTGTGCTTCAGCCCAGAAACCAGTGGTGTTCTGGGCTGCATCCAAAGCAGTGGAACCAGCAGGGCAAGGGAGGGGATTCTGAACCTCTACTCTGGTAAGACCTCACCCTGTATCCAGGTCTGGAATACCCAACATAAGAAGGACATGGAACTGCTGGAACAGTTTCAGAGGAGGCCACAAATACAATTCGAGGGCTGGAGCACCTCCCATACGAGGACAGGCTGAGAGAGTTGGGGTTGTTCAGCCTGGAGAAGAGAAAGCTGCAAGGAGACCTTAGAAAAGCTTCCCAGTACTGAAAGGGGCTCCAGGAAAGCTGGGGAGGGGCTTTTTACAAGTGCCTAGAGTGACAGGATGAGGTGACCTGGCTTTAAATTGGAAGGGGAAGACTCAGATTAGACACTGGGAAGAAATTCTTCACAATGAGGGTGGTGAGGCCCTGGCACAGGTTGCCCAGGGAACTCATGGCTGCCCCATCCCTGGAGGTGTTCAAGGCCAGGTTGGATGAGGCTTTGAGCAGCCTGATCCAGTGGGAGATGTCTGTACCCATGGCAGGCGGGTTGGAACTGGATGGGTTTTAAGATCTCTTCCAACCCAAACCATTCCATGATTCTATGAAGATGATACGGTCTCCTCCCCTCTCCTACCCGGTTGTACCTGCAGACTAGTCATAAAGATCTTGCCAACAAGTTCTTCAGCAATTGGACTTGGTGTGGTCTCTGTGGCAATGCTGGGCTTCCCTTGCATATGAAGCCACCAGGTTGGCTGCAGAGTGGTTGGTTGCAAACCAGGTTCCACTTTAAGATGCTTGTGGTAGGAGGGAAAGGAAAAGTGCTTGAAGCATGTCCATCGATTCAAACAAAGCCCAGAAAATGATGGAGAGTTCAAAACAGCCTCCGAAGCAAGATTTAGAAGAAAATTACTGTGGCAATTCATCAGCTCTGTAGAATCCTGGAAAACCAGAGGGTTTCATAAGCACTGTAGCTCCAAGAGCCCGGAAAATGGGAAGATAGCTGCTTATGTAAAGAAAGTGATCCTAATGTATCCAGAGTTTGCACATTACACGTTGCTATTTAGGAATTAATACCTTGTCTTTTTTCCATAGTCTTTAAAAAAACAGGAACGAGGACAAAACAATTCCAATACAGGATGTTGGCTGAAAGCTCCGCAGAAGCCCATGACAGCTTCAAATCCCAACCAGTTGGTTGTGTGATTGCCAGAGGACCAACACGGTATTAACCAACCATCAACCAACCACATTTACATCACTTCTTCACTCAGTGTTTCCTCTCAAAATAGCTCTCATCAGTAAGTGGCTGCTCCCACTGGAGAAGAATTTGGATATCACTCCACAGCCATTATCTCAAGGAAAATAGCCACATGTTTTATACACCCTCGGTAGTACATTACTCAGATACTTCAGATCAAGGCTATTGCTCATGTGAAATAGTTCTGAGGGAGTCAACATTGATCTTGGAAACAGCTGGATCAAGGAAATTAATCAGAATTGCTGAGTCTACAATGATACCTAAACAGGAAAATTTCAACCAAACCAGCTAACTGACCAAAATTCCACAAGAAAAGCATCCACAACTTCCCAACACTGGCTCCAGAAATACTTGCATGTACCTGCAATTCAGTGGTTTTGTCCATTTGCTTTACTCAACTTAATGAAAACAGCGAAATTTCTCTTCTACAGTGACCCCACTGAGCCTTGCAATTCTCCCTCTATAAGCAGTGCTCTGCAGTGACTGCTTTCCTTGTTTAAAGCTGCAACTCAAAGCACACAAGCAGAGTGGCTGTATCCAGAGTACTTCTTAAACGTTGTGTTTCTGTTTGAAGGTAGAATGGCCTTTGGAATTAGAGTTCACCGGACTTTGGAGAGCTTAAAGCGATCTGGCTGAAAGAGGGGTTATAAGCAGAGGGTCCTATGGGAAATGAGAGCTTGTGAAAGCCATCCCACAGTCAGTCTGTCGTACAGACACCTCAAAGGGCTTCAAATCTTTCTTTATTATAAAAAATTGTATGTTGGGCATTGTGAATTTCTTTCTTTGGAGAGAAAAAAACAGCTCGTTTCCTATAATACAGGTGCCTGGGTTGCCCAGGTAGCACAAAAGAACTGGCAACACCCAGAACGAGGTAATTTCTGCTAAACCAAGCACAAAATGAAAGACAGAATCATCGAACAGTTTGGGTCAGAAGTAACCTCAAAGATCACCCAGTTCCACCCCCCTGCCATGGCCAGGGACACCTTCCATTAGACCAGGCTGCTCAAAACCCCATCCAACCTGGCCTTGAACACCTCCAGGGAGGGAGCATCCACACCTTCCCTGGACAAAGATGAAAAATCAGTTACCAACTTAATGACTCTGCCTTCTTGCTAGTTCAATATCTTAGCATGATACCACAAAGCAAAAAGCTGAGTTCTACCTCTTGGTGTACAACTGCTATTTCTTTCCAGCACAGGAGCAAAGCTGTGCCTCGTGTTTCCCAGCAGGACGGGTCTGCAGGCAGCCAGCACACACAGAGGGCAGCTGAGAGGCTCTCAGTAAAGCAGCCATTGGTACACCTTACTGGAGAGCAAACATGTTTGTCTAGACGATGCTCGCAGAGAAAGTAAGCACAATAACCACATTTGGAGCCTGCAACAAACAGCAAAATTTCATCCAGCTTCTTTAGAGCATAAACACAGGTTGGGGAGGGCTCCAGGACTGGGAAAATGCCAAAATCTCTTTGAACACATACACAAACCAGAGTTTTTGTTCCCAATTGATAAAAATATTTGAAATATAAATAGGAACTGAAATTCAGAGACTGCTACAAACAATACAATTTGTGGGTATCACCTTCTGGGCTGCACCAAACTGAACAGAAGTTGGCTCTGCACTTAGGGCATGCTAAAATGTAGATACAAACCACAGCACCTGCTTAAAACAATGCTCAAACCACTGGTCCAGAGAAGAAAAGAGAAAAACACCAAGGGATTTGGAATGAAAGGTTACCAAACCTGTTTCGGGGATTACCCAACCTGTGACAAGAAGTTGTACACTGCTTTAAGAAAGGGCATAAAAGCAAGATTAAGTTCTGTTTTCTTTCTCAAACCAAGTGTTCCTGCTTTCTGGTTTAATCACCTTGAAAAGAACGCAACCACACACACACCCTTAACTGCATCATGGTAAGGAACTACATTTGAAGGAAAGTCCGTGCCCACCAACACCACCAGGTCTCCACAGAACTGCAGTCTCTGCATCCAGACAAATTTCAGGCCGATTTATTCTTTTGAGGCAAAGTAAAATGAAGCCCAGAAGTTTCAGGTGATCCATTGAATACTCCTCCGTATTACCTGTTCTTGAACAGGTACAGAAGCAGGAACAGGTTTCAAAGGTCATCAGATACCCAACTGCCAGAGCTGCTTGGTCAGGCACTAATGAAACATCCAGTTCTTGGCCACACAAATTATGATGGCCTCGAGAAATTACGCAAACAGGTAGGGTGAAGAGAAGAAGGTGAGAGAGGAAGGAAATGGGTGTCCAAAATACTGCAGGTGAAACAAAACAGACAGCGGGATATACAGAAAACATTACCTAGCTGAAACAGATGATGCATATATTTTAGGCCCCTCACTACAAGAAGGACATCGAGGCGCTGGAGCGTGTCCAGAGAGGGGGAACAAAGCTGGGGAAGGGGCTGGAGAACAAGTGTTATGAGGAGCAGCTGAGGGAACTGGAGTTCTTTAACCTGGAGGAGGTTGAAGAGAGACCTCATCACCGTCTACAACTGCCTGAAAGGAAGTTGTAGCAAGATGGGTGCTGGTCTTTTCTCCCAAGTGAGAGGTGGTGGGATGAGAGGTAATGGCTTCAAGTCGCACCACGGGAGGTTTAGGCTGGATGTCAGGAATAATTTTATCACTGAAAGGGTTCTCAGGCAGAGGCTGCCCAGGGAGGTGGTGGAGTCACCATGCCTGGGAGGGATTTAAAGACAGGTAGATGAGGTGCTCAGGGATCTGGTTTAGTAGTGGACAGGAATGGTTGGACTTGATGATCTCACAAGGTTTTTTTCAATCAAACAATTCTACGATAGAATGAGCGCTCAAGAGGGAAAGGAAATAAGGTACCAGTGAAAATTTAAAATCAGGCCTAATAAAAGCAGAAGAGACAAATGCCAAAGCTGCAGGACCCAAGAGTTAACGGCCATATTCCAGTTCCTGTGCACAAATGGTCCGATGACTGTTAAGTGACTGAAACTTAAGAGCCCCCAACGCTATGATGAACGGTCTCATTATTTTGAAATGGTGCAAGACTGCAGTCAGATTATGTGAACTGCTGTGCCTTCAGCGTCACACCAATGTGAGACCGCTCCGTTTTGCAATAGGTCAGAACAATTTGTCTCTTAACTTTCAGTGGGAAGTTTCTGAAGAGCTTCGTGCCAAGAACTCGTCAGTGAAGCTGCACAGGTCTTTGCCATCAGTTAGGAGCAATTCCAGAATTCTGCTGCGCTCATCCAGAAACCAGGGATTATATGTCCCTCTGGAGGAAAACAAATACAAGTAGGATTTTGAAATCTTCAGGCATGACACATTACATTATAGAGCTTTTTGCCAGCAGAGCAATTGAGAAATCACAAGAAAAAAAAAAACTTACTCTTTTGCACAGCGACAGCATTTGTATTTATTGGGTATGCAGGAGAGCACACAGGGAGCAAAGAGAGCTCTTCTTTGGAGTCTAGTTTTCAGGAACAACCTGCATAACACAGCCAGCTCCGTGCAGACATGAGGAACAGCCTGGGAAGTGCAACTTGTAAGTGCTGATTACAGGAGAGGAGATATGAGAGAGATCTTAATGCTGTCAGTATGACAGGCACTGGCCAAGTCTGATGGAGTTATGATACAGAATGCTCTCTGCTTATACAAGACAGACTGTCTCCCACAGTAGACTCCTAGGGAAGCTGGCAGCCCGTGGCATAGATGGGAACACTCTGTGCTGGGTTAGGAATTGGCTGGATGGCCGAGCCCAGAGAGTGGTGGTCAATGGTGTCTCATCCAGTTGGCGGCCGGTCACCAGTGGTGTCCCCCAGGGATCGGTATTGGGTCCCGTCCTGTTTAATATCTTTATTGATGATCTGGATGAGGGGATTGAGTCCATCATCAGCAAGTTTGCAGATGATACCAAGCTGGGAGGAAGGGTTGATCTCCTAGAGGGTAGGATGGCCCTACAGAGGGACCTGGACAGACTGGAGAGCTGGGCTGATTCTAATGGGATGATGTTTAATAAGTCCAAATGTCGAGTACTTCATTTTGGACACAACAATCCCATGCAGAGCTACAGACTGGGGACAGAGTGGCTGGAGAGGAGTCAGGCAGAAAGGGACCTGGGAGTGCTGGTTGACAGGAAGCTCAACATGAGCCAGCAGTGTGCCCAGGTGGCCAAGAAGGCCAATGGCATCCTGGTCTGCATCAGGAATGGTGTGGCCAGCAGGACCAGAGGAGTTATCGTCCCCCTGTACTCGGCACTGGTCAGGCCTCACCTTGAATACTGTGTCCAGTTCTGGGCCCCCCAGTTTGGGAAAGGTGTCAGGATACTGGAATGTGTCCAGAGGAGGGCAACGAAGATGGTGAAGGGGCTGGAGCACAAACCCTATGAGGAGAGACTGAGGGAGTTGAGGCTGTTTAGTCTGGAGAAGAGGAGGCTCAGGGGAGACCTCATTGCTCTCTACAACTCCCTAAAAGGAGGCTGTAGTCGGGCAGGGATTGGTCTCTTCTCTCAGGTGACCAGGGACAGAACCAGAGGGCATGGAACTCAACCTTCGTCAGGAAAAGTTTAGACTTGATATGAGGAAAAAGTTCTCCACTGAAAGGGTGATTGGTCATTGGAATGGGCTGCCCAGGGAGGTGGTGGAGTCACCGACCCTGGAAGTGTTTAAGGGGAGACTGGATGAGGCACTGAGTGCCATGGGTTAGATGATGGGTTGGTGTTAGTGTTGGTGTTAGTGTTGATGATCTCAGAGGTCCTTTCTAACCTTATGATACTGTGAAATCATACTATAACTATATCATACTATGTACTAATAGCATAGCAGTACAAGTTCTTGGGAAAAAAAGTAAATTCAATTTAAAAGGTGAATTAAAAGCTTTTACAGATTTAGTTCTCTCAATGTAAAGGAATGTTCTCATTTGTAGAGGTATGTAGCAAAGCAAGTCTTAAGGTCAATATCCCTCTCAGTGGACCAGAGGAGCACTGCTGACAAATTGCTCTGTCTAAAAAGACCAAGAATGAACTTCAAGGTTGTCTAAACCGTCCTGAAACCCACAAGAGGGAGCAGCAATCAAGCAAAGCAAATGTTTTCTGTCTTTCAAGAGAGATAGTACTTCCATCACTCAAGGCTGGGACCTCAAATTTTCAGTACAAACGTTTAACTCTCTGACTATTCAGGCATTGATTATGTGGATGACAATTACAAACACCTTTTAATCTGACCTTGACATAACAAAGGGGATAAGAGACCACAGCAGAAGGCATAATGTGTTCAGTTTTGGGCCCCTCACTACTAGGAGGGCATCGAGGTGCTGGAGTGCTTCCAGAGAAGGGAACGGAGCTGTTGAAGCGGTAGAAAACAACGGTTATGATAGGCAGCTGAGGGAACTGGGATTGGTTAGCCTGGAGAAGAGGAGGCTGAGGGGAGACCTCATCGCTGTCTACAACTGCTGCAAGGAGGCTGTAGCAAGGTGGGTGTTGGTCTCTTCTCCCAAGTGATGGGTGGGCGACAGGACAGGAGGAAATGGCTGCAAGTTGCACCAAGGGAGGTTAAGATCGGATGTCAGGAAAAATTTCTTCAGCAGAAGGGTTCTCAGACACTGGCAAAGGCTTTCCAGGGAGGTGACTGTGTCCCCATCCCTGGAGGTGTTTAAAATACAGGTAGATGAGATGCTCACGGATACGATTTAGTAGTGGACAGGTATGGTTGGACTCTATGATCTCAAAGGTCTTTTCCAGCCGAACGATTCTGTGATTCTATGATACTCCTCTGTATTCCTGCTGAGGACATGGTAATTCAGCCTTCCATAAATTATTAACCTTACCAAAAGCATTTCAACCATCTATGTAAAGAAGCAAACCCACAGAAGCCACAGCAGGGTGGGGATCTTCAGAATTTGTGTTAACTTTCCAGATCCTCCGGCCCCAAGCCCACCAATCCTCGCTAACTTTATTCTGCCAGTAACTTCTGTTTCTCAACCGACTGCTCCTCATGCTTCCCTGACTTTTTAAAGCCCATTGTTAGGGATGCAGAATTACTCAGACCCACAGACATACAAAACATGGCTGGTTTTAGAGGCTCAACTGCCAGAGAACACAAGGTTTGCTGGTAATCATTTAAGAACAGTAATGCCAAATACTATTAATAATCACAGAAGACTTCACTACTGAAGCTAGAGCAGGCTTTTAGGATATCTGGGAAAAAAGCAATACATAAGGAGGTTACACACCAGAATAACTTCCATTTATTTTTTAGCTCTGACAGCAACTCATGTTTCATGGATAAGAATGGTTTGGAAGAGCTTCACAGTGATGTAAGCATCACTAAACCTTCTCCAAATCTTCTCCAAAGCTTTAGTGATGCTTACAGCCCCATCACCTCACACAGTCTGACAGTACAGGAGCTGAAACCAATCAATGTTTGGAGAAGAGGCCTCAAAGCCTTACATGTTGCCAGACAAGGCACTAATGATCTCTAAGGTCTTTTCCAAATCAAACGATTCTATGATAGAACGAGAGCACAAGATGGAAAGGAAATGATTTAATAGGCAGCAAATCTCTTTGGCTCAACAGCACCGATTAACCAGGGAAGCTAATGGAGCTCCTTGAAACCTGAGATGCTGCCTGAAAGGAAAAACATCTCCTTGAGGTCACTGAGAGTTTCTTGTGACCTTTACAAATGCAGGTAAATCCATTAGTCTGTCCCTGCTGAAATCCAAATCATAGAATCATAGAATGGTTTGGGTTGGATGGGATCTGAAAGATCATCCAGTTCCAACCCCCCTGCCATGGGCAGGGACAGCTCCCACCAGACCAGATTGCTCAAGGCCCCATCCAACCTGGCCTTGAACACCTCCAGGGAGGGGACATCCACAGCTTCCCTGGGCAACCTGTGTCAGGGCCTCACCACCCACATCGTGAAGAATTTCTTCCTGATGTCTAATATAAATCTTTCCCCTTCCAGTTTAAAGCTATTCCTCCTCATCCTACCACTACAGGCCCTTGTAAAAAGTCCCTCCCCAGCTTATCTGTAGCCCCTTTCAGGTAATGGAAGGCCACTATAATTATATATATAATTATTCATTGTGCCAGTGTAGTTCAGACCTGTGTGAACTACTCTCCTCCTGCATCACAAGTAGATGTCAATTCCCAAAATCCATCAGCTGAGACTCAAGGGCACAAATGGCAAACTCACTCAGTAGCTTACAGCAAACACCAGTGATGCAAAGAGCACCACCTGACCATTTTAAGTGACTCTTCAAAAGGTCTAAGAAATTGCTGCTGATCAAAATGTTACCTAAAAGCTGCATGAATAAATTTAAGACAGAGCTGCTGCCAATAGCAAGACACAAATGGAATTATGAAGGGCTTACTTGTCTGCAAGTCCAGCAGACTCTTGTTAGGAGTGTATTTTAGATAAACTACAGAATCTGCAGATATTGTATTGATACCATGGAGCAAAACTCGTTAGGGAATGAAATCGTGTGAATATAGAGTACACCTTGGATGTGCTCCATCTATGAGCAACTGAGAAAGCCCACTTTCACCTCGCAGAAGCATTTAACACTAATTTAGGTCTAGCCAGTGCTAAAGAACAGGCTTGTGAGCTATTTATGCACAGAGATAAAGGTGCCAAAAAAGGCTTTAACTTGAGGTCATCACGCCTCAGTCTGTCTGGAGATGCAGCAGTCCTGCTACAGAGCTGGTGCTTCACAGAGTGGCCAGCACAGAACAGGCAAAATAATGTAAAACACAGGAGCAATGTGCTGCTGCTCTGAAAAACACATTTAAGTGAGCAAAGACAGAAGCTGGAAGTGCTGAGTATTTGCCCAGCATATGGATGCATCCAGCTTCACACACTATGCATTACTTAAGTGCAGGTTTAAGATTTCCTCTAAATAAAACATGTGGAGCTGCAGGATTTCACACTGTTACACAATTACTGGAGCCGGTCACTTCACAGTGGGCAGCAATACCACAAAAGCACATCACTGCTCCTGTCATACATGGGGAAAAAAAGCTGTAGAATTAAATAGTTCTTAACTCAATGGGGCTTTTGAAATCCTGGCAATGGCACAGTTATCTGTGAACAACCTTGCGTGTTCAGAGGACACTGCCCAGTTGTGTAAAGGGTTCGACAAGAGCCGCAGTCAAAGTGTCCTTCACTGAAAGCCTGGAGTGCTGACACAGGGAAAGGCACTGGAGGATGTAATGAAGTTTATGCCAAACCAGCACAGCGTCCAGAGCAGGTGTGGGAAAAGCAAGGCCAGATGCCTTCAAATTGGAGCAGCTCTGCCATAAATCCAGGCACGTGTTTGGAATAAGCATACTAAACAGTCCAGGTTTTGAGAAAAATGCCATCATAACCATTCTGCTGGAACAAACCACTTGGAGATGCTCACATCAGATCACCATAACGTGATGCTCCACCTGCAAAGCCACTACAGCTGAAATGCTGACAACTACCTGGACACTGGGAAACATGATGCACAAGAACGGGTCACAGAGAAATCTGCATCAAAGGCAGACTTAGCAGCTAGAAATTAGGATGTCAAATAACATTTCTAAGCATGTCAAATACCACGTTACTTTTTTTATCTGAATTGGAGGAGGAAAATCCCTCCATGGATTATTTAAGAGACAAATAAGTGCACAGAAGCATCCTAAGGGAACTGTCCAAATCAAGAAACGCCCATGGAAACAGCTCTTCAGCTACGCATGAATCAGCTGATGGCCTGGTTTTTGAAGAATTTAGGCAATGTCTAATTCAGGAGCAGTAAGAGGTCACTTCATGATAAGCACACATCAGAACTGGCTTTACAGCAGGCTCCATGCTGCACACAGATACGGGACACGGGGCAAGCAGCAGCCAGGATGACACAGAGGTCCTCAATACATCCTCTGTTCCTCACTGGCCAGTTCTGTCACTCCAGGAATGAGGCTCCCCCTCCCACATACTGCTTTGAGGGGTGGGAGAGAAGGATGCTCCTGCTCTCTGGTGTTTCCAAACAGCAGCGCAGCGGTTTCAGTGGGGAACATCCACAAAACGTGTATCTTTACGAGAGGCCTCGGGGCTGCACACCTCCCTGTGGAGGACACTGCAGCTCCTCCCCAGGGCTCCTGGCAGCCAGCCCAGCAGCTCGCTGTGCCACTGTCCCACTTCCCGAGGGACCGAAGCCAGCATCAGGCAGGGACCATACCCAGATACAAGCTCAGAATCCAACAAGCCTGGTGCTTCTTCCCTTACACGCTGGTGACACTTCACTTTCCACATCAGGCACTGAGCTTATCACTGCGAGCAAAGCAGGCACTGGCTCTGCAGGTAAACTGCATCCAAGCTTGGCTTGGCAGGTGCCACTTTTAAGCATGAGTTCAGAGGTGAGCCCAGCTGCTTGAATGCCCACGGCAAAGGATGCAACGCACACACCACAAGCACAGCAGACTGATGCTTACAAGCCCTCTCTCCAGTGGCCACTTCTGAACCAGAAACTGTCATGATATGACTTCCCCTAACAGACTATTTCCCCACTAAAACCAAAAGCAGGCTGACTGATTTTAAAAGCTCAATACAGAACTGCCCTTAATTTGTTCACCAGGCACAGGTTTAACACATTTGGAGATAAACCAACCAGATTAAGCGCAATGGAATATCATTCCAGCCCTGTTGCAATACTTACTCTTCCCAAATGAGTATCTATACCTGCTCTCTTGTTTATAAAATATCTTTTACTATTCATGGTTTGGTGGCATCCGGAGACCAACTGAGATCACATCTAAGTCTAAGTATTTATGCTACAGAAGGTACTCTAGTTGTGATGGACAATACAGCCAGAGTATAACACGGATACCATTACTGGGTCAATAGTATCCAAGTTATCTGCCTGATACCATCAATCAAAAAAAATAAACCGCTTAGCCAATCAGGATTAAACACAATGTTTGCTCTACATTACATGTATTGTGTTGTTTAGCTTTTGCTCTCAAAGCAGCACGCAGACAGCAAAGTAGGTGACAGCTTTACTATGCTACTACTAGAATCCATTCCTCACTTCATGCAGACTCACATGGCTTAAATACTATGGAGAAGGAAAGCTTTCCGCCACAGTCGCTGTAAAGTCAGCTACTCCCATCTCCTTTCAAAACCCACCATACAGTTTTCTTTCTTGCCACCTCTCCTATGAAGATATTAAAGTATACACAAACTATTTAGCATCTTTCCCTTCCTGCGTGGTTTTTGTTACTTGTGTAAATTTTACCTAGCAAACTGTTGGGGGTATTGAACATTTTCTCCATAGGAGAAACCGTATCTATTTGACCTTTTAAATCGTGCTACAATATTGCGCCCATTGAAAGGACAGCCATCCCTCACCGCCGCCAAGCCAGACCAAGGGTTTATTTTCCCTTAATGATGTTCAGGATTGAGCTTCTGCTGTGTTCTCACATCAATTTCACTGCAGTGGAAAGAACTAAATAGGCCGATTATCACCAATCCCATAAACCCCTCTATCCATAGGATCAATGAGGTGCACACAGACCAGCTTGATGAGGCAGCTGCAGAACCTGAATATTCACGTGGTGAGAGCTTTGGCATTTACAAGAGGAATTCACACATTTCTCCTGTGCTGAATCCCCACCTCCTGCACTATCCAGCTTTCACACCTCGTGGGCAAGCACGCTTGATCCAATCTCCTTAGGGCATTAATACACACTGCAAGCACAGCAGCTGCCACCCACCCCGCTCCATCCTTCGGAGCAACAACAGCTCCACTCTTAACGAGACGGATACGAGTGACGAGGGACAGATGGCCAAGGCATGCTCACATGTGCTGCTTTCTGCAGGAGACACGGTGCTTCACAAAGCTGTTCCACTAAGAAAAAAAACCTGCCTTGGATGCTGATGGATGTCAAGGGATACTCCTGTATCACCACAGATTACAGCTGCCTTTCCCTTTGTTCAGCTTTCACATCCAGTAGCAGCAGCACAGCTGAACCCAGATTGCTCATCACTCCCTGTTCATCCAGACTACCCCGCAGGGTGGTAAGGAAATGATTTCTCTGCTCGTTCCCCTGTGGTATCGTGGTAAGGAAAGGAAAAAAATAAAACTGGCCATTTCTCATCACAGTCACGCTGGGAAGTTTCCCCATGACAACACAGCTGATTTGCGCAACAGTATTTCTGTCTCTAACAAAAGAAACAAGAGATCAGGAACTAAAAGAAAATTGAGTGAGGAAGGAAAAAAAAAAAAGATCCTAGCGCTGGGAATATGATTCAATCATTAAAGAATGGAGTCTGACGTATAATGGCTTCACAACTGGTAACAACCAAGCTCTCTCACTTGTGTGACAGTCCCTGGCAGAGAGGGAAGAAATGAGACTTCAAAGTCCTGTTTATTATAAAACTTAAGACCCGATCTAGCTGCAAGATTAACACAGAGACAGCGAATTTCAGTGCTGACCTACAGCTCTAAAATTAGTTTCGTTAAATGCATTTACTACAGGCAAATGCCATTCTGATGACACAGAAGCCCAAAGAGGACTGCAGGATGCAGCATGTTCCTCACGGCACACATCACCCTTCAAAACCAGATTTCTTCATGGCCATTAGACACTGATGTGTTTCATAAATGTAATTGTTAGGTGGGTTTATGGACTCTGCTATGTTGCAATGACATACACGGTTCCAAAGCTTCAGTCCCTCAGTGACACAAAGCATCAGCACTGTTATGAATCCAACAGAACTGCCCAGAGCCGTGACAATAAAAACAGATGTTCAAGTGCACATACAGAGGCACAGCTCTGCTAAATATAAGTAGGAGATTATATTGCTGATCTTAAAGAAGCATCAGAATTGACAGCATGCAACTGCATTCTCCAACAGACACACTGTATATAAAAATAGTCTTTCCTCCTTAAATCAGTCTTTCGCTCTTCAGTGACATTTAAACCTTTGGTGCCACAGGGGTGTTTCATCCTGAATTTAGCACAATTCTTGTGCTTTTTAATCCTTCAAACATATTCACCAAAATACTCAGAGCATCACATGAGACTCACACTGTGCTGTTCCCAGGCATCTGCAGTCCTAGCTCCCCAGGCAATGGTCTGGCTACACTTTACTGGGCTTTCTAGGAAACTGTTTTAAAGAGAAACTGAAACAGTTGCATGCAAAGAAATTGTTGAGAAGTTCTTATTTTTATTAGTTTAAAAATATAGGCACTGATTCTCTTCTTGTTATCACTGTCACCAACAGTTGCTCAGACTGGAAATGATGAGAGTCACCCTTTTAAATATGAACCTTTTCCCTTGGAGTAAGATACTTCTAAAAAGGTTTCCAGTTTCATGGACACAAACTTACCAGAGTAATTTACCTAAAGCACTCAGAGAACACATGAGAGGGACCTGTGCAATGTTGTCATCATTAAACCTTTAGTTACTGAAAAGAACCACCAGGGTCCAAGCCTCAAAGGGATGAAGCTGCACTGGAGAGACACCCAGCCTATCCACCCTGCTCCAGTCTCCAAGATGAGCCCGAACTGCATAACTATGAGAAAAAAATGCACACAGCTACAGAGACGGGGGCAAGCACAGGTGGTTTTGAAGTCACAGACCTAGATACTCAAGAAAATATTTTCAGGGGTCTGAGCACTAGGGTTTTGATTTCCAGCTCGCTGATAGCCAGCAGGATTCAAAGTGTTCATGCTGCTCCAGAAGACCTTGTGGACAAAGCAGTCTGAAGTAAAAGCTCTATTAATGCAGAGGTATTCACAGAAGACTATTTAAAAATAGGCAGTGTCTTGATTTTTCCAATTCCAGAGTTAAACAACAGCCTATATTAAAATTTGAAATGCTCATCAGCCACATCATTAGTAAAGCAGAGCCCAATAATGTTTTAGTTTTGCAACAACTTAGAAATGGACCACTTCAGCAAATCCAACAAGACAGGAACCTTGGCGCATGACATAGTGAATTTCTAACCCAGTTCTCCAGCAAAATCTTGGTTAATCCAGGCAAAACCCCTTTATTCTCAAGCCGGTTAAGCATTAGTTTTTATATTTATCAGCTGACACTATGGGTTTGCTCACAAACCCAAGTGGAACATTTGTTTATTACAAAGAGAAGAAGGAGAAGCCCTTGAAAACAACCCCCATGCTAAAGTCAGTCTCCTACCGACGCTGTTGGAGCAGAAGATATGATCTGCAGCTCCAGGAGCAGCAGCAGCAGTTCAGTCCTTCAAAGCAAAATCTATCTATGCTAAATTCTTCATGAACACTTGATTTCATCTGAAAGACTGGGTTTATTCTCAGTGTCAGGGCTGGAAGCGATGAAAGCATCTATGCTGTAAAAAGCTTCCCAGAGGTCTAACAATGCATCCTTGCTTCCACTAGAGGAATCACAGCACCCACCTGAATTTCACTTCCTTCACACAGAGATAAGGCTCGGCCCCGTGAGAAACAAACCTGCAGGGATAGGGCAGCCACCACTTCTCCAGGGTCTCCTCACCCTCACAGGAAAATATTTCTTCCTAAAATCCCATCTCAATCTCCCCTTTCAGCTTAAAACCGTTCCCCCACGTCCTATCCCTGCACTCCCTGAACAAGAGCCCCTCCCCAGCTTTCCTGGAGCCCCTTTCAGTACTGGGAGGCTGCTCCGAGGTCTCCTCGGAGCCTTCTCTTCTCCAGGCTGAACAACCCCAACCAACTTTCTCAGCCTGTCCTCATATGAGAGGAACTCCAAAGCTCTCTGAACACCTTTGTGGCCTCCTCTGGACCCGTTCCAACAGTTCCATATCCTTCTTACGTTGGGGATTCCAGAATAAGACACAGAACTCCACGTGGAGTCTCATTAGAGAGAAGCAGAGGGGCAGAATCCCTTCCCTTGCCCTCCTTGCCACACCACTTTGATGCAGCCCAGAATACAGCTGTCCTTCTGGGCTGTGAGCACACATTGGCAGTTCATGTTGGGCTACTATCTGGGACATTAGCAGCTCCTTTTTAATTATGTGAGAAGAAGTCGTAAAATGCTCTCCCTCCCTTCCTTGCACAGGCTGAGTAGTGAGGAGGTGGCGATGAACTTTTCATGAGCAGGAAAAGTGCCAGCACACAGCCCACTCACAAACCTGCCTGGAAGACTGAGATTATCCTCATGTAAGCAAGAGTCCTCCAACAGACCACAATCCCACAGTGCTTCTAAACCCTGCACGGGGAGATGGAGTCCTCTTACAAAGAAATCTCCATCAGCAAACTACCCCAAGATTAAGATGCAAGTATCTTTTCTCTACCTATTTCATTCTTATTGTTTTCACAGGCATCCAATTGCCACCACCTCTTCCTTCGTATCTCCACAGTTCTGGCAGCTAGAGATGAGAGTTTACAAATACCACCACCAACTGCCTAAGGCATTAATTCCCTTTCACAGTATCATTTTAAGTTTATTACAAGTGCTCAGGTGACTCATTTATGCATTCGGACAGTCACAGATTAAGTTAAGCATCCTCTCTGTAAACACTGCACTCTAAGGAGAGGCAAAAACAATACAAAGAGCAAAAAAGCAACATGAAGTTACCTAATCTGGCTTTTGGTTGAAAAATGCCAGCTGCTGGTAGCGCAAGCTGTCAGATAAAGAATTCCTCTGAAATACTATTTAGGGATGGACTTCTCAGTCAACACTGCCTTGCTCACTTCCAGAAATCTGCCTAAAATCTGGATGTTTGGTTTCACGGAATTGTTGCTAATTTAAGATGTCCCCACTGAGTGCCTAAACCTGAAAAATTATTTTAATTTCTAAGGTAGTAGTAATAGGAAAGTATTTTTCCATCCGCTCAGATATTTATACGGCCTTATTTTTGGTGTTTGAGAATTTATATTCAACCTACAGCAGAAGAAAAGGAAAATAAGCTATGTTGTACATTCCCAGCAAGCCAACTATGGCTCTGGATGCCATACTTCATATATTTAGTCTCAGGCAGAAGCAACTTCACCTGAATAAGCAGCAGCTAAAAAATAGCATCATTTGAGTCTTATTATGAAGGCTAATCGCAAATTTATTTTCTTAAATCTGTTTTGATTAAGAACAGTCCTCTGGCTTTCGTTGGAATTGATCTCAAAACGAACCCATACTGTGAGTCCTCAGCACAGGAAGGACATGGATCTGTTAAGAGTGAGTCCTGAGGAGGCCACAGAGATGATCTGAGGGCTGGAGCACCTCCTGTATGAGAGAGTTGGGGTTGTTCGGCCTGGAGAAGAGAAGGCTCCAGGGAGACCTTAGAGCAGCCTCCCCGTACTGAAAGGGGCTCTGGGAAAGCTGGGGAGGGGCTCTTGATCAGGGAGTGCAGGGACGGGATGAGGGTGAACGGTCTTAAGGTGAAAGAGAGGAGATTGAGATGGGATCTTAGGAATAAATGTTTTCCTGTGAGGGTGGTGAGACGCTGGCACAGGTTGCCCAGGGAAGCTGTGGCTCCCCCATCCCTGGAGGTGTTCAAGGCCAGGTTGGATGGGGCTTTGAGCAGCCTGATCCAGTGGGAGGTGTCTCTGCCTATGGCAGTGGGGTTGGAGCTGGATGCACTTTGAGGCCCCTTCTGACCCAAACCATTCTATGATGATTCTATGCTTTCTTTATCACATCTGTTTTGTCCTGTCCTTTAAGCTTTCACCATAAAGTTTTAACACCAATAAAAACAGGGACTCTGGAAATAAACTCACTTTCAATAGCAAGAAAATCCCAAATGGTAAGCCACTATCATCATGAATTTTGGATGTGAGAAAAAAACCACAGGGATTTAACTACAAACTAAGTTTCAGAAATTATGAGCTGCCTCTTTGTAAGCAACTGCCACCGCATCTTCACCCCTCACCTCCCACCCCACAATCTCTTTCCTCTTCAGGCAAAACGTCCACATTTTGGAAGCCGCCCAGCACTAAACAAGGCAGCACCCACTTCATTTTGATATTCAGCCTTCATCTGCAACCCAGCAGCCTGGCCAGCTCACAGCACCTACTGCACTGCAGACACCAGCAGCCCAGCAATCTGCTTTCTATTACAGACTACGCTACGTACAGATGGAGTTCATTAAAATAAGCACTGTGGCAAAAAGCAAACTATTCACACGATAGCAGAGGGCTGCAGCTGTCGGCCCACTCAGCCATCTCCACATAACTCTCATAACTACAGTGTGTAACACAAGCCTTCCTTACTTGTTCACCTCCCTGCAAGGGAATGACTGCAGGAAACATCCTCTCACCCTTCCCATCCAACAGCAGCAAGGGTAAAGAGAGCAAATTGGGTTTGAGATGATGTAAATAACTTACCCTGCAAGCCCTCACCAATCCAAGCAGAGATGGGAGTGTGCCCAGAGGAGAGGACAAAGATGGTGAAGGGGCTGGAGCACAAGTCCTATGAAGAGCAACTGAGGGAGCTGGGGTTGTTTAGCCTGGAGAAGAGGAGGCTCAGGGGAGACCTTATTGCTCTCTACAACTCCCTAAAAGGAGGTTGTAGTCGGGCAGGGGTTGGTCTCTTCTCTCGGGTGACCAGTGACAGAACAAGAGGACGTGGTCTCAAGCTTTGTCAGGGGAGATTTAGGCTTGATATTAGGAAAAAATTCTTCACTGAAAGGGTGATTGGCCATTGGAATGGGCTGCCCAGGGAGGGGGTGGAGTCATCGTCCCTGGAGGTGTTTAAAAACAGACTGGATGAGGCACTGAGTGCCATGGTTTAGATGACGAGTGGGTGCTGGTGTTGGGTCATAGGTTGGACTCGATCTCGAAGGTTTTTTCCAACCTTGCGATACTGTGATGGGAGATACTAGCATTGACCCATCCTGGCACGAAAATTCTGTAAGGAGGGACTCTAGGCTCGCCTCTACCTACACAGAAGACTTTGTCACACAGTCACACTGGGAGAATGAGGGGGGAAAATTTAGGTGAGAGTTCTGTTTAATTTTAGAAACCTACCTGCACACCCCATCCCATGAAACACAAGAGGCCAAAGCTGTGGGACCTTAAAAGCCCTTCTTTTTGCCAAGCACACAAAGTCTTTGCTTTCATGAGAGGCAAAGCCACTCTCACCTCAATGCTACTGAAAGTGCAGTGTTGAAAAGCCAGATCCTGTCACAAAAAGCAGCTTTGAAAGGTCTCGGACCTTCTAGGTCACTATAAAGCTACAATTTTACAGTGATTAGGAGAGTTTACACTGAATATTATCTTTTACAGTCCAGAAATTCAACACTATAGTTACACCTAGCACATCTACTATTATGAAATCATTCAATTCAATGATTAATTTTAGTGCACAAGCTACATAAACCATTTTATTCCCTCAAACTAGAGGTATCACTAGAATTTTCGCCAGAAAGCTGCCACTTTCTCTGCGAGGCCTTGTTTTTAGGTCACAGTTCTGCCAGAGCCCATTAGTCCTCACCAACATCACAACTTAATCTTTACTTCTCTAGCATGCAAGTACCTTTAATTATATACAGAGAATATTTATAAGGTTATTAACGTTGATTAGAAGAGTCAGAAAGGTCTGTAGCAGTAATTAACAGTACAAATCAAAGCTCTAATTTTTCTGAGTTGTTTTTTTCCCTATAAAGAATCAGAATTGCTCAGGATGATGGAACTACTTCACTGAATAAATGAGCAGCTGAAACAGGTAAACACGAGCGTCTATGTAGACAAGCTTTATCATCCAAATATGAGTCTATACTTCCTCTCCTGTTCCAGCAAACCCCAAAGTCACTTGGAGATAACAAATGGACTTTTGAGAAAGCATATTCTCTTTATAGAAACCATCTACCTCCACACGTTTGGACCACAACTGATAATTTGTAGCAATGAGGGATTCTAATTTTTAGCTTCAGAGCTACCCCCAAGTGACATCTGACTGACTGCAGGCATCAGAGGTCTACAGGGTGACTGTAACAACAGGAAAAGTAGATACTGTCACCTCTGAAGAGGATGAGAAATGGGGGACTTGCAAAGGAGGGAGGCCACCTGGAGATCTCAAACTGGTAGTGCAGAGACTGGTCAGCTGGAGCTCACAGAACGGTTTGGTTTGGAAGCGACCTCAAAGACCATCCAGTTCCAACCCCCCTGCCATGGCCAGGGACACCTCCCACCAGACCACTCTGTTCAAGATCCCATCCAACCTGGCCTTGAACTTCCAGGAAGGGGGCATCCACAACTTCCACGGGCAACATGTGTCAGTGCCTCAAGACCATCAGCATGCAGACTTTCTTCTTAATGTCTAGTCCATGCTATGTACGGATTCACTGTCCTGAAGTCTTCACTCTCACAGACCCAAACCTGCAGCACTTCTATCTGGTTTCACCCTATGACTGCACTGATACCGCATCCAGGAGGTGTCTTCAGAGCCTCATGCAGAAGCCCTCAGAAACATCTGAACAGCAAGAAGCGTGACGAGTCCCTCCTCTTTCAGGTGTGTGAGTCTTCTCGGCTCTCACCAGTCATTTGCAATCTTTGACAGAGCTCTTAGATCAGACAGCCAGGGGTTGCAACATAATCTTACAAAAGAAATTAGCTGAAGTTTCAGCCTTCCTACATGGGGGGAAAGACACAACTGCAATCACAGTGCAAAGCTCTGAGTAGTTTTTGACTGTCATTCAGTCTTTTTACTAGAAGTAAAAAGGGCTCTGAGGAGACCTTAAAGCAGCCTTCCAGTACTGAAAGGAGCTACAGGAAAGCTGGGGAGGGGCTCTTGATCAAGGAGTATAGGGATAGGATGAGGGGGAATCGGTTTAAGCTGAAAAAGGGGAGATTGAGATGAGATCTTAGGAAGAAATGT
Organism: Tapera naevia; assembly: GCA_033556795.1. Classification (NCBI taxonomy): domain Eukaryota; kingdom Metazoa; phylum Chordata; class Aves; order Cuculiformes; family Neomorphidae; genus Tapera; species Tapera naevia. The sequence goes on along the minus strand of JAUMJJ010000195.1, from coordinate 1,245,242 downwards.
TTTCCTGTGAGGGTGGGGAGGCCCTGGCACAGGTTGCCCAGAGAAGTTGTGGCTGCCCCATCCCTGGAGGTGTTCAAGGCCAGCTATGACCTTGCCACCATCGCTTGCACACACTCCCCAAAGCCAGCTTTGCCACTGAGAGCAGGAGTAACAGATGAAGCTGATAATTCTGTTCCTGAACTTTACCAGGATGCTTTTCTATCTCTTCTTTTCCAAAAGCTCTTTGAGACTCCTGCTACACAGCCACGGTCTAAGGCTGCTACAATTAGGATTAAGAGAAGAGCCACGATGCCAAAAACCTTGGATGTGAGGAAATTACTTTGGTCCAAACACAGTGATAAAAGGTACAGTACGTACAATGCAGCCAGAACTATTAAGAGTCTCTTGGCTTGTCCTGTCTACACTTTCACATCATTCATTAACTCATAAGTCCTACTGATTCTCTTCTCTGAGATTAAATATTTAAAGTTATCTAGTATGAACTTGCCAAACTCTGAGGGGGAAGAGATGTGATGGACACCACTTCTCAAATGCCTACTGGAAAAAAAGATGTATTAGAGGAGCACAAAAGGTCATTTTCTCTAAATTTTATTAATAAATCTGTATTGCTCTTAAATATATAACTATCTTCTACAAATATCATAGTATCATGATACAACATCCATCGTACTAAGGACTCATAGTCACAGCCAGTAGGTCCAGTGCAATATTTCTGACCTCAGGCTGTGGTTTATAAAGTGCAATTCCATCCAATGTAATAATTTTTGAACAGATTTCAGATGCTAAAGATCAACACCCTCCCTAGAGGTGTTCAAGGCCAGGCTGGATGGAGCTTTCAGCACCCTGATGCAGCGGAAGCTGTCCCTGCACATGGCAGGGGGGCTGAAACTGGATGATCCTTAAGGTCCCTTCCAACCCAAACCATTCTGTGATTCTATAACATTAGAATAAAGCCATCCAGACAAGGAGATAGGTGAAGAATTGGCTGCACCAAGGGTAACTTTCCAACAAATTTATGCCAATAATAATTCCTTAGTTTTGGCTCCCTGTCTTGCCACGTTCAGGCATGGAAAGGCAGATCTTATACAACAAAAAAGGCCTTTCTTGTAATGCTATCACTGATGTGCGAGATGCTTAGTCCAAAATGGTGTCACAGATCTCTAATCTGTTTCAGAAGGCAATTGCAAATTAGCCAGCAACACCTACAGCTAGAAAAGCTCTGCCACCTGTGTGTGACCCTGACCTGGAGAGAGTGAGCAAGTTCACATTTTGACCTACTTCTTCCAAAATAACTAGTCAGCACATTTCCAGTACTAGGGCAAAATGCAAACTGCAAAGAGATAAAAAAGGAAAAGAAAAAAAAGAAAAGAGACCAGTTTTCCTGCCCTCTGAATTCACAAAGAAGTTATTATTTTTCTCTTGTAAGGAGTTAACTTTGCCATCTGATCGCACGCATGAGTCAGTGGCAGGGAGGGGAAGATGACAGAACCGTTAGGACAGGAAGCTCATTCCTGTGACACTCTGCTCAGCAAAACCACAGGCATCGCCCCGGCAGAGCTGGTCACCCTGCCAGAGCCAGCATTGCTTCACCTCTCAAACGACAGGAAACGGCTCAATGAGGGAAGTGATTGCTTAGAATCATAGAATGTCCTGATTGGAAGGAACTCACACGGATCATCCAGTCCAGCTCCTGTCCCTGTACAGAACAACCCCAATGTTCACACCGTGGGGCTGAGGGCATTGACCAGGTGCTTCTAGAATATTGTCAGGCTGTGGCTGCTTCCCTGGGGAGCTGTTCCAGTGCTCCACCACCCTCTGGGGGAAGACCATTTTCCTAATGTCCAGCCTAACCCTCCCCTGGCACATCTTCCTGCCATTCCCTCAGGTCCTGTCATTGGTTGCCAGAGAGAAGAGCTCAGTGCTTGCTCCTCCTCCTCCCCTTGTGAGGAAGCTGTAGATAGCAATGAGGTCTCCCCTCGGTCTGCTCTCCTCCAGGCTGATCAGACCAAGTGACCTCTACAGTTTCCCCTCTAAACCCTTCACCAGCTTCATGCACTCCTCTGGACACTCTCCCATAGTGTGATGTTCTTTTTATCCTGTGGCGTCCAAGACTGCAACCGGTGCTCAGGGTGGGACCACACCAGTAGAGTGGGACAATCCCCTCCCTTGTCTGGCTGGCAATGTCGTGCTTGATGCACCCCAGGGCACTGCTGGCTCGTGTTCAACTTGTCATCAACCAGAGTCCTCAGATCCCTCTCCAGAGGGCTTCTCTCCAGCCTCTCACTCCCCAGTCTGGATGAATATCCAGGGTTGATGTGGTCCAGGTACTTGGAAACTAAGAAACAGAGGATAAAGGTGCACCATAACTGGGTTCTGCTTATATGTCTACACTGGTCAGGCAAGACTTAGGACTGTTTCCACCCCGTCATCTCTTACAGAAGGGCAACTGCTTTCCCAGTGCACTGGACGGACCTGCAGCATCACGCTCCCTCCCTTAATGATGCCCAGACAAGGCACAACTTCCAAGGAGCTGTCAAAATCAACATCAGTGCATTGCTCTCAAAGATACTTTAAGGCATCAGACTCATCCCTCCTTTTTCTTCCCCTCCTTTTACATGATCACCAACTTATTTCTGTCTTGTTTTCTCCTTCAGAATAAGCACTGCAGTTGCAAAATGTGGCATCGGACCACCCCTGAAGCACAGATTTTCCTATTGTGCTCTGCCAGATCACTTTGTTCTCGGTTTGAGTCAATCTCCAAGTGAGGGAAGTTCCCCCTCCATCTCCATTCCACACATAACCCTTTCCCATGGAATTTCCAACAACGCTATGGTAGAAAAAGCCACCACACAACAGAATAAAACAGGCTCTTGGCAGTTTTCTGCACTCCACTAAAGTGCAACAAAAAAAAAAAGCTGAAACTTTATTTGATGAGCTTAGAATATTCCATAATGAAGACAGCTGATGTGAGGATGAGCGTATGCAAATGAGAAAGCAGTCGCACAGAACACTGATTATCTTTTAAAAGCAGTAACATTAAAAAGCATTCAAGCAAAGCAAACGCCGAGTACTCTGACATCTGACTACTGAGGCATTTGATGACGCTACCAGGACTTTCTCTCATGCCCCTGAACTAGCCCATTTCTAAAATTAGCACTCTGCTACAAACTCAAGACTTCTAGGAAGTTGTAGGATATTTTCCTTGCCTTGGGGTTTCATTTTTATGTCGACAATCCCAAGGCACAAACAGCAAAACAGGATGAGGAGATAAACCAACAGAGTGCAACTTCCTTGCTGTGCAGACTCAACTCTCAGTCTGGAGAGCTTTCATTTAAGAGACTTTTATACTGAAAGCTTGATTTGACTTTTTTTAATGGGAAAAAGAAGTGTCGTGCTCCAGCTCCATTAAAACTTGAGAAAGAAGCAAGGATGCTTTGAAGCCTTGATTGAGCTGCAGTGTTGTACATGGCAGGAGCAGGGCCAGGCTCCTAAATGAATAGCCTTCCAGAATCAAGGAATCCCAGCATCTCACTAATCAAACACCACTCAGGAAGAAGAATCATGCACAAATAATTACTTCTGTCCTTCAGAGATAAAGTTTGAATTCAGCAGAATTAAGACCAGCAGCTGATGAGCAAGAGCACAGAAGTTGGCCAAGAGCCATCACTTTAGGGAATAAAACTATTTATTGCAGACTCCCACCCAGCCAAAGTATTTTCATGCACTATAAAAACAGGTCTGGTTTAAGAACTATTGTGCAAGAAAAGTTGCTTCAAATTAATAATTAAGAAAACAGTATACTGTCAACAAGAGCTGTTCTATTCTGCAAAAACAGATCTCATTTTTGTACTTTCCAAGGTGTTCCCTGTACAATCAGGTCACACTTCAGAAAGAACTCGCTGCAATGCTACAGAATTGGAAATTCAATCCATTTATGCAACTGCCCTGCTTTGGTAGCATTAGGATGAATATTCCATCTCTTTGCACCCAGTCTGCCAGTACTCCCATTGCAGAACTGAAGACAGTCTGACAATAATTAAACAAATAAACCACATAACTACCCTATGAGCCATTTCTAAAGCAAGTATAGAATATTTTGATGGAAGCAATTCAATCTGTGAGGTTAAATATCTGGATTCCCTTTATTTGCCACACTACACTTTCCTTCTTTTTCTCAGTGCTCATCAACAAGCCAATCCAGCCAGAGTAACCACTTACTGCATCACAAATGGAATTCTGTCAAGCTTAGCACATTAAAGAGAGGAGCAGAAGTGTGCTGTTTCTATATTTAACGCGGCTATCTGGCGCACAGAATGTCTGAATGATATGGCCTGCCTGATGCTGAATGTGAGTTCTCCTGGGTGGGGGAAAGACTGAGGTCTTCCTTTGGACTTCCTTGAGAATGTTATGCTGTGCTTTGGTGATTTCAAAGTAACAGGAGTGCACGTAAAACAGAAATACAAATAGGATCCAGTCTTTAGAAAGACTTGCCGCACTGACCACTTGCACTTCACTATTTAATTTCTTCAAGCCAGCAAAAGCCTTTCTTAAACCATGTCACTTAAAGCAGCAGAAATAGAGATTTGAGCACTTAAGTACACAAAATAATTCAGGAGTTATGAAGCTAAACCACACAGAGCATTATCTGCCTGCTACCTTAGGCTGCAGCATCAGATCTTGTCAGCATCGGCTCAAGAGGCCTTTGCTTCCTTCCTCTCTCCTTTTCATTTTCAAAACAACATACCTAAATGCATCCAAAAACCTAATAGAAGATTGAGGGGTTTATCCTACACAGAAATAAACACCAATGCCATGATGCAGTCCATAACAGTAGGCAAGATGACACTTGGATTTGCAAGGCCACTAGGCAGAATTTCCTGCCATTGCCCATGGTCTATGTTCTTGGAACATCCTTAAGTTAATGCCAAAAATTCAACTGAAACATATTTTTGTACTGACAATACTTTATAACGTGTGTCTCTGGCATCTGGTAGCACTGCCCACTGAGCACATCATAGCGACTCCGTGTTTCAGGTGCTACACTGCCTGTTCTCTCAAAGAAAACACCTGAAAGTGTTCATTCAGCCTTACTTTCCCAGGCTGAACAATCAAACTCAGTCATATGGATACTGTACTAACAGTCGAAATCAGCACTATTTAAACTCTTAGGGAGTCAAAGTAATTATTATATTACCTATACCAAGCACTCATGATAACTGTTTTGATCTTCAGTTCTACAACTTGTTGCCAGCAAGAGGAAAATGTGTTACGATGCCTGATGTAAGCTGCTATGGTAAGACAGATGTGCAAAACCTACCTCTGAAAAACATTAAATGCATTTGTTAAAACAAGGGATAGTGCCACAGAAGCTACTCAGAACTGTGGACACTCAATACTGCTTGAGCACTCTCTCAAAAAGTAAGCCCAAGACAACTTTTTCACTACTAAAAAGTTATAATATGCACTCAGTGGCACTTTTCTTTCCCAGCCATGTATTTGAAAACAGACATTCTCCTCCGTTCTCAAGTAAGAACCTTTTGCCCTGGAAAGGGCTGACCTCAACTTCAGGATATTAAAAAAATTAAAGTACTTAGCTGTATGCAGTAATTTATAAGTGGGAGTTAAAAACATAAACATTCAAGTATCAGCTCCGAAGAGAGGGTTCAATCCTTGTTTGCACAGCACTTTCAATATCTACAACATACATCTAATACACAAAATTTTTTCCCCACACCTTTGAAGTTTATTTCTGTTTTCTGCCAGAAAAAAGTCAGAAACATCAGACCACTTCAAGTAATAATGTTAACAATAACGATGATGATGATGATAATAATAACATCCTTAAAGCTACATTCCCACCTGGCTTCAAGCAAACGGAAGACATAACAGATTCTTACATGTAATGCTAAGATTCAAAACTGTAGATGACCTTTAGTGCACCTTTCCATGGGTGGAATGTTCTCATCCACAAGCAGATTTAATCAAATTAGCTCATTAGACCGATTAGGGTTAATAAAGCAATCTGGTAACAGACTGTTTTATAGTGTTTACAATATGATGTTTTGTTGGACTACAGTGTAAGCGTTACAAGTTGCACGGTGCTGTTTTTCATTACCTCTTCAACTACACTGACTTTACATGAGATTTAAAAAAGGACCTGGAGTCACCGTAAGACCACAAGTCTCATATATAAATTGTATGGAGGACCCTACCAGAGACATCACCAGACTGGTTTTCTTTTATATATAACACATACACATGTATTTACCACATAAAAGAGAATTACTATAAAAAATTTTCACTTGTTTTCATGCTCCCTACTACTTCAGTCAAGCACTGGACAGTTTGTTATGTGTGTGCACAAAGTGTTTGGGGACTGCTAGGTGGGAAAGAGTCGCATGTGATTCTTCCAATTGTACCACCTTCTTGTGGAGAGGCTGCACTTCCAATTAACCTGGATCTTCTGCTCTAATAAATGACCCATCATTCTCCCTCAGGCTACCAATATTCCAAAAGAAGAGCCAGGACACTGCAAATACAACCTAAAATCCTTCATTTATAACATCAACCAAAGAAATGCCAAAACCTGCCTGAGCGAATCCAATTTAAGGAAAAGCATCAACATCCAGAGAAACCAGCTGAAAAAAAAAAAGCCTGGTGAGCTTGCCTTTTCCCACTAGCTCTCGCAGCTGTAACCCAGAGCATGGATAACAGCTTCTGCTGCATCGTGCTTCACCACATCTTCTGTCCTTCAAGCACGAACATCAGAGTTCAGACATTTAGTAACAGCACTCTAACCGTGTTCCTCCCGGAGAGGAGCCAAGTGCCGCACTCAGTTTGCAGGAAAAGCACACAGAGGAAACTTCACTGATGAAGTGGGTTTGAAAATTCACGTTTCTCAAGGAATTTTAAGAGAGTTGTCAAAAATAACTTTAAAAAAAACCCCGAATCACATTATCCTCCAATATCTCCCCATTGCAACCAACTCAAAAATATTTTATCTACAAGATACTCTTACCTGGCTGGTGGAGGGGAGTCATCCTCTCATGCTTGCTATCATTCCACAACCCATTCCCTCGTGGGAAGAGGAATTCCCAGAGAGAGCCAGGACACGTCAAGGCAACTTGCCTTGAGGGAGACACTGCTGAGCAACCCATCAACTCGGATTAAAGCTAAAAAAACAGTGCTGTTTAAGAAATGATTGGACAGCTTTTGCGTGGGGGTGTGACAGGATTACCGTATCCAAACCGGGTCTGAGCTGTAATGGATTACCTGGAGAACGTGCTGTCATAGTCCTTCCTAACAAGCGAGTTCAGTGTGGAATGCACCACCAGACTGCACACACTGCACTCAGCTGTAGAGGAAAAATTACCTTCATGGCTGTTTACTGGAGTTCTTGACACCAAGGAATACCAGAAGGGCAAGGGAGGGGATTCTCCCTCTCTGCTCCGCTCTCCCAACCCACCACCTGGAGTCCTGTGGCCAGTTCTGGAATCCCCAACATAAGAAGGATATGGAACTGTAAGAACAGTTCCAGAGGAAGCCACAAAGATGTTCAGAGGGCTGGAGCACTTCTGCGATGAGGACAGGCTGAGAGAAGAGAAGGCTCCTGGGAGACCTTAGAGCAGACTCCCAGTATTGAAAGGGGCTCCAGGAAATCTGGGAAGGGACTTTTTACGAAGACATGTAATGGCAGAACAAGGGGAACAGCTTTAAATTGGAAGGGGGACATTAGGGAGAAATTCTTCATGAAGAGGGTGGTGAGGCCCTGGCACAGGCTGCCCAGGGAAGTGGCGGCTGCTCCATCCCTGGAGGTGTTCAAGGCCAGGCTGGATGGGGCCTCGAGCACCCTAATCCAGTGGGGGGTGTCCCTGCCCCTGGTGGGGATGGGCTGGAAGTGGATGGGCTTTTAAGCCCCTTCCAACCCAAACCATTTGGTGATTCTATGATTCTAAAATGAAAAGTGATGGTCTTTGTTTTGCCCACTGCATTTATAACAATGATTCTGTATCAACAGGTTAAGATATAGAGCAGCTCTCCCTGGTCAGGGTTGTTCTTCGCTTGCTCCTTTTTCCCTAACAGTCAATACCACCCATCAGATATGATCATCACTTTATCCTCAGTCTCACATTCTATGTAACACTCAAATTGCGTCGATCAAGCAGTTTAATGTCAGGAATGGCTGTGACTGAAAAACGACAGGTAACGACAAGTGGTGAGAGAATGGGATAAACAGCAACTGCTTAGGCCTTTGAGAACAACATTCCATCAGAGGGAATTAAAACGAATGCCCAAGTCCGTTAAGGTTTGCTACCAGCTCCTGAGGTGCTCCAATCAATCTTAGAAATGTTGTACATGAGGTTTTATACCTGATCACTGTATTGACAAAGAATCATAGAAAGCTTTGGGTTGGAAGGGTCCATGAAGGTCATCCCTGCAGTGAGCCCTCCACTGGATTAGGCTGCTCAGAGTCCCAGAGCTCATATCCAAGGTGTTAGACTAACTTTTTGGCACACTGCATTGATTTTACAGTGGGCAGGCTGAAAGAGCAGAACTGTCATGCCAGCAGCACAGGTCACAGACCTCAGAGAAGCAACTCTATGTAGCACCAATCTCGACAAGAACCTTGCTTCTGTCTTACCAGCTTGAGCCCTCCCAAAAAATCCCATCAGGATAGATTACTGCAAGAGCATCACCCACTACAAACCCATTGATCTTTATTTTCTAATGCTAAATGTGTAGTTTGCTTGGTTAGACAACAAATGCTGGGTTGCCAGATACCTTTCTGCTAGCCTGAAGATTGTTGTTAAGCCTGACAGGATATATTTATTCCATCAGTGATACAGAAGTGTTTCACCAGCACACACAGAAAACCTTTCTTTCCTTGCTCTCGTTCGCGAAATAATGATTTCTTTTTTCCCCAGGGTAATTAGACAAGAACATACAAATATTACCAAAAACACTGTGTAATTCTCTATAAATAAAACCCCAACATTCTCTACATACACCAACATTATCCCTTCTGTCCACACACAAGCGTATTATTTCCCACAGCCCCTGGATTTCTCTGCAGTTCATGTAAAGGTTGGGTCACATCCCCATTTCAATGAACTCATTTCACATCAGGGCAGATTTAAATTTCATATTTAATAGACAATGGAATAGCATGACCTTTGGGCGTCACAAAAAATGTCCCAAAAGCCCACTTGAATTTTCAACAGATGTCAATTCAACGTATTTCTCACAGTAAATCCTCTTAGAGCTCAGCAACACATTCAGCAAAGGAAGAAAATCACAACCAGCACACACACACTTCATGTGGGAGAAGGGATATTTTAATTAAAACAGCTTATGGGAAACACAAAGCTGCACAGCAAAGCAATGGGGCTGCAGACTACTAAAATTTAAACTGATTTATTTTCTAAAAACACAAAGTTATATCTATTATTTTCCTAGCAACTCAATCGAAAGAACTCCAAATTTGCAACCAGAGGGAAAGAAGTGATTACACAAATAAAAACCAGTTAGCTGTTATCTTTTACTGTCAGCAAAAGCAAATACGATGTCATGTTTCCACATGAAGACTGGAGTGCATTGGCACCAGCATGAACAGCCACGTCTGAAATACCTCAATTGAAAGCCATGTGTGTTTTAAAAGGGAAAAAATGTGAGGCTACAAGAGTCTGATAGGAGACCAGAGCCCAGGGATTTTTCCACATGTGAAGCACACCAAGAGCCTTTCCTTGCTCTCTTGTCATCCTAGTATGTCAGCTGATAAATGCTCCATAATTAGAAGACCCAAGAGGGGATGCCTGAAACCCATCTGACCTGAGGGAATGAGTTTAAAAACCTGACCCAGCTTTTAGCATGCCAGATACTCCTGGGTTCCATGGCTGTCTATTGGAAGAGCCTGGCAAAAGCAGACAGAAGAGACAGGCTCAACTAAATTTGGTATTCAAACGTGGGATTAGGGAAAGGATATTTTGAGACACAGGAAGTACTTAAAAGTGGAAGGCAAAGAAAAAATATATTAAATTTAAATCAGATACTGGTGAAGGGAAAGGGGGCAAGATATGCAAGAGCAGGGACCAAGAGGGAAGAAACATTGCTCCTTCACGTTCTCCATCTTCACAGAACTCTGTGCTTGAGGCATCAGTGGGATTGGGAGAACAGTCTGCACAGTCACCAGCAAGACTGCTCGCACAGAGAAATCACCACTTTGTTGCAGGCAATATTAAAATTCAAGCCACTGACCAGCCAGCTAAACCAGTAAACGCACAAATAACCTGCTTTTGTGGAACTCTGTTCCAGTAAGCTTTTCCATTCTCAGAAGGATAAATCAATCTGATGCTAATTACATCTAAAAACTGCAGGTCAGGGTAGGAAAAAGCCAATGCTGAGAATCTATTTTTGATTAGCCAGAAGCAGCAGGAGATACCATCTTGCTTCTTTCTGTGATAGAAGTTTGAATACAAATTGAACGATCCACTCTCATTCACACAAACCTTCCAATAGCTAAGCAGAAAGAAAAACATTGCTCTGAGAGTTAACTATCATTTTTGCATTTCTTCACGGGCCAATGATAACAAGCACTGCCCTACCTAATCACCAGGTACTAAAAATAAGAACACAGCAGTGGTGAGGCACCTGGCAATTTTGGTTTTGCAAAGGTTCTGATTTCTTGTACAGCAAAGTATAACCATAGAATCACAGAATGCTTTGGGTTGGAAGGGACCTTTTCAGGCCATCCAGTCAACCTCCCCTGCAAGAGCAGAGACATCTTTAACCACATCAGGTTGCTCAGAGAGCCATCCAAGCTCACCTCGAATATTTCAAATGTTTCCAGGGATGGCACATCTACCACCCCCCTAGGCAACCTCTGCCAGTGTTTCACCACTCTCACAGCAAAAATTTCTTCCTTATATCCAGCCAAAATCCACCCTCCCTTAGTTTAGAGCCATAACTCCTTGTCCTGTGACAACAGGCCTTGCTAAAAAGCCCCTTCCCAGCTTTCCTGCAGCCCCTTTCACTACCAGTAGGCTGCTCTAAGGTCTCCCCAGAGCCTTTTCTTCCCTAGGCTGAACAACCCCAGCTCTCACCCCAGTAGGTCTCAGGGTAGTGGCCTGGCACTGCAGGGACCCATAGGGACCAGAGAGGCACAGTCCCCTCTGCCCCAGCACCCCAAGACGAGGCACAGTCCCCTCTGCCCCAGCACCCCAAGACAATCTCTAACACTAAAGTGAAATCCAAACATTTTCTCAAAGGGCACAGGAGCTCATGTAGCATCAAAAAAGTTGACAGCACCCAATGTTTTTGCAAGTACAGTGCCAGGATTAAGCTGCATCACAAAAGAAATCCTCATTTTGCACAAAAAAAAAAAAAAAGGAAGCAGAAGGGAGCTGTGACAAACGCACAACGAGCCAGAAGCAACAGGGAATGAAGAGGCTTCCTCACCACATCCGAGACTGGAACACAGCTCGGATTTGGCACTATCAGACCGCTTTCCCCGTCCACTGCCTCCAGCTCAGCTCTTAAATGCTGTGGTAGTGTTTAGGTGGATAAAACCAGAGCCCATGCCAAGCTGCTGGCTCACAGGCTGCAGGCAAACAGGAGGGCCAAGTATGTGCAGCTGAACAAATCCCTCTTCTCTTCAGATCACACCCAGGGTATTTTACTGAAAGGACAGCACGAAGCAATCAGCTTTCCAGGTCTAGGTCAGAACTCTTTAATGAGCAATTAGCTCAGATACTCATTTTTAATGGCACCGAACAGTATCTTAAGTCCTTAAATTAGTTATTTCAATCTATTCAGTGCAGCTTCCAAATCAGAATGAGTCACTCAAGGTTTCAGACCACAGTTGTGCCATTTATATGCAATTATACTCAACACCCAAAACATCCAGTTTTCCTTAACCCAGAAACAGCTAATTTTGTCAAAACTTCCAATTTTTAGGTCTGACAATAAACTCTACATTTTTCAAAGGATTTGAGAACCCCCTCCACTTTATAATCTACACTCCAAAGGGGTACATGCTGTATTGGAAATTCACTTACAGGAAAAACACAGCACACTGTGATGAAGGAATGAAAGGGATTTCAGGCTGGATGCTGACGTGCAAGTGAACTCCCTCTTAGAGAACCACTAACTCATTTAAACAGGGATATACTCCTTTCCCCTCAGTTTTTGGGTTGGGCATACATCCACATCTCAAACCAAACAACCCTCAGTTTTGGAAACAGGGTTAGACTTCACTTGTGTGTTCTCCTCTCTCCATGCCCAAAGCTCTCAGCTGGTTAGACCATAAAACTGCTCCTAGCTCTCCTCATTAGGAAACAATTCCCAAGCCTTGCCCTCCACACTCCATGCCGCTTAGTTCAGTTTGTTTAACATAAGAATTGGAAATCCATCCAAATATTCACAGGAAATGTCCTGGCACTGGGGTCCAACCAGTGAGTACTCTAGGTAAGGAGAGCTGTCAAACCAGTACAGCAGTCACTTATGGCATGTTCCTCCCAACGTGGAAGAATTCCTTCTGCGCTTTTTCCCAGCCTCTGAAGACACAACTGCTGTGTGCTCCCTGTAGCCTCCAAAAATCAGTAGCTTTTAACAGCCTGACCAGAACTCCCATGTTTTCATAACAGAAAATCATATCATATGCACATTCACCTACTTGATGTCACTACACACTGCAAGCATTGCACGGCAACTGGACCAGCTCTTCGCAGGCAATTAAATCCTCCAAGTTCCTACCGGTGAGGTATCACCTTGTTTAGTATTTATTATGCCACACCAAGCTTTCCTTTCAACATTTAAAGCTTCTACAACCAGGCCTTTGAGAGTTGCCCATCATTTTTTGCTGCCTACCAGCAACAGTGGTGGTTCTCCATCCTCAAAGTATCCAAGAGTACCTGCAAATGAGCTCCAGCACATCGGACTACTCAGTTTAAGTGATTACCATCTAGTCTCCTTCTCCTGCAAGAGGTTACACTCCACGCAGGGCAGAGGATGAAGAAGCATACAGTAGCTCTTCAGCAGCAGCAGTTTACCTTTCAGCATCGTACCTTTAAGAGTGTAAAACAAAATAATGAGTAAAAACGTTGGGCTGGAATCTAGCGATCACAGTAACCTTGAACCGCAGCGATCCGCACCACAACACCTCATCTTGGTAAAAGCACTCACCAGGAATTGGCCAACACCAACTAGAAAGACTCAGACCAAGCCTACCCACATGGATGCTTTAAAATACATATTTTTGCATGATGGAATATTCTCATTTCAATACACACAGCAGTTATTTTTCCAGCTTTAGCTGGACAAGTTCTACAGCCTCCTTCTCATTCCCTAACTGAAGGAAGGTGAAAGGAGAGTGTCTTGGGAGTAGATGGTCACAGATGTCTTCCCATAAGAAGTCCTGAAGCATTTCCCTCATCTTTCCTGTGTGATAAAAGCCCAAACCCCAGCTGTTTCTCTACAGCATCTAAGGCCAGCTATTCACCTCCAGTAAAAGCAGGGTGATGAGCAAGAGCACCAGCTAACAGCAGAAGCAGAGGAACCTCCAAGACAAAATGACCATGCACTTTTCCCTTCCCAGAAGCACCTCTGGTATCTAAAAAAAGAGCTCTCAAAGCCACTTCTACAACTATCTGAACGAAAGTCTGGTTTCCTGCAGTTCCCTTCCCTGCACCCCCATTCCAAAGAGTGACTGACTTCTCCCCCAAAAACTATTTCAACACAAGCGAGACAACAGCTGATATTTCAGAGCTGCTATTTTAAGGTTTGCCTATGAGTGCTTACGCCTAGCTAGACAGATTCACTGCTCCTGGCAACCTGCTGACGACAGGAGCGACAAATACCTTGTCCCACAAGCCCAAAACGCAATGTGGATTACACTCCTTGCAACCAAAGGATGGAAAAATACCCGAAGGCCTTGCAATTACACTTGAACGCCAACTTTATCCAGCAACAGGTCTGGAAAAACATCCTTCTAGATGAGGTAATGATTACTATTACATCCTGCAGACAAGCTCTGCATCTGGGCTTGCAAAGAAAAAGGCTGGGCTTCCCATGCTGTTAATCCTAACAGTAGTCTATTGCTGGACTGAAATAGGAATCACAGTTCCTAAACAGCTGTTTCCTCGGACAGCGAGAGAACAGCTGAAAAGGACTCAGGCCAGGCATGGACACAAAAACAGACAAGTAATTATTTCAGATTGCAATAGACGTACTGGGAGGGAGATTGTACACTGGGACAGAGGCTACAATCACCCATCTAACTAAAATGAGATGGGGATTAAGATTTTTGTCTCGCCTCTTAAACCATGCAAAGCTGCTCCTTCATACATCTCCTTTGGGAAAGATTATAAGTGATGTCAATGCCATTTGTTGGCTATTTAGACATCAAACGTTAGGAAAACGGAGTGTTTGGCTTTGGAGAAGAGAAGGCTCCAAGGAGACCCAATTACAGCCTTTCAATACTTAAAGGGAGCTTATAAGGAAGATGGGGAAAAACTTTTTAGCAGGGTCTGTAGTAGTAGTACAAGCGCTAATGGTTTTAAATTTAAAGAAGTTTAGTGGTGGTGAAACACTGGCAGAGGTTGCCCAGAGAGGTGGTGGATGACCCATCCCTGGAAACATTCAAGGTCAGGTTGGACGGGGCACTGAGCAATGCGATCTGGTTGAAGATGCCCCTGCGGAAGGGTTGGATTAGATGGCCTGTACAGAGTCCCTTCCAACCCAAACCATTCTATGATTCTAAGAGCAGCACATTTTCTACATAAAATCATCTCAGTTTTAGAACAATCCTCCACGCCCTACTGGCGAGCACTGCCTACAAAGTCCTCCTTCCTATATTTAGATCAACGGGGTTGAGTCAAGCCCTCCATGAGCACCTCTTGCTTTCATAACTTTCTATTCTAGAAGAGAGATGTACAGCCAGGCACGCTATTCCAGATCATTTGTTCTCTTGGGCTGATACACTGACCCTCACAAAGGCAGAAAGTAATGAAATGAAAGCCAAGAACAAGCCATACAAAAGTTTCTAAAGGCTTCTCTTGGAATATCTATCTGGCTTACAAAGGTCTTCATGCATCTCTAATGCCAAATACTGCTCAAAAAAGTCCCACCACTACACTAACAAGGCACACGGATCTTGCCTGGGCACTGCCTAGTATATCCTGAGGGAATACACTGCTTTAAATGGTCTGGTTTGCATAACAGTTCAATAAAGTCTGTGTGGCTTGTGTACCCATAAATAAACATCAATCTTCCTTGCATTAACTTTTGACTTTTACCAAATTGCTTCCTTCTCTATTTATGCAGGTGACCCAAATTGTTGCATAAATAATTATCCCTCAAATGATGCCCTCAATTCAAAAGTCAGGGTTTTAAATTCCACGTACAACAATCACAGCACCCCTTCACTAGTCCTGAAACTCCAATTCAGGCTTTTGAAGTTACTTAGTTGGTTTCACCAACTTTTGAGCTGTTTCTAATCAGCTGCACTTTCTGCTCCTTCATAGGAGCGCAACATTGCAACTTTCGAACCACTAATACAAGTCAATACCCAAACTAAAAACTGCAGTTTATGGACTGTAAATTTGATTGTTTCACTGTTCATGCCAGTTATTTAAATAATAATTATATGTATGTCTAAGTACTCAGTGACAGTTCTTGAAACCCTGAAAGAGGCATACAGTGTATGAAGAGTGAAGTAACCCTCATAATATCACTTTCTTTACTATTAAAAACAAAGTTATGTTGCTTGAATTACTACCCTCACATTAATTGCTAAAGAGTTCTACTCTCTACATTGCTGGATGAAAAAGGGAGGATTTCTAGCAGAGATAACACGTGGCAGGATTGTTTTTCCTGAGCAATATAACACGCACGCGTTTGCAAAACAAGGTGTAAACGACTTTCCTCATAAAAACAAGAAGTTTACAACGACCTTGTTCTTCCTCATTAAAGAAGATAAAAGCCAGTAACTAATATCATCTGCCTAGATGAGAAATATCTCATTTACACAGTTGGCAGCTCCTCACTGGGCCTGCAAAATTCTTCCTGCTCATGTAACACTGAGCTATTACTGTAGCCAGCAAAAAAACACAAGGGAAGTCAGGAAAAACTAACAAGAAACAACGTCTCACGTTATCATACCAAACACACCCAACCCAAGCAGGAGGCCTGTCCAGGTAAGGTTTAGCAGCCCAGGACTCTGCCTTCCTGAACCTCACGTGCACCAGCCCCAGAGAACGGACAGATGACTGCCCGGGACACGCACGTGATTAATGCTGGCACAGACCTCCAGGAGTATCAAACTGCTGGATTTTGCAAACACTGCTGGCATGTATTCACAGAGAGGAATAAAATAGCCCCAGACTTTCCATTGACCTAAACACACAATAATCTACTGCCGTCAACACGAGCCTGAAAGCAGAGAAGCTCTGCTCCCATCTGCAAGAGCCGACACCTGGAAAAAAACAACCTCAGCAACACAAGACAGGTGTAAGGACAGCAAATCCCACGTGGCAGCCAAATGTGTCTGTTGGAAACAAGGAATACCATGTGCATGCTTTAACTATATTTACCTATTTGCCATCCATTTAATTACCATTAATGGCAGTTAGAAACTCAACAGCTAGATTTCATGGCATGGCACTCCTCTTTCCTGATGGGCAAGGTGATTTACAGGGATTGCACCTTCCACCTCCGCTCCAAACAGGTCTAGACAAGGTGACAAACTATTTGCAGTTGATCTAGCTCAGAAACTGCCTCAAACATTAAAAAAACTTACTACTGCTGCTTAACGTTACTAATACTGCTACTAAAACCCGTCACTACAGTCTGCTTCACTTTTACAATTTCCTTCCGCTTGCTCAGTGACTTCCTCTGAGAGCGTTCCCACATCCCGTGGGGTGAGGGCTGCCTTCTTCACTGCACAAGGCTCTGCTGATCTACGTGGGACTGATCACACACAGCAAGATGTCCTGGCTGCAAATTAAAAAAAAAAAAAAAGTGTGCTCCAAATGGCAGGAATTCAATAAGAGCATCTTTACAAGCCTTAATGTGTCCTTACAGAAGCAACCAGTACAGCAAGGGCTGTTGATTTTTCAAGATCTTATGACTACTATGAAATACAACAACTGGAAAGGGTCAAAGCAGCATAGTCCTTTTGGAGGAAAACCAAAAGCAGAGAAGATGCACTCACTTCAGCTTACTCCCAGAGATCCCAAGGTAAAAAGCACATCTGTGAATAAGTCTGGTTTGATCACTCTTGGGTTCCCACCTGAACATGACAAAATGAAATCCTAATAACTGGGAAGTGATCCTAATAACCCGTGTCTTACGGATAACAAAGGAAGATGAAAGGGAAGAGTGAAAGCCTATGCACAAACACAACAAGTCTATGCCTCAGCTTTGCCTAAACACCTGCAAGGAAAGCTGGAAGAGCCAAAACGTCAGTAACCCTTGCACCCACATCAACATGATTATTAGGAGGAGACAAAAGGCTTACTTTATACATTCAGGAGTTCTTAAATCATACAGAAGGATTCCTCAGGGTTCCCTTGCACAGAAAACGGGCAGTTAAACAACAAAACTACTACAAGTGCATAAAATCTGAGATAGAGTAATGCAAAGAGTTAAAATAACATGGGAAAATGCTGAACCTTGAACTTAGCAGTTCACAGTTTTACCATTCAAGGGAAAAGATACAAGACATACTTGAGTTGGGCTTTTTGACCAAATGGAGTTGTCCTTTAAACAATCTCCCCCCTAAAAAAAAACCCAAACACAAACCAACACAGTATTTGAAGCCTCAGACCACTTCACAATAGAGTGACAAGCAGTACATAAGCTAAAAAAAAGTGACAGCAGGAGAGAAAAGTGCAAGAGAGATGGACAACCTAGGTCCCATGTTATTACATCACAGCCAAGACGCCACTGTGGAATTTCAACCCTCATCCCAAAGCAATTCCTAAGATGCTATCATGACTCAAACTCTAATAGAGAGCACAACCACTCTTACTTGCTATGCTACATCCAGGACATGAGACATTCTTGTCCTCCTACCTCAAACTCCATCCCTAGGCACTTTCCCACCTTCTCATCATACTGCCACAGAAATCTGGCCTGTGGCAATGTACTACCCAAATCACTCTCACAGAAAACAGGATACTATATTCTAAAAGTGCTACAAATCACTTAAGAATCATACACAAGATCAGTAAAGGCTTTCCACATCAGGGCTGACTTTCGTGATAATGTCCAATGTGCACGATGCCATGGCTAACTCAATCTAACACCTGGTCACCACCACAAATAAGTTGCACATGAGCATTCACCTCACCCTGCTGCAACTGTGATTCAGGAAAGGAAACCAGGAGAGACTTAAATCTCTTCTGGAAGAACAATTTATCTCATAACCCATCTTGGGGAGAGACTGAGACGAGATGGGGAGCAGACACACAGAGCCCAGGCTGAGGGGAAAAGGATGGCCAACGCCAGCAGTGGCCAGCATTCCATCAGCACAGAGACTGCTTAGGGATCTGGTTTAGTAGTGGACAGATACGATTGGACTCGATGATCCCAAACGACTTTTCCAACCAAATGATTCTGTGAGACACTGAAGGGCCACTAATTTCAGTCTTGGGCTGAGGTTGCCCAGCTCCCCGCTGGAAGAGTGTGGGAAGAAGGATGCAGAACAAGCCTCTTGAAGCCTTCTGGTTTACGGTTTATCCCTTGAATGTGCTTACACAAGCCCGAGTGGCTGCATCCTGGGTCCCAGTTACCAGCTCAGCTGCAGAACAAGCCTTATGCAGCATTCTGGCTCCCGATTTATCCCTTGGATGCTCCCACACATGCCCGAATGCCCATGCCCTGTGTCCCAGTCATCGGCACAGCTGCAGAACAAGCTTCGTGCAGCCTTCTGGTTTATGCTTTATCCCTTGGATGCTCCCACACAAATCCGAGCGCATGTGTCCTGAGTCCTGGTCACCAAAACAAGCCTCTTGCAGCCTTCTGACTCCCGATTTATCCCTTGGATGCTCCCACAAAAGCCCTGTATCAGCGTCAGCAGCACAACCCATGTCCCTGGCTGCCGGGCTGCGCAGGGAAGGGCTGGCAGCCCCATCCTTCTCACCAACAAACCCCTCAGTGCTTCCCCAGCATCGTTGACCCCGAAGGGAGGAATAGAGGGTTTATTCCCTTTTCCCCATCACTGCCTTGGGGAGCCGGGGGAATAGGAGGTGGAAGGAAGAAATGGGAGGGGGGTGGAAGGGAGAAGGGGTGGAAGGAAGAAAGGGAGGGAGAAGGGGGGTGGAAGGGAGCAAGAGGGAGGTGGAAGGGAGAAAGAGGAGATGGAAGGGAGAAAGGGGGAGGGGTGGAAGGGAGAAGGGGGGGTCTCTTCTGACCTCGCGGGCGATCTGGTTGAGCGCATCATCCTCCGCCGTCAGGCGCTCCCGGTTCGGCAGCCGCTTCCTCCCGGCCCCCTGCGTCCCCATGGCCGAACCGGTGCCGGTTCCTTCCCCGCTGTCCCCCCAGCCCTGCCGCCACCTCCGCCGGCGTGAGCAGCCCCGCAGCCCCGGTCCCGCCCCCCAAAGCGCGCATGCGCTGCCCCCCCCTTCCCCCAGGCTCGGGGTGGGTGGACTGGCACCGCCCCTGGTACCCCGACACGGGTGGGCAGGCAGGGATGCTCGACCTTACGCCGCGTGCTCCTCACGCCCCTCGCCACCCCCCCAACACGGGCGGGCAGGGTGGTCTGCCTGCCGTTGCACCCCACGCTCCTCACACCTCACAGCCCTCGCCACCCCACGAGGACGGGTGGGCAAGGGGAGGCTGCCTTGCCACCGCACCCCGTGCTCCTCAGCCTCTCCCTGCATCCACCTCACACCTCTGGTTCCCCCCAACACAGGTGGGCAGGGTGGGCCGCCTGCCATTACATCCCATCCTCCTCAGTGGCTCCTTCAGCCATGGACAACCTCTCTCTGCAGCCTTCTCACGCCCTTCTCCATCCCCGACACGGGTGGGCAGGGCGAGCAAACCACCATTGCACCCCGTGCCCCTCAGCAGATCCATCAGCCATGGGCAACCTCTCCCTGCAGCCTTCTCATGCCCCTTGCCACCCCACAAAGGCAGGGGAGGCTGCCTGCCATCTCACCAGGTGCTCCTCAGCTTCTCTCCGCAGCCATCTCACACCCCTCACCACCCCTGGCACGAGTGGGCAGGGTGTTCTGCCTACCATTGCACCCCACTCCCCTCAGCAGCACATCAGCCATGGGCAGCTTCATCTCATGGCTGCCTCATGACCCTTGCCACCCCTGGCATGAGTGGGCAGGGGAGGCTGCTTGTCATTTCACCCTGTGATCCTCAGCTGTGGGCAGAATATCCCTGCTTTCATCTCGTGCCCCTCGCCACCCCACAAACATGGGTGGGCTGCCTGCCATAACACCCCGTGCTCCTCACACCCCTCGCCATCCCTGAAGGTGGGTGGGCAAAGTGGGCTGCCCACCATTGCACCCTGTCCTCAGTGACTCCCTCAGCCGTGGGTAGCTTCATTCCATGGCCACCTCACGTCCCTGACACAGATGGGTAGGGAGGCTGCTCACTATTGCACCCCATACTCCTCACACACCTCGCCACCCCATGAACACGGGTGGGCAGGGTGGGCTGTCTGCCAGTGCATCCCATCCTCCTCAGTGGCTCCTTCAGCCACGCGCAGCTTCTCCCTGCAGCCATCTCACACCCCTCGCCACCCCACGAACACAGGTGGGCAGGATGGGCTGCCTATCATTGCACCCCGTGCTCCTCACACCCCTTGCCACCCCCCAACAAGGGTGGGCAGAGCAGGCTGCTCGCCCCCCTCACAATCCGTGTTCCTCAGTGACTCCATCAGCCATGAGCAGCTTCATCCTGTGGACCACCTCGCACTCCTCACCACCCCTGACCTGGGTGGGCAGGGCAGGCTGCCCGCTGTCACATCCCATGCTCCTCAGTGACTCCCTCAGCCATGGGCAGCCTCTTCCCATGCCCCGAGGGGCTGAGAAACCCCACGATACGGATGGGCAAGGTGGGCTGCCCACAATGGCACCCCGTATGCCTCACACCCCTCACAACCCCTCACCCGAGCGGGAAGGGCAGGCTGCCCACCATCACATCATGTCCTCCTCAACCTCTCCCCACAGCCCTGGGTCTTCCAGCCCCTGATAATCTCCCTCCCGAGGCCTCTCCACAAAGCTGATGAAAATATTCCTGAAATAGGGAGAACATCATCAGCTGTGACCCTCAGGGGGTTTCTCTGCCACAAACACGGGGGGAGCGGGGTAGAAACCCATCTCCACATGCCTCAAACCCTCACCCAGCCCCGTGGGATCCCTTCAGCCATTAATTTTCATGTTAAGCCTAAGTGGATGTGATTAATTCTAGTGTCAAATACACAAGTGCTTAATTAATTCACATTGACAAGGAGCATGTATTCGGGATTTCCTGCCACAGCCCTTGTAGCTCAATTCTCACAATAATGCCTTAAATATTCCTTAAATGAAAGTCTCCCCAGCTCAGGACACAAAACACATCAAGCAGTCTCCTGACAGAAAAAGGGCTGTAAAACCCACCCCCACGTGGACACAGACCAGCAACCTGCAGCTAGGCTTTATGACTTAATTCTACCATCAATTCAAACCTGGTAAAGGTGAAATGCAGCATCTGCCCGTGCTGGTCAGCCCAGTGCTTATCTGCCAGTTTTCACGTATAACGACCAAGATTTGAGTCATCTTCAAATTTAACACTGTCTCATGCATTTTAATATATTGTCCCTTCCTGTGAGAGAATAAAGCGATAGGTGGCTGTTTCAGGGAAAGAAGAAGAAACCCTAGTTTTAGCAGACCCCTCTTCCTCAAGAGCACATAAATGCCCTTCAGCAGTTCAAGGCTGGCACTTGTTCTTCAAAAATTTTGTTGCTTTTTATACAAGTGACATTGAGGCATCTATTTTCAAGATGCTTTTTTACTATGAGCATGGTGAGGCACTGACAGATGTTGCCCAGAGAAGTGGTGGCTGCCCCATGCCAGGAGGTGTTCAAGGCCAGGCTGGATGTGGCTTTGAGCCCCCTGATCCAGTGGGAGGTGTCCCTGCCCACGGCAGAGGGCTTGGAACTGGATGGACTTTCTGTTCCCTTCCAACTCAAACCATTCTATGATTTCCCTCTGCTCAGCACCCGGCAACGCTCTGTTCCAAACCAAGCAAGAGACTGTGCAGACCTTTGAGGTTTGAGCATTGACTTCAGCGCAGATTGAGAGCTCCTAATGAAATCCTCCTGATCAGCCACCCCACCAGGCAGCTCCCCTTCTCTCAGCCCTGGCATGTACAACCTGAATAGAAATCCCCCTGGTTTTGACACTTTTCTCCTGTTTAGCGTTGCTTTCAAGAGGGAACTCAAGTCCCACGATCTCCCTCACCCTGCCAGCACTCCAGCACTTGTTCAATGCCTATGACCTTCTTAGAGCTGTCAAATGCTCTCTTTTTCAGACAGTGTTTGGGCTCTGCATGCACTCACGTCACACTTGCTTTGGGAACCATGGCTCTTCTCTTGACCAGGTAGCAGCATTGCATTGATACTGCTTCTTTTGCCTGGGATTATTTACCTTTACAAGAAACAAACAGCTATTTTGTCAGCAGAAGCAGACAGATGAGTTCCCAGCCTTATTGGGCATTGAAGCAGGTGTCTCAGCCTGACATTCAGTGTCTAGCTTACTGTGAACCCCACACAGCTGGAAAAATCAACACCCACTCTGCAAAGCTGCAAGGTGACCTTAAAAGCAAGCTCTGACCCTACAACGGAGGCACAGCCTTGCTGTGTCTGGCTTTCCTAGATATCCCACAGGCTTCCCTTCTTCAGCCACCTCAGCTCCAACCTCATCTCCCCAAGACCTGGCTTAGCACTATCACCCTTTCAGGCTCTGCATAACTTAGTCCCTGAACCCTTATCCTTGCATTTGCCCCTGCCCTTTGAGGAATTCTGGCTTGAAGACAGGGGGCAGTGCCTTATTTTTAGGTCCGTGTTACCCAGGGATTTCAGCCACCTGTGCAGCTGCATCACTGTATCCATGCAAGGAATTTCCAGTTCAGCGGTGCCGTAGGATTTGCATTAGTGCTGTTTGCCTTTCTGGCTGGAAGCCTGACAGAGGCTTGGCCTTACAGCCACACTGAGGCTTGTGCCACGCAGGTTTGTGTCCAAAAAGCTGCTATTGAGAGGCCTCTGTTAAAAAGAAAAAAATAAAGAGAGAAATTAAAAAAATAAAGCAGAACAACTGGAAAAGAAGCCACTGAGTGACTGCAGTCAGGTTTCAAATCACACATTGAACATGGGCTGCAGTGTAAGGAATCCTTCTTTTTTCTTGCATTCCAGACACTTACAGTAATTTTTTCTTTTAATATAGCCAAAACAAGCCATTTTGTTATAAAAATACTGTACATACAGAATTTGTCCAACTATATGTGAAATAATCATTCAAAAACATTAGTTTTGGCTACGCTGTGCAGCGCAGTGAGTGCAGCTGAAAATGAAACACTGAAATGTACATTTCTTATTTTAACAAGCAACATTAAGTCGAGGCTCATTTTGTCTGAGAGTCCTAACTGTGATTAATGATACTTGGACAAGACTGAGCGTCCCGTGCCAATTTCAAAGGCTCTATTTTAAGAGCATAGTACGTACCTCATTCTCCAATATCCTGTGTACAAGGAGGCTGTTTCATGCAGAGCACACCCCAAAGACACAACTTCCCCTCTGTGCTGCTAGTTAAACCAAGCCATCTTGTAAAACCACACTCTTGAGGATCAGAACAAGCAATCAGCTGTTAAAACTGCTGCTGGTGTAACTGAGCAGACTGCTTTTACATAGTAAATGGCTGTTTTGACATTCTGTGCAGCAAAATATGATTACATTTCGTTAGTGGCAAGCCCTGGCATGGGGGAATCCAGTGGCAAGCTGATGGTGTTAGAAGAAAACACAGGGGCACCTCTCTGCTACACCTTAAGATTGTGGCATCTGCCAAACCAGAAATGAAGTCTGACAGCTTTAATAAGATGCCCATTAGTCCAAGGAGAATGGAACACTTAAATACCTTGGGAAATCTACACTTAGGAGGCCAATATTTCACGTTGTCAAGATACGCGAATTGAGCATGGATTAGCATTGCAACATTTTGCAAGCGTAACAGCAGTGATATCCAGCAGGGGCTGTGGATTTATTAATGGAAAATAATTACATCACAGACAAGTATGTCCTGGCATTGGAATACTCCAGAAAAAAACACTGGTGCAACTAAAGGGCTTGCACTTTATTAGACCTCCTAAGGTGCCCAAGATGATCCTCTTCAGCAAATCAGACCTCCTAAGAAAAGCTTTCAAATGTTGTTGCCACATTTGGACAAGGCTCAGTGGACTGGTACTGTCCATGTGGATTTTATCCGGATGAGATTCATTACTGTTGCCTCATCTCTTCAGTCAGCAGAGTTGCTATTTGCATCAGCAGAGCTCTGGGAACCTCACTTATCTTCATCATGTCTAGCCTGGGGCTTGTAGTTAAACAGCAAAGCCGAAACTGATAACTGCATTTCCGGGAGGTGCAGAAAAAGAGATCCATGAGCTTAGGTTGGCCAGAGACAACAGAGTCCATAAAGTGGTGGGCTTCCAAACCAAACGTTATGAGGACTGGAAAAACAAAAATTATCCCAGCAGCAGCAGACTATTATCTTCTTCCCGTCTCACCAACAGCAACTTACTTGCAATACCAAAGATGTGGGATTTTTTCTTTTTCTGAAGAGAGCTTATTTGTTGTCTTCACCTTGCCAAAACTCCTCAACGACTTATTGACCTCCTCTAGTCACCTTGGCATGTCGTGAGAGATAATTTTTCATCCATAAATTTTTCACAGGTCACAGACGATGCCACTTTGGGGATCTCAAGGCTTCAGAATTGGATCCCTTTCAATTTTGAGGAATAATCTTCCTTTGGAAGGAGTTTTTTCAAAGGTTAACCTTGGGGTTGATTTCATTTCATAGTATTTTTGTTAGTACCCTGACACAAGTAGGACAGCACTAATGAAATACAATGATGACACAGTGTTACAAAGCATCACCAATAAAGGAGGATAAAGTCATAAAAGAAGTTGTTAAGGACTTGAGAAACAAGTGAAATGGATCAAGCAGACAGCAAATATCACGTCAAGGACTAAATTAATGATCTCCTTTGCTGTAAATGAGAGAAGAGGAAGAAGTTCTGGGATTATAAACTAGTCACAGGTCAGGGGACATTGGGCAGCCTGGACTAGTGGAAGGTGTCCCTGCCCATGGCAGGGGGACTGGAACCTGCTGATCGTTACGGTCCCTTCCAACCCAAACCATTCTATGATTCTATGATTCTTTGAATTACATTTGATGTTGGAGCACTTCATGTGGAAGTTTACCTATGCAAATATTTATACCATGGCACAACCAGCTGCTAGACCTTACCTAAAACACTGCCTGCAAGTCTGTTTTCCACGTCAAGAAGAGCTCAAACATGCATCCCTGTAGAGAGAAAAGCTCATAAGATAAACAGCAGGAGGACCTTTCCTGAGATGAGAAGGAGATGGCTTGCCTAGCCAAAGGCAGAACAACTGCATCTCTCTTCAGTAAAGTACTTTAGAGAAAAAGGGTGGGGATGATGCTGTGTAAAGATAGCACAAAAGCCTACAACTGAGCAGGCCGTGTATAATTGTAGTCTGGAAAACAGAGGTTTCTTGCCAAAGCTCTGAACATGCATCCAAAAGCAGTTCTTGGGTAGCTGGAGTGAAGGATGTGAAGGAGTCTGTGGTAAGCACTATACTGAGAGTCCATCTGCCTTTACAAGAACTAATTCAGACGCCACAGGCTCTCCGCCTTGCCACTAGATTTGGGACATGAATATCCATCACAGCTGACACTGCAGCAGCCTCAGAGAGCTTGTTCTGGCCCCCTTGATTCTCCTGTTTGGAGGACAGCCCTTCACCCAGACCAACACATGCAAGCTCTCTGTTACCACACTAAGTGGGGAACTTACCTGCAGTCTGCAAACTGTCACTGAGCTCACTAAAAAACACTCGGGCTAAAAATGGGAACTCAGTCAATGCAGCCTCTGGGGGCCTCATCTAATTAGCAGCAGACACACCACAGCTCAGAATGTTTCATCATGAGGCAAAGCAAAGCCAGCTCCACAGCAGTGGGACAAACCTCTCCAAGGCTGGTGAATAGCACCCGTGCCTGGCTCTCAAAGACAGCCTGTTATGGGCTGCCACTTGCTATCTACACTCCTGTCTGCTATTCCTGGCCTGCCACAGCACCGCAGCGAGCTGCAAAATCTGTCTTCTTCTCCTCCTTTTGTTTCTCCTCTTGCTGAGTATAAAAAACTAAGTTTTGAGAGAGCCCAGGGCTGTTTTGAAAAAAGGTGTCTAAAAAATACATCCTACAATTCTTCCACCTAGCCCAAAAACATTCACCATTTTCTACCTCAAACGCTATGGTGATAAAACCTGTTCTAGACTGTGGGACACTTGGGTACGACAGTGACAAGACCTGCATACCCCCGCCTTTTCTTCCCAGAGCCTGAGAATAAGGCAGGCAAGAGACCAACATGCGTGTTTACTTTTGAAATACAGCCTCTACATATGTCAAAACCAATAATCTGAACTAGTTAGTCCTTCAGCCAGACAAAATCAGGATGGCTTCGGCAAAAACACTGCATTACATCAGCTGAGGCGCTGAGGAGCTGGCTCTGCATCACTTTGGGATTAATAAATCAAAGCATGTCCTTGCCCCACTGACAGCACACAGCACGAGAGAGGGCAATCACGTGGCCGTGCTACAAGGGCTCAGTGCTGCCTTCTTCTTTAATTTTCCCCATGGTTTGCCTGCTCCATGTTGTGTGGCCTCACCCACTCCCATCCCAAATGTTGCAGAGTTAAGCTGAGCCACATTTTCCAATCGGGTCTTCCGGGTTTTCTTGAACTCCAGTTGTTTTGGGCTGCAGTAAAACATAGCCACAACACATAGCTTAAACACAACCAATTGTTTGTAGCAGACCAAGTGTTTGCACTAATTGGTCATGGTGGTCTGTAAAACGGCATATGATCATCATTTTGGAAAAGCTTATGTCGAACCACATCACAGTTTAAGTCCCTTAGCTGGAGAGAAAGAAGGGGAAGGAGGTGCCATTTTTTGTCTGTGTGGAAATTTATCCAGCTTCATCCAAAGTGCAAATCAGAGGCAAAACATCCTTTTTCTCATGCACGGAAGAACTTAACCATGTTTTGCTTCTAACCATCATTCATGCTGGTCAGGGAAGAGGTATTTTCCACTCACCTGTTATAAAGCAAAATGAAAAATGCTGCATCTCTTCCCAGGGAATGGTTCCAGCCACTTGACATCAGACAGAAGAGCACCTGTGCCCGATGTTTCATGGTTCTACATTATGAACTGAAGCTGTACATCACTAACTCATCTCCTGTCCCCTCTCCAGTCACCCACCTACACAGAAGAGCAGCAAAACAGCTGTGACAGCTTATAATTCCTGGCTTACTTTAAATTTAGCCATGCTGGTGCTAAAGGACTTCAGATTCCAGCTGTGACAATTGCTGGCAGGGCAGGAAGCCAGGTCATTATAGTTTCCTGAAAGGATGAAGCTTTCCTAAACTGGGAAGTGAAAGAAGTTACTGGTAACAAAACATCAGAGGAAACAGATACAAAACTATTCAGATGTTACAGGGTTTTAGGGCTGTTGCATTTGATTTTAAGTCATAACACATTTTTCTGGCATCCCTAGCATTCCTGTTTTGCTGTGAATGGCATGTGGGACTGACTCATCTGCCCAGCCCACTATCCCTGCCCGCTGCCTCGCCGTGCGCTCCCATGCCGATTCATCCATGGGTTACTGCACCCATCCCAGCCCTGCAGCAGTTATCATGCTCTGCAGTTTTCTTGAAGGCTTTTCTACAGCACTACTCTGTCACAAAACCCCTCCCTGTGGGAACACGAAGGAATTAGCTCCTCGGCTCCCCATCAACAAAGAGTCAAAACAGTCAGGCAAGCATTGCCAAACTCTCCAGTGTCTCCAGTGTTTCCCCTTCTATTGTACAAACAATTAAAAGAATTTTTTTCCTAAACACAATGAGTTGCCATAGAACCCTTCGATTTAGCTGCATTAAAAAAATACCCAAAAAGCATTGACTATCCCAAACTGGACAGAAAGTAAAATGTGTGCTTGCATCTAGAAACCACCAACTTCCATAGCTGGCTGAATGGCTTGTC
The DNA here is from genome assembly GCA_033556795.1 of Tapera naevia. Lineage (NCBI taxonomy): Eukaryota > Metazoa > Chordata > Aves > Cuculiformes > Neomorphidae > Tapera > Tapera naevia. The sequence goes on along the minus strand of JAUMJJ010000195.1, from coordinate 1,216,923 downwards.
AAGGACCAGATGCCAGAGGCAGGAACAGAACAGTCTCAGCCACAACTCTCTGCTTTTCCTTCCTTTAGTCTTCTGCTTTTCCTAGTTGTGCATTTCCCTAAGGACTGCTACTCACTATACAGTTACCTGTTGCAGGGTTTCCAGCCTTTAGCCATGTAGGGCTGGGTTCTGTGAGAAGGAGGCATTTCCCCAAGGACTGACAGACACCGACTTTGTTGTCCAGCCTCAATTCCTACAGAAGCTTTCATCCTCCCTGACCTCGTAGCTGCGGTGGCAGAGGGAAATGGCACTTCTCTGCGGTGGCCTCTTTTGGAGCAATTTAACTTTCTGAAACATCCTGAGTGCATTAATGGCTCAACTCAACTAATTAGAAATTCCCAAAATAATTTTTAATACATTTTTCAATTATAAAAGGAGTTGCTCCAGGTAGCAGCAGATAATGGTCCCCCCCGAGGCATCTTCGGTCCTACCTAGTTTATTGGCAACAGATGACTCATTTCACCTCTGTGCAACTGCTTTACTACTACTCCAGCAGTGGCTGGTGTTAAATGAGGTTGCTCTGGCTCATGCAGATGAAGTAATTTCTATTCTTGTGCATTTACAGACCATGCCTGTAACACGCAGTGCGTGAGACTGAGAACCAGCTGAAAACGAGGCCAACATTCAGACATGACCTGAAAAGGCAAGACTACGACGTGGCCACTGGCCCTCTGTAAGGCATGGAGACACAAACCCCATCATGAAACGCCCTATGAACTTATCTTTACTATACATCCAAAAGCTGGGTGAGGACTTCAGGGAAAATAGAATTATAGTCACACCCACTCGAGCTTTCCAAGTCTGTGCTAGACATCATTACTTAAATATTTCTCTTTCCATGCACTGTCAAACCATTTTCAGTTGCATTCATTACAACCATCTCACAAACACAGACAGAGGAAAGGAAAACACTTCTCAAGGAGATTACTGAGCTAGGAGCAACTTTTGGCTGTCACTGAGCGCCTCTATAGCCCTTCGTGTAGAAAGGCACCACCTACAGCATTCCAAACATGATATCCCTGCTGGCAAAAAAAGCAGCACATGGAGCTTATGGTAGGCATCTGATTGTATACATGGAAGAGAGTAATTAAGTGCTTTAATCACCTAAAACATTGTAAAACCTGCACTTAGCTCTCTAGTGTCTCTTATTTCACAGAACTGCTTCCATCGTTTCCATACCCTGCAGGACCCAGCTCTCCCTTTGAAGTCAGGTACCCAAGCTAGAGCCAAATATCTCTGCATCATAGTTCTCTTGGGGCAAGGTGGGCTGGACTTGCTGAGGGGATTCCTCCTGGCCAGGTTTTGCTGAGTAAAAGAGAATGTGACGTTTGGGATAAGCAAAATGTTCTATGCATATATTTTCACTAGAGAAAACCACTTGTACCTCTCACAAAAGCTGTAATTTATTTATCAGACATATCAGACATGGCACATTTACTTATCAGACATAGGGCAAGAACCCCTCCATGCACTAAAAGGGAACACTGATTACTTTTCATGTCTCATTCCACCTCACCTCCTGTACCCTCAGCAGGGGCAAATCTCAAACAAGCTTTGAGGAACCTCCTGTAAGTCTTAAGGGATTGTAGCCACCAGGTAACCAGTGTGGGCAGGCAGCTGCCTGCAAAGTCTCTAGCAGAGCATGGCTCCTCTCCAGAGTAAGGAGGTGTGCAGTGGGTGTTTCCCATCTCAGCACATCCCTGTGTTTTAAGGCTGTTTATTGTGACCCGTCAAGTATAATTTCAAAGGTGTAAACAATATTACCTGTCTCTTCAAATGGGCAGGAGACAATGCTATAGGAAGGCCTTTCTTGTGGTTCACACTTGTATTCTTTTTGTAATTTAATCCCACCATGTTTAAAAGGTTTGCTGTAGTCAGTAGTTATTTTCCCTCCTCGGTCTTTACCACATGCTAATGCACACCATCACTTACCATCTGGGAGCCATTAATATCAAGCTTGTTTAATGTTTCCATGCCATTCTCTGGAGTGATTTAGTGATGTTAATAATTAATAGATGAAGACTAGCATTTTAGAAGCCTGAAGCAGTTCAGGAGTTGTACTCTAGTTTGTCTTACTGCATCAGTTAATAATGTTACTGCAGGCACGGGAAAAGAGAAAGAGCAGATAGTCCCTACCCAGCTTTTGGATGAGTAGTACAGACATATTCATAGGGTATTTCATGATAGGCTTTGTGTCTCCATGCCTTACAGGGGGCCAGCAGCCACATCATAGCCTTGTGTTTTCAGGTCATGCCTAAGCATTGAGCTGTTTTTCAGCTGACACTGGGTGTTACAGGTATGGTCTGTGGATGCACAAGAATAGATGCATAGAAAAAGCATTTCCATTCTAAGCCAGGCCTATGTGATTAACTTCTCACCCATCATTCCCAGGAGAACCATCATACAAACGAGTGGTCACGTTTAACAGCACAGGTATGGCAAATAGTTTTGAAGACAATTTGTTTTGACCTCTGCATGGACTGCGTATTTTGAATTCATTTTGCTTGCCATGGATTCAGATGTTTCTTCTTGAAACAAATAGGCTTTTAAGAACAGAAGAGCCCTAGCCTGCTTCTGAGGCTCTGTATCTGCTGGCTGCTGAGAAGGACCAGGCTGGCTTGCTCAGCACGAGGCAGCACGCCCATCTCCCTCAAAGCGGGCTGGGTCTTCCCAGGCCAACACTCAGCATTTCGGAGCCCTCCTGAAAAAAGCACAGTGAGTTGAGGCATTCTGAGGAGCAGGGTCAGGATCCCAGGTGGACCTTGGTCAGTGAGCTCATTTATAGCAACACCAGCTACACCAGAATAGAAATACAGAAATATAGAACCACTTGGCTGGAAGAGACCTTTGAGATCATTGAATCCAGCCTTATCTCTCCATTACTAAACCACATCCCTGAGCACTTCAACTATCTCTTTTAAATACCTCCAGGGATGGTGGATCAACCCCCTCCCTGGGCAGCCTCTGCCAGTGCCTGAATAGTTATATTCCACAAGCAAGACATTCTATATATGTTTGCAGACACGTGGCTGGTTCCTTTGAAGCTGGTGGTGCAGAGAGACAAGTAGTCTGTCCTACAGCTGGTCCAGGACCCAAAATCACTTAGGCAAGGTCATAATGAAAGCCATACTTCTGTGACCATTAATTCTGGGCTTGGCATGCCCATCACCAGCTGTCTAAGTCTGACCATAACCTCACTTCTGCCCAGCAATCCAGAGCTCACAATAGACACAGCGTTGGCTTTGTAACAGCATCAAGACTATGGGTGACACTCTCTGAAAGCCTGGCCTATATATAGAGCATTCTGCAGCAGCAGAGGCTTTACATCAGGTCAGGCTTTCAGCACAGCCCAGAGCTCTAAAGCCACTGGACCATGGCACAGGACAACAGCAGGATTCAGAGGCTATCAAATTTGCACCCCATACTTTCTAAAACGCCTGCATACGTGTGCGCATGCGCTATAGGGGTGTATATGTGGGCTTTCTGAAAAAACAAACAAGGCTTTCCAGGTTTCTGTAGCCACTGAGCTCATACAGCTTGATCCCTCTTTTGGGAGCTTCTGTCTGTACAGGTATAACTTTAAAGCAGCAGAAAATCCTGGCTCTGTGGTTTAGGTTAAAAAAGCTTCACAAAGTCCTTCCACTGGAAATAACATATTTTCTCTTCTCCTTCACATCCCTCGGCAGCAACAGGAAAACAACCCAAAAAGCCACTTGTACTTTCAGATGTTTTCTTCACAGAGCAAGAGGCAAGTTGGACAGCAGTGGCCGTGGTGTAACCCAGGCAGCTGAAACATGCTCAGGTATCTGTGCCTATCCCTTGTCATAGAATCATAAAATCATAGAATTATAGAATCATAAGGTTGGAAGAGACCTCTGAGTCCAACCATGCCTGTCTCCCTACTAAAGCATATCCCTAAAAAACTCATCTAACCATCTTTTAAACATCTCCAGGGATGGAGACTCCACGACCTCGCTGGGCAATCTGTTCCAATCCCTGACCACTCTCTCAGTGAAGAAATTCTTCCTAATGTCCAGTCTAACCTGCCCGGGCACAACTTGCGGCCGTTCCCTCTTGTCCTCTCACTCGTCACTTGTGAGAAGAGAGCAGCACTCACCCCATCACAACCTGCTTTCAGGGAGTTGTAAACAGTGATGAGGTCTCCCCTCAGCCTCCTCTTCTCCAAACTAAACAACCCCAGTTCCCTCAGCTGTTCCTCATAGGGCTTATTCTCCAGCCCCTTCCCCAGCCTCGTCGCCCTTCTCTGGACGCTCTCCAGCCCCTCAATTTCTTTCTTGCAGTGAGGGGCCCAGAACTGAACACAGCACTCGAGGTGTGGCCTCACCAGTGCCCAGTACAGGGGCACAATCACTGTCCTGGTCCCTCTGGCCACACTGTTTCTGATACAGACCAAGATGTCATTGGCTCTCTTGGCCACCTGGGCCACTGCTGGCTCATATTCAGCCGGTTGTCAACCAACACCCCCAGGTCCTTCTCCTTCAGGCAGCTCTCCAGCCACTCTTCCCCAAGCCTGTAACGCTGCATGGGGTTGTTGTGACCTAAATTGAGGACTCTGCACTTGACCTTGTTGAACCTAATCCCACTGGTCTCAGCCCATGGATCCAGCCTGTCGAGATCTCTCTACAGATCCTCCTTTCATTCAAGCAGATCCACACTTGCACCCAGGTTGGTGTCATCTGCAAACTTGCTAAGGGTACACTCAAGGCCTTCATCGAGATCATTGATAAAGATGTTAAACAAGACTGGACCCAGCACTGAACCTTGGGGAACACTACTTGTGACCTGTTTCCAACTGGATTTAACAACCCTCTAGGCCTGTCCATCCAACCAGTTTTTCACCCAGCAGAGGCTGTGCCTGTCCATGCTGGTGGCAGCCAGTTTCTTCAGCAGAATACTGTGAGGAACAGTGTCAAAGGCTTTACTGAAGTCCAGGTACACCACATGCACAGCCTTTCCCTCGTCCATTAACCAGGTAACCTTGTCATAGAAGGAGACCAGGTTGGTCTGGCTGGACCTGCCCTTCATATCCCATGTTGACTGGGCCTGATCACCCGGTTGTCCCACGCGTGCTGTGTGATAGCACTCAGTCTGCTCCATGACCTTCCCTGGTACTGAGGTCAGACTGACAGGCCTGGAGTTCCCCGGATCCTCCCTCCGACCCTTCTTGTAAATGGAAGTTACGTTTGCAGTCTCCAGTCAAATGGCACTTTCCCAGTCAGCCAGGAGTGCTGGTAGATGAGGGAAAGGGGTTTGGCGAGGACCTCTGCCAGTTCCCTTAATAGCCTTGGATGGATCCCATCTGGCCCATGGATTTGTGTGTGTCTAATTGGCCAAGCAGGTCTTCCAGAACAGCTGGAGCTTCATTCCCATAATCTTCTGGCTGAGGGGGCTGAGTTCCTCCTTGGAGTTAAAGGCTGAGGCAAAGAAGGTGTTGAGCACCTCTGCCTTGTTCTCATCCCTCATCGCTACTGTCCCTTCTGCACCCAGCAAGGGAGGGAGAGTCTCCTTTGTCCTCCTATTGCTGCTGGTGTATTTAAAGAAGTTCTTTTTATTATCTTTGACCAAAGTGGCCAGTTGAAGTTCTAGTTAGGCTTTAGCCCTTCTGATTTTTTCCCTACACGATCTCACTTCACCCTTGTAGTCCTCCTGGGACACCTGCCCCCTCTTCCAAAGCTCATAAACGTTCTTCTTTTTCCTGAGGTTGCTAGATATAACTGTCAGAGCAGCCAAATTCAGGAGTGGGATCAGGGTCACATATCCCCATGGGAAATGGCACAGCAGTGCTGTGATGCAAGGGGAAAACAAGACCCTGGAGGTGCGTAGGCAAGTGGCACAAGAAATACCCAGCTGAGCAAGGCTGCTGAGACAAGTAATACTCTTGAAACATGCTAAATAAGAAGAAACAGGAGTGTTTTGGGTGAAAACTGACCCATCAGGAACAACTTCACAGTATTCAGGGATCTCAGGGGTCCTAAAATGCTCAAGCTGGAGCCAGGCAGTTAACACTTTTTGAGCAACACAGGGTCTCAGTGTTGTCAGAGATCAGGGCTCCTGTGCCGGGCCCCCTGCACAGAGCACACCAAGGAGCACACACAAACTGAGTGGACAAGCCAAAGGGAGTGGGAAAAACAAGGCAAGGCAGACAAAATATCTCTTCCCGTGTGCAGACAGCAGGCAAGTGGCAAAGCTGAGGCTTTAGCAATTGTTGTCAGCTCAGGGTGGCGCCCTTATAAACGGAGCCCGTTTCCTTTCCCACCCAACCTCTCTTCCTTAAGCAAGGGATGATTTACAGAGTTCACATGGGTGAGCTAATGCTTCCTCCCAGCAGCCAGAGTCAGGAGGAGCCAAGTGCTACACAACCACTTGCTACACAGCCTCCAGGAGCTCCCAGACTGCTCTGAAAAGATCTGCATCCTTGTGCCTCCTTTTACTCAGAGAAAGAGGGAAGAAGAGGCAAAGTTACACAGCAAGAAGAGCCAGAAATTCGATATTATTGGAATTATTCTTGCATGTTTACTCCAGGAGCTTTATTTTGACTTGTTCTGGCATTCCTGTGCGCTACTGAAATGTCACCAGTTCCTTCACAGTTAAAAATCAAAGACAAAGGCTGAGGTGGAGCAGTAAGGAAAGGTTCCAGGTTCTCAAATCATCCATTACTAGGCTGGAGTTTTCAATCCATACCAGCCCTGCGGTTAGACCTGTCCTGTAAATTCTTGTGACATAATTACATGAGGCAAGCATAAAACTAAATGCAATCCTGAATCTTAGAAAAAACAACTTGTTTTTACCAAGGCCCTGTTTCTACCAGTAAAAGGCAAGGGACCTTTCACTGCACTGGCACAACTGAGCAAGTTGCATCTCTAGCTTATTGTATGGGTTACTCTGGGTGATCTACCAATCCAGTTTTTATGCAGCCACAGCCTTCATTTGCTGCTGAACGAGGTCTGATCCTGAGCATCCAGGACAGCAAAATACTCACATGCTCAAGAATGCAGCAAGCACACCATGACACTGTGTGAAGAACCTCCTGGCTTCCCGACACTGCAACATCACAAAGGTTCATGTTCCAGTTGTTTGGAGATCAGAGCCCAGCCAAAGAAAAGCTGGCTGTCCTGATGCAGTTCTGGCTGGAGACCTCAGTCCATCGCTCTCATCACCCTCACTGACCGATGTCTGCTCAGTTGCTGAGTTCAGAAACCGAACGAGGGAACAGGGCCCCCTGTTGTCTTAAACTGTAGATGAGCTGTGCCATCTAGTGGGGTCTGGCTCTACAGGAGCCAGAGAAGGACCCAGCCAGGAGGTGAAGTCCCAGCCCATGCAAAGGACACAGTCTCCCGGGCTCCAGAGGACCCAGGGAAATCTACAACAGCCAGGTCATAGCACTTTGTTTGGGCAGCTCGTTTACACCATCTCCTTTTACAGATGCCTTTGTTAAGGGCTTTTAAGAAGTGACATCTGCTCAGAAAGAGGAGACTGGTATGAAAATAACAGAGTGTGGGACGAGTGCTTATTGCAGCAGTGCTAATTGCAAATGAAGATTCTCTTAGCAGCTACAAAGAAATCCTTTCAGTAGCTACAAAACAAGCCTTTCATAAGGCTTCAAAGCCTTCCAGCCAAAACCGAGGGCCTCTTTTTCTACTAACAATTAGATGCTTAGTTGAAGTGCATGATGCTACCATAGCTTGTAGGTCCAAAGCAATGGGTAAGCAGGACCAGACTGTTTTTCAGCATCACTCATTGCTGTGGGCAAGGATTCTTGCTGCAGCAACGCCAGCCTAAGGTATCCATGCCCCTAAAACACTTTTCTACCCCTTTGCAGTTCCAGTGTGACTGTTCACAGAGTCACATTGAGACCCTCACTGAAGAACTGACGTATTCAAAACAATGGAAAAAAAAATAGGGCTTTATGCCAGCTCATTTCACAGCACAACTTTGTGAAACAAGTTAGAGGAGAAGGACAAGGAGCACATCAACTCCTGTGCTGAAAAAACTGTAATGGTTTGGGTTTTCATAGGGTTGTCAGGAATAGTCTTCAAAGGATTCCCAAACCTGTTCTAACCCTCTGCAGGACCTGAGGAGGTTAATAATTACCTTCCCTCTGGCAAAAAGGCTGCGTGCAGGGTAAGGTGTGCTCTCAGGATGCAAGTGTGCAGGAGTATACTCAAGCCAGGTTTGCTGCAACAATGGAAATCTGTGCATGGACACATTCCTAAAGGAAGGGAAACACTCTGATTTGGTTCACAGAGCAAACCTTCCCATATGTGGTCCTGTATGAAATCTGTGCAGCTCTCAGACATCTCGACTTGGCATTTCATCATAGAAATGGGAAGCAATTGCATTGCAGCAGTCAGGCCTTGGGAGTCACAAGATCTGCTCTTCATTTAAAAACTGGGATGATATTTTTTTTAGCTTGCTTGTAAGAATCCAGCTCATAACTCCAGTCCCTATAATTATTAGGACTGGGTTTTGTAAAGTCCGATTCACTTCCAGAAAACTTTAGGAGCCACTACTTGAAGGAAAGACACTGACTATGATGAGTGACAGAAATAGAAAAACTATTTTCATTTAGATTTTTAATTATCAAGCCTTCCTGTTCTCACTCCAGACCTATTATCCCAGTGCATAATGTGCTGTGATTTCTCTGTCAAGATATTAGAGCTTTAACCAGAGCAGCCTTCTCCAAAGCACCAAGCCCCCGTTGCCTGTGGTAACCAGATGTTCTGTTAATTAAAAGGCAGTAAAAGCCCAAGTGCTCAGTTTTCACTCACTTTGCTGCTCTCCAGATCATCTCCTGAAATGCTTTACAAGAGGAACGAGTGTGCTATCTCCCACCATCCTGTAAACAAGCTGCACTCCTGAAAACAAGCAGCTTCAGCAATTCCTGGCCTGAGTTATCTGAGCCTGTGCCCTGGCACAAGACCAAATCCAGGTCTGATGTGCGTCAGCAGAAATTGCCGTATTATAAAAACCCAGAGAAGCCCAGATCCCTGGCACGCTGTGGCTCCAGCCAGCCCCAAACCCAGCCCTCTCCAGTCCTCAAACTCCTGTGGTGGGGTGTGGGCTGCCTTTGCTCCCCATGCCCCTGATAGCTGGGCTAGCCTTGGACAGAAAGGCATTGGGAAAACCCTGCCCATCCATCCATCCATTCACTCACCTATGGCCAGACCCCAGCACTGAAAGCAAAGAAGGAGAAATGGGTGGGAGGGGTGCAGAGGGCATGGCCACCAGCCCAGCTCACCGTGACAGCAGCGCCACGGTCCCGCCTTGCCCCAGCTCGCTGAAGGGTCGAAGGTTCATTCACTGATCTCTGGTCTCCTCTCACCTTTGACGCTGCTCCCTGGGAGCTGCGGGATGGTTTCGTTTTCCTCTGTTCCCAGCACCGAGAGGCTCAGGCTGCACGACGGGGCCGTCACCCCTGGCCCCAAGGACCAGAGCACCTGGAGGAGGGCACAGCTTCAGGAAGGTAAAGACATCCTCTTCCAGGGGATTCCCTGCAGAGCAGCCCCCAGCCCCAACCCATCTCCCAGGTGCCTTTCCCAGACAAGCTCCCTTGGCTCACATCCTCCCACTGGGAAGCCATCCTGCATCCCAGCCACAATGGAGCATCCCTGGGGTCGGCAGCTCCATCTTCATTGGCTCCCTGCCCACGGGAAGAGAATTTAGGAAGACTTAGGAAGCCCTCTGCCCTACCGCCATGCTCTCAGGCAGCTGAAGAGCTGCTGCCAAGGTCTTAGCAGAGCGATTGGTCTCACCCACAGCCCAGGGCAGTCTCTGTTTCTCACTGCCTTATTTCCCCAGCCTGCTCCAGCTGCACAGTTAATGACCCTTATTCTGTTCCCTGTAGCTTTGAGGAGGGCTGATTGTGTTGAGTAAATCTAACACTGTTTACACATTAAGTCTTTGCAGTTGGGATTTTTGTATCCCTTGGTAACCTTGGCTTAAAGGAACTTTCCAAGAGGCCACGCTCCTACATGGCACTGCCAGAGCTTTAGCAGGTAGGAGGCAGCTCCCAAAAGTAGAGGAGTCCTTTGAGATCAATACTAGAAGTTAGTTGAGAAGGTAGGTGTGTGATAACTATCGGGGGGGGGGGGGGACGGGAGACACGGGGATGGGGATGGGGGACACACGACAGAATGGAAATCTAGACCTGAAAGAACCATCATGTGCAAAAAATTGCAGGTCTACACAGTGCAGACTTACATGGGTAGCACTGGGATCCTGGGTTTTCCAAGTTGCTCATTAACTGTGGTTCTTGTTCACTGCTGCACCCCTGCAGAAACTCAGCAAATGCCTTCAATAATTTTAGGATCTTCTTAGAGCTTGTAGTTGAGAAAAGCTTAGGCATCAGCTAGACATCGTTAGACTTAAACACCATTAATTTCCCAGGCAGTTAGTCTTAAATAACACCACTGAGTAGCTCCATCCCCAAAGGTATGTATTTTTTCTTTTTTTTATTTACTGTTTTCCTTTGCAAATAAGATTATTGGACTCTGACAATAAATGTACCAGGATACCCCTTTCCATGTTAAAAATACTGCAGAGATACCAATTCATCGAGTGGCAAAATCCAAGCCCTTACTGTTGCGTTCCAGCGCAAGTATCTACTCTGCCACCTCATGTTTCTGGATTTTATTACTACAAAACCATAAAACACAAGTTTGAAAGGATGCTCCTCAGATAAAGTCCACTTTCCTGCTAATTATAAACAACTGAATCATGCTCATAAAAAGACTTGTCAGGTTCCTTCTTGGAAACAGTGACGGCAGGCGGTTCAAGTGCAGCATCGTTGATCTGGTGCTGCTGCTGTACCCAGCAAACAGATTACTTTTAAATTGATTTATTTTAAACCAGCAGGCTCCATAGGAGAAGATGGTTGACGTGGGTCAGAGTGGCCTCCACATGCCCATGGAAAGGATAGAGAAGACACTGAGACAGGGGCACAAAGCTGTCTGGCCAAGAACACAATTTCCCAGGTGCTTAATCCTCAATTAAAAAGTGAGAAATTATCTGTGTTGGTACACACCTTGTCAGTAAGTGTGAGATCAGGCAAGCCTGCCCCAAATATCTGCTGCTAGACACAGCTGGCATAAAATATTAAGCTCTGTCTGGAGACTAAACCTGCCAACTGTATTTTTACAGTTGCTTGAAGAGAAATGCTTGTCTAGGCTAATCTTTGGCTCTTCATCTGAGCAGGTTCAGCTTTCCCTGACCCTTACCGTGGCCTCTAGGCACAAGGACAGGACTAGTAACATCTCAACTATTCCCCATATTACTCCCTACACTGCTGAGCTATTCTTTACCAGAATCAAAGTGAAAAAATCCCCAAATCCAGCAGCCAAGCAGCCCCAGTTCAGGTCACATCTCAGCCTTTCAAAGCCTGCATGGGACAACTTGGACTGCAAAGCCATTTTGCCTGGAAGCATCGGTGACTTCCCCAGAGCTTTCAGTTTGCAGTGAGATAAATCAAACTTATTCTAGTTACACCAACAGAAGCTTTCTGACATGTTGGTGCACTCTGCGGGGCCTTCACTCACAGAAATCAGCAGGAAAGTTGCTTTAAATGTTTCTCCTGGATATTCTCAGTCAGTCTTTCCCAGCTCGAGGAAGTCAGGGAGTTTTCCAGATGAAGAATGAACTTCCCCTTCTTCAGCAGCAGCACAGGCTGAAAGAACAGGGATGCTGTTTGATGTGAGGCAGCACCCTTATCCTCACCCAGAGTAGATGTTGGTAACCCTGTTGGGGTAATCCCTGTTGGAGCAGAATCCTGGGTTTGCAGAGCTGACTGTAACCCTAAGCTGGGTCTCACCAGCAGGATCTTCCCCAGGACAGGGAGCTGCTGCAGAAGGGTGGCTACCAGCCACATGAGATGCCTGGAGGGATTTTCCCATAGTCCCTTAGCCAGTGAGCAGAGAGTTTTACTCTGTACACTCCTTTCTTCCAATAAAAAAAGAGAAAAAGAACACTTTTCCCTAAATCCTATTTTCCATTGAATCAGGATAAAGCCACTTGTTTTGCTTCCTTGCTGTTCTCCTTGGGTTGAAAGGGAGACACGCCTTCCACCCCTTAATGTGGAAAAGAAATTGTTTCAAATGAGCTTTGGCAGAACTCCCCATCTGGGTGTCTCCTAGTATGAGAGGTCTGCAAGGTGATTTCCACCAATGGCAGTAATTCTCAGGTGTGCTTTGTTCCAGTGTCAGTGCAATCTTCTAGGGTTAAAGGGAGCAGAGTGAAATAATGAGAATCTGAGGCGAAGAGACACAATCTTGGGTGTTTCTCATGCAGCTTCTTGCTTCCCTGTAGAGTTTTATGGCTTATCAACTATGGTTGCTGACATATCTGCCCAGAAAGGATGGCAGGCTTAGTTCCAGGAATACAAAGAGGCAAATGTATGTAATTAATACCACAAGGAGCAACATTCTGCTGTGCCACAGGGTTTATCTTTTTCCTGCTTAAAAATTACAACCCACTCCAGTTGTTCTGCACGAGTTGTGATGCCAGCTCTTCATCACTGGGCTGCACGCACCAGGGATGAAGATTTTTATCCCGGTTTCAAGGCAGGTGAAAGCCCATCTCACCAAGAAAAAAAAAACCCACCAGCATCTGAAGATACAGACCCGGGTTCAGCCAATACTAAGGAATGCTCTTAATGACAACCCGCTTTGATAACAGCTTGGGGAAGGGAGAAGGATTAAAGGTCTGGAGCCTGCCAGATTGCAGGGGGAGGATATGCAAAATAAAGGAGATGGAATGAGCTGGAGTGGGAACAAAAGGCTTTTGTTAGACAAAAGATTTCCAAAGATCTTCCTGGGCTGGGAGCTACATTGCTAGCACTGCTGTTAGCTCTCTTTATAAAGGTACTTCTTGCTCACCTGCAAGTTCTGAATGACAAACTCCTGCAAGACCCATGTAGAAATTGGACTAATCGCACAATATCTTCATAATAAGTCTTGCAGGTCCCTGCTCTCTGGCTGACCAGGGCCTCCTTCAGAAGCACAGGGAGGGAAGCAATCCCTGCTCACCCTGGTACGGGAGGCTCTTCATCTGGCATGCAACAGCTGTGAGAGGGTCAGGACATAGGCAGAGACCAGAAGCAGGACAAAAACCATTTCAGTATCCTTAGGAAGGCTCCTCTGCTGCCTTGAGTGGTAGAAGATTAGATCTATATAGGAGGCACATTCCACCTCTGCACACAGCAGCTATAGGCTTGCTGGTGGCTTATTTCCCCTTTACTGCTGCGTTTGTGCACACGTGGTCATCTCTTGCCTTTCTCCTGCTCAGTTCAATGCCCCATGACCCTTCATCTCCAAGCTCTGCACAAACTTCCCTCTCTCCTGCATAGATCTCCACTGAGCTGGGTGTTCTTAGAGGAGGAGCTTGGCAAGGAGGAGCCAGGACAAAGCTTTGGCAAGCTGCAAGACAGCGTTATTTGCAGATCTGTGCTGACAGCTCCCACTGATAGCAAGGCAGTGTCACTTCCTCGAACTCAAGGCTGGGAGAAGGGGAAACGTGCCACTCAGGAGGGATCACACCAACCACCGTCTCCACAGGGTACAGCCAATGATCTGAAGCTGCTCTCTTCAAGTCAGGTTTGAGATGACCAATGTTATTTTGGGCCATGCTCCCCCACTATCCCAGGTCACTGCACAGTGTGATGATGCAGAGTCACGATCTGGTGTGACGGTCACAAGGGCCATGAGACTCCAAGGGCTTGGTTCACTTGGGGTTTCTTAATCCACGGTGGAGGAGCCTGTGGCGTCTGCTTATTGTGCTGCCATCTTCAAGGATGCTTGAGTGACAACTCAGAGTCAGGTCCTCTACTGCTTTTTCAGCTTGATGAGCAACATGCTGACTCAAAGCGGTGCTGCCATAAAGCCCACCAGCTCTTGAGGTGCACAGCCATCCCCTATGGAGCCCCTATCCCACCCTCTGTACCCACTACGGAGCCCCCTGTATAGGCATTATCATGCCCTGTGTACCCCCTTTGGAGACACCTACAAAGCCCCTGCCGTGCCCTGTGTCTCCCCTTTAGAGCTCCCTATCACTCCCTGTGTGGAGCCCTGATCGTGCCCTGTGTACCTCCTATGGAGACCCCTATAGAGCCCCTATCAGACACTGTTTACACACTATGGAGCCCCTTATAGAGCTGTTATCACACCCTGTGCCACCACTTTAGAGCCCTTCTTAGAGTCCCTATCAAGACCTGTGGAGCTCCCTGTGGAGCCCCCTACAGACCCCTAATCACACCCTGTGTATCCCCTTAGAGCACCCTATAGAACCCCTATCATGCCCTGTGTACCCGTATGGAGCCTGCTATAGAGTCACTATTGTGTCCTGTGTCCCCTGTATGGAGCCTGATAGAGAGGCATTGTTGCATCCTGTGTACCCCCCTTGGAGCCCCCTATAGAGCCCCTATTGGGCCCTGTGCCTGCCCTTTAGAGCCCACTATAGAGCCACTATCGGGCCCTCTATACCCCCTACTGAGCCCTCTATGGAGTCCTTATTGCACCCTGTGTACTCCCTATGGAGCCCCCTTTAGAGCCCCTATCACGTTGTGTACCATCCATGGAGGCCCCTATAGAGCCCCTCTCATGCCCTGTGTATACCCCAAGGAGTCCCCTATAGAGACCCTATTGTGCCCTGTGTCTTCCCTTTACAGCGCCCTATAGAGGCCCTATAAGGACCCTGGGTATCACTTATGGAGAGGCCTATTGAGTCCATTTTACACCTTATATCCCCCCTATAGAGCCCTGATTGCATCTTTAATATCCTCTATGGAATCCCTATTATGCCCTGTGCACTGTTTATGGACCCCTCTATAGAGTCAACATTGCTCCCTTTGTCCTCCCCATTAAGCCCCCTAGAGAGGCAGAATTGTGCTCTGTGTGCCCCCTATGGAGCCCCCTATAGAGACTCTTTCACCCCCTGTGTAGCACCTATGGAGCTCCCTACAGAGCTCCTGCCGTACTCCTCTATGGAGTCCTTATTATGCCCTGTGCCCCTCTATGGAGCCCTATATAGAGGCAGGATTGTGCCCTGTGTCCCCCTTATGGAGGCCCCTACAGAGCTCATATTGTGCCCTGTGTCCTCTCCACGGAGTCCCCTATAGAGTCCCTACTCCCTACACTGCATCTCGCCTTATGGAGCCCCTACTGCACCTTGTGTTGCCCTTTTACAGCCCCCTATAGAGCTCCAGTTGCTCTCCCTGTCCTCCCTGTCCATAGACCCTCCATAGAGCCCCCATTTCCCCCTGTGTACCCCTTTAGAGCCCTCATCGCCCCCTGTGTGCCCCCTTTAGAGCCCACATCGCCTCCTGTGTGCCCCCTCTAGAGCCCACATCGCCCCCTGTGTACCCCTTTAGACCCCACATCGCCCCTTGTGTACCCCCTTTAGAGCTCCCATAGAGCCCTCATCGCCCAGTGTACCCCCTTTAGAGACCCCATAGAGCCACCATCACCCCCTGTGTACCCCCTTTAGACCCCCAATCTAGAGCCCCCATCACCCCCTGTGTACCCCCTTTAGAGCCCCCATAGAGCCCACATCGCCCTCAGGTACCCCCTCTAGAGCCTCCATTGCCACCTGTGTACCCCCTTTAGACCCCCTCTAGAGCCTCCATTGCCCCCTGTGTACCCCCTGGAGAGCCCCCGTAGAGCCCCCATCACCCCTTGTGTACCCCCTTTAGAGCCCTCATCGCCCCCTGTGTGCCCCCTTTAGACCCCCCTTCTAGAGCCCCCATCGCCCCCTGTGTACCCCTTTAGAGCCCACATTGCCCCTTGTGTACCCCCTTTAGAGCTCCAATAGAGTCCTCATCGCCCCCGTGTACCCCCTTTAGAGACCCCATAGAGCCCCCATCGCCCCTTGTGTGCCCCCTTTAGACCCCCAATCTAGAGCCCCCATCACCCCTATGTACCCCCTTTAGAGCCCCCATAGAGCCCACATCGCCCTCATGTACCCCCTTTAGAGCCCCCATCACCCCTTGTGTACCCCATTTAGACCCCCCCTCTAGAGCCCCCATCGCCCCTTGTGTGCCCCCTTTAGACCCCCAATCTAGAGCCCCCATCACCCCCTGTGTACCCCCTTTAGAGCCCCCATAGAGCCCGCATCGCCCTCAGGTACCCCCTCTAGAGCCTCCATTGCCACCTGTGTAACCCCCGGAGAGCCCCCTCTAGAGCCCCCATCTCCCCTTGTGTACCCCCTTTAGAGCCCTCATTGCCCCCTGTGTGCCCCCTTTAGACCCCCCTCTAGAGCCCCCATCACCCCCTGTGTACCCCCTTTAGACCCCCAATCTAGAGCCCCCATCTCCCCCTATGTACCCCCTTTAGAGCCCCCATAGAGCCCGCATCGCCCTCATGTACCCCCTTTAGAGCCCACATCGCCTCCTGTGTGCCCCCTTTAGACCCCCATCTAGAGCCACCATTGCCCCCTGTGTACCCCCTGGAGAGCCTCCTCTAGAGCCCCCATCTCCCCCTGTGTGCCCCCTTTAGAACCCCAATCTAGAGCCCCCATCACCCCCTGTGTACCCCCTTTAGACCCCCAATCTAGAGCCCCCATCACCCCCTGTGTACCCCCTTTAGAGCCCCCATAGAGCCCGCATCGCCCTCAGGTACCCCCTCTAGAGTCTCCATTGCCCCCTGTGTACCCCCTGGAGAGCCCCCTCTAGAGCCCCCATCTCCCCTTGTGTACCCCCTTTAGAGCCCTCATCGCCCCCTGTGTGCCCCCTTTAGACCCCCATCTAGAGCCACCATTGCCCCCTGGAGAGCCCCCTCTAGAGCCCCCATCTCCCCCTGTGTGCCCCCTTTAGACCCCCAATCTAGAGCCCGCATCGCCCTCAGGTACCCCCTCTAGAGCCTCCATTGCCACCTGTGTACCCCTTTAGAGACCCCATAGAGCCCCCATCTCCCCCTGTGTGCCCCCTTTAGACCCCCCCCTCTAGAGCCCCCATCGCCCCTTGTGTACCCCCTTTAGACCCCACATCGCCCCCGTGTACCCCCTTTAGAGACCCCATAGAGCCCCCATCGCCCCTTGTGTGCCCCCTTTACACCCCCCTCTAGAGCCCCATCACCCCCTGTGTACCCCATTTAGAGCCCACATCGCCTCCTGTGTACCCCCTTTAGACCCCCATCTAGAGCCACCATTGCCCTCTGTGTACCCCCTTGAGAGCCCCCTCTAGAGCCCCCATCGCCCCTTGTGTACCCCCTTTAGAGCCCTCATCGCCCCCGTGCACCCCCTTTAGAGACCCCATAGAGCCCCCATCGCCCCTTGTGTGCCCCCTTTAGAGCCCTCATCGCCCCCTGTGTACCCCCTTAGACCCCCCCAAAGCCCCCGCCCCCCGCGTGCCCTTACTGTGCCCCCTGGGGCGGGTCCCTAACACGCCGGCAGCAGCAGCACCTCCACGCCTGAGCTCACCTGCAGCCCGAGCCAGGTCCTTCAACCAAGTCCCACAACAAGCAGGAAACATCAGCCGGAGCTCTTCACCAGCCCCTGGGGAAAGAGGCGACCTGAGGAGAAGGGCTGTCCCCCAAGTGTTGCCCCTCTGCTGTTATCTTTCTCCAGCGTGCCTCCCTTTGAAGCAGCTGCACCCAGCCCGCTCTCCATCTAGAAAGGCCTCTTGCATCAAATTTCTTCTTCAAGATCTCCACCCTGTGGTCACAACTGCCCGTGGCAGGCGGTTTGCTGTAGCAAGTTGGGTTCAGGATAGGAATGAGGTTAAACCCCACCTGCCGTGCTACCACTGGTCAAGAGCTGATGCGGGCGGCTCACATGATGGATCCGGGCTCGCTGCAGACCTGGTTTGGACAGAGCTGGTTTCCTTGCAGGACATATCACGGAAAGCTATGCCGGGCACCTCCCTGGAGGGCATTCATCCCACCTACATCTACAAAGTGGTCCTGCTGGGGAGCACATCCGTGGGAAAGTCAAGCCTGGCTTACCGATACGTCAAAAATGACTTCAAGGAGTCACTGCCAACCGTGGGATGTGAGTGAGTGGACTCAATATCTTGATGATTCTGGACAAGAGACCAGCCCTGTTGTCACAGTATCACAAGGTTGGAAAGGACCTCTGAGATCATCAAGTCCAACCTATAACCCAACACTAACACCGACACCAACACCAACCATCATCTAAACCATGGCACTCAGTGCCTCATCCAGTCTCCCCTTAAACACCTCCAGGGTCGGTGACTCCACCCCCTCCCTGGGCAGCCCATTCCAATGGCCAATCACCCTTTCAGTGGAGAACTTTTTCCTAACATCAAGCCTAAACTTTCCCTGACAAAGCTTGAGTCCCTGCCCTCTTGTTCTGTCACTGGTCACCTGAGAGAAGAGACCAACCCCTGCCCCACTACAGCCTCCTTTTAGGGAGTTGTAGAGAGCAATGAGGTCTCCCCTGAGCCTCCTCTTCTCCAGACTAAACAGTCCCAGCTCCCTCAGTCACTCCTCGTAGGGAGTGACTTTCCTTGCAGCAGGGTGGGATGCAGGAGAACAGGCTGGCATGTCCTGCAGTAGCACTGACCCATTTTTGAACAGGATATGGACTTGTCCCAGACCTCCCCCATTGCTCTCACCTTGAGATCTCTGCAGCCCACTTCCCTCAACACCAGGCTGTAGGCAAAGCCACATACAAATTGCACAGAATTGGCTTGGCACTGCTTCTTTTTGGAGGCAGATGAGCAGGAAAATGAATGAAACCTGGGATTCAAACTGTACCTCACATCTGCTCGTTGCATGCTTGGTCCTGCGCTGCCTTCACAGCTATCTGCACACTCCAGGAGAGTCTCCCCTGTCTATGAGCTTCCCCAGACTCAGCTTCCTACTGGAGGAGGGAAGGGCATGGACTACTAGAGGGCATGGACTCAAGCTTCGTCAGGGAAAGTTTAGACTTGATGTTAGGAAAAAGTTCTTCACTGAAAGGGTGATTGGCCATTGGAATGGGCTGCCCAGGGAGGGGGTGGAGTCGCAGATCCTGGAAGTATCACAGTATCACAGTATCACAAGGTTGGAAAGGACCTCTGAGATCATCAAGTCCAACCTATAACCCAACACTAACACCAACACTAACACCAACCATCATCTAAACCATGGACTTGATCTCAGAGGTCCTTTCCAACCTTGTGATACTGTGAAGTTTGGGGTTGGGTGCAGACAGGCAGGACAGCCCAGGAGGAGGCAGGTTTCCCACCACACGGTTCCATTGCGGGCTCACAGCATTCCTCCCGCCTGCCTGCAGGGGTGAGTGCAGACCCCTCCGTGCCCCATGCTCTGCCCCGCTGACAAAGTGGAGAGCATCTACCCATCCAGGTCCCATCCTGACAAGCCATGCTCAGCAACCCATATCCAAAGGCAAGGGCACATGCATGCTCGTGCCTTGATGAAAACCATCTGGAGAGCTGTGAGAGTTCTGGTCCCTCTCTAACCATGCCAAGACATATGCTGGGATCAAATTACCTCAGCAAAGCTTCCTACAGCACCTGGACATGGATGCTCATTTGACACGATAAACCCGGGTTTGGCCCCAAGAAGGCACGGAGGTTGTGGTCCTACCTGGAGCCTGAAGAGCTGATGGAAGAGAGGGAGGTGCTCCCCTTGTCCCTCTGCTTTGGCTCTGGTTGGTCCACAAGCAGCCATCTGCTCCCTTGGAGCAAGGATGGAGGCTCCCCTCCGAATCCTGGCCCCTACGCATCCCTTTTTAGCAGATATGTGTATTTGCAGCTCTCACAGAACTGACCCACAAGCAGAGGTAGCTTGCTCTCCACCAAAGCATTCTTCTGCAAAGCTCAGAGCTATCAGACACAAAAACTGGTGTGCATCCACTCAAATTTGGTGCCAGTTAAGAGCTTCCAACCCACCACAGGCTGTCCTGCCTTGCAGCACACCACCTCATCGGCAGCACCAGGCCTTGTGAGAAACCAGTTCTGGTTTTGGCATTACAGCATCGTTACTGGCCCTTGGGATGGATTTGACCCCATGGCAGAGGATCTGATATTTTTCTGCTCTTGCTGCAAGTGAACACATGCCTTGCATCTTGTTGCAGGCTCCTTCTTCACACAGACTCTCAACCTGGAGGGGGCCACCATCAAGTTTGAGATCTGGGACACAGCGGGCCAGGAGAAGTACCACAGCGTCTGCCACCTCTACTACCGGGGTGCCCAAGCTGCTCTCCTCGTTTACGACATCACTAATAAGGTAAAGCAGGTGATGCTGATCCTGTCTGTGCCGAAACTAAACCATGCTACAGCAGCACCATCAGGGCAGGGGTGTCCATGTGATAGTAATTGTCCTTGGTAGAGCAGAAAGCAGTACATGGGCACCACCTGAGAAGGTGAACATCTCACTTGGAAGATGCCGGAGGCTGTCCCTGCTGATGCAGAACCAGAGTGGTACAAGAGTATCACCTGAGAAGGTGAACATCTCACTTGGGAGATGCCAGGGGCTGATCTTGCCCATGCAGAACCATTCTGCCACCTGAGGGAGCAATTTCTGCTCTCATACAGAAAGGGTGCATCCCACCCAAGGCTAATTTATCCCTAAAGATGTTTGAGGGTTGGTGACCTGTTTCCCTGAGGGGGCAATCAAAGCCCCACCCTACCACACCTCTTGAATCCTCTTTGGTTCATCAGCTTTGCTATACCTGAGGCAAAGGGAATAAACCAAAACCAGACTATCAGGTGTTTTTTGTCTCTATCTCTTCAGGAGACTCTCAACAGGGCAGAGCTATGGCTGAGGGACCTGGAGAAGGAATTCCTTCCTGATGAAATCGTCATCGGTTTGGTGGGCAACAAGATAGACCTTGCTGCTGAGCGAGAAGTTGCTACTGAGGTGAGCACCCATGGGGAGCTGCCAGGCACCCTGGGATATCTCCTAGCAGAGTCAAGAATTTAAAAGGCTTTGGAGGTGTCTGAAAATTGTTGACCTGCCATGATGTACCATCCTAATCCAACCAGCAGCTTCAGAGGTGTAGAGGAAATAACTGTTTGTCTCCACCTAGGAGGGGGAAGAGTTCGCAAGGACCAAAGGCCTCCTGTTCATGGAGACATCTGCAAAATCCAACCACCAAGTAAACGACATCTTCATGGCCATGGGTAAGCTGTGTGATGGCTCTCAGTGAGAACTGAAGCAGGTGAACCATGGGCCCCAAAGCTCTGCTTCAAGGCTGCAAACACCTTCTCCCCCTTGCTTGAAGCTGACCCTCTTTATTGCCCATGATTACCACCAAGGTTTGCTTCCCATCTGCTCCAGCCTGCACTGTACCTGGCAGTTTCAAGGTTCACAACCACCACGGTCCATGGTTTCAGTACAACATGTCATGTTTCTCAAGGTAGAAGGACAGATGGATCCATCCCAGAATGCTCCAACACCAGAGACAGATTTCAGGCCCTCTCCCAAAGGCCTAATTTTCTTTTCCTTCAGTACGTGGCCTGGCTGTAGCAGTGTCCCCAGCAGAGCTGCTCAGCTGAGATCTAACACTGTTATGGTGGGGCAGTACCAGTGGCTGTCAGCGACTGCCCTGGGCTGGGGTGGGACAGCCATCACATCCTGTCCCACCAGCAGGGGAACTGAGCCCTTTCTCACCTCATGTCTTTTCCTAGCCCAAGAGCTCCTGCAGCGGGAACAAGAGAAAGCGTCCACCCCGTCCGCACACAGGTGGTCAACGGTCAACCTGGGGGAGAGCGGGGCAAAGACAAGGTGCTGCAGGCTCTGAGGACAGGCAGCTCTGGACCTTAGCAGTAGTTGGATGAGTTCTCCAAGAGAACCAATGACAAAGGTGGGAACTTGCTGAAGCACAGGGGCAGCTCAGTATGACCACTCTCCCCCTCTGAGCAAGATCAGAGCCCATTCTGGGGGCACTGGGCCTCTTCAACCCTCCAGTGCTGGCTTCATTCAAAAGGAAAAGCCTGGGGGGTTCTTCCACCAATGTTCCCCTTCCATAGAGGAGCATGACCTTTTAGCATCACTGCCACCAACCTTGACTGGTGACATTCCTCTGCCCCAGCTGCATGTTGCCTCCTCCATGTCCCTTCCCATCTAAAAGGGAGAGTTTAACTTTCTGAAGCAAAGTAGGTGCATCTCAGTGGGTTTACACCCCTGCTGCAAATAAAAAGAATGTTGTCCTAAAGGTGGTATTTTTTTAATCCAAAACTGGATGTCAGCTGCAGGAAGTCTAGAGGTGGCAGAGACTGGATCTGGTGCTCCCCTCGCTCCTGTCTGACCCATTCCAGAGGTCTGATCCCATCACTGATTCCTTGCTGATAGCAGAGCCAGATCTGGGGGCAGAGCAGGGCCAAAGCAAATGCCAGGTGTCACGGTACCCTGGACCTTGCAGGGCCTCTTGTTTCTGCTTTGCAGGAATGCACCGTGGTTAGAAGAGGAGAAGATGGGAGGTATGGCAAGAGGTGCTGCAGGACCACCACAGTCTTCACTAGTCTTCCTGTGCTACACAGCCCTAGCAAAAGCACAGAGGAAAGAGCTGCTGCTTGTATGGGGCAAGATCATAGAATGGTTTCGGTTGGAAGAGACCTTAAAGATCATCCAGTTCCAACCTCCAGCCACGGACACCATCCACTCCCAAAAGCCCCATCCAACCTGGCCTTAAACACCTCCAGGGATGGGGCAGCCACGACTTCCCTGGGCAACCTGTGCCAGGGCCTCATCACCCTCATTGTGAAGAATTGCTTCCTAATGTCTAATCTAAATCTTCCCCCTTCCAATTTAAAGCCATCCCCTCTTGTCTTATCACTACATGCTCTTGTAAAAAGTCCCTCCTCACCTTTCCTATAACCCCTTCAGGTACTGGAAGGTGAGCACAACACCCTTTGCCCAGGTTTTCCAGGCCAGCCTCCACCCCATGACCTCCTCCAGCACCCTCTTCCGATGCTTGTCCAGGGCTGAGCAATTCCAGGGCAGGACCAGGAGATTATTCCCAGCTAAAAAAAAAATGAACAGCTAAATCCCATTCTTTAGGGCAGCTGGGAGGCAGAGGTGTTAATTGACACTCATCCCTCCCCTCCTCCCTCCCTCCCACGATTAATCCTTCTCTCCCCTCCCCAAAGAGCCCTGGACCTCCAATGCTGGGCCAAGATCCAACGATGCTGAGGGCTGAGGGTCACCCTTCCTAATGTTCCCTCATGGTCCCTCTCACCCCCGAACTGAAGAGTGGATAGAATACTCCAGCTTCTCCTTGTGAGAGGACATTTGGGGACAAGCAGCTCAAGGGATGGGGCCCATGTGCTTCTCAAATGTTTCTGACCTGGGCTGTGGAAACGGGGCCGAGGTGGGGAGGGAGGGGGGATGTTTCTGACAGGAAGGTGTCAGGGCACCCATGGGTACTGGCATATTGTGAGGACCCCAGGGGATTCACCACGGAAAGGCAGCTCTCCAGGCCTTTAAAGATGCTGAAATGTGCACTGCACGCACCACTGGAGCAGGCTGCAAAACCACACCCTGCCCAGCAAGTTTTGGGGTTCCGCTCCTGCCCCATGGTCCCCCACAACCCGCTGTGATCCCCCATGCTGCAGAGATGCTGGGACACAGGGGCTGAGAGGAGAAGGGCTTTTATTGTCGGCTTCAGCTCAGAGGCTCCGCTCTTCCCGGGGAGGTTGGGGATGCGGATGGGACGGAGGGCGGCCTTGCCGCCGGCCACCCCTCCTGGGATGGGTGCCCTCACTCAGGGCTTGTCGCCTCCCGAACCGCCCCACTGGCCGGATCCCACGGCCCGTGTACCAGGAGGGGTCGATGTCCGGATCTGCAAGGCAAGCACCAAAGAACCATCAGGAAGTGATGGGGTGGGACATAGAATCCTAGAATGGTTTGGTTTGGAAGGGACCTTAAAACCCATCCAGTTCCAAACCCCTGTGGGTATGGAGAATTCTTGTTCTTGGAATTGGGACCTGTTTGGAGATCCAAGCAGAATGGGGCTCACTGCATGTACTATCAATTCAGACATCCTGAAGCACGTGTTTTCATGGAATCATAGAATAGTTTGAGCCAGAAGGAACCTCAAAGCCCATCCAATTCTAGCCCCCCTGCCATGGGCAGGGACACCTCCCACAGGCGCACATTGGTCAAGGTCCCATCCAACCTGGCCTTGAACACCTCCTGTAGGGATGGGACAGCCACAAATTCCCTAGGCAACCTCTGCCAGGGCCTCGCCACCCTCATCGTGAAGAATTTCTGCCTAATGTCTCATCTAAATCTTCCCTCTTCCAATTTAAAGCCATTCCCCCATGTCCTATCACTACATGCTCATGTAAAAATTCCCTCCCCAGCTTTCCTGGAGCCCCTTTCAGCACTGTGAGGCTGCTCTAAGGTCTCCTTGGAGCCTTCTCTTCTCCAGGTGAAGAATTCCAACTCTCTCAGCTTGTCCTCATGGCAGAGGTTGCTCCAGCACTCGGATCATCTTCCTAGCCTCCTCTGGAGGGGAACAGGGCATTGCACCCTGGAACCCATGGGTGGGGGGGATGATGAATCCCTGGGGAGTGGGACAAGGGGCTTGGGGGGTATGAAAGCAGTTGCAAAGGCTGCATCAAAGCAAACCATTCCTTCTGCCTAGTGGCGCCCCTCTCCGCCCCCCATATGGAGCTCTGTCTGGGGTCGGGAGGGCGCTGGTTGGGAGGAGGTCCCTTACTCCTGCTCTCCTTACTCCTGATTTCCATGGAGCGCTCGTGGACGCGGCCGCGGGCGAGAGGCAGGGTCAGGCAGGCGAGCAGCAGGCAGAGGAGGCAGGCGGCCCCCAGCTTCATCCCCGGCGCTCCCCGGCTGCAGCGGCTCTACCCCAAAACTTCCCGGCTCCCGGCGCTTCCTGCAGGGGCCACGAAGACGGCAGCCGCGGATTCCACTGCGGGAGGAAAGCGGTTTGGCTCTCACAGAGACGCCCTGCTCGCGTTAAAAGCGAGCAATCCATCGGGAGGAGATGGGGTGACCGCACGGCTCGCTGCTGTCCGCATCCCAGCATCCCTGGGCTGGCTGCGATGCAAAGGGCACCGGGCAGTTGATCAAAACCTGAGGGTTTTGCTTGGGCTGATGCCTTGGGGGAAAATGTCCCCTGCAAACATGAGTTGTACAAACTTTATATTCATTAAAATAAGTTTTTATTTTGTGCTAGCCTAGTGCCTTAGGCCAGGCTTGGTATTGCCCTTTCTGTGTGGCCCTAGTGGTGGGATCCCACAACTCAGACAATGAGAAAGGATCCAGAGCCAAAACACAGGGTTAGAGGCACAAATAGGTTTTGATGCTGAAGGAAGGGAGATTTAGATGAGATATTAGGAAGAAATTTTTACCTGTGAATGTGGTGAGGCCCTGGCCCAGGTTGCCCAGAGAAGTCATGTTTGCTCCATCCCTGGAGGTGCTCAAGGCCAGGTTGGATGGGGCTTTGAGCACCCTGATCCAGTGAAAGTTGTCCCCTGCCCACAGCAGGGGTTTTGGAACTGGATGGGCTTTGCAGTCACTTCCAACCCAAACCATTCTATGATTCTATGATGGATGGACCATGGCCACCTCTGTGCCCTCAGCACTCAGCTGCCAAAATGATAAACCTGGGAGCACCCTATAACATGCTTTATGGCACTGAGGCAATGGGTGAGACCATGCAGGGTGGGCTGAGAAATGGGCTGTATTCCTGCAGCCACTTGCAACGAGGGAGCAGGGTGACACGAATCATAGAATTACTTGGTTGGAAAAGACCTTTGAGATCATCAAGTCTGACCATACCAGTCCACTACTAAACCAGACCCATGAGCACCACATCTACCCATCTTTTAAACACCTCCAGGGATGGTATCTCAGCCACTTCCTTGGGCAGCCTTTGCCAGTGCCTGAGAACCCTTTCAGTGAAGAAAATTTTCCTCATATCTGATCTAAACCTCCCGTGGCACAATTTAAGGCCATTCCCTCCCATCTTATCACCTGCCACTTGGGAGAACAGATGAAGAAGCAGGACACAATGGGAATGCAGCAGCAGCTTTATTTCCAGGGACTTTTGCAAAGAAGCAGTTTGCAATGTGCTGGGCAGGAGCCAGTCTGGGCTCCTGAGAGCTCAAGTTTGCTGCAACCGCTGCCTTTCTACACTCCCTCCTGTTGGAAACCCCCCTCTGCTGGCTGGACAGAGACAAGGACACATACATGCAGGCAAAGCAGTGCTTGGGGAATTACCCAGCAACAAAAGCATCAGGAGAAAGAGAGAGAAGCAGCGCTGCCCTGCGTTGAGGCTGCACTTACCGCGATGCGACCAGGCGAGGTGCTTGGCTACCGTCCCGCTGAGCCCAGTGGCCGCCGTCTGAGCCAGAGTCCCCTCCAATTGCTGTTTTTATGGCCAGGTTTGTGCTGATGTCAGAAGCGAGCCCTGGCGGGAACCAGCTGGGGCATCTCCCCTCCCCACCATACCCTCTCATCAAATCAGCACAGGGATTTTCATGACTCAGAAGGGATCAGCATTTTATCTTCTGCTGGCCGAGGCAGATAACTTGGGAATATGTTAATCCCTGTCCTTGACTCGGTAAAGTTTTCCTCTCCATCGTCACTCTCACAGGGAGCTCCTCACCCAAAACCCACTCTGGAGGGTCAGTGGGTGATGCCACCCCAAATGCTGTGCCCACACATTGGGGGTTCTGCTATGGCAAATAGGCTTCACCAGCCCCCAGCAAGCTGCTTTGAAGAAATTGGAGAATTAAATAAGGAGAAGAGGGGAAAGTGAGTGGCCAGGATGCAGGGATAACACGAGTGGACTCTCCCCTTTGGCATGGAGGCTTCAAATCTCTCAGATTTTAAATGGGTTAAATCACCCCGAGGTAAAGATCACTGATGATATTTGTTCTGCTGGATGTGACACTGGAGGAGCCAGCTTGGGTACCCATCACAGGGGATTTGTGGAGGTCCAAACACACATCCACTCCCAGGCAATACTAGAACTACTGAGACTTCAAGGGACATCCCAACACAAGGACATCTTTGTGTTGGGTGGATGGTGAAGATGCCATTGCTTGTGGGGTGTGGGCAGAGACAAGGGTGTCTGTCTGACATCCCATATGTTGGGTGGCATTGCCCTGGGACAGATCTCCATCTCGCACCACTGTCAGCTTTGATGCCCAAGCACAGCCAATGTTGGGGAATGGTCACAGGAGTAGCGTGGGACAGAGGGTGACAGCTGCAGAGGGGCATCAAAAGTAGGGAAAGGGATGAAGAGGGAGAAAAAAAACCCATCAGCTGAGGAAACCCAGATATTGGGCTCAGCAGGGCTCTCTCTACACCAAGGTTGTAGCTATTACTTCATACAGATTCAAAACATCTGCTCGATATTGTTGGCTTTTGCTTCAGGCTGCTTCAGCTCCCGGGTCCCTATGCAAATTGAAGCAGTGTGTATCAAGGGCTGCTCCATGCTTTTACCCAGCTGGATGGGACCTTGGTCCAGTGGAAGGTGTCCCTGCCATGGGCAGGGTGGTTGGAACTGGCTTTAAGGTCCCTTCCAACCCAAACCATTCTATGATTTGGCCTTGCTGCTGGGTACCACTGGCTCATGCTCATCCCATCCATGACCAGCATCTTACAAGTCATATTGCCATCACGTCCATCACCATCTCCCCCCATTCTGATTCGGTGCTGCTCATTTGGCTCCTGTCTGCTTTCAGCCGCCTAGTTTTAAAGTGTAGGGTTTAAGAGTTGGTAGAAGGAGAGGAGAGGAGAGGAGAGGAGAGGAGAGGAGAGGAGAGGAGAGGAGAGGAGAGGAGAGGAGAGGAGAAGAGAGGAGAGGAGAGGGGAGAGGGAGAGGGAGAGGAGAGGAGAGGGAGAGGAGAGGGAGAGGAGAGGAGAGGAGAGGAGAGGAGAGGAGAGGAGAGGAGAGGAGAGGAGAGGAGAGGAGAGGAGAGGAGAGGAGAGGAGAGGAGAGGAGAGGGAGAGGAGAGGGGAGAGGGGAGAGGAGAGGAGAGGAGAGGAGAGGGAGAAGAGAGGGAGAAGAGAGGGAGAGGAGAGGAGAGGAGAGGAGAGGAGAGGAGAGGAGAGGAGAGGAGAGGAGAGGAGAGGAGAGGAGAGGAGAGGAGAGGAGAGGAGAGGAGAGGAGAGGAGAGGAGAGGAGAGGAGAGGAGAGGGAGAGGGAGAGGAGAGGGAGAGGAGAGGGAGAGGAGAGGAGAGGGAGAGGAGAGGGAGAGGAGAGGGAGAGGAGAGGGAGAGGAGAGGAGAGGGAGAGGAGAGGGAGAGGAGAGGAGAGGAGAGGAGAGGAGAGGAGAGGAGAGGAGAGGAGAGGAGAGGAGAGGAGAGGAGAGGAGAGGAGAGGAGAGGAGAGGAGAGGAGAGGAGAGGAGAGGGGAGGGAGAGAAAAGAGCCTTTGCTCAACTGAACTGAAAGAACAGACACTGCAAAACAGAGTCCAGGTTCTGGACACAAATTGGCTTTATTGCATGGTTTAGTGTACATATATATAATCTCTACACAGGCAGATGGGTCAGGGAACTGGCAAAGAATATCATGGGTGACTACAGCCTGAACGATGCCTCAGTTTGCTGTGCTGAGGCTCGCTGCAAGGACTCCTTCTCAGGGTCAACCATCCAAGTGGCTGCGTGGAAGGGCTTCTGTTACAGCTGAAACTACAGAACTCAAGAAGTGTGGCTGGGGCAAAGGCTGAACCTGGACACCAGAAGGGTGGTTGCAAACCCATAGCGTTGCCCAGGACGTGGTGGAGCTGCTGTCCTAGCACTGAGGCTGGCTGAGCAGCGAGAAATGCACCTGGCAATGCCACCGTACCTGGGAGAGTTCCTACAACAGCAGTGGTTTGCACTTACCCTTTTGAACATCAGGCCAGAAGGGTGTAATTTTCAAATGAACTGATTTTGTTTCCAACTGGGAAGCCCAGATTATGGACTTCCAAGATGCTCTGGGATGACTGCAGGATCGGTTTCTAGGCAGTTAGTTTCTACCACTACCAAAGCCAAACATACGTGTTACTTGCATGAGAATTCACATTACTGCTCATAATTAAAATGGGTTTAGTTCAGATGCACAGGAATGGCCTAAAATGGTCCAGCCTGAGTGGCCATTGATGGGAAGCTGCCAGCATCCATCTGACATCCCTGCTCCTCTGCGAGCGATCCTCCCTGCATTGCCCACCATGGAGGGAGGGAGGTGGGGGCTATAAAGGGCAGGGTTTAATTTTTAGCATAAACCTTCTCCGAAATGACCTGCAAGAGAAAGCAGTCCTCTCCCATCCCCATGTCCTGGGTATGAGTACAGGGCCAGGAACTGATCCACTGGGGCTAGTGGATGCAGAGCAGTAAATGTCAGAGGAAGTCAAACAATTTGGGGTATCTGGGGGGGATGTTACTGATCCTGTCATCACCTGGCAGGAGCCCAGGGCCATCACAGCTCCTTCAAAGGATCAGATGGTCCTACCAGATTCTACAATCCCATCACTGGGGACAGGGGACGTCCCTGTCCTTAAAGCACCTCTTGGCACAGGCTGATACCTCTGTGGAGCGGGGAAAGCCTCCAGAGAAGCACCTACACTCCCTGCTTGCTGGAGTCCTTCTAAACTTACTGATATATCCTCACATGGAGAGGGGATACCTTCAAGAGTTGGGAAACTAAACTGATCCCAAACAAGCCCTCCAGCCTTTCTTCCACCTTTCTTGCCACCACTTCCCACAAGCCTCACCTCACTCACTTGCCCAAATGGTCACAACTGACAAAGTGGTGAGAAGCTTTAGTAGGTGTTTGCATGGCTTTGTGTAAAGATCTGTTGGCCAAGTGCTTGTTGGGAGGGAGCCAACATTGCCCTCACCCTGCAGGGAGTTGGGACCTGTGCTGGGATGTGAATCTCAGCCTGGAATGCCTAGGTCCCTGCTCTACTTGGGGTACCCCAAGGGCATCCTGCACCTGCGGTGAGGTCCTATCCCTGCTCAGTGTTAGCCTGGAAGAGAGCAGGGACAGGCACAGACAGCTTTTTTTCCAAGTGAGGGCTGTGTCAATGCCCCCTGTCCCCAAGGTGGAGAACTACACTGATGTTCAGCTCCCTCTGAGGAAGTCGCTCCTGCTCTACACTCCTCTGGTCCCCTCGGGTGACCTGGTACCAAACAGCTGCCCAAAGCTAAGGTCTCCTGCCTGTCTGCATCATCCCATAAGGGTCTCTGGCCACGTGTCTGCACCCCAGTGCCTTGTTCCTCTACTCAGCAGCTCCTAGCGAGATCTCCTGCCCACAGCCTCTGGCTTCCCTCCTGGCCAAGGTTTCAGGGAGAGGTGGGCGTGGGAGAAGGAAGAGCAAGCGTTGGGGGAAGGCGGTGAGGCTTTGTGCTGAGGTCCTGTATCACCAGTGAAATGCAGTGGCGGGAGGGTCCCCATCTCCTCAGGACATGTGGGTCATCACAGGCTTCTGCAAGGCAACAGAGGGAGAAAACTCATCTCACTGTCATGCCCATGCTGCCCCAAGCTACCCCAGGCAATGAGGCCAGCACACTCTTCATCCCTCTCAGCAAGGACCTGCCTCACCTCATGGACCACACCGGGAGTTCAAAAACGTGTGTCATGTTTGGTTCCCCAGTCCCAGGGCTTATGGCATCCCAGACCTCAGGGGATGATGCTCAGGCATGCCTGCCCTCCCCAGCCAGCACGGTGAGACCAATGCCGAGAGCCGGGAGCTCCACTGGCTCAAGAATAGCATGAGGAGGGACAAGTCCCTCTGTGCAAGCCCAGGGAGGCAGATCCCATGTGGAGCCTGGGCCAGCAACCCTCTAGGCAAGTAGGTTCGTACCGCAAAGAGCCTCTCCACTCTCCTGTTCTTCCCATTGGGGTTTCTCTGAGTCAGCGAGCCACGGTAAACGGAGTTGCGGTCAAAGGAGTCATCAAAACCTGTGGTGAGAGAAGAGAGCTGGGCAGCAGGTTCTCATCTACCTCACTAGAGGTTTTATAACCCACCAAGTCACTTGGGTTTTATTATCCCCTGCTTGCTGTAGTTTTGGGTGCACTGCTGCATTTCCCTCGCCAGGAGGGTGACAATAGGAAAGCAAAAGCTGCTGCTGCCGGTGCTTGGGTTTCCAGAGTGCTGTGCGTGCTGGGCCAGCCTGCCAGTGGTCAACTGCCAAGACCTCTGCTCTGGAAACTTCCATGGTACAGCAAAAGCCTAGCACACAAGGAGTTCTCACCACCAAAGCCTGCAACACTCTCTTGACCTACAAAGTCATCTCCCCTTCCTTCCCTTCAACTTCTGTTATCTAGAAGAAGAGCCATTCTTTCTGCCTTTAAGCTTATGAGGTGAGATAAGAGAGAAATAGAAAAGTCATTTCCTAGTGGGTCTTGCTGATATTGGTCAGGATGAAACGTTTCCAGTGATTGCCCCTTGCCAGCCAAGCTGCTGTGCCAAGTTTCAGGTCACTGTCTACTTTGAAGCGCTCCCAAGTTGCTGTTTGTCATAGCTGAGCTGTGGAGCCCATCCCATCCCATCCCATCCCATCCCATCCCATCCCATCCCATCCCATCCCATCCCATCCCATCCCATCCCATCCCCCCACAACCCCACCTCCCACGAGCAGAGCCATGGTCCTTACTAGTGATTGCGAGGGGACCGTTGAACTTCCTCCTGAACCTCGGCAGTCCTGGCATTGCCTGGAAGAGAAGAGGAGCAGCCTGCTATGGGGAAGGGAGGACAGAGGTCCCACCACGCAGAAGCAGCTCCTTGGAGACCCTGGTTGCCCCTGGGCTTAGTGTTGTGCCACTTGCATGCCAGGAAGGTGCATTAGCTGGCACAGATTAAACCTATACTCACTTTAATGTCATCTGAAGCCTCCCCGGGGCTGCCACTGGTGGGAACGGGAGAGTCGAGGCAGGCAGCCTGTGGGCAGAGAAAGGGCAGAGGTTTCTGTAGGGGTGCAGAGGAGCCAGATGACTCAGTCTGCCTCTTTTTGCATTTTCATCTCAGTTGTTTAGCCTGGATTGATCCTAAGGTGAGCGAAAGAGGCAGCACATTGCCACGGCAGCAGCTCTGCCTGATGGACTGTGATTATGAAAATCAGTGTGGAAATGTAGGAGTTCAGCAGCCCTGCATGGCCTTCCTGCAGCCCCTAGAAGAGCACCCCAAAACAATACCCTCCCTTGGTACACGCAAGGAATCAGCATTGTCCCCCATCCTCAGTGAAGAATCCACTCTCAGAGCCACAGAGCAGAGGACCAGGCAGCAGTGAAGAGCTGGGCACAGCTCAGCAAGCCAGGCAGCCCTTCACAGCACCCAGGGGTGACAGCAGCAACCCAGAGAGCATGTACATCTCAAGGCCAGGACCTCTTATACTCCCACTCGTGCTCACCTGCCCACTTGACTTCTTCCTTGCCTTTTCCACCGACTTCACCGTCAGCCCTGCAGCAGACAGAGCTGCAATTCGAGATTCGATGTCTGATACCTAAAGAGGAATGAAAAAACATACAGGTGGTGACTGGGGATCCATCTCTGACTTTGTTTGCTGTCACTGGCTGAGAGTCTGGGCAAACCAGCTCTCAGAGCCAAGCCCTCACCTCGCTCTCTGCCTGCTCCACCTGAGCAGCTGCCAGGGCCACTTTGTCCTCCAGCTCTGACAGCTCGGAGTTGGTATTGCCACTGAGCTGAGCCCCTTCCTCAAGATCCTTCAGGGTCTTCTCAAGCTGGTAGGTCTTCCCAGCAGTCAGGTACACCTGAAATACAAAAAAAAAAAAAACAACCCACATTTCAGAATTAACCCCTCTGGCATCCTCCTCTCCTGGTGTGACCGCAGCCCCAGACAGAACAACTCCTGCCACTATTTTATGACTGCTGCCTTGCCTTGCAGCACAGACAGTACCAGTCAGCTCTGGTAGGGCTTTTCATCTCATTTCCTCCTGTGAAGTGGTAAAAGGTTTAATGGGAACAGAGGAAGGACAAAAACTTGGTGACCTTCTTGAGCAGCATAAGCACCTTGATGCTGTGTGCTCAGGGGGGAGGCAGGTACCTGCAAACAAGTGCAGGATGCAATGGCCCACGGTGGCAACAACCTGAGAAGGAGACAGACTGACTCTCCAAAACCACTCAGTCTTTTTAAGGGTATCTACACTTCTGGGTTGCCTGGGATCAGGGTTGGGATTTTGGAGTTTGGCCCTGGACACTTAACCAGCCCGATCACTGTGAAAGGCACAGAGGCTGCTCTGGACATACAGGAATGATCCCAGCTCAGAACCCTGGCAGAGCCCAGTGCAGTGATGGGGTGAACCAGGCAGTGCTGACTGGGATGCCTAGATAAGAAGGGTGAAAGGACCTGGCTCAATAAAACCACTGGTTTTGCTGTCATTTGCCCCTTCCTGGCCTATGACAAGGATGCGAGTCCACGCAAGGCAATTTAGGAAATGTTAACATGTTATGTGCAATCACACAAGATAATCAGATGTGTTGTGGCCACTGTTTTGTTGATTGATCCCAAAGTCTTGGTACTTGGTGCTAATGTAATTTAATTGTGGACAGGTATGGTTGGACTCGATGATCTCAAAGGCCTTTTCCAATCTCCTCCAGCCCTCTCCACTTTTCCTGGGCTGAGTTTTGTGCAAAGCTGCCTGACACAAGCTCCCTGCACGCACTGAAGTACTGAGCACCCACCTAAATCACAGCAACGCTCCCCACATCCCATAGGTCCCACCCATCCCAGTGAGAACCCCAAGGCCACAACCGACTGCAGACTTTTGTGGGTGCTATTCGTGAAGTGTCTCAATCTGTGAGTCACAGGCACACAATTTGTTCTTGGGTCATCATACCCTCCCAGTGCTCTCCCAGGCAGGTGGCATCCCTCGGATGTGGCGAGCCAGTTGTGACTCAGCCAGGGCCTGAGGGAACTGCAGGATGAGCACAGAGCTCCCAGGACCATTGCCTACCCACAGTCTCCCCCCCTGCCCCACCGCTGATGGCAGCATCACTAAACCCAAAGTTCACATCCTTCCCAGCCCCATCCCCTCTTCCAGGGAGAGGGAAACCTCAGAACTTTCATCCAGCCACTCCTCTTCCCCTGGGATGCTGCATGTGGCCAGAAAGCACCCAGGCAGTGAAGTTTCTGAGCACACTCTGCTCTCAGCAGCTCCCTGCTTTTATGTGTAAGCTTTCCCTACTAGGAGTTGAACCACAGAATGAGTTATAAAACCCTGCTCCCCTTTGCAGTGCATTTCTGACAGTAAAACTCAACCTCTCAGGTGGAGATGGGACTCTTCACCCCACCTTTGAGCCGTTTCTTTGCAGCTTGGTAAATGGCACTGCAGATGCAATCCTTTTCCCACAGGGAATCGACTCGTACAGGTTCACAGCAGCTAAAAAGTCATCAGTGCTTCACACAGTCACACAAACCTAGCAGGGGATTATGCTCTAGATGTAAACTTATCACCTGCACGAGCCCATCAGCCTCAGGCACCAGTGAGCCCCAGCGAATGGGTAGGTCACATTATCCTCATTCGTAAAAGAAACGCAGTGAAGGGGAGGAAACAGAAGTGGGACAAAAGCTTTTGCTGCAGGGGGAGCACAGGACTGATGAAGTCCACCAAAATGAAGCTGCAGCAAGCTGGGGACCACGCTCACCCTCTCTCCCTGGTGCTCATCAAGAGGGAACTGAGGCAAAGGAAGCCACAGGACAGAGCATCTGCATTTGTTGTTGTGCCAACTTGTAAAACAGCCCTGGCCACTGTTGAACAAGATGGGACTCTTTAATCCTCCTGTGGTGCCCATCCCTTTAATCCTGCCCTACCTACTAAAAAGTACTTTTTGGGGGTTCCTCTGTATTCCCACCCACCCAATACCCTCCCTGCTTGCAGAAAGCTCTCATGAACCTTACGTTTTCTTCAAGCTCACGGTACGCTTCGGCCACCTCCTTCCCATCTCCCAGGCTGGGAAGCTGCCCCGTGGGGAGGGCACAGCCACCGTTGCATTGGCTCTCTCCATGCAACGACTCACACACCGCTTTCTCCGTGGCGTTTATGGCTCTCAGTACTTTGGCTGTGATTTCGCTCAAAGCCTGAGCCGACGACCTCTGCGAACGCCCCCCGGCACAGCCAAAGCGGAGGGTGGGAGAGGGGAAAAAATAAGGACATTATTTTGACGTGGTGTACAAAACAACACAAGTCAGGGTGAAAGGGACATCAGACCTTCAGGAGCTGGAAAAAGGTGGAGAAGTGGTAATTAAAGGGCTTACGCTGTTCCCGAAGAGCTCTCAACTGGAGATGGATGCGTGGCTAAAGCAGAGCTTTGATCTCAGCCCATGCTTTCTGTGACAAAAGGAGTCATCTCAAAAGGCTTGGAAAAGAGTTTATCAAGGACTGTGCTGCTTGCTGGAAGCAGTGCCATTGGAGCTGTTACTCAGCAGTTAAAGTCTAATTGCAGTATATTGCTTTACACTTCAGCAGACCTGAGCACGGATGCAAATAGCTCCTTAAGTTTGTGGCAAAAAAAACACCCCAACCCATAAAACTATTGTATTGCCACACTGCCAGAACTTGGGGCTAATGTCCTCTTCTCACCCCAAGGAGCACTGATGGCCATAACAATCCTAAGTGCTGTCTTTTGCTTGATAAGGCATTAAGCACATATAAAATTAGACTGAAGAAACTCATCATCTCTCTCTCAACTGATAATTCCCTAGAAACCAAGGAGATGGGAGTGATATATGCCCTGGTGACAAACAGTTGTGTTTACAACTGCACGTATTTCCAGGCAAGTTGTCCTGCAGAGAACCAGCTAACTCAGTCCAGCTGATATTTTTATCTTTTTATGGTGCCCTCACGGTACAGCACAGAGTTTCTCACATTTTCATTTAGGACCGTGTGCTTTTATTGCCATGTCCCCCAGTTAGAAGAACACCTCCTGACTGGAGAGGAGAGTTGCCTAAAAAACAAACTCAGGATCATGCAAAATCCAGCTCTGGATCTGGTGTAAGTATAAGGGAAGTTGCTGTTAAAAAAATCCACACTGCTAGAACAGCATTAAACCAAGGATGGTCCATCTACACATCACTCCAGGCATTTCTATCTTAAGAAGGTATTTGACACTGAGCGTTACCACAATGAAAAGAGCTGAATTTTGCTTCAGATTTGCTTTTCAGATTTGTTTTTTTTTCTGTTGCAACCCAGCAGGGTCTCTCTAGGCTTAGGAGCTGTCAGATAGCTCCCGTGTTACCCGCCTGCATGATCCCACTGTGAGGTAACAACCATGTCTGTATCCTTCCTGCTTCATAGCTGGGTTTGGGTCAAAGAAAGCAGCAAATCTAGACAATGCAGGCTTCATTTTATGACAAACAAGAAACTGACCCTGATACCCCACTAACAGCCCCTTGTTTCTCAGTGCAGGTCAGGGTTTGAGCCTCTCTGCTGCAGATCAGACCCAGGAATCAAGTTCCCTTGGCTTGGTGAGTTACTGCTTAGCCCCTGTGCTGCAGTTAACTGGAAATTGCTACTAAGAAGATGCACATCATTCAGTCCATGAGTGGTAGTTAAGTCCAACTGCAGCAATCATCTAAAAGCACCTTTTAGGAGAAAGGAGGCAGTGAAGGAGGTTTTCAGTAAGGATGCAGCGCAGCACTGGTCCAGTGGCAGTAAGATCACAGCAAGTGGTACCTAAACCCACAAGGGAAGCTGTTCTGGGAGCAGTGGCTTGCTCTGATCCTGAGATTTTACATGGAGCCATGCAGAGACTCCTACCTGAGACAGACTCGCTAAATGCACCTTCTGTGCACTCGCAACCACATTCTCCAAGCCCAGCAGCAGCCAGGTTTTGCCTTGTGAGGCTGAGGAACAAAAGCACGTTAAAGAGAGACTTCGTGGAACCATGAAACCTCGGACGAAAGAAACTTTGCAGGCAAAGAGAGGAGCAGCATGGCCCCTGTTTGGTCCCTTCGCTGCCCTCCCCAGTGACAGATGTGTGAGAGCAAACACATGCACACCCCACCCACTGCCAAGGTAGAAGGGATGGGATGAACAAATAAGCCATTAGAGACCCAACAAGGAACGTTGACCTCTCCGTTTTGTGCTAATGGATCATCTCAGCAGGCTCTGCCCAACTGGGGACACACAAGGTCTCCCTTTCTTTCTGAGTCACCTGAGTCATCATCAGTTGCTCATCCCTGATGCTGTCACCCAGCCCTGCTGCCTGCCAGGTGAGAGTGAGGGGAAGTGGTCCAGCACTCTGTCTGCTCTTGCTCTCCAGCCAGGAAAGCAATTCTTCCCTGCAAGGCTGCACACAAACGAACACCTCTGCAGCCCTGCTGTGGGGATACAGTGGGGAAAAGCCCTTCTCTGAAACGCACCCCGCAAGCAGGGGGTAAATCAGACCTGCACTGGGCCATGGGGGTGAGGGATCTCGGGGGTGATGTGAATGGGGCTGCTTAGTTGCTGTGATCCCTCCTCCTCTCCCTGGCCCACGACCCAAAGATCACCCACCCCCCTGAGTAGGGGACAGGAGCCAGCATGGCACTGTAAGCACAGGAGCCACTAACCCACCTGAGTGCAAGTAGGACTGGGGATTTTGGGAGTCCCTTGACTAGCAACAGGAGCACTCACAGGTCTGTAAGAGACATCTCAGGCCTGTAGCATGTGCCTGACAAAGACTGCCAGTTCTAAATCATCACTGAGCTCTTCTCCCATCCTGGGACTGTCTTCTCCATAATGGTATCCAGATCCTGAGGGAACTTTCCTAAACAGCTGTGGAGGTTGGGTACCTCTCCATGACAGGCAGCAGTCTGCAAGGCCTTTAAGAGACTTTACTTTTGACTCCTGGATGAGATTGAGAAAGCCTACAAGGACAGAGGTCCAGATCCAACACCGTGGCACTTCCCTATCGCTTGACACTCCATGTAAGCAAGCAGCTGAGCCAGACAGCCCTGGGAGGCTTCCAGGTGGAGGTGTGGGACAGGTCAGGAGAGGCATTACCACAGTGTAAGCTATAAGCCACTGAGAACGGAAGGAAACAAAGGTGGAGCCGAGAACGGTCTGGGTGGGAGGACACAGATTACCTTTCGAGCATCTCTGGCCACGTCATCACTGGAGCAACTCATCTCTAGTTTCTCCATCCTCTTCTCTTCTTCACGCTCCTCTTCTTCACAAGAGACTTCTTTGTCACTGATGTTGCTGGCTAACTCCTCCAGCTTTCTCTTCAACTCCTCCTCCTCGATATCGGGATCAGGTTGGGACTCTGGGGCCGGAGACTGAAAGAGCAGAAGAAGAGAGATGTATAAGTCTCCTCTGGTGGACAGAAGGGTATGTCCAGATCCAGACACAGTCACCAAGACTGGCCAGCAGAGGAGATTGAGGAATGCCCCACAGAAGGACTTTGAGGAGGGGATTTCTCTGCACTCATTTTCATAGGGGAGCAAAAGACCCCGGTGAGCTGTGCTCCAGCTCCATGCTGAGGAACACAAACTCTTGATCTAAAGAACCTCACATCCATGGTTCCCACAAGCAGAACTTGCTTGGTTTGCCCTGTGGGAAATTACCTTTTCCCCCTCCTTATAAAGGTGTGCATGGGGGATTTGGGGTCCCAAACCACTGTATTTTCACGAGGAACCATAGGGGTTCTGAGAGCAGAGAGCAACGCAAAGGCATGTTCCGCCAGGCTGAGGAAAGCAGCCACATGAACTACTGCTCCCTGAGGCAGCTTTCACCTACGTCATCTTCCTTGTGATGACCCAGCCTTGTTATTAGGTGGAATTCATGTTACCTGGAGAAGAATCCTATTAAACTCCCAGCTGCTGGAAGGGATCTCCAGAAGTTACTGGGCTCACTGCCCTTATCATTAAGATGGGAATACAATTATCTCTATCACACCTGATGGCTTTTTGTCAAAGTTGTTCTTCATGGCCTTGAACAACAGCATCTGCAGCAGGCAATCTTTCTCCCAGGCAACCTACTCCCTGGCTTGGCTGTCCTTCCTGCTAGAAAGCTTTGCTTCCTTAGGAGTTAATCTCAACCTGTCCCTTTGCCTCTACTCTGACCTCCTCTAGACACAGGAACAAAGCTTGGGAACCTGCAAATATGCACATGTCCTGCTCCCTTGCTCAGATTCACTGACAGAAACACTTAATGGTTAGAGATTGCCATCTTTGTTATAAATTTTAGTAAGAAAAGTAAATTGCATTGTTTCATCGACGCCTGGGGGACTTGGTAATTATCACTGTCCATTCTATCGAGCCATTGGCTGCCAGAACAGCTCATGGTGATGTGTTCACACAAAGGAAGAGGACACAGTCTAAAATTAGAAACCCCAAATCAATGTTGAGTGACCTAAGTATTCACAGATTCTACACTGCTACCCAGCTTTAACTTAATTTACCTGTTTTCTTCCAAGCTTGATGGCATGGTAAGACAAGGGCAGCTCAGAAGAGATACAGAAATCCTTCTTGACTCAGATAACCAGGTCACTTCCCCATACGTACTAATTGATTCTCCCATGATTTCAAAGGAGCTGTCACAGCTCTGCAGATGTACCAACACCCACTTGAAAACAGTCCTGAAATTAGCCTTTCTCAGAGGATTAAATTGAAACCCAATTTGCTTTGTGCAGGAAAGGCAAGGAAGGCATTGCCTTGCATGGGGACCATATGCATGGGTTAAATTTTCTTCTCCTTCTGTCCTGCCACGCAGTGTTTTTTAAAGCTAGGGAAGAGCCTTCAAGGCCAAAACAGGGGGTCAAAATCAAACAAGCTGAGCCCTTTTGTCTCTCTGGCTTTCTGGCTCTTTCAGAGCAGCCCCTCTGATGATAAGAAGAAGGGACCAGCACAGCCCACGCTCTCCCTGCAGCGAGAGTGCCTGGCTTTGCTCAGTTACCTCGTCAGAGCGCACCAGGATTTTTTCCTCCAAGCGGTTCAGCACGCGTTCGATTGCAGACATGCGTTTGTTGAGCTCATGAATCTAGAGAAAAAGGAGAGAGAGAAAGAAAAGGAGTAGAGAGCACACCAGCCACCACTGCCAGGACTGGAAAAAAGCAGTGCAACCAGCAGAAGGAAGCAAGCAGCAAGGCACCACCACCATGAGCTGGGGTAAAAGACATTAAAAAAGGATGCCTTAAAAAAAACTGGCCGTGGATACCCTCAAATCTGACTTCTCCTCAAATCTGGAAAGCTCAAAGCCATGCTGAGTACCCAGCACACCACAATTCCCACCAAAGCACTGGCAGCTTTGTGCAGTGAACATTAAATCACATCACTGGCCCTGTTGTGTCCCTTGCCCTGACAAAAGCACCAGGCTGTGTCAAAGCCATCTAGCCAAAATAAGTTTTCCTAACACCTTTGTCACCCCCTTGCCAACACAGCAAGAAGGTAAGAAATTCCCGTGAAAAATTCCAGATGGAAAAACTAAACCTGAAAGATTTCCTCAAGCCACTTTCAAACTTCCTGACTTCTCCAAACATTGATTCACCAAGAGGCTTGTCCCTCTTTTCTCCCTCACTCTTCCAACTAAAGAAAGGAACGCGTGGAGAAGGAAAAAGGGAGAAGTGGAAAGAAGAGAAAGAGGGGAGAGGAGAAAAGGGAAGAGAAAAAAAGGAAGAGAAGAGGGAAGAGAGGACAGACAAAATCCTGAAAATCAAAGAGAAGTTACTTTCTATGCTCAAGAGCCAGACAAACTTTTGTGGTTAAATCACTGAAAACATTAAAGGAAGCCTTCCCTCTCCTTTAGAAATTGAAGTTTTTCTTTTTTAAAAAAAACAGAAGCCTTTCTCCTTTGATCCAAACAAATAAAACACAAATGATGACAAATATTGCCCATTTTATATAGATAAAACACCACCTCCTACATTACTGCTGTTCTGAGTGGCTTCTTCCCAATCAAAGGGTAACGAGCAGCAAACGGGGTAAGTAAATCCAGTAACAAAGAGATACAAGGGCTTGGCTTTGTTTTTATAACGCTTCCATCCTCTGACTTAGTTTTTTGTGTTTGGTAATGCGCGATTAAATAGATCCTCACAACAGCTTGGAGAGATTGCATCTGCTTAAGGGGAGATGAATATAAAAACCTGGCACTCAGGAGAGCAGAGGGCTGTAATTACTGTCCCGAACATAATGCATCTTTAAGCAGCATTAAACCCACAGGCAGGAAGCAATCCAGCTCATCTGTAAGTGGCTTCTTGGTATCGTTTAAGGCTTGAATCTTGCATCACTCCCAGTGACAATGAGAAATCTGATGGGCCATCAGCTTCAGAGGAAGAGATGGTGATGAACTGGCACTGCTCAGTCTCCATAACGCACAGGCTGGGAGAGGTCAGAGCATAATACATGGTCTGACGTTGATGGGCTACAAGGATAAGAGGTGAAGAGCTTGCTTTCATTCTCCTTCCTAAGCAAGGCTGGATTTAATGCATGCTGGTCACCCCATTAGGGTGCATCCCCATCAGGGGATGGACTGCCCTGCGCTGTTCTCTGCATGACAAAGGCTGGCAAATGCGGCTCTGTATTAAAACATTTAAATCAAAGAAACTTAAAACACAGCCCATAAGGAGGACATCAGGTAGGGGAAGCCATCACTTGCTGCTGAGGAGAGAAAACAGGTTACTGTAGCAGAGGTGCTGCTTCTAGTCTCTCAAATACCCAAGACCTGTAATAGAAGTTTTATGTAAAGAAGAGGAGCCAGATGGCATCAACGCTTAGGGAATCCAGGACCTCTAAGCTATCTTGAGATACAGCAGAATGGGAGAAACTTGGTGAATTGGTGCTATTCCTTGTGGATTGGCCCTGTTCCTACTTGGCTTC
The DNA here is from genome assembly GCA_033556795.1 of Tapera naevia. Lineage (NCBI taxonomy): Eukaryota > Metazoa > Chordata > Aves > Cuculiformes > Neomorphidae > Tapera > Tapera naevia. The sequence continues at coordinate 1,175,193 of JAUMJJ010000195.1, read as the reverse complement.
TAAAGACCTAAAGGCAAAGTCCTGCACAGTTGCCAGGGTTTCTTTTCATGGCTCATCAGGTTTAAGAGCATTTTTAATAGTGCATTTTCTTTTTCATGTATTTTCTTCCTAGCACTTTCAGCTCCTGGGGTCAGAGGGCTAGGGAACAGCCTCTCCTTTTATAACCAGAAAAGTTGTTCCTGGAGTTCGAGACTGAGAAGTCTTTCCTCTACAGATTTAAAGCAAAAGCAATTTTCAGATTGGGCACATTTTTACAAACTTGTACCTAAGGCAGTTTTAGGAAAGAGGGGTTTCCCCTCTGGAGCCAAAGCGACACAGGGCAAAAAGCTGAGCTCCTAGCCTCCTGAAACATTCAGATGACAAGGAGCCCACCAGGAAAACATTGCTTTTGAAGCCAGGCTATGGGATCCAATACAGGGATAACAGTAGCTAACAAACGTGCTTCTGGACCCTACATCCCTCAGGCCAACACCTTTAATTGCCAGTAGGCACAGCATCTGAGAAGAGCAGCTCCAGGAACATTTTATCAGCAGAAAGAGGACTGGGCTTCCAGGGAGACCCATCACCACTTCTGGCTCTGCAGTGCAGGGTGACCAGAACTGGGCTCAGCCATCCTTGCTGTCCATCCCCTGAGATGTTCCATCAGGAGATGAGATACCCCTGGAAGTGCCTGTAAGTAGCTGAAAAGCCACTGCTTTGCTGCCCAGGAGAATGTAGTCTGTCGCTTGCTGTCCCAGATCCCTCCTGGCCTGTCTCTGCCTTCTTCCAGCCTCATTCTCCTCTACCTCCTCCAACTTCAGGATGAGATGGTAGACACCAGCCTCTTCTGAACCTCTTCCTACTCTGCCAATACAGCAGAGCTGGGTAGACCCAAAACCTCTGCTTTTCAGTCTGCAGTGGACTAGCAACCTCACTCTTGAGTTTTAAGAGGTGTTCATGCCTTCTCTCTTCCTTGGGCTTGTACCTGGCCTCTCCTTGGCCAACAGTGACGGTGATGCAAGCATGTGCATCATTCTGAAGTTAATGGTCCAGCACAGAGCCAGATCTCTTCCTGCTGAGCCAGGAGAAGGCTTGGGAGAGGGCGGTTGCTAGTTGTAAACACATCAGCAGCACAAAGGGCAGGAAGGATGAAAAGCTGTTTAATGTAATGAACGATGTTGGCATAAGAGCAAATGGGGTTAAATTGGGAGTGAGAAGATGTCTTGTAACCATTAGAATCAGAAAGCTCCACAGCAGCTTTCGTACTGGTGTTAAGCAGCAAGCCACAAACCACCCCGGATCACCCTGAAGTGAGACTTTGTCCAGCTGATGGAGGAAGTCATCTGAAGCCTTGGTAGGAATTTGGCCCCATTTCTCCACTGGAAAGCATGTTGCACATTTCATGCCTAACGTACTGTGGCCTCATTAAGGACACCCAGTCCAGGGTTGTTCTGTTTACTGCTGACTGAAAAAGCAATGGGATTTTCTAATTAAAACATGTGCAAAGAGAAGTAAAAGGCAAAGGAAAGATTTTCCTATGTAAGCATACGAAGTATATGGCAGAAGGATGAATGTGGTTACAAATCCCCATCAATTACCCAAAGAGGGGTCCAGGATCAAAACTTCCAGTTGTGAGCAGACTGGCAGCTGGCTCTCCCTGTGTGTCTGTAGCCAACCACCACCCTGTGTTTTGCTGCTCAAGAGGTCTGAAGGATGCTTTGCCATTCCCACCACCCACCCATTCGCAAAGGTGGCGTCAGGAACAGCAGGTCCTTACTTGACAATTAAAACATGAGCTTGCAGCTTTTTTGACACCCATCTCTAGATTGTTCCCCTTTTATCATCACTCAGCAGAGATACATGACAGGTTGTCCCGACCCAGTCCTACCAGCACAGGAACATGACACACTGCAAAGGAAGAAAAGGATCTTGATGCTTATTAAACATCCCCCTAAGCATAAAGCATCAGCACATTCAATTGAAGAGAGCCTTTTTGGGTACACAGAAAACCTTAGGTAATTCTCATATTAATAAGGACAGGCTGGGAAATTTAATAGCCACGAGGCCAGGCTCGTTACTTTGACAGCAGCATGGGTAGAGTGAAGCATGGACAGTGCCTGATTTTGCCATGGGTGTAAAAGCAGAAAGTCTGGGAGGAAAGCCTGGAAGAGGAAGCACAGCTCTGGAATACTTCTTCATCATCCTAATGATGCAGAGAAAAGTCTATTTTCCCTCACCTTAATGAATAAAGCAGCCTTAAACATACCTTCCTAGGTATCAGCCCTGCTCCCGTTTCACGAACACCTTGGCAGGTCCCTCACAACACAGGGCAAGGACATGGGCTGGGCATTCGTCTCCCTGGTGCCACACTACTGTGAGGTGACACCTAGATAAGCCAGCTTCTAGGTCACCCCACAGGCCTGCTGTGTGGCTCTGGCAATGCAAGGTGAGTACACCTCCAGCATCTTCAGTTCCTGAGCTGAAGAGGAAGATGGATCTCGAGTCTATGGTATCTTGGATTCCCTCTACTCGCACATGGGAAGCACAGAATCATAGACTAGAATCATAGAATCTTCCAGTTGGAAAAGATCATCGAGTCCAACCGTACCCATCATCCACTAAACCATGTCCTTCAAAAACTCATCTACCCATTTTTTAAACACCTCCAGGGATGGTGACTCAGCCACCTCCCTGGGCAGCTGTTCCAGTGCCTGACCACCCTTTCAGTAAAGAAATTCTTCCTAATATCCAGTCTGACCCTCCCCTGGCACAACTTACGGCCATTTCCCCTTGTCCTATCACCTGTCACTTGAGAGAAGAGATCAACACTCGCTCTCCCACAGCCCCCTTTCAGGCAGCCATAGACAGTGATGAGGTCTCCCCTCAGCCTCCTCCAAACTAATCAACCCCAGTTCCCTCAGCCATTCCCCATAGGACTTCTTCTCCAGCCCCTTCCCCAGCCTCGTTGCCCTTCTCTGGACGCTCTCCAGCCCCTCAATGTCCTTCTTGTAGTGAGGGGCCCAGAACTGAACACAGCACTCGAGGTGTGGCCTCACCAGTGCCCAGTACAGGGGCACAGCCACTGTCCTGGTCCCTCTGGCCACACTGTTTCTGATACAGATCAAGATGCCATTGGCTCTCTTGGCCACCTGGGCCACTGCTGGCTCATATTCAGCTGGTTGTCAATGAATACCCTCAGGTCCTTCTCCTCCAGGCAGCTCTCCAGCCACTCTTCCCCAAGCCTGTAACGCTGCAGGGGGTTGCTGTGCCCCAAGTGCAGGGATCAGCATTTGGTCTTGTTAAACCTCATCCCTCAATGGTCTCAGCCCATGGATCCAGCCTGTCCAGATCCCTCTGCAGAGCCTCCCTTCCTTCAAGCAGATCCACACTGCCACCCAGCTGGGTGTCATCTGCAAACTTGCTAAGGGTGCCCTCGATCCCTTTGTCCAGATCATTGATAAAGATATTGAACAGGACTGGACCCAGCACTGAACCCTGGGGAACACCACTCGTGACTGGCCTCCAGCTGCATTTAATTTCATTACCATCACCCTTTGGGCCTGGCCATCCAGCCAGTTTTTCACCCAGCAGAGGCTGTGCCCATCCAGGCCAAGGGCAGCCGGTTTCTGAGTCAGGATACTGTGAGAAACAGTGTCAAGGGCTTCACAACAGTCCAGGTACACCACACCCACAGGCACCAAGCCACCCCTGTGCATAAAGGGCAATGGTTGTGTGGAAACCTAGGGCACACCAGCTTTTCTGCTTGTGCTCACCCACCCTGGCTGGCATGCTAACTGCTGCGGTCGCACCCCGGTTTGCCATCACTGCCTCTCTTCTCCTCTGAACCAGACAATGCCATCCTGCACCTCACTGATAACAAGCATCATTTATGGTGAGAGAGGCTTGGCCGCAGCCTTGGTCTCGCAAGAGTTTTAACAGCTGTTTGGTACCTGATTCCCAGAGTGGCTGATGTTCTCCTGAGAGGAGGCTCTGCTCCGGCGTTTTGTGTGATGGGGTGGGTAGGCAGGGAACTGGGCTCCCTTCACATCTTCCTCAGAAGTGTCCATATCTGCAGAGTACCGGGACCGGGGCTGCTCATTCCAGGGGCTGCCTTTGGAGAGAGAAGGCTTCAGCACAAAGGTACAAGAGATTCAGATCCTTGACATCTTGGACATCTTGGACATTGATCCCATCCTTAATATAAGCAAATAATGAGGCACTTTTCCAAATCACACTTTCTATCCTTTGGCAGGAGATGCTTCTTTAAGAAAGACTGAGGTTAAGGATGGCCACACTAGACCAGGCTCCAGTTCCATCCACTGTGGCTGCACAGCACCTGGCTCAGCAGGGTCCCACACAGCGCTGCTGGATGGGGCCTTGAGCAGCCTGGTCCAGTGGGAGGTGTCCCTGCCCATGGCAGGGGGCTGGAACTGGGTGATCTTTAAGATCCCTTCCAACTCAAGCCATTCTATAATTCTAGCATAATGTTGGGCACAAGGAGCACCAGCCTTGCTCCCTTATGTCACAAACAGCCTGCTCCCTCACCAGAAACTACTATTGCCTTCCCAATTTTGCTGAAGCCCAGATTTGGACACAGACCTTCATGTATTGTCCAGGTGCTACAAGATGTTTGTCTCAGGCTAGAGAGGTATCAGCTTAGGACAGAGCATTTAAAAGAGCTTAAAGTCTCATTTTTAAAGGAGAATTTCAAATAAGACAAAAGCAATAAGAGAAAATGGAATTGACAGGCCTGAGGGCCCTGCTATTCTGTTGCTGCAGAAGGGGTCAGAGTGGGAGTTCAAACAGAGCACAGTAAGGTTTACGCAGCGTTTCCTAGTGCATTGAAAATCAAGCGCTTGAAAATACAGCCGAGCAGTTGGAGACCAGGAAGGTCATATCTATTCTTCAGCTGCATGTGCACAAGCCACTACCAAACACTCCTGGCTCTTCTGTCACAGCAGGAAAAACAGTAGCTGTAAAAGGTAAATGCTGCACTATCATTTGCTGGGATATTTATAGACTCACAAACCCCGAGGTCCTGTAACCCGCTAGTGCACTCCACCCAGCTACAAGGATGCTAATCAACAGCCCCCAGTGCTTGCCTCCAGTGTCTAGTCTTATTCCATTTTAAGTCCCCTTAAAACTGTGAGCTTTCTGCATCCACAACATCCTTTGGCAAGGAGTCCAACTCACCTATTGCTGCCTGCAGGAGGAAACACATCCCATTTTTTCTAGTCAAGTCATTTGATTTTTCTGGTCAAGTCATTTGAGTTTCTTCCCTGGACGAGACCTCCAGATGTGAAAGGGATGGACGCCTCTGGCTTTCAGCAATGAGTTGGTTTGTAACAAGACCAGCCCATTACATCTAAATAACCTCAGCTGATTCTTTCATGAGAAAAATAACTTTTGCAGATGGATATTTTACCTTGACAGTCAGGCCTGTTAGTGGCTTTGAGGTTGATCAAAGATGTCACAGACTTTTTTTATTTTGGCACAGATCTTGCAGCCACTTTTGCTCAAGATACAAGAGGAGCCTGGCTAGAGACACTTACCAGGTTTTGAATTTCTTTCCAGGCTCCTTCTTTGTGAATTGACGGTGAGCCGAACCTCTGTGCTGAAGTGCTGCTCTGGAGGGCTCACGCCTGGCCCCGGCTCCTGCAAGACGTGGTGGAAGACCAGATCTGCCTCCGCAATCCTGGATTCCTTCTGAGATGCGTCTTCAGCTGAGTTGGGGAAATCTGGGAAGGACTGAGAGATGAGGATTGCTGCTGAGCTGCTGCCTACGAGGATTCCCTACCTCTCCTTACCTTTGCTAACAGTTCATAGCTTTATTCTCCAGAAGATGCATGGACTGACCTTTATAATGCAAATTCCTAATAATCCATTTTCATAGAATCACGGAATGGTTTGGGTTGGAAGGGACCTCAAAGCCCATCCAGTTCCACCCCTTGCCATGGGCCGTGACATCTCTCACTGGATCAGGGGGCTCAAAGCCCCATCCAGCCTGGCTTTGAACACCTCCAGGGATGGGGCAGCCACCACTTCTCTGAGCAACCTGTGCCAGGGCCTCACCCCCCTCACAGGAAAATATTTCTTCCCAACTCATCAGAATTTCCCCTCTTTCAGCTTAAAGCCATTCCCTCTCGTCCTATTATTATGTGCCCTTGTAAGAAGTCCCCTCCTAGCTTTCCTGGAGACCCTTTCAGTACCCCAGAGCCTTCTCTTCTCCAGGCTGAACAACCCCAACTCTCTCAGCCTGTCCTGGTATGGGATGCTCTCCAGCCCTCGGATCATCTCTGTGGCCTCCTCTGGACTCGCTCCAACAGCTCCATGTCCTTCCTGTGCTGAGGACTCCAGAACTGAAGGCAGGACTCCGGATGAGGTCTCAAGAAATCGGAGCAGAGGAGCGGAATCACCGTTTGAAAGCGTTAATTACCTGACTGATGGACTCTGAGCGATACCTCTCGTCACTGCCAGGGGGCAATGTTCATTTTTAAGAGAACTGGGCAGAGTCCCTTCAGCTGGGCTGCAAGAAGCCTCAGCCTTACAGAGCAACACGCCCTTTCACTTATTCACACAAAAACCAACTTCTGCCCCTCAAATAATCTGCAACCAATAAATCCAATTCAGATGATCTCGACAGAGACCACCCCTCCCTAGAGTCACATTGAATTCTACTGCATGAGTATGGGTTTATAGAAAGAAAGAATAAATCTACTTTATTTTCCCCAAATTCTAATCAATTTCCGTGGAATTGGGCATATCCTTTGTTACACATCTCAGTACTTCCTACCTCTATCCAGAAGTAGAATTTGAAGCATCACGGTGTCATTAGAAGGAAGAAGCAGATGTTTAATATTTTAAAAGTGAGATGTCAGCGGGAAAGGCAAACAGGAACAGCGCAAGAAGATTGACCTGAAGCATCTCAGGCTGGAAGACCTTTTGATACATCCAGGACAACCCCGTTGGTATTCCTCCCCAGAGCTGGAAGGTGGGGATGGCTGAGTCTCTGGCCTCACTGGGATCATAGGGGGCAGCTCACTGCACCCACGCTATCCTTGGGTCCTGCTCCTGGTCAGGAGCTCCTGACACTAAGGCACATACTGTCCCCTACGTGGAAACAGCCAGTGCTCATGTAACTTTTTTTCTCCCCTTGTTCTCCCATCTGAGTGACAGGGACTCACACACGTGCCGTCCCTGCACTCTGGCTTGGAGGATTCATGTTCTCAACCTCAGAAGGGTGGTGCGCTCCATGAAGCTGCTGGCTAACTACATACCCAGCGCCACCACATGGCAAAACCAGCTCCAAACCAGACAGAAGGATGGCAGAAGAGCCTGGCTTCATTGATGAACCTTCAAAAGCTCACTGCAAACTAGAGTGTCCCAAAGCCTTGGGACAATACAATAATACTCTTGTCTGCAGGGAGCCTCTTGCTATCTCATCTCACCAGTCATCCTCACTTCAGTCAGATGTCCTACTGCTGACTCAGCCCAAGGCAAAGGACTTGACATGGGAGAAGAGATAGCAAGTGGAGCTACGGGGATCAAGGATAAGCACTATTTCCTCTCAACACTGGTTGAACGTGGAGGTAGCAGATGTAGCAAGGAGCAAGAAGAGAGGAAAGAACCCCCCAGCACTCTTCCAGTACCTGGAAACCATCCGGGCTGCTGGCTGCTGGAGAGAGCTGCACAGACTGGCGGCGAGACTGAGCAGAGTAATCCGAATCCAGTTCAAAATCAAAGGGATGGACAGACAGCAGACGCTTTGTCTTGCGCATCTTAGCGTAGGAAGGGCAAGAAAGGAAAATTCAGCATAAACCACAGTTGACCTTGGAGGAAGGGAGAGGGAGGCCCCTTGTCTCCTTAGTCTGCACAGCCTAAAGCAAGGTTCCTGTTTTTGCAGAGAATGTTTGGGTCTGACATTGGACTGATAGCAGGGACTCCAGGCTCTTACGCTGGAGTCAAGAAAAAGCGGGATCCCAGTTTCCACGGTCTCTGGCTCAGGACTCTGGCTGTGAGCAGACAGTGAGGAGCTCTCTCCTGGTTTATAAAAGTACAGTGGGAAAACTGAGCCAAGTTATAGCTTGGAGAAAGATCCAGGAGATGATGTTGAGTACTGAAGCATCTCCTTGTCTTGAATGCTGTGGGCAGATCCCCCTGGATATTTGGGAGCTCATCAGCTGCCTTCGGGCAGAAGCAGCTTGGACATGCCTCTAAGACTTCAGAAGCATGTTAAAATGAAGCATCAAGTGTGTGAAATGCAGCAAATACCTGTAGCCACAGGCAGAGACAGTGTGTATAGAGCAGCATGTAGGTAACTGTACCAGCACCTCAAACACACTGGCAGATTCCACACAAGCTTCAAGGACAACTGCATTTCTTATCAGGCTTCTTAGCCTGCATTTTAATCTATACACAGTCCCAGAAAGAAAACCAGGAGATAAATCAATGAACCTGGCTGTGCTTTGCTGTTCTGTTATCTGTTCTAATGAAGAAAAGTGGGATCACATTATATAGGTAGGAGATGGGATGATTACATTAACTGGGGGCATCCTAAATGCCAGGGGTAGGTCTTTTTTCCAGAGGACAAGTATCTGAGATTTTACTGACATGGTTACCTCTGCACAGGATGGGAGAGTGGCTCATCTTGGAGACGGAAAACAGGGAAAGACCTGGTTTCAAACATGACACAGAAATCCATCACCACTACCACCACCCAAAGCGGTCCAGGAGCTGGAGCTGAGGGCACAGAGCAAGGCTGAATGGGCCCCAGAATGACATGCTTACTCTGCTGTAGCACTCTGCTTCAGCTCCACGAAGGACATCATCTTCATCATCGCTGTCGTCGCCAATGCCGCTGCCAGTGAGGAGCTGGCATTCACCTGGAGGGGAGACAAGAGCATGCTATGGCTGGGCAGCTCCAGCACCCCATTCCTGCGAGAGGAAAGTCCCCACCATGGTGGTCACACCAATGTGCCTGTGGGTGAGGCCATGTTTCCTGTATGGGGTAAAAAGATCCAGGTTAGAAATATCTCCCAGTTCTTTTGCATACTACACCATGGCCTTGTACAACCTTGGTGGGTTGTACAAGTAAAAGGAAGGTGACAGATGATGAGAAATGGACAGAAACATCTTAAGGTAGCTCCAGTGCTGCAGCTGACACGCAGCGACCACAGCCTAAGGCCTATAGGGTAGAAGCTTTTTGGGGGGTAGTTCCCAGGCAGATACTCACTGGGAACACTTTATTTTACAAGGCCTTGGCTGGTCTCTCATTACTTCCCCTTTCAGATGTGCACCAGCACAGATGTGGAAGTGTCCCCCTAAGGAAGATGAAAGACACCTGCACCACAGAGAGCACTCTGAGGTCCACCTGGGTGACTCCAGTGTTTGAAGAGGCCCAAATCAGCTCTGCCTCCACTCCTCACAGCTGCCCTCAGCCAGCTCTGCTATCACTGACCTGTTCCTTTCCGAGTCCCCACAGAATCATAGGATCATTAAGGTTCAAAAAGACTTCTAAGATCATGCAGTTCAGCCTTCAGCCCAACACCACAGTGCTTGCTAAACCATACCCCAAAGTGCCCCTTCTACACGTTTTTTGAACACCTCCCAGGAATGAGACTCCACCACTTCTCTGGGCAGCCTGTTCCAATGTTTGACCACTTTTATGGTAAAGAATTTTTTTTCAAATATCCAACCTAAACCTCCCCTGGTGCAACTTGAAGCCATTTCTTCTCATCCTATCACTTGTTACTTGGGAGCACCCAGATCACTGCGAAACCCAGCAGTACCTTAGGAACAGCACAAATGCCGGATTGAGTCTGAAGTCAAGGTAGGAAAAATACTCTTTCCTGTACCAAATGGTGAGGTGGAGTGAATCCTTACTGAAAAAGCTCCTAAGGAACACAACCTGAAGTCCTAAATCCAGAGTCTTCCTTAAGAATATGGCCATCTTTAAGCATATGACATAGTTGCATCGATATGTTGAGAAGTAATTGCAAGCTTCAAGCTTGGCACGTAACTAAAAGCCCTGTTGAATCCCAGTCTACCCTTGTAGACCCCAGGTGTACCACAGTGTAAGAGGTGAGTATTACATTCCACCTCCACCACAGTGGAGAGATGTCCTCCCTGGTCTAGCCACACCAAACTATGCTGAAGCACCCATAGCTGGAGGGTGTGAAGAGAATAGGGCATCAGAAATCCCTCTTGAAGAGCAAGCTACATGGTGCAGTTCTCTTTTTTACTTACTGTTGATGTCTGGCAGGCTGTAAACTCTGTCCTGAAGACCTAAATGAAAAGAAAAATGGTGGGAAAAATGAATAAGCACATTTTCTCCAGGTGCCTTGCAGCCTCAGAGCAGTGGTTAACTAGAGTTCTCATTCTCTAGCCATCACAAGGCACAACCATCAAAAAGGCTCTTCAGAGAGAACAAAACAGGCCCGTGAAGACAGGATTTGACTTTTAAACATCAAAGAGCTCATAGCCACCCCTTCCACAGTCCTGATGCAACACTCCGCATCCGGGAAGTGCAGTAACAGGAGAAGGCACCACCAACAGCAGTTAATGGTCTCGTGTCATTCTGCTGTACCTCCTGCAACCAGAGACGTGTCCCACAAGGAGATTTTTACTTGCTCAAGGGTGAAGCCGATTTGATGCTGTTAGTGAAGTAGTAACAACAAAATCATCTCCTTTTGAAAAAGCCATCGGAATCTCAATTTAAAGAAGCCTGTTAACCTCATGCTTGGTTTGGTTTTCTCTTGGATTGCCCTTTCTGTGTGGCCTGATGCATTTTCAGACTGAATGCTGCACAAATTGTCTCTCAGTCCATTAATTTTATGTTCAATGTCAATACTTTCTATGTTCTTTCTGATATTTCTGCCATGAGTCATCAGGATAGAAGCACAATTGGACCACCTGAATCAGCTCACGTCCGTGGTATCCGTGCCAACTTTTGTGAGCCTCCTGAAGATGGGAATAAAATCCACACTGGTTTTCAAAGACAAAGCAGTGCTGCAGTTGTATGGATGGCAACTAACACCTACCCAGTAAATAATACCCTACTAACAACAGATTTCAGCACGTGTTTACACAGTATTGGATCAATCTCAGAAGTACTGAAGATAAAGCTCTGAAGAACATTGCTATCGTGGCAGGTAAAGCACTAATTCTGATGTAGTTTTGTTGGTGTTAGGGCGTCATCAGATTGGCTGTAAAAATAATTAGATCATGGGAAAAAATGAGTGCTGGCTTTAGTCAGCCACTGGATGTTTTGGAGCTGCAAGTGAAACTTGGGTTAATTTGACAAGGTCTCCCCTGTGACAAGAAGAGCTAAAAGAAAGAAAAAACAAAAGCTGCAACTCTTACGTGCTTACAAACTGCAGGACGTGAGTCTTGGAGAACTAAGCATGAAATGTTCTCCAGTCTGTTGTAAAACCTTCAACTTCACCACAAGGAAAAAAAATCGACCCAGAACATCTGCTCTGCTCCTCCCAGTGTGAACACAACAATTTCAGCCTCTGCTTTCCTCCCTGAAATGTTTTGCACTGTCTCAAAACCACACGGTACTCAAAGCAGCATCAATGCTGATGTTACTCATTTGGTGCCTCCCAATGCCTGCTCAGCTCCTGAATGCAGCAGAGCAGGAGAAACCCCAGAGCTCCTCCTCACCTAGGAAAGCAGAGTTGACCCCCTGCCCCGGCTGCAGCCTGCCGTAGAGGGACTGCAGCACTTTGGCACTTCCAAACCTCTTGAAACGGGATCGCACGTGTTCATAGTACCACTCCAGGGAACCGACCTTCACGATCCTGCCCAGAGAGATGATGCATACACAGGTAAGCCAGCCCAGCCATGCTCATGGTGACCAAAGCTTCACCCAGAAACCATCTCTTAAAAAAACCAATCCTGTTTTCTAACCAGCTTAATTGGTTTGACCAGCATAAAGGGATGCTGAGTTGGGTGATTCAAGTGAGCCTGTGTGAACTTCATGAGGTTCAACAAGGTCAGGTGCAAGGTCCTACACCTGGGTTGGGGCAATTCACAGTTTCAATACAAGATGGGGGATGACGTGATCGAGAGAAGCCCTGCAGAGAAGAACTTGGGGGTGTCGATTGGTGAGGAGCTCGACATGAGCTGGTAATGTGAGCTCAAGCCCAGAAAGCCACCCATGTCCTGGGCTGCATCAAAAGCAGCGCGGCCAGGAGGGTGAGGGAGGGGATCCTCTACTCCACTCTCATTAGAATTCACCTTGAGTCCTGTGTCCAGTTCTGGAATCCCCAACATAAGAAGGATATGGAACTGTTGGAGTGAGTCCAGAGGAGGCCACGAAGATGATCTGAGGGTTGGAGCACCTCTGCTATGAGGACAGGCTGAGAGAGTTGGGGTTGTTCAGCCTGGAGAAGAGAAGGCTCCTGGGAGACCTTAGAGCAGCCTCCCAGTATTTAAAGGCAGCCTAAAGTAAAGCCGAGGAGGGACTTTTTACAAGGACCTGGAGGGATAGAATGAGGGGAAATGGCTTTAAATAGGAATGGGGAAAATTTAGATTGGACATTCGGAAGAAAGTCTTCACGATGAGGGTGGAGAGGCCCTGGCACAGGTTTCCCAGAGCAGTGGTGGCTGCCCCATCCCTGGGGGTGTTCAAGGTCAGGTTGGAAGGGGCTTTGAGCAGCCTGGTCTAGTGGGAGGTGTCCCTGCCCATGGCACGGGGGGATGGAACTGGGTGGGCTTTGAGGTGCCTTCCAACCCAAACCATTCTATGATTCTTGAGCTTTGCCCCTTGCCCTCCATGGTAGGAGAGGTACCTGGAGAGGCGGCAGGGATCGCAGACCCAGCCTTGCTCCTTCTTGTTGTAGCGGCTGCAGTTCTTGCAGGTGTAGAAGCCGCAGTCCAGGCACTGCCGCTTGCTGTTCAGGAGGAACTTGAAGGGCTGGAGGCAGTGGACACAATGAGTTTCATTGAGGTGGGACTGATTCGTCAGGAATTCTCTCTTGCTGCTTTCCTGGTCAATCTTGCATTTCAGCTCCCTGCAGAAAACATCCCAAAAAACAGGAACTTGCTTTTTTTTCAAGCATTTCGCTGTGACCTCTCACGTGACAAATCCCATCACGCTTCAATCATTTCAGGAATGATTTTCCAGGGAAGGTCCTGAGTGTCTCAGGTTGTGGAAACAGCTCCAGGACAAATGTAATAAATAACACATCAGGATTTAAATAAGCCAAACAAAGAAATGGGCTCAGGATTCAGGGCACGTTGCTATATATTAGGATCTACTGCAGTTGAATTTAATATTAGATCTGTCCCATTTGCTTTGCAGGGTCTTAATCAGAAATCCCAGGAGTATCAGGAGAGTGGCTCTTCTGGAAGGCTCTGCCTGAATCCCAACCCAACGTGATCTCTGAGCCTGAAGCCCAGCTGGGAAATAAAATCTTCCTGGAATTGTCAGTTTAAAAAGAAAGCCAAAAAGCAATCTGAGGGCAAAAAGGAATTAATCGGGGGGTTTGATACAGTCCTCCAGTGCTAAATTTAGCAGACACTTTTATTAAGGGTGGAAGTGATGTGCCACGTGGTCCTGGCTGCTCAGAGGACAGCAGCAGGAGGAGATGCTCGCAAGCAGCCCTATGAAAGTCTGGCCAACATGAATGCTTTCCAAGAGCACCTTCTCCCAGCAGTCCACCACTACATGCTTCCTTCTCTATCCAGACCCAGCTGGTAGAGCAGGTTCCTATGCAAGAAGGTGCCTGTGCAACATCCAGGGCCAGCTAAAACGCCTGCCAAGCCAGCAAGGCCCCCCCCATGCTACCCAGAGGCTTTCTGTTTGTTCCCCACACCACGCACCACCTCGGGTATGTTTGCCTTTGGGGCTGTGGCTGAGAGGCAATGTTTAACTTGAAGGGAAGGTCCTAGAAGGTTGTTTTCTCTGTAGGCAGGGTTAGGAAGCCATGTTTTCCATAGCAGAAGTCAACCCTGGGCCAAAAAGCTCAAGCAATCAGGTCTGGAGGCTGCTTCAGGAGCACATTGTGGAACATAGGGTTTCTGGAAATGCTCCTGGTGACCCCTCAGCTGCTGGGAAGATGGACTGCAGCAGGAACTTTGCTGGCCTGTCAGTGTGGTGAGAGGACATCCCCAGGAGCAGTCATGTGCCTGGTGGTGGGGAAGACGTGAACATAAATCAAGCTGATGTCTGTTTAACCAGATCAGTTTGCACATCAGGGATCAGCTCTCATTTTTTTCCGGGAGGGAGTCTTAACCCCAGCTCATTGCCAGCACAACAGGTTGTGCTCTCTGTTAGACTGGAGCAACACCAGCTTGCATAACCAGACATCTGGGACGTGGAAAAATCAGTATAAGGACTGAATGGGGCACCTAGTTTTTATGTTCAGCTAATCATCATCGAATCTTAGAATGGTTTGGGTTGGAAGAGACTTTAAAGATCATCCAGTTCCACCCCCCCTGACATGGGCAAGGACACCTCCCACTGGATCAGGTCGCTCAAAGCCCCATCCAATCTGGCCTTGAGAACCTTAAGGATGGGGCAGCCACCACTGCTCTGGGAAACCTGTGCCAGGGACTCCCCACCCTCACAGGAAAATATTTCTTCCTAAGATCTCATCTCAATCCTCCCTCTTTCAGCTCAAAACCATTCCACTTTCTTCTATCCCCACACTCCCTGATCAAGAGCCCCTCCCCACCTTTCCTGGAGCCCCTTTCAGTGCTGGGAAGCTGCCCTAAGGTCTCCTTGGAGCCTTCTCTTCTCCAGGCTGAACAAGCCCATCATCCCAGCAGTGGGATGCAAACATTCAGCAGTACTTTTACATGTGCTACTGAAAACAAACCCCCAAATAGAACACCTTTAGGTTGGGGTCAGTGCTCCATTTCCACCCTGTGCTCAGGCTGCTTTGAGCACGATCCCAGCTTTCACTGGACTGCTTTTTCTGGTTCCCAGAGACCGGTTGGATTCCTTCATCTCCCCTCCCTTGCCCACAAGCCGTGCCGAAGGAAGGCCAAGTCTCAGCCAAACCAGTTTAAAACCCACAGGAACCACACTCCTCTTGTCTCCTCTTGCCAGCAGGAGCACAGGGCAGCCCTTTCCCCTCTCTGCTCACGCAAGAATAAATCAGCAGTGCTGGGGTGCCAAACTGCAATGGGGCTGTTCCAGCTGAGAGCTCCAGGAGAGAGGCAGGGACCTGTTCTCCTAAAACAGGGTTGCTGGCAGGGATGTTTATGGAATCAAAGCAGGGAGAGCCCCCACAAAGTGGCCATTATTTAATTTCTTGGGTAAAGCATTACCCTCGCATGGTTGTGCAGCTTCTGGCCGGCTGAAGCCTTTGTTTGTTGTGGGTGAATAGCTTCTGCCAAAAAGAAAATAGAGAGAAGAAGCAGAAAGGAAAGAAAAAGACCAAGCTGGGGGCGACACGACATTTCTTCAAGGCTTGCAGGCTGAGACAAGCCCAGGAAATAGAAAAGTAAACGGGGATGTCCAGAGCACAGGGAGCAGGGTGAATGGCTGCAGGGTCTCCTGAAATGTCACATCGTGTCCCAGCTTGTTAGAGGGAGCAAAGTCTCTCATAGCTCCGTGTCAGGTATGCAGGAGTGTGGCAGACTTTCCCAGACTGGTGGTCTGGTCTGTGCCAGGTATTACAGAAATATCCAATGCATTCATCTATTCAGCCTTAGCTGAGCCTGTGGAGAGAGGCAACCAAGCCTTGGACCGGGCACCTTGCTCTGCCTTAGAGACTTGGGCAGTGCCAGGCATTGCTGGGTTAATGCCAGCCCTCTGTGGGGCAGGACTGAATGACAAAACATGTAATAAAGCAAAATTTAAAAAAAAGCTGTGACTGTTGGGACAGAGGGAATGCTGCTTAGGGAGGCAGCAGGCAGGTAGAAGCATCCTGAGACCTTTGCCCTATCTTGCACACCCTCTCACACCTCTCATACTATGGCACTCAATCTGGGAGCCTCCTGGGCGTCAGTGTGGACTCAAATAAGCCAGTCTGGCACCATGGTCAAGTAGGTAAAAATTCATCTCACCCAATTCTTCGCTGCAGGGCACAGCAGTGTGGGTTCCCACCTCCTTCCTCCAGGCAGAGCTCAGATCCATCACAAGGGAGACAATCACCCTTTCCAGGGTGATTATTTTTTTAAACACCTTTGTCTCATCTCTGCCCTGCACTTCAGAGCTACCAGCAGAAGAAGCAGGAGATGATGATACCAAGTTATCTGTGCCTCCCACACAGGCTGAGTTTGCTTAGGCAAAAAGATAATCAGGAAGTTCAAAAATATGTGACTGAGAGCTTCTTGTGTCTCATGTCTCATGTGGAAACCCGAGCTGGCAAGGTTTTGGAGTACGTTTCCACAGCTCAGACGCAGATATCCCAAAGAAGGAATGAAAATGACTCTCACTCCTCACCTTTACCTTTGGTTCTCATAGAGGGAACAATGAGGCCCAGGTCCTTAGAGCATCACAGTGCCATTGGCACCAGCCCTAGCTCACTGAATTCAGAGCTAGGAAGGTATGAGGGATGGCAGGGGCACAGCACTGCCTTGACCTGGTCTCGGGAATGTGGGCCATCCCTCTGGGACAAAAATGAGAACTTGGCAGATTCTGAACAGGGACATTGCAACTTCTTGAAATAAAGTTAAGAAATTAAGTTCAATGCATGAATGTAGGTAATGAAGAAAACTTAAATCTCCACAATTTCTCACACTTATAATTTAACCTAAAGGGACCAAACATTTTGAAACAGTACTTCCGTCAAATGTGAAGAGCTTAGAAGACACGACCATTTGCTGCTCTGGTGATTTTCAATCTTTTCCCAACCTGTGGTACCCCAAGACTATAACAGGATGGCATGCCCCACCCCACACAGCATATTTAAGACTACTGCAATAGGTTTACTACTCCTCTCAGTTGTTTTTAGAGGATCCTTCAGGAGTCTATGGGCTCTCAGGACTCATCACCCTCCTGTTCTAATTGCATGAGAACCACCATATGAAACAAAAGCAAGAGAGTCAAGTCCCATCCTTGGCTCCCAGGTAAAGTCTCCCTGTGAGAGCCACACCAGCATCAAGCCCTGCAAAAGCATTTCCAGAGCAGAGGCCAGATATTTGTCTGCCAACTGTGTTGGCATCAGTCTGTATTGCTGCTGATGGCACGGCTCCAGTTTGTACCTCTGCAGCCCGAACGCGTCACCTTGCTGCTGATAATGTAAATCTGTTAACAACAGTGTTTGATTTTCACAGCCAGGTTCAGGCTGTACCTCCTCACCCACAATCTCAACACATGGCTTGATTCCTACAGCCTGCATGCAAGCAGGATGTACAGGGACACGCAGCTCCAGCTTGCTCGCACCCAACCTCACGGAGCAGAGGACGGATACTCACTCCAGCCGTTCCTCCTCTTTCTTCCGCAGATCAAAGTCCCGTTGAACAACTTCCCAAACGTGCTTGGCCTCTTCATCTGTTAACTTGGAGAGGTCCAGCTTCCTCCCCATCTTGTCCCGGCGAAGGCTGATGCTGGTCCCGTTACTCGCTACCCCGAGCGCTGGCTCTGCGGTACCCTGGGATGCTGATGGAAGGGGAAGAGCTCAACCCCACCATATAAACGGGCAGAAGCAGAGCTGCGGGCAGCCCAGCCGGCTCCTGGCAGCACCGCAGCCGGTCTGCTGGGCGAGGGTGCCTGCGTCGTGCCTATCGGCTGCCAGGACTCCCCGTCGCCCAGGAGGGCAGCCCTGCCTTCCCTCGGGCTGGTGCCCGGAGCTGCAGGCAGCTCCACTCCGCCTGGCGGGGTTTAAAGGAGATGTTTACTCTCAGCGGAGCTGCCTGCTTTATGCAGGGCGTGCGAATCAAACGAAACCTTCAAAGGGGAAGGCAGGCCACGGGGTTTGGGAGAGGGCTGAACATCCCCAGGAGGAGCTGTGCCTGCACACCCCAGGGGGACGGGCTCCACCACCGTGGGTGCTGCCTCACCGCCAGCTTCTGCTCCTCAGTTCTTTCTTCTGCATCTGATCTCATTAAAGCACTTTCCCCCCTCCCTCCCCAACAGCTTCGTGAGGAAGACTCAGGAGCATTTGGCTTTCTCACCACTAGTACAGCCACACAGGGACTGGTCTCCTGCATTTGCTAACAGTTCTCACAGCAATTTGGGAAGCTGAGATTTGCTTGTAGCAAACAGCTTAATCAGGACGCAGCGCTCCCCTCATTTACAGCTGGCAAGAAAAGATGGTTTGACAGGATTTGAGGAGAAATGCTAAACATATTTCATACCTGAGAGCAATAATCCAACTGCCAAAGCCATTCTCTTGCTCAGTAAAACGCTCCTGGCGTCTCTAAGCAGGAATTCCCTCTACTTTCTGACTTAAAAGAAACCCATTTTCATCTTCAGCAGAGCAGTATCAATACCCACCACACTTTTTTTTCCCTTATAGGTGTCTAAACAGAGACCAAGGCAGCAAGACCAAAGAGAAAACCCATTCTGCTGGGTGGGATTGCCCTCCGTGCCTCGCAGCCACTGTGCTTGCCCACGGGTGTAGGGATTATCTACCCCGGTAACTCATTTGAAACAAAGATTAGATTAAACTCCATGAACAGAGCCAGAAAAGTATTTGGAACCCAAATTTGGATGAATTCTGTGCAGAGAAGGTGATGATTACAGACGCAGTGTTGAGCTGGATATCAGGAATGCGTGATCTTTGCTGGAAGCCAGAAATTGATTTCTAGCTCCAATTCCAGCAGGGATTCGGTCACGGCAAAAGCAATTAATTTATTGGCAGGAGCCAGACATCAGTGGAGCTGCTCCTTATGTAAGCATATTTGAGAGCCCCTGCACGCCCCACTGCATCTGAACAGCAGAGTGGGTCAATAGATCCTAATTAACATCACAACGAGACCCTGTTCCAGGATCTCTCCATACAATCACGCCAGGAGCTCCAGTGCTGGGATTTGTGCAGACCAGATCTGAATACTTTATTCTCCGAAAGGATAGGGAGGTTGCATAAAACTGAGGAGGTATGGCCTTCTATGCAATGACAATTTGAAAACTGCAAGTGCTCAGCAGTGCCAATACCCCCAAAAAGTGCTGGTTTAGCCAGAAAACCACCATGTGGGAAACATCCCAGATGCAGGTCCACAGAACAAATGTCAAGTATTATGTTGGCCTGGAAACTGCATGTCTTTGGGGAAACTCTCCTACCTCAGCTCAGTGGTGAATGTTCCAGCAAAGAAAGACTTTTTTTTTTCATCTTTCAAAGCATTTTGTTGATCTTTGTAGCTGTTCAGAGGCAGCAACCACCAGCTTCCAGCAATCCCCTGCTTTGAGAAGGACAATTAAACCTTCCTGCCCACAGCTCTTTGCCCCATCATCCAACCAGGAATTGAGGCTCCCAGAGCTTATGAACTCCTCATGCAAAAGAAATAAAAAATAGGCCCAGAGCCACTCACACAGTCACCATCACCTGTCATGGTGTGAGACAGTGTTACGTGAAGTTCACCAGCACCTGTGGTGACCACGTGTGTGTGGAGTGGAAGTCAGGAGCTAGGAGGCAAAGGATGAGGTGAGTTATGTATTTCTTATTAGCTGGAAGCTCAATTGGACATCAAGTCTGGTTGTGCTGGGGGTCTGGGCACCTGGGTGGCAAAATGGGAGAGAGAAGTGTTATAAGCTAAGCCTTTCCTGGGAAACCAGGCACAGAGAGAGCTCAGGCTTCATTTCTGATTTTTGGTCTTGCTCAATGATAAAAAAATGGGATCTCTGGGGTACCTTCTTTAAGAGAAACATGCCCTTCTAGATACAGGGCTGCTCTTTTAAAAATAATATTGACATGAGCTGTTATCTTTGCAGTTCTTGATAATCTTTTGTAAGACAACTGTGAACTGATATATAGGACAAGTGGGCTGGACCTTCCCCAGCTGCCCATTTTACAGGGTTTTTTTATGATGACTGAAGTAAAACTGTCCTTTACAAGCAGAGTACAATAAAACTGATGGATGAAGATACTATTCAGTCTAAAGATAGCAAATGCCGTCCCAGAGAAAACTAGCCAACACTCTCAACTCCCCATCCTCATTTTCCATCTGACATCTTCAGGTGCAGAGGGCCCTGTCTGGCCAAAACAATGGAGAACCCCCCAATTCCTTTAAGTATAACAATGCCTAATTTTCTGAATAGCTGCTCTGAGTGCTGCAGAGGGACGATGCTCCCACCACCCTGCATGTAAAACTGGTGCTGGTGCAAGCAGGCAGCCAGGACCAAAAAAGCCAGTCAAATGCCACTTGAGGAGGCAGGAGAAGGACACATTGCTCCACTTCCACCTTGCACAAGCAGTGCTTTGCAGTGGATCTCCATGCCATGGTGACCATAGCACAGTTTGGGGCATCTGCGGCTTCCCAGGTGGAAATCATAGAATCAGACCATCACAGAATGGCTTGGGTTGGAGTAGACCTCAAAGATCCTCTAGTTCCAACCTCCCTGCCATGAACAGGGACAACCTTCACTAGATCAAGTTGCTCAAAGTCCTGTACAAGCTGGCCTGGAAAAGAGGGTCTTTCCATGCATGTAATAACCAAATGGCTGATCAGGATAAGCTGCTGAAATGATGCTTGAGGGGTGGGTGGGTTTACAATTGTGCCTACTCCAGCTTTGCTTCTCAATTCCAATGAGTGTTTTGGCTCCCATTGGCATAAGGTTGTCCCAAGCACCCAGCCAAGCTACAGGAGTTCTCAAAATCAGGGTCCAGAAGCACCCAGCAGCAGCTCCAGCTCATCTCCACCCACAGGCAGAGAGCACTCAGGATCCTTGTTCACGGGAACACGGCAAAAGCAGGGCAGCTCTAACAAACAAGGCAGCAGCAAACACATTGCTTCTGACCCTAAGAAAGCCGTAACTGCTGGCAGACTCAATCTCACAGTGCCTTTGCTTCTCCCACCACCCCCTTGCAATCATCTCCGAGTCATGAGATCCCTTAGGGCTGGGATGAGCATTCCTTCTCCCTTCAGCATCTTGGCAGTTTTATAAAGACCTCTTATCATCCCCGTCACGCGGAACAGAGCAAACAGGACAGAGAAGGGACGTACAATGCTGCTGCTATTTCTGTATGTGACCCACAAGGGATCGTTATGGACTTAATCTATTAATACAAGTGTTTAATTATGTTATGGCATGACCAGGTCTTGCTTGGAATGACTGCAATGGCCTTGCTTAAAGAAAACGGACATTCAACATTAATTATCATGGACCACTATGCCCTGACATTCACTGCAATTAGAAAACTACAGTCACAGAGGACTAGAAAACAAAGTTTGTGGAATATCATTTATAGAGTGGAAGCTGAAATGACACTTTTCCTAACCATGTAAACGTTATGGAGCTTTAATCGGGATGATGGGGCAGTGGGACACACGCCCTCTCCCTTCTCTTATGTACACCAATTGTTCTAGTATGGATTTAATCACATATTTGATGTACTATGCCACAAGCCTACTGCCAACCTGACCTGAGAAGCACTGCATCTTTGCATTGTTTCCACAAACAACTTTGCATCAGTCTCTGACAAGAGAACTGTGCACCAGAGCCTGATTTAAGTTCACCAGACTGCCCTGGTACTGCTCACAGCCCTTTATAGAATCATAGAATGGCTTGGGCTGGAAGAGACCTTAAAGATCACCCAGTTCCACCCCCCCTGACATGGGCAGGGACACCTCCCACTGGATCAGGTCGCCCAAAGCCCCATCCAACCTGGCCTGGAACACCTCCAGGGATGGGGCAGCCACCACTGCTCTGGGAAACCTGTGCCAGGGCCTCCCCACCCTCACAGGAAAATATTTCTTCCTAAGATCTCATCTCAATCCTCCCTCTTTCAGCTCAAAACCATTCCACTTTCTTCTATCCCCACACTCCCTGATCAAGAGCCCCTCCCCACCTTTCCTGGAGCCCCTTTCAGTGCTGGGAAGCTGCCCTAAGGTCTCCTTGGAGCCTTCTCTTCTCCAGGCTGAACAAGCCCATCATCCCAGCAGTGGGATGCAAACATTCAGCAGTACTTTCACATGTGCTACTGAAAACAAACCCCCAAATAGAACACCTTTAGGTTGGGGTCAGTGCTCCATTTCCACCCTGTGCTCAGGCTGCTTTGAGCACGATCCCAGCTTTCACTGGACTGCTTTTTCTGGTTCCCAGAGACCGGTTGGATTCCTTCATCTCCCCTCCCTTGCCCACAAGCCGTGCCGAAGGAAGGCCAAGTCTCAGCCAAACCAGTTTAAAACCCACAGGAACCACACTCCTCTTGTCTCCTCTTGCCAGCAGGAGCACAGGGCAGCCCTTTCCCCTCTCTGCTCACGCAAGAATAAATCAGCAGTGCTGGGGTGCCAAACTGCAATGGGGCTGTTCCAGCTGAGAGCTCCAGGAGAGAGGCAGGGACCTGTTCTCCTAAAACAGGGTTGCTGGCAGGGATGTTTATGGAATCAAAGCAGGGAGAGCCCCCACAAAGTGGCCATTATTTAATTTCTTGGGCAAATCCATTCCCCCTCATCCTATCCCTGCACTCCCTGATCAAGAGCCCCTCCCCAGCTTTCCTGGAGCCCCTGTCAGTACTGGGAGGCTGCTCTAAGGTCTCCCTCGAGCCTTCCCTTCTCCAGGCTGAACAACCCCAACCCAGTTATACCCGATTATGTCCTACTGCAATGCAGCAACAATGGATGAAAATAAAGACTGTTTTGGGCTGTGTGGGCTGTGGTGACTGTACAGGAATCTCACCACCAGTGTGGGAGCTGCGATTTGAGAAACACCTTCAAGGTCAGGGCCTGGGTCTTTGTAAATTCATCACCAACTCGAACACTAATGTAAGAGTTATGCCAGAGACCAATGGTTCAATACATCTTAAACACAAAACACTCACAGATTTGATCAAGCGTACTTTGACACTTCAAATATCACAAGTTCTAAGATGGAAAAGACTTATTAGACTCACCAGTCCATTCCCACTTTTCCACAGCTGGCAATGAGAGAGTTGATCTGCTGTCCATCCCAGTGCCGCACAAAGGCACCGGATCAGATCACAGTTAGTTTCTTACTCCTTTCCTTTGCTTATCTGAGGGCTGGGCTTTAACCCACATGTTCAAATACCCTCCACAACCTAGAGTAGTGCAAGGATTCAGTCTTCACTGGCAGAGGTCTTTGCAAACAGCTCCAACATGGCATAGGCCACAGTAACCTTGCCTCAAGGCAGAGGATGAACCAGCTGGACTGTTCTAGGATAGTCACATCCAGTTTGCAATAAAACCTAGAGTTCTTCACACTGTTTTGACAATGATGAAGTGGAAGTTTTGCTGCAGACATCAAACCCAAGTGATTCCAGCAAATGCCCAAAAGCATCATCCTGACAATTTCAATTCTTTTTTTTTCTCCCCTTTAAATTTGAAATGCAGTTATGCTGTGCCTGGGATTTCAGCCTGCAACCAGGACTTGGGTTAACACTATCCCTACAGAAGGTAACACTGTAGAAGGGGCTGGAGGCTTTGCCAGTTACACTGGAAACAGCCTGAGCACTTACAAAGACAAGAAGATCAGAGTTATCAGGTAAGGGCATTAACTGGATGTTCCTGTTCAGACAATTAGCAGGGTCAAAAATGATACAAAAGCAGTTTTAGAGAGCAGCTGCCTGAGAAAGGAAGCAGTTTATGCACGTCTAGGGCGCTTGCTTCAGGCTGTCTGAAGGCACAGGCTGTCATCACTGAACTCATTCCTGCTTCTCTAGGGCCCAGAGGGGTCTGTACCGTGATAAGAGGCTGATATTGCTGCAAAGAAGCAGCAGACCTCAAACGTTTGTCCTTTGCTACTGCCTGCCTGCTAAGAGATGATGTTAGTGAGACAACAGAATGAAACTGATGATAGTGAAGGACTCAATTTCTCTGAAGAACACCAGAAAGAAGTCCCTGGAGGTCACAGATCCACAGGTGTCAAAAAGAGGAAAAAGCAAGCCTAAAAACAGCTGGGAAAAAGTTTCACAACTGGGAAAAGCAAAAGGAGACCTTTCCCACCAGAAGGAAACCCCAAACCAGAAACCCTCCTGGAGGTCCTGTTGACTGCTCATGTAAGAAATCACAGCTGGCTTTTGCCTTTAACCCACCCAAGATGGTGATCAAGACAGAGGAGGGGGAAGGACCTCAACATCTTCCACACTGAAAGCCCTGAAGCCTCAGAAAGGCAGAGGACCCCACTGCACACCCCAAGGACTAAACCACCTTCTCTCCAAGACCAGGTGGAATGATTTCTGCCCTGGAAATCCCTATGTAACCTGAGAATCCTTCACTGAACAGGGCAGTTGGAGCACAGAGGAACCAGGGCTGGAGCTCAATTGGATCCTGCCTCTCAAAGGCTGCTCCCAGGCACTGGGTTGCAAATAAAGCCAATTTCCTTTTGGCTTTTCTATTTACACAATAGGAATAGCAACCAAGCGACTGCAAGTCCATGAAAAGAGCTATCCAATTTAAAAATCCTAGAATCTAAATCTTTTTAACCCTAAAAAACTTGCACATCATAAATTTCTCAGTCCCCTGAGGAGCATCATGTCATGAAGCAGAGGGGCAGAATAAGCTGCGCTTGGCACCTGACCAGGAGGGAGGCAAGAGTTTTTGAGTTATTAAGCAGAAAATAAATCTATTTAACCCTGGAGGGGTTAAAAGGAGAAAGTGGAGGGCAGAGACTGGAGCTGTTGAAGAGCAGCTTGGCACATCTCTGCTGACCACATGAGATGCTTTAATGGCAAAACTCTCCCTCCTGCTAGTAAGCCTTATTATTTTTTTTCCTTTTGTAGAGGCTCAATGTTGTTTTGAGCTCATTTGTTAGGTCTGTGGCTGTTCACTGTGCCGAAGTCCCTGGCTGTGGCTGTGTGCCCACACTGTGAGAGGCTTTCAGATTATTGCCCTGTTTATTTCCAATAAATGTTGAAACAAATAATTATCTTTTCATCTGCTACCTCCTAGTAACCTGTTCTGCTGTGAGGCAGTGCTTCAGCACTCCCAGACATCCCCAGGTGCACTGTGCTCAGAGAAGTCTGTCTTTAACTCGAGCAAGGGAGTGAAGCAGGAAGGCAAGTCCTGGGCTGGAGAGAGTCTGGGCCAGGCGTGTGATGGGGTAGAGAGATACAGTCATGGAAACGAAGAAGCAGAACCCAAGAGATGAGCTCGGAGGCTGAGGATGGGCTTGGGGATGACAAGTGGACAGGCAATGTCTTTGGTTTAGCCCTGTGGCCTGCAGGTCTGTGGATGTCCAGCTGAAACTCATCCTCTCCACAACCATGTGGGCTTTTACCACTGTCTGTGCTACCTGCCCTCGCTTGGGTTTGCACCAACAAGTGGAGCACCCAAAGAAGCTCCCTGGGACAGTTTGTCCTCAAAAGAAACCTGCACCATGCTTGCCAATGAGCCCTGGGCATCTCATGGCCATGCCTGCCCTGGCAGCCTTCCCCACTCCAGTCTTCCCTCGCTCTCCAGCAGCACCCTCCTTCGCTTCCAAGCTGGTTGGCTTGGGCACCAGCCATGGGATTTGTTTTGAGCTGCAGGTTCTTTCCAACCCAGTGACCTGCCCGAGGCTCTGTTAAAGAATCATAGAATGGTTTGGGCTGGAAGAGACCTCGAAGATCATCCAGTTCCAATCCCCCTGTCATGGGCAGGGACACCTTCCACCGGACCAGGCTGCTCAAAGCCCCATCCAGCCTGGCTCTGAACACTTCCAGGGAGTGGGCAACCACAACTTCTCTGGGCAACCTGTGCCAGGGCCTCACCACCCTCATTGTGAAAAATTCCTTCCTAATGCCTAATCTAAATCTTCCCCCTTCCATTTTAAAGCCTATTGTGAGACTCCAGCTTCCAGGAGGCTCCACACTCCCTCCTGAAGCTGTCCCAGTGCTTCATTGCTCTCCTTGTTCAAGATGTGAGATGCCTTCCAGCTAGAGAAGACAGAGCATACTGCTTTTCTTCCCACCAGACGTGACCCTGGAGGGATGGGAGGACTGGTGGGAGGCAGCCGACAGCCTCGGCGCCAGACCAGTGCTCCCAGC
The DNA here is from genome assembly GCA_033556795.1 of Tapera naevia. Classification (NCBI taxonomy): domain Eukaryota; kingdom Metazoa; phylum Chordata; class Aves; order Cuculiformes; family Neomorphidae; genus Tapera; species Tapera naevia. The sequence continues at coordinate 1,149,175 of JAUMJJ010000195.1, read as the reverse complement.
AAGGTCGCCTAAGGAGAGCCTTGCCAGTCAATCCGCTCTCTAATGAGTTTCCATGCATCTGTCCCCTAACACCAGTGAGCACCATGTCCTGTTTTGGATGATCTGCTGGCTCGCATCGCCTTACTGGGACAAGGTGACCACTCGCCAGGGCTCGGAGCAGGCAGGGGGAAGGAAGGCAGAGTTGTTCTTCCAAATATGAAGAGGTTGCAGAAGGGGAAGGGTGAGGAAAGTATCTTTCTTGCAATTATCAGCTCCCTGAATCTGGAAAGCTCTTTGCATTACCTTGCTTTGGCACCTCTCCCTGCAGTGATGTAGAAAGGCAAGGCATATCCCAGAGCCCAGTAACCCGCCATCCCTGGGCATGCGACAGCCCGGAGGGCTCCTCCCTGCTAATCTAACAAGCGTCTGATGAGAAGGTTCAAGCTAAGATCCAGCTCCTGTGCTTCTCATCACCCTTCCTGCTCGTCTGCTACTCCAGGCCACAGAGCCAACATCAGCCCTTGTTCTTTTTCCATTGCTCGTAGCCCACCCCTGGGGGCCACCGCGCCCGGGTGCCGCTCACCTGGGTTGAGCTGGAGGCGCTTGCTCCACCTATGATGTGGTGGTGGTACAAGCCAGCACCTTCAGAGACTTACCTGGCCCTGAGGCTCCATGCTGTGGGGCTGGGCTTTCAGGCTAGGGCAGACCTGGCTGGGGCACAGGGGTGCTGCGGGAGGTGCTGGAGGGCAAAGTGGGGCTCTGCCTGCCCCTCATGTTTCCACCAGTTCACACTTGAGATTGCTAACCTGCTGCAGAATTGGCTTGGTGGAGGAAATTCTGTGCCCAGTTGTGGAATCTCCAACACAAGAAGGATATGGAACTGTTGAAATGGGTCCAGAGGAGGCCACGAAGATGATCCAAGGGCTGGAGCACCTCTGCTATGAGAGTTGGGGTTGTTCAACTTGGAGAAGGAAAGGCTCCAGGGAGACCTTAGAGCAGCCTTCCTGTACCTGAAAGGGGCTACAGGAAAGCTGGGGAGGGACTTATTACAAGGGCCTGGAGTGACAGGACAAAGGGGAATGGCTTTAAACTGGAAGAGGGAGTATTGAGGGTAGATGTTAGGAAGAAATTCTTCAGGATGAGGGTGGGGAGGCCGTGGCCCAGGTTGCCCAGAGCAGTGGTGGCTGCCCAATCCCTGGAGGTGTTCAAGGCCTGGATGGGGCCTTGAGCAACCTGATCCAGTGGGAAGTGTCCCTGCCCATGGCAGGGGGGTTGGAGCTGGATGGGCTTTAAGGTCCCTTCCATTCCAAAGTGCTCTATGAAATGCCATCTGATGGATGAGGTCTTTCACCTGAGCATCGCCCATGAAGCTTCCTGCTAGCACCTTAGCATTGAGGTGCCCCTGTTCAGGTCTTGGCTGACATCCTCCTCAGCACCTCTGCTATATGAACAGGGCAAGAAGCCTTTGTCTTTGCCAGAATTTGGGTCTCTCTCAGTCTGCAAAATGCCAGCCTCTGCAAGCCTTGTCACCTCCACATATTCAACCCCAAACCCAGCAACTTGAGGCTTTGTGTCTGTAGAGGTAAACTCGGACCTGGCAACTTGCACAGCACCAAGCAGACAACAGAAGAGAGCTGGCATGAAACACCCTCCCAAGCAAAGCTCTCTAAACTGCACTAGTACCCATGGCACCCCATCTCCCTGGGATGCAGCTCATCTTCCCTGGCCACTGGAGAAGCTTGGATAAAGTCATCTGCTGATCAACAGCCTCTTGTTACACACAGTTATAAATGACTGTAAGCTGCTTTTCTTCTTCTTCAGCCGTTGAGGCAGGCAGAGTGAGCAAGCTGGAGAGGAAACCAGAAGCCTGGTTGTGTTTGTGTGGTTTGAGTGAGTCATATGAGTCCTGTTTCCCTCATCCAAGCAACAAAGGCTGATTCGCCCTGGGAATAATTGACGACGAGAGCGGGCTGGCGCAGGAAAGGCATTTGTGGCATGGTTTGAAATAGCAGCCTGGGTGGTTCTTTTAAAGGGAGAAGCAAGACTTAAGTGTGTAACTTTTGGTGGCTTGAAGTGGGCATAACCTGTTCAGTCTGGAGAAGGGAGATGCTACCCAGAAATACTCTGGCTGGAGGGGTAAAGGATGGTCTGTGGGACATAAATGGAGTATGCAGGCTGCTGTATGGATTATTACAGACTAGAGAAGAAGCACCAAAGCCTTGAGCAGCAGGAGAGGCAGAGCCATCTCGCCAGGGTCCTGGGATTGATAGGAAAAGGGAAACTTTTTAGCTCATCTCTGCCAGAAAGCACATTTCCACTTCAAAACAGAAAAAAGAACCTCCTGTGAGTCTCCAGCTGAGGTTTTCATTTTCTCCTTCGCTGACATTTCTGATAAAGCTCCAGCCTGAGCCAGGTTTGTTTTCTTGCAGCTATTTCCAGTGTAATTCAGATTTCATCCTGGGCTGCTCACAAGGGCACTGAGGGTTAGACAGCCCCAATGAACAGGAAAGGAGGAATCTCCACACCGGTGCAGCAGTCAAAATATGACGAGCCCCACGTCCTTTCTTGTTTTACGAGCTCCCCAACAACAACAAAAGCATCGTGCTGCAAATCACCCTGCTCAGGGTGTACTTTCTGGGCACCCAGCAAAGCACTGCTTGAGCTAAGAAGGAATAATCCGCATGTAGGATTTTTCCAGTGCTGCTGGAGGAAAGAGCTGAAGCCCCCCAAGCTGTTGCTGTTGCTGGTGCGGATCCTGTGCGGAAAGGTGGAGTTTGAAGAGCGGAGCAGCCTGGGGATGCTGCTCTGGAGATCCCTTGTGCCACCTTGTGGAGTCCAGCAAAAAATACAGGCAGCAAGCATGGGAGGACGGCCCATGAAAAGAGACTTTCTACGTTAAAAAAGGCTTGTTGCTTTGTAAAAGCAGCTCTCTTTTAGCTGCTCCCAAGCCAAGTGCTCTGATTTCTGATCTGTACATTAATCCAGAGGGAGAATTCCATCCCTGATGCACATCTTGATGCCTCCCCATTCACTCTCTTCTGGTTGCCAGCCCAACAGTGAACATAGGTATCTGTGGAGTATATTAACTCCCTCACTGCCTCAAATCATACCCCAGGGCTGGAGGTGTTTGCCTCAGCTCTGGATGCTGAAGTCACCCCCTTACTCTATTCAGAAAGAGCAAATCTGGGACATGACCCACAGGTAGAAGCATCCAAAGCAGCATTCAAATGATGCTGGGCCAGGAGCACAGTATTTACACCCCAAATTACACACCAACAAATGGCTCTGCCTGTCTTCTTACTATCAACCAGACCTAGGACCTCCTAGAATCCCCCTTTTCAACTTCAGGCAACCAAAATCTCAGGTGACGTGATGCGCAGAGCAGCTCAGCCCAAGCTCCTGAGCTTGGGCACGTTCCATATACTCCACTGCCCTGGCTCGGAGCTGGGCATGGGGACAAAACACTGGGATTTTTGTCTAAAACAGAAGACACTGCATATTTATTTTTCATAAACAAGTTTTTCACAGCTGTCTTACCAGGTGCTGCCGACACAGAGGTATCCCCCCACCCTCCCAAAATCTTAAATCATGGAAAAGAAACAAATACGATCTCTAAGAGTTCCTGTTAAAATTTTTGTCACCTTTGGAATGCTCTCTCAACCTCCAGGGAGGGTGTGAAACTGCTCTTTTCTCCTCCCTGTTCCTTTTCCTGGTAGAGAAGGAAAATCCCAACTGCTGTCCCATGACTGGTGAAGTCCAGCCAGGGTTGGCCTCTTACAGGGGGGAAAAACCAAGTCTCCGCCTCTGTCTTTCTGGTATTCCTCATCCTAGCTGAATGCAGACCAAATTGGCATTTCTCTGAAGAGTTTCAGGTCATTTATGTAAAAATCTCTCCTGCTGTTAAATACCAAAGAAGATTTGACCCTTGTTTTCTGTTCTAACCCCCTGCAGCACCTGCCTTTAAATGCCCCTCCACCCCCAGTTCATAAACCTCATGGCCAACTCTGACTTCATTGTGATGCCTTTGGGCCACCAGTTTGTGATACGGAAGCCCTCAGTATGGGGAGAAAAGGAGTGTTTTCTACTTCTCCCCATGCCATTTCCTTCTTTAGTCTTGTCCTCTGGACTGAGAGCCCCTGAGAACAGAGGACATTTCCCACCCTACGTTTGTACAGTGCCTTGCACAGCCTTGACCCAAAACAGTGCTCCTGGGACTTCACCAAAGCACAGCTGGAGGAAACCTCTGCCTCTGAGGTGCTCCTCAGAGGACCTTGGATCTCTACAGCCATACAAGTCAGCTCAAAGCCACATAACACAATGACAAATTAAACTATGACACCCCAAGCCCCTAAAACATCACAAGAAGCAGCAATCCTTGGGAGATACTGGACATAGACATGATCCCTAAACTCCCTCTGGGCTTGCTCTCTTTCCAGGGGGATTTATCCAGCTGCCAGGATGATGCTTTATGTGCAGGGAGAGCACCCCCCTGCCAATTTACTGCATAATCTCACCCCAAATAGTCCTCCTGCTGTTAAGGCATTGGCCAGATCAGCCCTTCCAGGGGAATGAAACATTAGTGCCCAGCAGACATCCCTGTGCTTCCTGCTCCAAGACACAAGTCTCAGCAGGGGATTATGTTATGTACAACTGGTTTTCATTCAGCCCACGAGAGTCTAATTTGATCCAGGGATTTTCAGAGCAGAGAGCTGGCGGAAATAGATGACCAGATGTTTTGAGGAGGCTCGTGCTCCTCTGTGGCACAGTGAGAAGGATGTTAGTGGCAGCCTCGCTCGAGGATACAGATCAACGGCAAAGTTAGTGAGAACATGCTTCTGTCAGCACGAGCAACGTACATACTGTACTCTGAACATCACTGCACGTTCCTGCTCCACCAAAGCCTCCCTGCTGCAGAGCAGAGGAGGAGGTCAAATTACTGAACTGGTGCTTCAGATCCACAAAAATCCTTTGGTGTTAGCGCCGTCGTGGGCTGCTTTCTGTCCTGAAGCTCTCCCTTAAACCAGGGGCACGGAGTGGTATTTCTGTGCCCATTCAGCACCAGGTTTTGGAGATGGAGAGAGGGTGGGATGCTCTGCAAAGCTGCCACAGCACTGTGATGCAAAGATTGGGCCATGAGCTGCCATGCAGCAGGTTCTTCTCCTTGATCTGGTCATCGTATGAATGCCCTGCCAGAGCTCACCTGCTGGCACCTGTGCCCAAACTGGAGGGGAAATGGCAATTTGGAAGAGCTGGGGGACAGCCTCAGACCCAGTTGTTTCAGTCTGGGCTATGCAAACCTTTTCCAAACCAAAGGTATACAAACCTTTTCCATCATGCTTGAGCCGTCAAGGTGCGTGCCCTGCACTGGAGGGTTCCCCAGCAGCAGACAGGTTTCTAAGCAAATATATTCACTCCCAGGAGGGTGGTGGCATGGCCAGCTGTCACTAGGTCAATTCTTACATTGTTAGCACCCAAACTGCTGTTGTCACCGGAGAAGGTGCCCCCAACTAAGACAGAAGGTTAGAGGCAGCATAGAGGAGGTTGTGTTGAGACCAGGACAAGCAGTTGGAGCAGGTGAGGGCTACAGGGGAATTTATGCCCCTACCTGGACAGTCTGTTGGCAGGGTGCTCATCTCACCTCCTCCACAGATAGCTGCAAGTTACTTTTGTCTTCTCCATGTTTGTGCTCAATGTGGTTTTGAGTTGCAAAGGGCCATTCAATCAGGCTTAAGCCCCAGTCTACCAGCAGTGGATAATTCTTCCCTTACAGGCAAAAAAGGACCTTAAACTCCCAATATATAGCAAGATTATTTTCTAGCTAAGTGATAACTTCACCTCAAATCAGCATAGCAAGAGAGGTGTAGGACAGACATCCAAATTAAGAACCTTGAGTGAGTAGCAAAAGTGGTCCTGCTGGACACAAGGATGAGCTCCTCTTCATCTCCAAAGTCATATCTGGGGCAAAGTCTGGAGGATGAGATTAGGCAGAGGATGGCAATGCTGGTGTGCTAGCAGGTTTTGGTAAAGCAAGAGATTGTTTCTTGGAGCCAGGGTCAAGTGCATGCTGCTGTGAGAGGCCATTTCTTCTTTCATTTCTGGGTTTCCATCCCAGGTAGGGTAACGCATCTCTGGAATACTTGCATTTGAGGGCAACGAAATCACCTAGCATTTACCTTCATCTCTGACTCATGTCAGGAGTGATTTTGGGACAGCTGGCACCTACCAGTGTTTCACTGTCCTGGAAAGAGTAACTGACTCTCCTGAAAACAGTAACTCACCAAACACTTGTCCTTGTTGCAGGTACCTCTACTTTTCCCTTGCAAATGAAGCAAAAAGCAGGGATGTCCATCTTCCCGTGGCACCTGCCACCACCTCCCTGCCAAAGCTACTCCTGTGCTGACAGCAGACAGCAAGAAAAACCCATCTTCCCTGTGAGACGCTGCTGGCGTGAGACTCCCACAAAGCAGAAACACATCAAAGCCTGGATGTGAGTCTTTCTAATTCAAGGACAATAAATTTGATGGATTGAGGACTCAAAGCTGTCAGTGTCAGGGCACAAAAAAATAATCTTCAAATGTATTAGATTGCTCCAAAGGCAGGGAGGAAGCCTAATGCTGATTAATTGCAATTTGGGAGAGGAAACAAATGAAAGAAACGCTGGAGTTTGTGGATGGTGCTGGTTGGCCACTTGGCATCCATCTCGTCTCTGGGAGACAGGAGACTCCTGAGTGCTAGTGAAAGCAAGAAAAAACACGTAGATCATAGAATCATACAATGCCCTGAGTTGGAGGGGACCTACAAGGATCATTGAGTCCATCTCCTACCCCTGCACAGGACAATTCCAATGTTCACACCATGTGTCTGAGGGCATTGTCCAAATACTTCTTGAGTACTGTCAGGCTTAAAGATTGAAACAAGTAGATCCAACCTTTGGATCTATCCAAAAGAGGAAAAGGAGCTCATTGATACACAGTCTCCAGTATCAGAAGTGCAAATGCATCACTGATGCATCCCATGGAGGTAAATGAGGGCTTTGAGCTGGGAGCATCGGTTATCTGAGATAGAAGACCTTGTCCTGGCATGTGGCTACCAGGCTGGGCTGGAGCAGCCCATCAAATCTGCTAGGCTGCAGTTTTTCACGTCTTTATGAAGGCCAGAAGTAGTTTGAAATGTGGCTTTTTGTGCCCAACAAGCCTCTGCTGATCCAGCATTTACCAGAAGGCTTGGTGGAGAAGAGCTGCTTCAGATGGAGAATGTTTGCTAACCCACCTCACCTACCAAATTGGAAAAGCAGAGTTTTGACTGCTCCATCTTTTTACTGAAACGACTCATCACTTGGTGGAAAGCAGAAAACCTTCAGCATATTCACCTTCTCCAGCTCCAAATCATCCCCCCTTTGAAAACTCACAATAAAACCATCCCAGCCCTGCAGACAGTCTGAGACTGGGACAGGATGATGGAGATGACATATATTTGGAAGGGGCTTGAATTAGATATCCTTCCGCTTGCTTCCAAGAGGATAAAACATGCCCTGTGAAAGGCCATCAAGCTTGACATACCCCAGAGCTCCAGTGTCTGAGCTTTGGAGAACAGCTTCAGATGAAAGGAGCAGGCTGGACTTTTCCATCACCAGGGGAAAGCTCATCCTTGCAGGCAAACCCTTGGAGTGCTGGCACAGAGCACCTGTTCGCAGATGGTGTGGGAGCAAGAAGTTAAGATAAAACACCAGCTGCCACAGAACTGCCCTCTCTGTGTGCTTCCTCCCTAGGAGCAGTGATGTGCCATCCCAGAGGGAAGGGGACAGCATGCCTGGCCACATTATTTATGGAACACAGGGAGCCAGAACAATCCCACAAGGCTTTGCTGGCACTCAAGCTCCCTTCTCTTGAGTTTTACTCACATAGAAGCTCAGTCCCACAAAGAACAGCCCCGTTCCAAGTTGCTCGGAGTTGGCAGGTGAGCTGCTGCTCACTAGTGTGGGGATTTTTTAGGGACAAGCGTGCTGTTGTCCTGCCTTGAGGAAATGATGCCATCTTTCACGTGTCCCCACAGCAGAATGAATGAATGAGACGTTTGACGGAGGACACATTACTAAGGCTGGCAAGCCTGCTGGCTCCGGGTTTTATAAGGAACGCTGAAGGACTTTTTTCCACTCCTTTCTGCCACCAGTGGTCGGAAAGGGTGATAAACAGCAACGGTAACCATGCAAAGCCATCCCCACCTCTTCCTGCATCAGGACAGGTTGATCTTTCACATCCAGGGACGGCCCCAGCCCAGGGCCTGCAGCACGGTGGTCCCTGCACGTGCCTGTGGGATTAGACAGTTGCCCAAAAGGATGCCTAGGTTTGCAGGAGGGAAAAGTTCATTGCCACACATGTTGCCCAGCAATCTGGAGATGGCTCCATAACCTCCTGAGCTTCCACAGCCAGTGTTTGCTCCCCAGAATTGAGCTACAAGATGAAAACACTCAGCTTCTCCTTTGGCTCTGCAAAAACCAGGCTGGCTTTCTCAGAAGAAAAAACCCAACAAACAGTAAATTCACTTGCCAAACGTACATACTTCAGCAAAACATCATTCTGTTCCAGAGGCAAATAATTTTTAATGTTTCTTTACCCATTATATCCAGGTTTTAAGTGGAAACCTATATCTGGTAATTTCTGCAGCTCTATCAGATTAATAGTTTTCTCCACCCATGTCAGACCTTAATTTGGTATTTAAGTTAATTCCTCCGACTTGCTGGTCTCTATATGGTTGTGTGTGAATAACCTGGTAGAGCTGAGGAACTGATATATGCTTAAAGAAAAAACTATCTCAATAAAGATCAAGGTTGTGTCATGGAATTGTAGAACGCTTTGGGTTGAAAGGGACACTTACAGGTCATCCAGTCCAACCCCTTTGTCAGAGCAGGGACGTCTTTAACTTGATCAGGTTGCACAGAGCCCCATCCAACAAACCTGGGGTGTTTCCAGGGATGGAGCCTCCACCACCTCTCTGGGCAACCTCTGCAAGTGTTTCACCACCCTCATTGTAAAAAATTTCTTCCTTCTATCCAGTCTAAATCTCCCCTCTCTTAATTTGAAAACATTACTCCTTGTCCTGTCACAACAGGCCTTGCTAAAATGTCCTTCCCAAAAAGTCCTTCCCCAGCTTTCCTGGAGCCCCTTCCAGTACTGGGAGGCTGCTCTAAGGTCTCCCCAGAGCCTTCTCTTCTCCAGGTTGAACAAGCCCAACTCTCTCACAGCCTGTCCTTGTACAGGAGGTGCTCCAGCCCTCGGATCGTCTGATGCAGCTCTCCTGCAGAAAAACACATTGCATTCAAAATTGCCTAGACCAGCCAGAAATGCACTTGTGCTCCAAGGGAATTTCTAGATGAATTTCAGCAAAACTCTCAGCTGTTTATCTTCCAAAGGATCTCCAGCCATTTACTTCAGTATCTCCCAAATGATGTCTCAATGGCTCTATCCAAAGTGGCAAATGGCACTATGGAAACAACACCGTTTTACCTCCTTGTTTGAATCTCAGCATCTCCAAATGCCTCAGACACAAACAGCTCAAGCAGAAACTGTTCCTTATGCTCGATGCAAATCACAGACAAGGCCCTGAGGACTAAACACACACCGACTGCATCCATGCTATTTCCTGTTGTGTGGTTTTTAATGGTAACTCCAAACAAACCAGCCACGATGTGGACATTGCTGTTTATATCAGCTCCCCATCAAGATATTGAAATGTTTATAAGGGACAGAGCAAAAGTACACAGCCTGGACCACCCTATGGGCCTCCTTGGTATGAGAAGCCCCCTGCCACACACCTGGAGACCTCAAGGACCACCCCAATGGAGGAGAAAAAAGTGAATTCCACCCTGGGGTACCTTTAGCAACAGCAATGCCAGAATGTAACACAGTGCAAGGGTGCTCAGTAACTAACACTACTTTTTGTTATCCCGGGAAATACGATGTCACCTTCCATGTTGCAGCAGATCCGTGATGCCCTGGGGAATGCCAACCCTCTCTGCCCACCACCATACTTTCCCCAGGCTTTGCTACCAGAACTTTCACCCTCTGGAAAGAAAATACCTGTCCTATATCAAGGCCCAAGAGATCAGAGAGGGACTATCTGATGTGGGATGAAGCCAAAGGAGTTAAGCCACGAGAGGAAGCTAAGAAGCTGCACTTGTCCTGTTCTGGAATCCTCAAAAAAAAGTTATGGAACTGTTGGAATGCGTCCAGAGGAGGGCTATGAAGATGATCCGAGGGCTGGAGCACCTCTGGTATGAGGACAGAGTTGAGAGAGTTGGGGTTGTTCAGCCTGGAGAAGAGAAGGCTCTGGGGAGACCTTAGAGCAGCCTCCCAGTACTGAAAGGGGCTCCAGGAAAGCTGGGGAGGGGCTTTTTACAATGGCCAGGAGTGACAGGATGAGAAGGAATGGCTTTAAATTGGAAGGGGAGAGATTTAGATTGGACAATATGAAGAAATATTTTCATGATGAGGGTGGGGAGGCCCTGGCACAGGTTGTCCAGGGAAGCCGTGGCTGCCCCATCCCTGGAGGTGTTCAAGGCCAGGTTGGATGGAGCTTCGATCACCCTGATCCTGTGGAATTGGTCCCTGTCCATGACAGGGGGTTGGAAATGGATGATCTTTGAAGTCCCTTCCAACCCAAACCATTCTATGATTTTCTGTGAGAGGCAGAAAGAGGAGTGGAGCTTCAACTCTGCTCAAGTTCACACTATCACCTGGAGCAAAATGTGTTTTTTTTTTTTTACCTCCCCTTAATGCACAGCTCTTCTCAATTCAGGAGAGTGGCCCAGTTTTCACAGCTGAATTAACTCTTTTCAACTTAACATGGGCTCCAAAGATTAAAGATTAAGAATTAGTACTTCATGAATAGCACCTGGTAGGAAGGGACCTGGTGCCCAAGGGGAGAAGCAGCAGCCTTGATGAGGTTGGGGAATGGGGTCATGATGCCCATGGAATGTCTCAGACTCCAACATTGCTGCTCCCCTGGATTTGTTCTCACCCTGCCTACAAGCAAGAGCTGCTCGTGCAAAACTCCAATTATCAACAAAAACTCATACAGGAAAGACAAAAATATATATTGCAACATATATTCTTATGCCTTTAATAGGGAACTCTAACAAGATGATGGGTGCGATTGGACTTGATGATCTCAAAGGTCTTTTCCAACTGGAAGATTCTATGATTCTAAGAACATACCCCCTGGGGACTGGGAATGGAGCAACACAGAGCTTTACATTCCCAGTGCTGTTCACTCCTTTTAACACAACACACAGCTTTTTCTCTTACCCACTGGTGCACAATGACCACAGATTTCCAATGAAGTGGCTACAGTAAACCCTCCAATCTTTTCCCCCCTCATATCTTCCCAGCTAACATAACAGTCATTCATGGGTATGAATAATTCCCTGTAATTCCTTTTAGGCTTGTCTGCTGTTACATCACCCTGACTGCGTGGGCAGTGAGTATTTCTGGCTTCTCCCCGATTCCAGCTCTTCTCAAGCCACCTCACCTCTCTCCTCAGTAATTAAGAACAGTCGTTGCCATCACAAAATGGGAAGATTCATTGAACCACTGAAATTCAGCCCATTTCAAATGGCTTTTTATGCAGCACAGGACTTCTGAGGCTGCTACAGGACCTGTAGATCAAGACTTTGAAAGGCTTTTTTTTATCCTCTCGTACAAGGCATCACCTGAAAGTATCTAATTTAAGAAAATTGGAACAACCAAAATAACAGAATGGAATCATAGAATGGTTTGGGTTGGAAGACACCTCAAAGATCGTCTGGTTCTGAACTCCATGCTATGGACAGGGACACCTCCCACTGGATCAGGGTGATCGAAGCCCCATCTGACCTGGCCTTCAACACCTCCAGGGATGGGGCAGCCAAGACTTCCCTGGGCAACCTATGCCAGGGTCTCACCACCCTCACAGGAAATTTTTTCTTCCTAATATCTCATCTAAATCTCCCCTCTTTCAGCTTAAAACCACTCCCCCTTGTTCTGTCCCTGCACTCCCTGACCAAGAGCTCCTCCCCAGCTTTCCTGGAGCCCCTTTCAGTACTGGGAGGCTGCTCTAAGGTCTTCCTGCAACCTTCCCTTCTTCAGGCTGAACAATCTCACCTCTCTCAGCCTGTCCTTGGGTGGAAGGTGCTGCAGACCTCTGATCATCTTCATGGCCTCCTCTGGACACACTGGCAACAACTGTGAAGGTCTGCGTTGGCCAAAACTGATCTTACATGTGCTCTCCAAGTTATCTTTTATTCTGAAGAAGAGCTCAGCTTGCATCTTCCCTAGAAGCAGGGTCTCACGGTTCACATTACACTTCCGTGACCTACGAGCTGTGTGTTGTGTTAGATGGAAAATATTGACATTACTTACATATTTGAGAGTCATTTGTTACTTGTCATTGCAGATGCTGAAAAGCACTTTTTTTTTTTTTTTTGTGCAGGAGGGCTTTCTGCAGGATGCTGGTGATCAGGGTTTCAAGTTTCTTCATCTGAGTTATGATCTCTCCTATGGGCTGTGGATTAAGTGCTTATACACTCAGATAACACACACAGCCCTGGTGTAGGCTTGCTTTTATTGCTCCTTCTGGATTTAGCCTGTTGCTGTGATTTATTAGCAGTAATAGCCTCAGCTGGAAATGTTTCAGCTAAACAGGCATCCTTTTAAGAAATCACTGGTTTATCAAAAGGAAAATGTTTTCTAGCACAGGCAGAGATTTTTAAGAGCTGTGGTATGGAGGGAAAAAGACACATGGTGCAATGCATTTCAGTAAATATGATAATAATATGTATTAATAAATAGTAACATTAATAAAAATAACTCCTAAAAAGTCACACATTCTGAAGCCTTTATCACACCTTTGCTTTTAAATTATGACACTTAAAAAGACAGAAGAAGGGTAGAAAACCACTTTTCAATTAGCCCTAAACCATTTCTCCTCCCAGGGAGGGTTTTCCCTCCAGTCACGGGGGAGACGATGAACTGTTTGGTTTCTTTCTTAAGGTTTTTCCTGCTGCTGTTCAAAATTATAGGAACCAGGATCAAAAGACTCTTGCTTGTGTACAGCTCCTTAAGACCACTCTTTCCCCTACAGCAGTCACACTGATCCCCACTTTTTGCCCTTCATGTAAGCCAGGAAGGCAAACCCCACTCACTTAAAGATAAGGACCTGAGGCAGAGCAATTACCTGTGAAAATACAGCCAGTGGCAGGGAGATACTCAAGGAGTCCTGGGAATGCACTAATATCCACTCCACCAACTGATGCTGGGACACAAAACTCCATTCCCTGGTACCAATTAGGCCAAACAACCTTGATTGCAATTCCCAGGTTGTCAGGATGCTTGCATCATCACCAACGCTTTCCCAAGCCCTCTCCTGATGCAGCCCGGCTTGAACCCTCTACCATAACCTCTTCCTTGATGACAGGGGAAAGATCTTGCTGCAGTGCTTTCATTTCTTCATTAGGGCTATGGGATGGGAAGGGCAGAGCTGATTGACTCTTCTCTTGCCTTCATTCCCACTCTGATCTGCACATCCTGCTTTCTTTCCATGCTCCTGCCCTTTTCCTCTGGCTGATTCGAGGCCAAGGGTGGCACAGCTACATCGGGAGACATTTGCACCGAGGGAGACAGAAAGCACAGCAGAAAGGCAGAACCAAGCTTTTATTCAAAGCTTCAGAAAGTAATTCCTGGAGCACTTCCTAACCAGGGTGCCGGTGGCAGGGGAAGTATTTGGACAGAAGCAACAGTAAATCCTTTGGAACTAATGAAAACCATCTATTGAGAGCAAAATGTGATCTGAAACCCTGCCCTTCTAGCAGAGCAGCTCTCTGCCTTGACTTGCAAGCAGGAGAAAGAGCTTGTTCTTCAAAATACGAAGGTGAAGGCCACAGCCAGACCTCATGCCTCCTGCTCTCTGCAACAGATGCCCAAGGATGATGATGGAAAAGTAACAGAGCAACCCTTGGTTTTGGCACTACCCAATAATTTCCTAATGAGCAGTGGCCCCAACTTGTAAGGGTAGGTTTTATTCAAGGGAAAGAAGGAGACCTTGGGTTTGGTGGATGCCTGAGGAGTCCCTGGAGGAAGAGCCAGCAGATGGTGCTCAAGGATGGAGCCAAGGTGGAATGCTCCTGAGTGTTCCCCATAGGTGACCCAGAGCCAGCAGCCCTGTGCTCCTGTGAATGACACAGGAGAAACCCACAGGGCTTTTCTTAAACTGGGGGTAGAAATGGCCCAGCTTAATTGCATCCACAGAACAGGACTGCAAATACTTCCCCACACACTGCCTGTTTCACCAAATTTTTTTTAAATGTCCCAAGCCTTATTCTAGGGATGGGAGGATGTCAAGGTCCCCTTTGCATTTGGACAAGAATATAGCACACAGGGCTCTTTTTCTGTCATGGGTGGAAAGAGAATTCCTCAAACCCCTCTTCCTGACTCATAGCATTAATCACATCTAGGTATTATTACACCAGGGAGGAAGTCTTGCTAAACTTATTCCCAGCTGTCTCTAGAAGGTACCAATGCACTGTAATTCAGTACAAACTATCAGAGAGGGTTTGTTTGTTGTCTGGGGATGGGAAGAAGCCTGTCCCTGCTTATGTCACCCCTTTCCCAGGATTTCACTCACCCTGGAATATCACAGTTGGGACCTGCCCATGTTCCTGGTTGCTGCCTGGTGGATGGGGACCACGTTGCAGGGGGTCACCAACACAAACACGGAGGGAATTGTTGAAGGAAGGATTGGAAAAAGACTATGAGTGGAAGGGAAAAAAAAAATAACCCCACTCTGAAATGCCTCCAGGATCTTGGCTGGCTCCTCTCCCTCTGTGCACCAGATACAAAGCCCCTTTTTGGAAAGGAAAACCTTTCAGCTTGGTTATTGCAGTCATAAAGGCAAATCAGATGGGAATTTAAGACCTCTCATAGTCTTATTCAATTATTGAAGCACCTGGTGAAAGTCTTCTATATTAAAACCATATTAAGGCAAATTCTGCATCATAAAAAGAATGAATACTATTGGTCCAAGATAAATGTGTTCTCAATTGAGCTGTGACAAGCATACAATGCAGCTCACGTGTTTTGCCAATATTGTTGCATTACTTATCTACAATCCTGTGTCTCAGGTATTTTTCACTCTCATTCAGGCGTGGCTGGAGCTTTCCCGTGTTTTATTATTTCTTTTTTTTGCGGTCACTTTACAGAATCACAGAATGGTGGGGGTTGGAAGGGACCTCTGGAGATCATCCAGTCAACCCCCTGCTAAAGCAGATTCACCTACAGCAGGGTGCACAGGAACACGTCCAGATGGGGTTTGTGCCTATCCAGAGAAGGAGATTCCACTACCTCTCTGGGCAGCCTGTAAAAGAAATGCTTAAGATTGTTTTCCTGCATTCCTTCACTGCCATACAGAAAATGCTGGGTTTTGAAGGTTATCTGATCTAATGGCAATACAGATCCCAGTTGTCTTGAGCTCAAATGACTGAGCCATGCTGGTTTCCACTGGTGGTGGCAAACTGGAACCACTGGACCCTACTCAGTGCATGTAATGCTTCCTGGGGCTTCTTACAGGTGACAGGAGGGCTGAGATGACCAGGAGAGGTGATAGCCTGAAAGCCCAAAGGCAGGAGAAGACACAGGACAGCACATTGCCTCTGCCTACCTGCTCAGCAGGAGGCTGGCAATGGCAATGGCCAAGTGCTGCTGCAGTGTGGGTTGTCCTGGTGCCACCACAGCATCCCTATCTGGGCTCTCCCACCCAATGACTGAATTAAGGAGGAAAACAATTCAGTTTGGACACCTCTGCCAGCAAAGAGCACTTCCACCATCTGTATTTTAACCCTTAGCATCTGTCCCTCACCCAACTGGGCCACTGTGATTGCTTTCCAGCAGACCCTGTTTCCTCCATCCCTTGCTCAGCTGCCCATCAACACCCAGCAAGGAGCTGCAGGTACTCTACTATTTGGGAGCATCCATTCTTTCATCTCCAGCTCACCAGATTTGGGGAGGGGGATACGACACCCTGCTTGTTCTTGGGCTCATGGCTGGGGATGTTTGTGCTGGATCCCTCTGCGAGGTCGGTGCTGAGGCTCTGCAAGCACCAAGCCAAGCCAAGCACCATTTCTAAAATGAGCTATTGCATCAGTTCCAGGGCTCAGCACTTTCCTGAAGTATTCCAGCTATTTCTTTATGTGGCTAGTCCTTCAAACAGCACAAACCCCAGCACAAACATAATAAATCCCCATTTGAGATGAGGAGAGTTTGACTATTTGATTCCAGGGACATCATCTCAGTTCCATCCTTATATGGAACCAAACAAGGGCGAGAGATAAGAAATAATGTTTCTGTATCACCATTTCTTGCAAAACCTGGTGCAGACTGAAATATTTAACTTTGGCCAATGACATGCTGTCAGTCAAGGCAGAGCAAAGGAATGAAAAAGTACCCCCCAAAATCTGCCTGATAGGCTCTGCCTAAGAAAAGGTTAAAGTTTTTTTTTTTTTTCCACAGTAAGTAAGTTTGAAAAGAGAAATAAATCATCAGTCAAGAACTTTCAAACTTTTACGTGAAACTTTCCATTAAGCTATATATACTTTAAAATATTTATCCTTACAGTAAGGACTTTTATTTGTGAGTTATGCTGTAACATAATCCTCCCACTTCTTCATCCCCATCTGGGCAGGTAAAAAAAAACCCCTTGCTACATGTAAATAGACAATTGCATAAGGAGGCTCTCTCCCTGCCCTGTCACTCATAACTTTGCTGTGGGAGAAGCGGAGCATTCTGCAGCCTCGAGCATCCCCAAACGGTACTTCATTGGAGCCCTCAGTAACTTGGTGTGGTCCTTGGCATGTCCTGGCTCCTGCAAATCCAAGTCCAGCCCTTCTAGACTGAAAGGCAGAGTTAAATCATCCAGGCTCTACAGGGCTTCTCTCTTTTATATATCTATTTATTCTCACCGATACCAAGGAGAAACCTTTTGGAGACGGCAGGGCCAGCGCGGCGAGGGAAAGCCACCCAGCACAGAGGCGTCCCCCGGGGTGGAGGGGACCACGTGTGATGAGCAGCTCTGACCTCAGCCCAGGCAACGCCAGCACCAACCATCTGGATCCCATTTGCGACGCCGGCTCGCCCGGCCCCCCCAGCACTCCTGCGCCAGCCGCCGCCTCCAGCCTCACTCAGACCCACAGCAGCCGTCTCACAGGGACCATCGCACCCCGTTCCCCTCACCCTGCTGGTGCTTGCACCCCGCTGAGCAAGGCGAGCAGGGGTTGGGAGGGCTGAGCCACGCCGGCACGCCATGAAGCAAGGGTGAGAGGCGCTTCGAAGTGGAAAACCCTGGAACGAGCAACTTTCCTTGGAGTTTCCCAGGGGTAAGTGTTGCTTTCTCTGTGGGAGCTCTTAGCTTGGTCTTAGCAGCTGCTGTGCTTCCCCTTCTTGACAGGGTTTGGGAAAAAAGCCTCTTCTTTAGGGAGTTTTCAAGGACTTTTGGACAAAGCCCATCCCATGCACAGAGTGGTGTCTTCAAATGAAATCTACCCTCAGGCTTGCATTGTGCTTGGAAGAGCAGGGGGATGCAACGGCTTTGCTCACACCAGGAGACTTCACAGGTGCATGGGGACACTCCTGGCCCCACCAGTGCAGGGGAATTACCTCTCCTTGGTGCTTTTGAATGAACTTAATTCCCCTGCTACTGCAGGATGGTGTTTGCCTTCGATGCCTTGAAAACGCTGCAGTAGCACCTTGGTGGGATGGGAGCAGAGTGTCCCGGGAGGCAGTGGGGTGTGTGCCCCAAGGAGGGCATGAAGTGGTTTGAGAAGATGCTCAGACACAAGGAGGCAGAGGGATGAATGGGACCCTGCAAGGAGTCCAGCTAAGGAGGTGTCTAGCTGTCCCTTTCCTGCTCCCAAGGCATGTCCCCAGGGTTGTTTGATAGCAGCCTGCAGTGCTCCTGCCCCAGGGCAAGGCAAGATGAATTGGCCAGAGGTTCCTGTCAGCCTGCCCACCCCATGCAGGTCTCCCTGCTGGGAATGTCCCTTCTCCTCCGGGGTGGCTCAGCTTCGGGGACAGTCCTTATCCCCTCGTGGTCATCCTCGAGATGGAAGTGGGACAAACATCAGATGTTTTCCCCCGAGGGACTCTCCAGCCTTCCATGGAGCCACCTCCCCTTTCCACAGCCCCATCCTGCCTTTCCCAGCCCTTTCCCCCTGTAGCCCGAGTCGCCCTCAGCTCCCCAGGGCTTTGCTGCTCTTGCTGAGGGGGCGGCTATGACTAATCCTGGAGACACCCCACCACCATCGCTCTTGGCTCAGGAAAGCCCTCTGTTCCTAACCAGAGCCCAGGGTGAGAAACAGTTACGGCCAAGTTGGTTTCCTGACCAGGCACAGGGGCCAAAACTGGTTGGAGCGGAGGTGGCCAAAGCCACTCTGGTTCCAGTGGGTGCAATGGGAAACTCTCAGCTCATTTCTGGTGGCTGTGATGATTCATTTGTACTCTCAGGGGAGGGATGTTGCATTTTTCAAAATTCTGGCTTTACCCCATTACTTTACTGGTTTAGAAAAAAAGAAAAATGAAATAAGTACTTATGGCTGGGTAATTACTGTGCTGTTTCTGGGACACAGCCACCCAGTTTAGGAGCTTTGTGGAAGCCAGAGAGATGTCTCCAGCTGGAGGCTGCTGCAGGCTGCTCAGGAACTCCAAGGTCACGTAGGAATGCAGTGGCAGAACAGAGATCCAATTCTGCATCTTCCCAACACCATCCCTTGACTCTCCAAATACCATTCAGGAAAACAGGCTTTATATCCCCTGCATTACACTCTCATTCCACCCTGGTCTTTGCAGAGAGGTTGACCATGACTAGGAGTGCAATGGCATTTCTAAGTCAGGAGTGCAGGCTCCACGCTTGCTGCTGTGTTATCATTCATTCATTCATTCCCTTCCCATTTTTCAGTCTCCCCAACTCTCTTTCTAGTTTTTCAAACCTCTACAATTTTCCGTTCAAATACATTGAGTTTCCCCAATTTCAGGGTGAGTTAAAGCAGTCCCCACTGTATTCCCACATGTCAAGGAGAAAAAAAAAGGTCTTCTTCCCCTCCTGACTTTTGCTACGTGCGTTTCTGGGAACATCTTATTCCTTCCAGCAGTGCAAACTCTGGTAACTGCACAGTCTTGCCAACCTTGGATTGCATTATCCTAGCCTGGATGCATTTGATTTGCAGCAAGGGGATGAACCTGCCCCTGTGTGGGGTGTGCACGGCAGCAGGGCTGGCTGGGGGTGGCATTGCATGCCTGCTCCCTGCTGAATCACAGCCAGCCTCACCACTCTGCATGCCCATCACTTTTTCCACCTTTTTAAGTGATCTGCGTTCCACATTAAGGAGTCGATTTGTTTGGGTGGAGAGGCTCCGGGAGGCTTAGGTTGCTATACATAAAGAGTCATTGATCTTTGAGGGAGTTCCCCTTTTTTTAGCAAATACTCCCTTTCCTCTTATTAACCACTCTATTTTAGTCTCTGTCTGGTTGAAAACAACCAGATTTTAAGCCAACAGCATGCTTATAAGAACAGAAATGAATATGTGATTCGTTGAATGCTAGCATCCAGGGAAGTTGCCCATGTAGGATATAAACTCAATATAACTCAGTTACTTTGCTGAATGCTGGTTTTCAAAACCAGAACTTAAGTGGTTTGCAAAAACAGGACGATTTTCCAGCCTTTTAAGCTTGTTTGTTTTTAATGCCCAGGTCTACTTTTGTAGGAAGAAATGTTTTCAGCAGTAACCCTCAACCCAACAACCCTCCCCTTCCCGGTGCCATCAGTGCCAGATAACAGCAATGTTAATGGAAACCCTTGAAAAGAGCTGGTGCAAACTGAAATTGTTCTACTCAGCTCCTGGGGTCAGTGAATGAATTTAGAATCTGTCCCATACAGCTCATCCCAAGCCTGTAGAAATAGCCTTGCTCCTCTGGAGTTTTTGTAGTCAGGCGATACTTGGTGCCATGTGATGAAGAGGTGGCCAGGTCAGAGGCTTTGGGTGCTTACGTCCCTTTTCAAAGGTGGCTGAGCCATTTCACATGGAAATATTGTGGTGTTCAACCTCCTCCGTGCCCAAATCACAATCAGGAGTGGCTTTTGCCTAACATTTTCCCCAGTTCAGAGCTCTTAACAGTGTAGAGATATTTAAGGGGGATTCATCCAGCTGGGAGAGGAGCATGAATCACCTCCAGAGGGCAATCTGTGCTATCAGCTTTACATCAGATTTTGAGGAGCTGTTTCTCCTCCTTGTTTGCTCCATAGCTACAGTTGGATGTACATCCCAATATTTGGGCTGCACGTAGTTGCTCTGGGTGGTCAGTGTCCACCTTCAAGCCACTGGCAAACCTTACAGCAGCCTCATGGCTTAACTGCTGCCTCCCAGGGACATGCACATAGCTGACAGCCAAGTTGAGGGGCTGAGTGGTTTTGTTGGGAAACCAGGCAGTGGTGAGGTATGAGGAACATCCTGACAAAGCAAACAGACAAAGGCCCAAGGCCCTTTGATTTTGGCTCTGGCATCCCCATGGAGCAGACTTTTCCAGAGCTTCAAGAATGCTCACAGCATTTCATCTCTCACACCATCTGCAGTACAATGCTTTGCCCCCCCTCTGGTCCTACCTGATCCCCTCACGGAAAAACTATTGGATCTTAGGTGCAAATACACATCTTTCTCCCAGTTCAAGATGACCCCCCCCACATACAAAGGGAGTTTAGGTCCACAACTTCTTTACAAACTTCTATTCAAGCTATTTTGAGAGGAAGCCCCTGGGGTTGCCAGGAAATAAGACCACCCATACTCTAATTGAGGGCAGTGAGGCATCCCAAAGGTCTCTGGCTGTGCCAGCTAGAAAAACTGCAGAGGCTGCCCCAGGCCAAGCCCAAACCCAGGCTGTTTGTACTCGAGAGGAGCACACAAGTCATGCCTCTGCCTGCCACAGTTACTTTGAGTGCCCTGTCCTTTCTCAAACGCTGCTCATCTCCCCACACCTACAGCTCTGTCACAGGGAGGGAGAGCTGATGAGAACAGACTCGACAAATAAATCACTAGTGTCCTGGTTGTCACACCCCAAGTGTCAGTTCTGCCCAGCTCAGCCTTGAAGAAGAGCATCAGGCGACTACAAAATGCTAGCACAGAAAACCCCTCTGACACCTCAAGCTGTGCTGTCTAACTGCTTTCTTTTACAGTTCAGTGAGATCAGTGGCATCAGTGCCTGAAGTTCTGCCCAGCTTGGAGCTCAGATTTAAGATTTATCTTGCAATGGCATTAATTGCCTTCCATAGCATCCGCTCACATCTATGCATGACTCACATCACATCTCTATCCACACCAAAACTATAGATACTTCCCCCGCTCCCTCTCAAAGCCAGGCAGCCCAGCTGAGAGGCACATGTAATGAATCAAAGTGATATGTAACAGCTGTAGTAATTTTTTCCTGTATTTTATGTTTTGCTTTTTCAAATCTACTCCTCTGCTTTGCATTTTTACAGATCTTATTTTAACTACATTGTAGTGAAACAACACACAAATGAGTGATTGCTTAGAAAATGAATACAAAGCATCCACTCAAATAGAGAAAATCATATAAAATGTCAGATTTTATGCACAGACAAGTATGCAATAAGCAAAAAATAGCTGCTGGGAAAAATATTTAAGGAAATCACTGTGTTAGTGGTAGGAATGATTGCCTTTTGAAAACTTTATTGGTAACAGATGTATATCTTCTGATGAAAAGGAGAACATACTGTAATATTAAGGGGTCAGCACACGCTATATAAGCTCTAGACAGAAATAAACCCTTCAGATTATTGAAGGCTATATGAGTCAATCTTTTAGCATATGAATTAAGGGATTGCTCCCTAGGTTTTTGTGTGAGTTTTTAACTGTTCAGAGAAATACTTTTCTTTTCTAAAGGCATTCTGTAGTCAGGTTTTCCAGCATTTTTTTCTGGCTTGCAGTGATTATATCAAAACTTCACAAGAGCTTTCAACCCTCAGGATTGCAAGAAAGTTCTCATTAAAAAAAAAAAGTAGTCCAGGATGAAATTGTCTTATTGAAAATAAGGGGGGGGAGGCCCAGACACAGGTCTCCCAGAGAACTCATAGATGCCACATCCCTGGAGGTGTTCAAGGCCAGGTTGGATGGGACTTTCAGTAGCCTGATCCAGTGGGAGGTGTCCCTGCCCGAGGCAGGGGGCTTGGAAATGAATGGGCTCTGAGGTCCTTTCTGACTCAAACCATTCTATGATTCGATGAAAACACATTATTGAAAATAACAACAATCCAGAAGAACAAAGCTACAAAACTGATCCTTGCTGTGATCAAGAATTAATTACAGTCAAGGATTAAACTCAATTAACATAAGCTCACATCCCTGATTTTATTCTTCATCCCCTGAAAGCTGGTGCCACCTCCAGCTTCTGTAATCAGTAGTAATTTGGGACAAAGCAAGAATGCATTGAGCAAAGCAAATTATTTTTTGTGCCTCACTAAGGCAAACCAAGCATGACTTGCCTCCAAGCAATAAAAATCACATCATTTACCATCTTAAACCACTTTTCTCTTTCTCCTTGGGTCAGAGACTTACTGTTGGCTCAATCAGACCAGATCTGAGCAGAATTTTGGTTTAGACCTCCAAAGAAGCACATTACCTCTACAAAAAAAGCTGCTGTCCTCACTGCTTCTTCTCAAGGACCATCCCCAACAGGAAGGTCATCTTCTCATCCATCCCTTCTGCAAGCACACCATCCTTTCTACTTTTTACTAACAAGAGTGCTGTGGAAGGTGGGATTTAAGGGAAACCCCTGATCAGGAACACCGGTGCTTAAATGTTCCTCTTTTCCATAAATTGTCGGTCAGTCTCTAAGAGACATGAATTCACTTCTGCTTGTGAGGTTTTGCTGCTTCTTTCTCTCTAATAACTAATCTCATGATTTTAGAATGGTTTTAGTGAAGCATGATGCTAAAACTCTTCTCTTGTTGATGAATAAGTCCCTTTGCTTTCATAGAACTGAAAATACCGTGATAGAAATCACAGAGAAAACTGGAAATAGGTCTGGAGGCCTCCTGAAAGGCTAAAATGGAAAACAAGGTAACTAAAAAGAACAGCCAAGGTATTATTGCTTGAAAAAGACATTGTATTTTCCAGCTGGCCAGGGCAAATAAACCAAAGCTGAGATTGAGTGTTGTTTTAATACACTGTGATATGCAGGTTTATCTCACGGTCTCCCAAGAGCTGACTCATGACTTTTGGCATCTTAAGTTTGCCAGGATGGAAGTACATAAAATACAGCCAATAACTTCTCCTCCCCAAGGCTCCAGGGCTTGAACTGTGACCCAAAGAGACCTAACAGAGATGTGCCTAACCCTGCCTCTCCCGTTTTGAGCACGGACAAGGCAGTTTTTCAAGGGGTTTCAAACCAGAGCAACCCTAACAATGTGGGTGTAGATTCACCATTGAGTTTGGAGTTCCCATTCAATGCAAATCTCAGTTTCCCATCACTGTGGGAAGGCCACAGTGGGTGTTGTGGGCAGGGGAGATTCTACAGTGCTGGGGAGATTCCATTTTCCCTTCTGCTGTGTTTCATGGCTATGAGCAGCCCCACAAGGCTCTCTGCAGCTGCCTAAAATTAAAACCAAAAAAAACCTCAAACGTTTGCTTCGCTCCTGTCATTTGTTTGCTGACACAACATTAATTTTCACTGGTTTATCTTGATGCTCTGCTCACCCCCAGCTGTTGTGACTGCAGAGGGATAGGATGCCAGCAGTTAATAAACAGGATGATAACACAACTTCCTGTGTTTCAGAATAGAAATACTAGCACTTTTATAGTGTACATTATTTTAATGGGCTCTTTTTTCTGTAACGTGCATTTTATTTCACGTTTTTCATTCATTGCTAGCAGCATTTTTATTCCCAATGGACGCTGCAAGGCAAGCCCATCCCAAAAAATTTACAACTCCTCCATTAACCTCTTCTGCCCAGAGGGGTGATGCTCTGCTGGGATGGGATGGGTGGTTATCACAAGCTCAGTGTTTTTTGCAAAGCTCAGCTCTGGGATGTACAAACCTTTCTGTACTTGTGTGCTCAGGGGATGAACCCCACAGCGACACCCACGGATAATCCTGCACCCATGGGGAAGCCGAGAACAGCTTTCCCTTCCCCACATGTGGGTAAAATTAAGTTTCCTGGAAGCAAATTGTAATTCACAGACACGGTCCAGAAGAGCAGGTTTGCTCCCACTGGAGGCCCTGGGAAGTTTGGCTTGGACTCCAATAGCCAGGGGGATGGATGGATGGATGGATGGATGCCAGCTAAGAAGGATGAATTTTCAGGATTTTATGAATGATAGGGATACCTCTGAGCTGCAGCAGCTGCCTCTAGAAATCGAGGGGTTACCAGTAACAGGGAAGACGTGTCATGTCTTAATTAATGCTACATGCTAGCTGCTGGCTCTGGGTGCTCTGCCCTTTCTCAAATGTCTCTCTACCTGGTTTTATTATTACACACAACTGTGGAGGGAAAGGTAGAGGCTAGTTTTGGCCTGACCCATCCTATACAACATTCATAAAAGCCACCTGGAGCACATGAAACAGGGAACGCTGTGAACCCCTTCTCCCAAGAGGGACCAGACCCCAACCCAGCTGTAACACGGGGAGCCGGTGGAATTTTCATGTTTGCATTAGGTTTTGGGAAACAAGGTGGATATTGTCCCCTCCTTTCCACCAAATCTTTTTCTGATAGCCCAGAGAGGCATCTCTTCAGTGGAAGAGGGATCAGCTGTTCAGAGATTTATTTCCAAATTTTCCCTCGTCGCTGGCACTTGGTTCTGTTCCTGGCTGTGCCAATGATGGCCATCTGTGTAACCACCACAGCTTTCCTTCAATAGGGGTTAGTCTTCCCTCTAGCCTTCTTAGGCTTTCCTATTGGTCACAACTCTCTGGATTGATGGTGTTGACAAAAATAGTGACAAGTGATAGAAGGAGAGGAAATGTCCCTGAGATGCCCCAGGGGAGGTTTAGAGTGGATATCAGGAAAAATGTCTTTACTGAAAGAATGGTGAAGCACTGACAAAGGCTGCCCAGGGCAGTGGTGGAGTCTCCATCCCTGGAGGCATTCAAAAAATGTGTACACGTGGCACTTTGTGCCATGGTTTTGGTAGGCACGGGGGTATGGGCTGATGGTTGGACTGGATGAGCTTGGAGGTCTTTTCCAACATTGATGATTTTATGATTCCATAGGAATAAGAAAATTTGTTGTTTTTTTTTATTTTTATGATAACCTGAATAATAGCCTGAGGTATTTGAATCAGTTTTGACTCATTTGAGTAACTGAGCTCCTTTTGTAAAAGTATTAAATCACTGTATTCCCTTTTGGAAAGGATATTTTCTCAGTTAAGCAAACCTTGCTGGTTTCTGCTCTGTAGGCTTGGAAATGTAGATTAAATAATAAATTTGCCATCTCTATGACAACAGATACACAGCTTTCTTGAAGGAGATGGTGTTTCAGAAGGCTTGCCAAGTGTATCAGAGATAAGGAACTTTCAAAAATTATATTTTTGGCTCCAACACATAAAATATTATCCTTGGTGCCTTTCCAAAATATGATCAGCTGGAGCAGCCTATTCCACTGCCAGGGCTCCAAACCTGGGGGACTCCAAGGGCTTTTTGCTGTACAGTCAGATCATGTGGCTCACATGGGTCTGGAGTAGTTAAATTTCTGTTTGTATGTTTGGGACAGCTGAAGAGGTGAGCTGAGGCAAAGAAAGAGGTTCAGGGCAGTTATTGTTATAGTGTTTGTAAAAATAAAATAATAAAGGGCAAAAGCAAGAGGGAATGTGTTGGCCAAGATGTTTCAGCTGGTTAGCCATGGGCGAAGAGGACAGGTGAGAGGCCATCATATATCTTGAGGGCAGGTGATAGAAACCTAGACTGACCATCTACCTATGTACTACTTGGGACAGCACAGGCAAGAAGAAAGCCATCTAAATCCACAGAGGTGATCAAATGTCAAATATGCGAGCGATGATTCCTCTTCCAAAGAAATACTGCTGTGAAGCACAGTCTATCTAATACTAATTCTTTTCCTCACTAATATGTCACAAAAGCATTACAAACCCACATAGTTTCGCTCTTCTATCTTGTGCCTCATCTATGCCTGGCCAGCACTGCCTGCTGTTTCTCACTCTGCCTGTTTTGCTCCCTCAGGTCTCACATTGGGTGCTTTAAAACCAAAAGAACAAAAGGAAAACTGAGATAAAAGACCAAAATGAGGAAACATCGACATTTGCCCTTTGTGGCAATGTTTTGCCTTCTGCTCTCAGGCTTTTGCTCGGTTCACGCCCAGCAGCAAGCAGGTAAGACTGGACAGCTTTATCTGATTTTGTCCCTTTCCAAAGATGCTATTAGTTCACACCATTTGGTTTTTATCTTGCATGTTGATGGTACATTTACCTTCTTCTCCTCAGCTCTCACTTGGCTGAGGGTCCTTTTGGACCCAGACCCTATCCAAGCACATGCTGCCTTCTCGAGCATGTCACTGGCCAGTGGCATGACTTTAAGGATGCTCTTTGAGGGATGGACATGTGGGATGTGCAGCTAGGGTGGCCTTTACGGTGTTTTCTCCTGGGCAGAGCTGTTTTGTCCTCCTTGCATGTGTAGGAGGGCTGCTTTTTTTTTTTTTTTCAATGAGAACACTGCTACCGACTTGCAGAAAGGCTGTTTGGCTTTGTTAAGTGGAGGCACTGGTGCCTTTGAGACCAGAGCTGGTTTCACAAGGGGAGATGTTAGCAGGAAAAACTCACACCAGCACCCAGGCTGCTTAACTGAGCAGCCCTTCCTTTCTCATGCACCACTGTAGAGCCAACAAAGCCCCGAGTCAGCAAAAAATGTGCAGGAGACCATGGGCAGCCAGAGGCTGAGCAAGCCTAAACTCAGATGTGAAGCTCTCGGATGTCTTTGCCTGGCTCAGGGCGGGTGCCCAAACCTGTGCAGCAAGGGTATGGGAGGGGAGAAGCATCTCACTTCCCTCTCCCTGGGAAGGATATCTTGCATGCTTTCTGCTTCTGTTCCCCAATGCCTGTGGTGTCAGGGCACTGATGGCTGCCTGGTTCTTCTCCGGCTTCTTGTTTTGCTGTGGGTGACAAGGGGAAGCCAAGCTTCACTTTCACCATGCAAAAAAGGCTGTCGGTTGTTTGGATGAGGAGGAGACATGATTGCACTGACTGATAGAAAATCCTAAACCCCATCTGTTTTTTTAAAGCCGTCAAAACCATTGCCGTGGCTGATATAATATTTCTAGTGGATTCCTCTTGGAGAATTGGGAAGGAACACTTCCAACTCGTTCGGAAGTTCCTGTATGATGTTGTAAAATCTTTAGATGTGGGAGGAAATGATTTTCGCTTTGCCTTGGTCCAGTTCAGCGGAAACCCCCACACAGAGTTCCAGTTAAATACCTACCCCTCTGCTCGAGACGTCCTGTCCCATATTACCAACATGTCTTATATGGGGGGAGACACCAAGACTGGAAAAGGATTAGAGTACCTAATCGAGAACCACCTCACTAAAGCTGCTGGAAGCAGAGCCAGTGAAGGCGTCCCCCAAGTTATTATAGTGTTAACGGATGGACGATCCCAGGATGATGTGGCTCTGCCATCATCTGTCCTTAAATCGGCCCATGTAAACATGTTTGCGGTCGGCGTGCAGGATGCGGTGGAAGGGGAGTTAAAGGAAATAGCGAGCGAACCCTTCGATACGCACCTGTTCAACCTAGAGAATTTTACCGCTCTCCACGGCATAGTTGGAGACTTAGTGGCAAGTGTCCATTCATCCATGACTCCAGAAAAGGCTGGGGCCACAGGACTGGTTAAAGACATCACAGGTAATGGCTGACTGCTGGTGGCTCCCATCAGCATGGTATCTGCTGGCGTTGCGCTGTGTTAAAGCCTTTGTAGGGGTAAGACTGAGATGGACGTTCAGAGGTTTAAAAACAAAGGTTTGAAACGTGTAGCCCCATGTTTGAAGGTATCAGATGTGCCATTGTTTGCAGGCTCTGCTGGCATCCCTGCCAGAGCTGCTAGCAGGTAGTGCAGAAGCCCTCGGATGTGCAGCAGCCTGTTGTGGCTAACATTTTGCACCGATGGCATGGAAATGCAAACATAGGGATCTCTGCAGAGTTATTAAATTGCCGCATCGTATCTGCTCCGGAGACAGGGAAATAGAGGATGAAAACACCTGTAATGATGGGTGACTCTTGAGGCCCTGACCAAAAACCTTCTGGAGACTGAAAAGGTCACTGCTGGCAGCAGGGACACCATGTAGGATGTCCCCTTGCTACTGGTGGGTGAGACAGGCAATGCACTACTCCAGACAACCACCTGCTTGGCTGAAGATAGCAAAAGCAGGTTGGTGGAGAACTTCCCTGATGAAAACCCACCCCTGAGCTGGCCCTTTAGCCTCTCTCCTTACCCACTTGGAGAAGGTGTGTGGTTGGAGAGTCCCTTTTGCAATGCCACCCAAACGCCTTCTTTTCAAGCCAACGGCTTCCACCTTCCTGTCCACCTGCAGAGAGCACTGACCTTTCCTGCAAGAAAAACCTCTCTTCAAACTGTGATGGCCTCAACTGATCTGCACTGACTGTAAGCCAGGACCTCAGCTTGCCTGGAAAAAAATACAACAGTCTCCCTCTGTCCCTTCTCTGTTTATGAAATTTCAGTGTGGAAAGGGCCTTCTGAGCAGCTTTGTTGTGTTTCAAAACAGAAGTCCCAGAGATCAAACCTTTCTTTTTATTCCTGAGACTCCATCTGAAGGTCAATAGCTTGTGGGGTGAAGTAAGGCAACAGCGGTGTGGCAGTGTGATGAGGCAGTGTAACATTAATCCTCCTGTGTTGTCTTGCCTGATTAACCCTCACGCCAGCCCCACTGGGTGCTCTCCATCACTGCATGACACCGAGAAACACCAAAAGGCTGTGCTCATGTGTGTTTTTGTTGTGCAAAGTGCTTGACAGGGCAAATATCCAAGTCACGTGAAAGCCATGGGGAAGAAAAGCAGCTGCCCCAGAAAGATGATACAAGGTCACCAATTTTAAGCAAATCAAGTCAATATTTGTGGAAAATGAATGTTATTCCCAACATGCTGACACCACTCTTCGTCATCTTCTCCATGAAGGACCCCACTGCTCCTCAATTGAAATCAATAGAGGAACTGGTCTTTGGCGACTGGCTGCCCTCATTTGGGGCATGCCAGCAGGTAACCCCACAGGACATAAACAACCATTCCATAAACATTTCTTTAAAAGCTTTAACGGCAAATTCCTACTCAATACATATCGTGCATTTCCAAGTTCATTTCTACTCAAAGATATTTTTGCAAGCATTTCCTTCCCTCTGTAATAAAAATTTAAGCTAATAATGCTGTTGTAGTTTTGCCCCTGCGTGACTTGCACGGGTAATCCATGGAGTATTACTAAACATGGCAAAAGGTGTTACTTGGATGACAATAGCATGAAAAGCATGGTATGAGTGTTTGCATAAGAGTTTAAGAAGTCATTTATTCAGCTGATAACTCTATGTGGCATTAAAATCTATAAAAATGCCATGGGTGTTATGCTAGAAATGAGCCCTAATATGAAATAGAAATGTAATAAAACCCCTGTCCCGCAGTTCTTCCAGCAGAGAAGACCAAAGCTACTGGTCTGTGGCAGTCCCCAGAGCTGGTGATTTTGAATATGAAAATCAGCCCCAAGTTTGCCCTGATGTATTCATTAAATCTTAGCTGTCTTGTCTCATCTGACCCTCCTTGCTTAGTTGTGTAATGAGCACGCTTTTATTTGTTCTCCAGCACCAGCTTGTTCCATAAATGTGCACTGAAGTACAAGGTTTTTTTTTTCCAGTGATGACAAATTATCCAACGCATCTGTTTCATTCCTATTTTCTCTCCAATGGGAGCGACCCATGATGACTCTTATTGGTGTCTGAAATCTTGTTCCTCAAAAAGTTGTCCAGGGTATCTAAAGCAGCTTTGTGCACAACTGCTTTGAGATTTCCCTTTCATTTATATGATGTAGAACGTGTGCATCCCAACTGAATATGGCACAGTAAAGGCAATTCTAAATTTTGACTTGATGGTGGAAAAATAAATCCTTGAGCCCTTTGCCACTCTGAACCACATCGATGAGTTGGGCTCAATGATCCTTATAGGTCCCTGCCAACATGAGATCTTCTGTATTCTCCAAGCCAAAAGTTGTCCAACGGATGTGATGATGGCCTGAAGACCACCTCCTTTGTTGCTGGAATTGCAGCATTCTTTGAATCTCTTTGTGATATTGTGATGTATAAAAACATTTACCAGAAAAACAACTAAACAGGAGGAAAAAATAACAAAAAGCTTGACACTGCTGGTTAATTACAAAGGTTTATTCCTGGCCTTGCTAAAATATATGCCAGTTTTGCTACTGGTTTCACCTCTGGCTTTCAAAAGCTGAGAGCTGAGTGGGATTTCCGAGTGTTGCTTGTCGTTCATTTGCAAATAGTCTGGAACTTGATTTCTTAACAAGATCAGAGAGAATAGCATGGAAATATTTGAGCATGATTTGGGGTCTTCTTTCCCCCTCTTTTTGCATGCCTACACCTCTTGGAGATGTTGATAATAAGAGGAGTTGAGCAAAAGGAGTAAGAGCAGACACCAGGGTATTTTGGGTCTGTTTTGGTAAGTCTGACAGCAAAAATACTTCCCCTAACAACCATGTTCATGCCATATAAAAGTTTCGTGTGGTGTGTGTATATTCTCAGCAGATGCTTGCTATCATCTATGTATGGTCGCAACAAATAGAGTTGGATAATTGTGTCATGACTGATTTCATCACCCTGTTTTAACCCGATTCTGCATTCCTTGATTGAATATCCCCAGTCCGTA
This sequence comes from Tapera naevia, assembly GCA_033556795.1. Classification (NCBI taxonomy): domain Eukaryota; kingdom Metazoa; phylum Chordata; class Aves; order Cuculiformes; family Neomorphidae; genus Tapera; species Tapera naevia. The sequence goes on along the minus strand of JAUMJJ010000195.1, from coordinate 1,118,230 downwards.
TAAAAAATACAGACTAGACCTGACAGATGCATTGATAATCAATGCATCTTAGTGCAAAATAATTAAAGGCAAGTTTTGCACAGCACAGGTTGATAATTGTGCAGGTCAACATGCTGAACAAACACTGTAGTGTGTATGCTGGCATCTGGTAAAAGAGTTACAGTGTAAGAATAATAACCATAACCTTTACAATTGTTTCGAACAAATGCATTTCAAATAATGATCTTTCATGGTGTGCGAAGCCAATATATTGAGCCACTGCTTATAACCAGCAAAAGAGCAGAATTACAAGAGAAAGGCTGATATTTTCCATGTATCCAGTAAATAGTGGCCTTTATCCTTCAAAAAAAAACCAAGGAAAAAAAGAGACTTCGATGAGGAAAACCTCCTACAAATATTACTTTCCTCATCTGCTGCCTTCAGGGTGAATTACTACCAAAATCCACCTTTTTCTTTTGACTCTGTCTAAATATTTAGACAATATTGGCCACTCTTGGAATGGATCTAGATTTCCAAAAACTCTCCTTTGCCAAGGTTTCTCCTCGTATGCCAGACATGCTGACTCCTATGTAACTGCAGCCACCAGCTCAGGTTGTGTTTGCTTGAGCTGTCTCTTGATGGGCAGCGGATGCTACTGGGATGGGGCTGGGAGTTCGTATTCAATCAGAATGCAGAACGAAGAGGCAAACGTCACCTCCTCAGTGAACACGTGTTTTGTTTGCTCATTTTCGTGTTTCTTACTAGTTTTCCAAGAAACATGTCAGAACACTGTACGACTGCATGTAATCACTCATTTTAATGCTTTCACCTTTTGCATTTCTTTTTTTAAAGCTCAAGAGTCCGCTGACCTTATTTTCCTTATTGACGGATCAAACAACATCGGAAGTGTCAATTTTCAAGCCATACGTGATTTCCTTGTAAATTTGATTGAAAGCCTCAGAGTTGGAGCTCAGCAAATACACATTGGGGTGGTGCAGTATAGTGATCAACCCAGAACCGAGTTCGCTTTGAACAGCTACTCCACAAAAGCGGATGTGCTGGATGCCGTGAAGGCACTTAGTTTCCGCGGTGGCGAGGAAGCGAACACCGGTGCGGCAATGGAGTTTGTGGTGGAGAACCTCTTCACCCAGGCGGGAGGCAGCAGGATAGAGGAAGCGGTGCCTCAGATTTTAGTGCTGATAAGTGGTGGAGAGTCTAGTGATGATATCCGAGAGGGCTTGTTAGCGATAAAGCAAGCTGGTATATTTGCATTTAGCATTGGGGTCCTGAATGCTGACAGTGCAGAGCTGCAGCAGATTGCTACTGATGGAACCTTCACATTTACTGCCCTGGATATCCGTAACCTTGATGCTCTTCGAGACTTATTACTGCCCAACATTGTTGGAGTGGCCCAAAGGCTCATTTTATTAGAGGCCCCAACCATTGTGACTGAAGGTATGTATGCCTTTCTAGACTGTTGCATTTTGATGAATCAATGAACAAGATTTGCACGCTTTAAAAGCATATCTTTTAATTTTTTTTTAAATTGTTATTTTTGCAATGCCTCTCTCTGGTCTAGTTATGGAGAAACAATGGGAAAGACAAACAGTCCTGTGGCTAATGTGCAAAAACTCATTTGCCCATTGGGTTATCTTTTGAGAACTGTGAGGTCTTGTGTTAATAACTAGCATGGCATGGGGTTTTAAAGGGCACATGCAGAGTATAAAAAAAGCTCATTTAATACTTATTGTGATATCTAAGCACCCTGGGGGTTAATACTGCAGCACATTCTGTTCTGAAAACATTTATGTCACATCTGCTTACATTATTTGTCAGTTGAAAGTGTCATGAGAATGAAATTTGACTGGGGAAGCTAAAAGGGAGATTAAATGAATCTGAAGAGAGTTGAAGTTATGGGCTTGCTAAGACAGTAAAATTCTGTATCTCATTCAAACTATGCGCTATCCTTCGGAAAAAGGTGAAATTCCTGCATTCTTGAACTTGAAAGCAAAATAGCCCTTTAGTTCTTCTGAAGTGAAATCCCCCTCTTGCTAACATATATTTCCCTTCCATCCGTAAGCTGCAAAACTTCACAGCTTTCCATGAGGACATGGGTCCCACAGACATTATTTCTGGACTAGCATTTTTTTGTGTGCGGTATAAAAATTAATGTCTGAATTTATGAAGCAAGTAGGTGCTTAAGAGATTCTCAAGCTATTATTCTATTACAAATTAAACTTACTGATAGAGGCTTCATGAAAAACACAATATCATATTTCAGAGGCCCCTGGGAAGGTCCAGGCTGGAGCTGCTGCATTTAATTACCAGCACACTTAATGCAAACAAGAGTTTTGGGATCCAAGTCCCAGTCTGGAGCTCTGTACATACAGTTCAACTCATGATATACGTTGACATCTAAAACTGCATGCCAGATGTCCTCACTGGTCTATGTCTAAACATGATTGCTATCCCCTGGCTCAAATCAAAGGGAAGAATTTCCTGAAAGATCATTTTATGGCATTGCCTTGATTATTCTGGGTAAGAACATAAAGAGATTCTGCTCTTAGCACCCCCCAAGAACCATATTTAGCTAAATAAGGTGGGATGCGCATGTCCAGCTGAAATGTGCATTCCATACCCCATGTAAGTCAATGGAAAACCTCTTGACTCCACTGATTTTTAACACTGTTTCAATGGCAAGGATTAAAAATGTTGGTACATTTGGTTTCATCTGTACTTGCATATTTTTCACTTACAAATGCAGCTCATTTGTAGAAGGTACTACATTAACACCAGCCTGTGTAATTATATATAGATGGATATTCTATTATAAATGGGGAAACTGGTATTTTCAAAGGAGCTTTAGGGAGTTTCCTTTATTTAATGTCCATGGAAATTAGTTTTGACTGGTCTGCTTGATCCACATCAGTGCTTTGGAAGTTTGCAGCATGAAGCACTGGGTAAGGACACACTGCAGCCCGAAAGGGATCCCAAACACATTGAGAAGCCAAGCGTTCCTGTGAAATTCTGAAATAATCTGATTTCATTTTAGCTCTTCAGCTGTACGCTGGTCCTCCTGGGATGAATGTGTTTCTTAAAGGGCCTTTCTGCCTCTCTTCTCCCTTATCCTTTAGCTACTGGGGGAGCTTACATGATTAAATTAGATGAAGTGCTTCACCAAAGACAGCTTAGATGGCAATGAGAAGCAAACTATGCAGGGCTGTGTTCAGTGATGACACCCTCTGACATTCTCAGCTTTTAGAGTCAAGCTTAGAATGCTTTGATCCCAAGTTGTCTGAAATCCATGGGACACTTGCCATCAGCTTCGCTGGGCTCTGGATTAGACCCTACGAGATGTGAACAGCCTTGCGTAAATGCTTCTGCTTTAATTGTGTCTATTGAAATGAGCACCGTGGGGTGTTTCTTCTTGCGGGTTTTGGTTTCGGTTCTTGCATTCCTCTGCTCTGAGAAAATGTATTGCAGGATTTGAGGTCTGTGGAGGGAATCATTCCTTCCTGGCCTCCCTCATCTCTGAAAAGCCCCTTTGATGCTTCCAAGAAATATCTATATAAAGTCAAAGTTTTCAAGGGTCTCCATTTTTGGGTATCTAGTGCCTGACAAGCTAAGAAAACGCTTTGGACATCTTTCATGGATGGTACAAAGCAGAGATTCCAGCCCTTCTTAGCCCTTTGGAAGGTTTCCTGCTTTCAGCCCTCTCCTCAGAGTAACTGATGAGGAGAAATACTGTCTGGGGAATGAATGCTGGGAATCTCATGGCTCTGGGAAGGGGACAGTTTAAACAAAACCTTGTTGCTTCACGAGTAGCTTGGCTTTGACAGCTCAGACAGTTGCATGTGAGCACCAGCTCTTGTCATGCTGTGTCTTGGGGAGGACACCACCACATTCTATTCATGCAGGGTCTCATCATTTTGTCTCTGACAGCACCAAGGTGAGCTATTTTAATCTTCAAATCTTGACAATTGGTCCTTACTCAATTTCCAGCAAGGCTCTGCAAGAGGGTTTTGCGAAGGCTCACGCTTGCTGATCGAAGCAGGTCTCTCGGGTGCAGGGTAGAGGGGGCAGCGGAGCCGCAGGTGTCATCTCCAGCTCTGAATCACTCTGTGGGGTAGCCCAGACTCATGGCACTCACCCACAATGAGAAACCTGGTGAAGACCGGCGTTTGGGAGCACTGCTTTCCATGGCCAGCTGGTGTCCAGCCAAGGAGGACTGCAGCCAAAGCCTTGTTCTTTGTTCAAATCTAAAGTAAATAGCCTTCATGCAGGAGAGGAGCCCTGATGGGCCGAAGGACTTTGCTTTTCCATCTGGAAAGGAAAAGAGTGTTTGCCACCACTTGGCCCAAGGGGTGTGAGATTCCAGTGACACTGGGCATCCTCTTCACTTGGGCTGTGCACGGGGTGTTGCAGTGAGCTTGGGAGGTGATGGACCTGCTGCCCCATATCAGAACCTCTTGGGCAGATAATTTATGCTCCAAGCCCGACATAATGTAATGATCCATAATGCCCCAGCAAAACCTGAAAGCAGCACAGGGTTTCCTATTTCACTTCAGCGGCTTGAAATCGGAGAGGAGATAATGTGAGTGGGATTCATAATATTGGCCATGGCTCATTTCTTCAAAGAATAAATGAGGGTTGTCTAAAAGATTCTGTTAGGATTTTCCCCCATAATAATCACTTAAAATGTTTTTATTGTAATGGTATTGGTCTTGTTAATATATACTGCCATTTGCTGTATTAAATATGATGGTGCTTTGGTTCCAGTACCACAGAACAGTGTTTTCTTCCTAACTATTTTACTTCAGACCTAGCCAGGCAACTGGAAAGCTAATTTTGCTCTTTCTGTGTCCTATGCTGTTGTCAATAATAAAGTTTCAGAGATTACAACCTAGGGGACCTGTTTTTTTAAGGATTGTATTCTGGTGACCAGAATATAATTCAGCTCTTCCATGACTGGGCTAGCTGTGCCAAGAAAAACCATAACGTTTTTTGTTAGATAAAGAATAAGCTGTAGGATGTGAAGACCCGAAGTCCAGGTATGTTGAGTAAGAAGAGACTGTTCTTTACTTGTGTCATTACTCTTGGATACCTGATCCTTCTGAGACCAAAGCACTCTCTGGTATAATTCAGATGGCTCCCCTGTAGAGAAAAAGGGCGTTGCCTTCTTATCTTACCTCATGTGTCAGCTGAATGCCAAGGTTTCTCCTGACTGTTTGACTTGCTTTCTTGTTTTGATATACATATATATGTAATTCAATATTAAGTTTTATTAAAAATACAGTTCTTGCAGCTTTTCTGTGTCTTATAAAGGGGAAACATTCAATTAGATTTCTCGTTGTCTCTTTACTAGAACCCCCAAAATAATTCTGTTTTGAAAACAAGACCCTATTAAAGGTGTTGACACTAATAGTACTTCAAGCAAATAAGTCCTAAATGTCACTGAACTGTTGACATAAAATTGATGCACAGGGTGTGGTGAAGGCTCTCCTAATGTTATGCTCATGTGTTACTTGCAGTTATTGAAGTGAACAAGAAGGATATAGTCTTCCTGATAGATGGCTCAACTGCTTTGGGGGCTGCCCCCTTTAACGCAATTCGTGATTTCGTTGCCAAAATAGTCCAAAGGCTGGAGGTTGGACCCGACCTGATCCAAGTCGCGGTGGCACAGTACGCAGACACCGTGAAGCCTGAGTTTTATTTTAACACCCACCAGACCAGAAAAGATGTCATGGCCAACGTGAGGAGAATGAAGCTCATGGGTGGTACGACCCTCAACACTGGCTCGGCACTGGACTTTGTGAGGAACAACTTCTTCACTAGTGCTGCTGGGTGCAGGATGGAGGAAGGGGTACTCCCCATGCTGGTGCTCATCACTGGTGGTAAGTCCAGGGATGCTGTTGACCAAGCTGTGGTGGAGATGAAAAGGAACCGGATAGTGATCCTTGCCATTGGGTCAAGAAATGCTGACCTGGCAGAACTTCAAGAAATTGCCCATGAGAAGGATTTTGTGTTCAACCCAAATGACTTCCGCCTTCAGTTCATGCAAGCCATTCTTCCTGAAGTGCTCTCGCCTATCCGGACACTCTCTGGAGGACTTATTGTCCAAGAACCACCATCAGGTAATTAATTACCTTTTTCTAAATAAGGAGATAGAGTTTATGTTTGTCAACTCTTATTCTATCACATGTAGGGATAAGGGAGATAAAAAGCATCAAGAACATGTTTCTGCATAGCTAAATGTTGTCTCTTTGATTTGCAAAGTGTACATGAATAGAATTTCGTAGCGTGGTTGCTGTTACAGGTTTGTTATTCCTTCCTGGAGATTTTTGTCCCTTTCCGTATTTGTCACCAGCATCTAAACAGGTGGATGTGGAAGATGTGCTTTACTGGTTAGGTACTGAAATTGTTCAGTGGAGGCTTTTTCTCTCCCTTAGGGTATGTTTAACCTATGAACAGGACACACCATGAACATTATAATCTCTTCCCCAGTCTCAAAATCATCCATAGTGCATATTTGCCCAAGAAAGCTTAAGAGTTTCTGCTAAGTGTAAAGAAAATAAGCAAGAGTATTCATGGAGAAGTTCAGAGAAAACTGGCCTGACGCTGTTGGACTGAAACTTACCCTTTAAGAGCATATTTACAATTTTATCATTTACTCAGCTCAAGCCCTAAGAGGCATATGAGATTAGTGCAGTGTTGATTTTAATTTAATCTGTTTAGAAGATGATCCAAAACCCCATGAAGCCAGTGGATTCTTTTTAGTTGGTCTTGCTATTGACATCAGTAGACTTGGAAGCAATCCAGCCGCCAGAGTCATGTCTTTTGAGGCAGTTTCCCCTGCATTTCAGGAGGTGTTTGAACTGCCTGGAGATTTTATAACAAATTTCTCAGAATTTCTTCCCAATAGAGATGTTAGAGTTGAATTATTGTTGCTCTAGGTCATATCTGAACCTTGCATTTCTGTCCCATGGCATTTGAACATTGGAGAAACAGGACTTCATCCAGCTCCCAGTGAGGTTCCCACCGGCTTGTGTCAGACCAAGTCCATAGTTATTTTTCTAGTTTCTCCAAGTAATTTGCAATAATAAATTGAGTTTTTGGAAAAGGTCCTTAAAAATTAAAGCCTATGGCTGATTTACATGGAAAGCAGATATTTTAAAATCACTTTGCCGATACTTGTCCTTAATTAAGATGAATATCATTTAATAAGCTTATTTTCAGAATGTGTTTCCTGCTAATACAGTTTTGCATGGCTCTACACCAAACCTGATGTTTTTATTTGTCATCGTTAATTAAAAATGTTCCTAAACCTCTTTGTTCTTTAAAGCTCATTCATGCAGCTTCTCTTTTATTTTCCAGTCCTTTTGCTTTACTGTACCCACAGCTATTCTCATACACAATAATCTGATAACTATACTCTACGCCATAAAATGACTATTATTAGTAGCATAACTGATTTTGACACTGGGCAGTATTTTGGATTTCATAGAATAGAATGGTTTGTGTTGGAAGGGACCTTAAAGATTGTCCAGTTCCAACACCTCCCACCCAACCAGGCTGCTCAAGGCACCATCTAGCCTGGCCTTAAATGCTTTCAGGGAGAGGACATCCACAACTTCCCTAGGCAAAATTTCAATTAGATATTGTCTCACCCTGGGCTCTAAATGGCACTTTTATTGGAAAAACTAAAAATACAAAAAGCCAAGACCATCTGTAAAATCTGAGAGGAATGCCTGTACTCCAAAAATCCTTGTTCTCATTTTTGGATTTAATATCTCAATGTTTATCTCTTTCATATATAAGACAGCAAATCACAGGGATGAGGGAAGCTAGAGAGATCATAGAGTCATAGAATGCTTTGGGTTGGAAGTGACCATGCAGATCATTCAGTCCAACCCCGCTGCAGGAGCAGGGACATATTTAACTCTATCAGGTTGCACAGAACCCCATCCAATCCTACCTTGAATGTTTCCAGGGATGGGGCCTCCACCACCTCCCTGGGCAACCTGTTCCAATGTTCAACCAGCCTCATTGTAAAACATTTCTTCCTCATATCCCGTCTAAATCTACCCTCCCTTATAGCCATAGCTATAAATCAGAAAGATACTGCTTTAAACAGAAAGATACTGAGCTGAATTAGCAAAGGGCATAAATATACTATCAAATAACGTCTTTGGAGAGAGGCATCCAGTGGATGCATTGGATAAGCCGGCTCAACAGTTCTCTGAGATCTTATTTAAAGTTTTGGCAGTTTGGTCTGTCATCTGGACATGATGTGTTTGGAGCAAAAAGCACAGGGTGATGATGCTGTGGTGTCTTTGGGGTGATGTTGCCGATTTATGTGTCACACGCCCTGGGAAGGATTTAACCTTTAAAAGGAGCCAAGACTAGTTTAAGCGTGAAATTCCTCCCCCATTCAGCAGCCCTCAAAATGCATGTCTGATGTCAAAATGCAGTTTTCTGCCTCAAATGCAGATGTGAAAAAGGCGGATGTCTCAGGCAGCCATTGTAACCTCATCTGGATCAGGTTTTCTAAGCCTATTAGGAGAAACTATTTTTAATACCCACTCAAAATACCAACCAAATTGGTTACTTGGCAGAAGTGTTTTTCCCATGCAAGTGGAGCCTAACTCGGCACCACGGGCCAATTGCTGCTGGCTGCACAGCAAGACCATGGAAAGTCACTGCATGGCAGGACGTGGTTCTCTACATCTGGAGATGCATGGGATGTAGGACTGGTTAACAAGAGGAGGGATAGCGCTGGGTGTCGAAGCACACTTTAGGTGCCAGAAAGCAGAAATGTTCCCTAAAGCTTTGGTGGAAAGCCCCAATGAATCGTGCAATGCCTTGAAGGCGAGCAAGGTGTCTGCAGGAATTAATTTGGTGTTGCTCCACCAAAATCAACGAAGCTGCCTTTTACTGGCTAAGGATCTGGCTCAAACCACACAGCAGTCAGGAGCCTTCCACATACCATTATTTCCAGCAGGGTCTTTGTTAATTCTGTGTTGATCACTCTCTTTCTGTTCTCTTTCCTTCTGCTTCCTCCTAACCAGGTTTACATGTGTGTACAGCATATGCTGTATGCACACATGAAAAAAAAGCTATTTTTGTTTTCTGTGATGTCTCATGTTATTTTCTGTGCTCTACTGCAGTTCAAGTAACCAAAAGGGATATCATCTTTCTTTTGGATGGATCACTCAACGTTGGAAATGCCAACTTCCCCTTTGTGCGTGACTTTGTTGCCACCCTTATTAACAACCTTGATGTCGGCAGTGACAAAATCCGAGTTGGCTTAGTGCAATTTAGCGACACTCCTAAAACAGAGTTCTTTCTGTACTCGTACCAAACCAAATCAGACATAATTCAACGTATGGGGCAGCTGAGGCCCAAGGGTGGGTCAGAGCTGAACACTGGCTCTGCACTGAACTTTGTGCTTTCAAATCACTTCACGGAAGCTGGTGGGAGCAGAATAAATGAACAAGTGCCGCAGGTCCTAGTCCTGGTGACGGCAGGGAGGTCTGCTGATCCCTTCTTGCAAGTTTCCAATGAATTAGCTCGGGCTGGAGTGCTGACTTTTGCAGTTGGAGTTAGGAGTGCGGATAAGGCAGAACTCGAACAGATTGCCTTTAATCCAAGAATGGTATATTTTATGGATGATTTCAGTGCTCTGACAGCTTTGCCCCAGGAGTTAAATAAGCCTATAACAACATATGTTAGTGGAGGCGTGGAAGAGGTTCCACTCGCCCCAACAGGTAATACTTACCTTCCTTCATGTTCACTGCATTAAGTTAATCTTGTTTCTCTTGAATGTTTATTCCCAATGTACACATTCATAACTGTCGAAGGCCCTGAGTTGTCAAAGAGTTAGGGCTGTGCTTAACCATCAATACATGGCTCGACACAGTCAGCTCTTAATTTTGTTCAAGTCATTGCTAACACAATTTAACCACAGTGCAATTTAAAGTCTTTCGGCAGGTCAGGCTGGAAGAAGAATCCAAGTAAGTCTATGTCCACCAGTAACTTACAGGGGTGTTCCCTTTCAGTTGCTTTAATAATGTCACAAGCTGTAAAGGCATAACCTGCACTAACTCAGGATATGGGAACGTGCACTTCTGGCCACAAGGATTGGTGTAGAAAGGTTAAAGCAGTGCCAAAGAGCACAGAGGAGAGGAGGTCTAGCCAGGCATCAGTGGCCAAATCCTTCCCTAGGGCCACTCTGTCGAAGAGCCGTTATCAGGCTGTCACAGAGACTGAATTTGACTCCAGATATTCAAAGTTATCCTCCAATATTAAATGCCAAAGCTTTTGGCAACTTCAACCTTTTTTAAACAGGTATTTGCTCACTAATTCTCTTATTGTGACTATGTGCATAATGAAGACCTAAAATCAACCAGGATTGTTCAGTATAGAAAGGAGATCATTAAGGCAAATATGAAAGATTTTAAGACAAAGATATGAAGTGCTTGGTTTTGTCTTGGATATTCATTGAGATTAAAAGGACATCAAACGGAAACAGGTAAAAGGAGTTTTCCTCCTCCCAAAGCCATAACTCACCTATGGATTTAGATGTCTCCTTGTGATGCAACTGGGAAAAGCACTTTAAGAGAATGCAGAAAATGCTTTGTGTGTGTATGAATTAATCTCTATTTGTTACCTATTGATCCTTCAAATGGAAAAAAAAGTCAATCCTCCACTGCTGTTGTGCTTCTTGCTTGTATTATGGGCAGATTTCTAGAGCATAAACATCACTGGCCTAATTTTAAATGGCTGATAAGATGTGATACAATGTATAATGTGGTTGTCTGGTACTTGAATTTATTGAGTCTGAGGATAGAGATGCCCTTGCTTCCCTTTCCTCCTCAGATGAATAAGTCAAAGGGACTGTTTAGTCCTGTAGCCTTTGAATACAAATCACTTGCTTTGCATAAGGAAGCCCAGCTAATTTGCAGAGAAATTCTAGGATGATGTTTAAAGAAGAAAAATGCCTTCATATCCTTCCCCCCCTTCTCTTTTCATTTGTGAATTTATTCTAGAAAGCAAGAAAGATATTTTATTCCTGATTGATGGCTCAGCTAACCTCTTGGGTAGTTTTCCTGCCGTCCGGGACTTTGTGCACAAAGTCATTTCTGACCTGAATGTGGGCCCTGACGCCACACGAGTAGCTGTGGCTCAGTTCAGCGACACCATCCAAGTTGAATTTGACTTTGCTGAGCTCCCATCTAAGCAAGACATGCTTCTCAAAGTGAAAAGGATGAAGATAAAAACCGGAAAGCAACTGAACACTGGAGCTGCGCTAGATGAAGCCATAAGGAGGCTGTTTGTGAGAGAAGCAGGAAGCAGGATTGAAGAAGGGGTTCCTCAGTTTTTGGTCCTCCTTGTTGCTGGGAGATCAACTGACGATGTGGAGCAACCATCAGATGCTCTGAAGCAAGCTGGAGTTGTGACCTTTGCTATCAAAGCCAAAAATGCTGACCCTGCAGAGCTGGAAAGGATTGTTTATGCCCCACAATTCATTCTGAATGTCGACTCCCTCCCTCAGATCTCGGAGCTTCAGCCAAACATAGTCAACCTATTGAAGACTATCCAGCTTCAGCCAACAGGTACAGGGCCCCTGGGATTTTCAAGAGGCTGATAGACACCTCTTACACACCCCTCTCAATTTGCTAACTGGGGCAATTTGGTCTGGTACTGTTTAAAATGATTATGTAGAAACTGCTGTTGTATTTGGGTTTTCCTCTGGTCAGACCCTGATCCAGCGAAGCCTTAAGGTCCAAACTGAATTTTAAAGATGAATAAGGAGAAAGCCTTTTGTTTGGCTGCGAGAGCTGCAGTAGATGTTGTTACCAGTGTGTAAAACATGGTACAGACCTGAAAAAATAGTGTTGTTGGTGCAGAAATCTTCCATAAATGCTTTTGCAATGCTGGACAAGGGCTAGAAGAAGCAAATTCAGGCTTGAATCAATTTCTCTTTCCATCGTCTATTTACTGGAGGAGTGGTAGGGAGTAAGGAGCACTGCAGCTCACTGGATTCACTCCTGCTTCATTATTTCTTAAGAGATATGATTATGTACCGATGTGCCAATAAATTAGATGCTCTTGAATCACTAGATAAGTATGAATTAAGTGGAGAATAAAACTAAGATATAAAAAAAATCAGATGGCCACAATTATAAATGAACACAGCAGTACTGGAAATCGTGCACATTCAGCTGTGTGGTTTCCTGAGGCACCCATAAATTGAGAATTAACCTGTCTCCCAACAGCAGGTGGTGACAAGGAAAAGTATAGCTTCCCCGTCATCTCTCTGTAAAAGTCCTGGGCAGATGGACTTAGAATCATAGAAACATGAAAAAGAAATAGGGCTGGAAGAGATTTCAGGGTGTCATCTGCTACATAGCCTTGTCCCCAACAGGGTTTTTTTGTCCAGAAACAGCTGACATTGGCCCAGTCTCTTCAGAAAATCCTCCAGTGGGGAGATTACCCCAGCCTCTATAATTAATGAGGTGAACAAAATTAATCTGTTCACTTGTTTTTATCCTCATCTGTAGGTAGTTTCCCCCAGTGGCAAATCTCTGCCTTGCTAGTCATAGTTTAAATCCTTTACATATCTTTCAACTCAAGCATAAAGATATTATCTCAGTCCTGTGTTTTTTCAAGCTCACCGTGTACATCTTGTCTTGGTCCTCTTGTCATCAGCTGTGAACCCAGTTCCTTATAGGTCCTGCAGGTTTTCTACATTTTTTGCCCTCATCTCCCCAATGTCAGTCTGCTCCAACCAACCAGAGAGTGACAACGGTGTTCCCATGTCATCTCTTACCCCATTCTTTCCACGTGGAATCATTTCCCTTCCCGTACTTGTGCAGCTTCAGACTCAACATAGACTGGTGCAACTGGTGCTCTTGAATTGCATCCTTCCTTTTCAAACCATTCCAGTCTTGTCAAGATCATTTTGAATCTCTTTCAACACTAAGCACTGTGAATAACTTTGTTCATTACTTTCAAATAGTTGTATACACCTACTTTTCCTAGTATTCTTGCCTAAAAGAGTACCTTTTTTTTTTTTTATTTTATATATGTGCCACTTAGAGGCTTTTGTTAGGACTCTCTTCCCTTGCTTCTGAACTTCAGTGGAATTGTATGAAACTTGGGATACAACAGACCATGTCTGCTCCCTCTTCCTGCCTGTATTGCTCAACAAGCTATATCAATATTCTAGTCTTACGCATTAAACCATCAAGTTTCCACCATTCTTCTGAAATAATAAACTTGATTTGAAGTCTAAGAGTTCAGCTGCCCTTGTTAACTCTTTGTATGTCCAGCAATCGTAAGAAGATATTTAAGATTTTCTTCAGTGGGACAGATTGTGCTCCTGCTTGTCCCACTTGACTCTGCTGTGAACAAGCCAATAGCTTTTCTGGGGGTTGCCATCCATCAGTTGCTGTGATTGAGTGGCAGTGATGGTTTCTGCTTTGCTGAGCCAAAGCTTTGCTATTCTGTTTGTCAGTAGCAGAACACATCAATAGTCTCTGATCTTTGACATTTTATGGTCTTGTGGGTTTTTTTAAATGTTGAGTCACAATTAGCTTGAAGTTAGTTAAAAACTAATCATTGTCTAGCATTTTAGAAAAGCATTTCAGCATTTTCTGTTGAATATCTTTTTCCAGCCAATTCTTATTTTTTCTGAGCACGTATAGGATTATTTATTTCTAAGCTCAAGATCATAGAATCACTAAGGCTGGAAAAGACCTTTAAGATCATCAAATCCAAATGCAAACCTAACGCTGCCAATTCCACCACTAGACCTTGTCCCTAAGTGCTACATCTACATGTTTTAAATATCTCCAGGGATGGTGCCTCAGCCATTTCCCTGGGCAGTCTGTTCCATTCCAGTGCTTCACAAGCTTTTCAGTGAAGAAATTGTTTCCATTATCCAGTCTAAAACCTCCCCTGGCGCAACCTGAGGACATTTCCTCTCATCCTATCACCTGTCACTAGGGAGAAGAGACCAACATTCACCTTCCTACAACTTCCTTACAGGGAGCTGTAGAGAGCAATAGGGTCTCCCCTCAGCATCCTTTTACCCAGGTTAAATGACCCCAGTTCCCTCAGCTGCTCCTGACTTGTTCTCCAGCCCCTTCTCCAGCTCTGTTCCCATTCTCTGGACATGCTCCAGCACCTCAGTGTCTTTCTTGTAGTGAGGGGCCCAAAACTGAAGACAGGATTCAAGGTGTGGCCTCACCAGTGCTGAGTAGAGGGGGAAAAATGGCTTCTCTAGTCCTGTTGGTCACACTGTTTCTGACATAAGCCGCAATGCTATTGGCCACCTGGGCCGCTGCTGTCTCATGTTCAGCTGCTTTCAACCACCCACCTGATCCTTCCCTGCCAGACAGTTATCCAGCCACTCTTCTCCATGACTGTAGCATTCCATGGGGTTGCTGTGACTGAAGTGCAGGACCTGGCACTTGGCCTTGTTGAACCCTATAAGAGCTGGCCTTGGCTTATTGATCCAGCCTGTCCAGACCCCTCTGCAGAGCCTTCCTTCTCTAAAACAGATCAACATTCCCACCCAATTTGATGTCATCTGCAACTCACTGAGGGTGCACTTTATTCCCTCGTTCAGAAACCTTTTCTCTCTCTCTTCATCAGCTCAATATGCCATTTCATTCAGAAACTAGTGTTTTTTTTCTGGGAGAAAAATATCTCTGATGCCCCAGGCTGCTGTCGTGTATTTCAAAGTCATGACCTAGCTTCCCAGCACCCTTGGGAGCAGATGGTTTCTCCCAGCTACAGGTAGGGAATGGCACTCAGAGTCTGTTGGCACCCTATTTCCAATGGATCTATGATTCTATGACTTGGTGGGTAAGGCATAGCACAAGTTGCACTGTGATTTCCACCAACTTCCACCTATCTGCCTCTGTTACCAGGGATTGTATCTGATGGCAAAGGGACTGAACCACCTGTCCTCACACCTTACTTTCCACTCCCCAAGTCTTGTACTCCTTTGGTTCAATGTATGCTGAGGATAATAACTGCAAAAGAGAATCTCACTTATTCCCCCTGCCCTTGCTTGTCTCAAACAGTAGTTGAGAGAGGTGAGAAGAAGGATGTGGTGTTTCTAATTGATGGCTCGGATGGTGTCAGAAGAGGTTTCCCTCTACTGAAGACCTTTGTCCAAAGAGTGGTTGAAAGCCTGGATATTGGTCGTGACAAGGTCCGTGTCGCCGTTGCACAGTACAGCAATGCCATACGACCCGAATTCTTACTTGACACCCATGAAGACAAAGCAGATGTCATCAACGCCATCCAGGAGCTGCAAATTATGGGAGGATCTCCTCTGAACACTGGAGCAGCCCTTGACTATCTCATCAAGAATGTGTTCACTGTGTCGAGCGGCAGCAGGATAGCGGAGGGTGTCCCGCAGTTCCTGATTCTGCTGACTGCTGACCGGTCTCAAGATGATGTGAGGAGGCCCTCAGTGGTTCTGAAGACAAGTGGCACAGTGCCCTTTGGCATTGGGATTGGAAATGCCGACCTCACAGAGCTGCAGACAATTTCCTTCCTCCCAGATTTTGCTATCTCTGTGCCTGACTTCAGCCAGCTGGATACGGTGCAGCAGGTTGTCTCGAACAGAGTCATCCGGCTGACCAAGAAAGAGATACAGTCACTTGCCCCTGATCTGGTTTTTGCATCACCCATCCCAGGTGAGAAAACGTTTGTGTCTGCACAGAGAGCCAGCAGCAAAATTTGATGTTTAGTAACATCATGGTTGCAACACAAACTGAGAAAAGCAAAGATGGTCAGGCTAAGACTCCAAGTCCATCTTGGTCTCACTGCTAATATATTTTCTTGATGTACTTAGGATCGGTGGGAACTGTGTAATTAAGTCTAGTTCCTCAAGGTGGTCCATGTTGTATTCACATGGAAGTCCAACAAAGTGCATACTGCAATCTTATTTTAATTTGATAAATTTTAAATCCATGCTGTTCTTCCTGTAATGGAAATGACATAATTTAAATCATACAGGGACACCTTCACACCACCATAAATCAAGGTCAGCTTTGTTAAATGTTAAGGATCTTAACATTTGCAGTGTTTATTCACTGGGGGAAGAGAAAAATGGAAGTGGACATCAGGAAAAGGTCTTCCCATATCTGGTCTCGCTTGGAATGAAATCCAGCCAGTGTAGACCTGAGATGAAGAGTACCCAGTCCAGATCAGTTCTTTTGAAGTCCACCATCCTACTCTATCTGTTCCTTCCCTTCAGAATCAGGCTGCTTTCCTCTGTCCTCATTTATCAGTGTCATTCAGCAGTGATACAGGCTCTGACCTTTATTACCACTGCAGAAAACACTTTATTAGGAAGCAAACAATCATCTCGAAAAGGTAGAAGCTGAGAGAACAATAGGAGAAAAATCCTAGATGACAAAGCCATGGAAAAAGGAGTGGGTATTGAGTGTAAAACAACCCAAGGCTGCCTAACAATATGCCCTAAGCAAGGAGCATCACAAGGCTACATTTTCTAGCGGGGAGATCCCACAAGAAATTATTGTTCCAAGTTTCTTCTACTGCTTCTTCCATTCATTGCTCTGGAAGTTGCTGTTCATGCACTGCCTGGGGAACCACCCAGCAGACTGGTCCTGCCTCTGGGTTGATCCCAGAGCTGCCTGCTGGGGCTCTCAGGAAATATTACAGGCCACAGAATGCTGAGCATCCTCCCCATGGCCAAAGGCATGAGTCAGTGATGTAGATGATGAGGTTAGCTGCTCTCCATAAGCAATGCCTGATGCAACCTCTGACTGCTGCCTTCTTTCCTGCAGCTGGTGTGAAGAGGGATGTTGTGTTCATGGTTGATGGCTCCCGCTATGCCGCCCAGGAGTTCTACCTCATCCGCGATCTCATTGAGAGGATAGTGAACAACCTGGATGTGGGTTTTGACACCACCAGGATTTCAGTGGTCCAGTTCAGCGAGCACCCCCACGTCGAGTTCCTGCTCAACGCCCACTCCACCAAGGCCGAAGTGCAGAGTGCTGTGAGACAGCTGAGGCCACAGGGAGGACAGCAGGTGAACATAGGGGAGGCTCTTGAATTTGTGGCAAAGACCATCTTCACCAGGCCCTCTGGGAGCCGCATAGAGGAGGGTGTCCCTCAGTTTCTGATCATCCTCTCCTCCCGCAAATCTGACGATGACTTAGAGGACCCATCAGTCCAAGTCAAACAAGTGGGAGTGGCCCCTATGGTGGTAGCAAAGAATGTGGATCCTGAGGAGATGATAAAGATTTCCCTTAGTCCTGATTATGTGTTCCAAGTCTCCAGCTTCCAGGAACTGCCTAGCCTGGAGCAGAAGCTGCTGACTCCTATTGAAACCCTGACTGGTGACCAAATCAGACAGCTGCTGGGAGATGTGCAGCCCCCCACAGGTAAGACTCTCTCAACACCAGTTGCCTCTGGTTTGCTATTCAAGTGAATGTGTATGAATAACTTTCATAGAATCATAGAATAGAATCATTAAGGCTAGAAAAACACCTATAAGCTCATCCAGTCCAACCGTCAGACCAACACCACCGTGCCCACTAAACCATGTACCAAAGTGCTGCATCTATGTGTTTTTTGAACACCTCCAGGGAAGGAGACTCCATCACTTCCCTGGGCAGTCTCTGCCAGTGCTTCACCTGTCTTTCAGTAAAGAATTTTTTTCTAATATCCAAACTCAACCTCCTCTGGTGCAACTTAAGGCCATTTCTTCTTGTTGTATCACTTGTTATTTAGGAGAAGAGACCAGCACCCACCTCACTACAACCTCCTTTCAGGTAGTTTTAGAGAGCAATAAGGTCTCCCCTCAGCCTCCTTTTCTTCTCTGTAAACTGAGATTTTCCTTAGTTAAAAGCAAAGATGTAGCACATGTACAGTTTTAGAAGAAAATTCTATGTAAGTACCTAAACACTTTATAACTTTTGATTTTTAGAGTCAAATACCTATATATGTTACGTATTTTGATTCTACAAGTCAAATTTCACCTATTCCCATTTAGCAGCCCTCTAGGAAAGAAACGTAAATCTGGGGTAAAATTCAGAGAAGATCATTAATGAATGAAACAGATAAGGATCTGAGTAATGCATGCTTTGAATATTAGGCAGAATGTTAACATCTGCATCCCCTTTTGGAGAAGCTTCTCGTAGCACCATAACTAAAGTTGGCTAAAATACACTGGGCATTTTTAAATCACATACGAGCAGATAGTACAGAAGACCTCCAGCAAAGCTTAAGCAAAGGACTTGGCACACAAGTAATTTCCTCTCTCCTTGCTTCCCAGCAGACATTTCTGGTGATGAAAAGGACATAGTCTTCCTCATTGACAGCTCTGACGGTGTCAGGCCTGACGGCCTTGCTCACATTCGGGATTTCATCAGCAGGATTGTTCAGCAGCTGGACGTTAGGCCAAACAAAGTGCGAATTGGTGTGGTGCAGTTCAGCAACAACGTCTTCCCAGAGTTCTACCTGAAGACCCACAAGTCCAAAAATGCCGTCCTGCAAGCCATCCGCCGCTTGAGGCTTAGAGGGGGGTCCCCCGTGAACGCTGGCAAAGCCCTAGACTACGCGGTGAAGAACTACTTCATCAAGTCTGCGGGGAGCAGGATAGAAGATGGAGTGCCCCAGCACCTCATCGTTATCCTTGGAGACAGGTCTCAGGATGATGTGAACAGGCCTGCTAACGTGATCTCTTCCACCAATATTAAACCTCTGGGTGTTGGAGCCAGGAACGTGGACAGGGGCCAGTTGCAGATCATCACCAATGATCCTGAGCGCGTGCTTGTGGTACAGGACTTCACGGGCCTGCCAACTTTAGAAAATAAGTTGCAGAGTATTCTTGAAGAGCTTCCGATACCTACAACAGATATCCCTGGATATCCAGGACCTGGTAAGACTGCTGTTCATCCTGTTGACTTTTCTGGACAGAGCACAAATAGAATTTGTATGACGTGAAAACGATTTTTTCCTATGCTCAACATAAAAAACATTGTTGATTCCCAGCCATTTAGTCGCATTGCTTTAAAGGATATTTTGAAGAGGATCTTGTTGAGCATAGGAAAGAATAGACTTAAATTTGAAACGAGATTAAAGCGTTTATCACAAAACAAGTAACGTTGTATGAAGTGTAATAAATGTGTTGTATAAAGCCTTTATACTTGTATGGGTGTAAACATGCCAAAAATTGATGAAACTGAAAAGATAGCAGGAACACAGTGCTGCTCCACAAAACACTAAGCAGCTTAAGTATTATAAATGCCACAATTATTAATAACTCTGTTTTTTTTGTAATCTTTTCAGTAGCTAAAAAACAGGCTGACATTGTGTTTTTACTGGATGGATCTATCAATCTGGGTAGAGATAACTTCCAAGAAGTTCTTCAGTTTGTCTACTCTGTGGTGGATGCCATTTATAGGGATGGAGATTCTATCCAGGTAGGACTGGCCCAGTACAACTCAGATGTCACCGATGAGTTTTTCCTCAAGGATTACTCCACCAAAGCTCAGATTCTAGATGCCATCAACAAAGTAATCTACAAAGGCGGCCGAGTGGCGAACACTGGTGCAGCCATCAAGCACATCCAGGCAAATCACTTTGTGAAGGAGGCCGGCAGCCGGATTGATGAGAGGGTGCCCCAAATCGCCTTCATTGTCACGGGTGGGAAGTCCTCAGATGATGGGCCCAGTGCCTCCTTGGAAATCACACAGAAGGGTGTCAAGGTTTTTGCAGTTGGAGTGAGAAACATTGACCTGAAGGAAGTTAGCAGACTGGCCAGCGATAGCGCCACCAGTTTCAGAGCAGCCACGGCCCAGGAGCTGTCTGAGCTGAATGAGCAGGTCCTGGTTACGCTGGAAGCTGCTATGGAGGAGAAATTGTGCCCAGGAGTTTCAGATGTTACAAGAGGTAAGTGTAATCCTTTCATAACCTGTTCAGGTCATTCCCAATTGTAGCTTTTAAACATCCACTGCATTTTGATGGACTTGTCCAGCTTGCTCTTGTGCTTCACCTGTAGCCTGAGGTGCAGCATGGGCTCAGATCGCTGCCGTGAGCGTGGTGGTAGGCTGCAAGCCTTTGGTACAAGAGCTGCCTGTTGGTGTCCTTCAGCATGTGAACTGCTGGTGCGCCATCACCACAGAGGTGCCATCACGGTGGAAGAACTTTTGGATATGACAGGCAGGCACTAAATCACTGACCTGCCACTACTACGCCTCACTAGCTTCCTCTCCAGATGTGTAGGAACATGATGCAAGTTGGTAGCCCAATATATTTAGTGCTGAAACCATTAGAAGTAATGGTTTTAGGCTGAAAGAGGGGAGATTTAGATGAAATCTTAGGAAGAAATGTTTTCCTGTGAGGGTGAGGAGGCCCAGGCAAGGATTGCCTAGAGGAGTGGTGGATGTCTCATCCCTGGAGGTGTTCAAGGCCAGGTTGGGTGAGGCTTTGAGCAACCTGATTTGGTGGAAAGTGTTCCTGTCCGTGGCAAGGGGGGCTTTAAGGTCCCTTCCAACCCAAACCATTCTGTGATTCCATGATTCTAATATGAATAGTGATGGTCTTTGTTTTGCCTGCTGCATTTATAACATAATTGGACTCCTTAGCTGCCACTCCCTGGCATGAATGATGTGATGGCAATCAAAATTATTCTTGCCAAACCATCCCACTCAAGCTCATGACAGGTATATGAAAAAAAGCTAGGGCACAAGTGGTTGTACTTTAAGGTAATATTTCCTTAAGAAGGAATCCCATGTTTTCGCTACTTCAGAAGCCAAGAAAGGGGAGTTGGGATGAGTAAGCAAACTGGTATTGTCAGGCCAGGCTCCCTGCAGCTGGTTTAACCTACTACAGTATGGCAAACCCTGCTCCCAGCACAACCGACTGCAGCTCAGCTCTCTGGCTTTTGAGCAGAGGTATCTCCCAAACCTCTGGAGAAGCTGAAGGAGTTCCACAGCAGCCTTGAGCTGTGCAGCAGCTGGAATAAAAGACTGAGTGCAGGGAAAAGCAAACTGCTGCTGGAGGCAATTGCAATTGCTTCCCAAGTGCCGTGCCATTGTGACTGATACCAAAGACATTTCAAAAACCTCCCTGCTTGGAAGCCCATGTAGAGGCAGCAGATGTTACATCCAGACAAAATGAGGCTGACAGCCTGATTTCCCTGTGCTCCAGACCAACGGGCAGGGTGGCTGCAAGCAGAAAGGAAGATCATGAGTTGTATTGTTGGCTTGGGCTGAGCACCTTCAGTGCCTCCTTTTGCACTTTCCCAGCTGTCCTGTGTAAATCCCAGCTAGATCTTTGAGGGACTTGATACCAGTCACCTGGTTGTTGACTTCTCCCTCTGCATACCTGTGACTGGAGGATGACTGCTTCAAGTGCAGGCAGAAGATACTTGCACAGTGTTGCAACAGATTTT
Organism: Tapera naevia; assembly: GCA_033556795.1. Lineage (NCBI taxonomy): Eukaryota > Metazoa > Chordata > Aves > Cuculiformes > Neomorphidae > Tapera > Tapera naevia. Next base: position 1,096,803 of record JAUMJJ010000195.1, on the reverse strand, counting down.
CACTCAGCGGAAAGAAAGCAGTAGTCTTGGCTGAAATGTGGATTTCTATTGGATTTGATTTAGTTGGCTTATCCCAACACTTAGAAACAATTGCACAGAAGAAAAAAAGTGCAAATTTTTACCAGGTTATCATTGCTGTGATGAAAGGAAGTAGGGGGCTCTTATGTATCAAATGGTGGTGATTCCTGACACAGAGAGCATCTTCACTAATGACTAACAGAATAATCAGGGAAGAAATACCTGTATTGTTCAATGGTGACACTCTCCTCTCTTTCTACATTTTCCTTTCAGATTGTGACTTAGATGTGATACTTGGCTTTGATGTCTCAGATGTTGGGCCTGGCCAAAATATATTCACTTCCCAGAGAGCTCTGGAGTCCAGAATCGAGTCCGTGCTGAACAGAATAACGCAGATGCAGAAGATCAGCTGCACTGGCAACCAGGCACCCAATGTCAGAGTAGCCATCATGGCCCAGGCTCGGGGGGGAGCTGTGGAGGGACTGGACTTCTCTGAGTACCAGCCTGAGCTCTTTGAGAGGTTTCAAGGCATGCGGACCCGTGGGCCCTATTTTCTCACAGCAGATACGTTGAGGTCCTACCTGAACAAATTCAGAACTTCACCCTCTGGCAGTACCAAGGTAAGCAAAAACCAAGACCACTGGGTGTTTTTGGCCAGGAAAGCTGACTTCTTATTTATTTTAGTTAGCAAAACAACTGTAAATTCATAAGAAATTAATTAAATAAATAAATTCATTGCAGCCAGTACCCATGAGCACAACTTGGCTGCAAAAACTAGTGCTGTCCAGATTTTCTCTGTTTGTGCTTTAAGAACAAACACCTGCATGGTACAACATCTGGCACGAAATGCAAAACTTCACAGCCTGGAAAGGGTGTAAAAATTCCTCCACCTTCTCTCAGATGAAACAGCCCTTGGAAGAAGGTCTTTCAGGTTGCATATTTATTGTGTTTCACACCTGAAATATTCTAGGTCCTTACACAAATTTATTTCTCTTCCAGATCATAATCCATTTTACTGATGGTGCAGATGACTCAATAGATCAGCTGGAGGCTGCTTCGTCTACTTTGCATACAGAAGGTAACTTTTTTACTCTTCAAGATAGTAATTACAGTCCCTGGTAACACGTGGTCCATTTTACCACCATTTCTCGTGAATCCACCAGCTTTCAGTAGTAATGAATAAGGTTTTCTTGATTTCTATGTGCATTTGCTGTTCTTCATTGCCTTCCCGTGATATTTAGCTGCCTGCTGGCACATAAGAGTGTGGTAATTGCACTGAATGTACTTGAAGATGCTTGTTCTCAATTGAATAAGCTCTGTTTGCCATCAAAGAGGTGAATAATGACCTGTCCTTAAGGGGAAGGGTGTACAGGCTCTGCAGAGCACCTCATCCCACCACACAGCCCCTTCTGTTTCCCCTCTTCTCAGGTGTCAACGCCCTCATCTTCATCGGGCTGGACCGAGTGAGCAATTTTGACAAAGTGATGCAGCTGGAGTTTGGCCGTGGGTTCACCTACAACAGACCACTCAGAGTTAATCTGCTGGACTTGGATTTTGAACTGGCAGAGCAGCTCGTAAGTAACTTGGCACAGGCAGTGCTGCCTTGTAATGCTGGAGGAAAGCCGACGGCTGGATCTCCTGCAGGGCTGAACCACGGCTGGATTACACTGTCTTGGCTCTGATCCTCTCTCCTCCCTATCTCGCGTCAGCTCTTTTTACTGATGCCACAGCAAATAAAGTTAAGAACAGATTACGGTGCTGCCTGGTCTCGTACCACTCCCGGAGAAGCCGTGCTCCAGCCAAGGCTACAACACATAAAGCGCAATGGGATTAGGTGGAATGAGATGGGATAAGGTACCATTAGAGGCAGCTGTGCCAAAAACCCCACCCTCTGCCTATATTTATACCATTGGCTTTTTTTAATCTTGTGGGTCATGCCTTGTCAGTGCTAAGTCTCTTGCAGAAGCACTGCTTTCTAGGTTTCTTTCCCCGAGTTGACACACTGCCTTTATTTCAGACGTGCTTTTAACAGACAAAGGAGTTCTCTTCTTCATAGATTTACTTCTCTCCCACGTAGGCAGCTTCTTGAGCTCATTGAGTTAATTTTCTAGCATCCCTTGTATATCCAGTTCCTCTGAACTGCACATCTGCTATGAGCATTGTTAACATCCTTTTCCAGCAGATTTAATAAGATTGGGCTTAACCACTGATCCCTGTGGTAACCTAGCTGGGCCCTTCTCCGCCAATCAAAGTGCAGGCACTTGGGGATGAAACTTGGGTTTTGGGACTAGAGCTAATCTTCAGCCCATCCCCACGTAATTCAGTTGCGTAGGAACATTCTTTCAAAAAGTAAACGTGCAAAGCTGGCAGGAAATGTTTGCAGCCAGAAATGTACCTGGCAAAGAAAATGATATTTTTTTTCCTTTCTAGTGGATGATGCAAAACCAAGATGTGATTTCTCTGACTCCATATCTTTCTTTTTCCTTTTTCCTTCTTTTTCCTCTTTTGGTGTGCAAATTGTTCTTAGCCTGCAGGTGGCTGGGGAACTACTCCCTGGAATGACTTTCTGATGGCCTATTCCAAAATCTGGGTTTGTTTCTTTGGAGATGAGATTGCTCTCTTCAGTGACAGGCAGTGCTTTAGGGACTGATCTCCTACTAAATGCCCTCTACAACCATTTAAACCATTGCCTCTGTTGTCCACACATGAAAGATAACATTGATTGCTGCTTCCTAACCATGCAACCTTGTTAGTCTGTCAATGCACTCCTCCTTCTCCTGCTGTCCTTGCTATTTCAAGGCAAAGAGACCCCCAAAATTCTGCTTGACCAGCTTTATGCTCAGCACAGAAGCAATTGCACACACCCAAGGGCTTACAGGAGTTACAGTGTTGGGGCTCTGCCAGGTTTCTAACACATTCTCGTGTATCACTTGCATTTTGCTGCAGGACAACATCGCAGAGAGGACGTGCTGTAAGGTCCCATGCAAGTGCTCAGGGCAGAGAGGGGACAGAGGGGTGCCGGGCCCAATAGGACCAAAGGTAGGTTGCTTCATTGAAGGATGGAGGGTCCCTGTGCAGGGACAGTGTCCACCATGGTGGTGACGGGTGGGTGACGTGCAGGCTGTGCTCATTGTACTTGGTGACATTAACGTGGAGGTCATCTCCACTTTACCCCTATTTTAAAATTGACCCTGAGTCATGCACAACTGTTGAGAGCTGCTGTTTGCTCTTCCCTTTCCTCCCAGCCTCTGTGTTGTAAAAGAAGCAAGAGCCAGGGATGAATGGCTGGAAGGAGGGGTTGAAATATTTTATGAAACAGTCTGGGGATGTCAAAGGGGGATGGTTGCTCTCAATAACTTGATTATAAAGATGACCAAGCAGCTGCTTTGTGAAAATCTAGGGAAATCTTGAATATCAATTTACAGGGAGATCATAGGACTGTGGAAGAAATGCAGTATCCTCTCTGTTATCTTCCAGGGTGCCACGGGTGATCTTGGCTATGGAGGCTATCCTGGTGATGAAGGAGGACCGGTAAGGGATTGTCCTTTCTCTCCAAGTTACTTCTCAAATACCTCATTTGGAGGCTTTTTCACTAAGTGTGTTCTGCTGGGGTATGGGGTGGGTTAGATGAGAGAGCAAGCAGAACTTTGTGTCTCCCTCACCTGACTCCATGAGTTGCTGGTCTCAGCTGCTCCTGGGAGGAGGTCAGAAAGGAGTTCCTTGAGAGCTGAAGAAGGCATAACTCCCACTATTTGAAGCTCTGCGCTGTTCCTCCAGGTGGGAATGTTTGCAGCTGGTCCCAAACACCTGTGAGCAGTGCAGGATGATTATGAACAAAGTAAGCCCCCCACCTTCATCAAAGTTGCAGCCTATGCCAAAGTTATCCATATCAAATGCAGAGAGAATGGGACCCAGAAGGGTTGTTTCTATCCATCACAGTGGCAGACAACACGAGTCCCATGACTTCTTACTATCTCTGTTTCATCCAAACTCTTACTTCATGAGTCCCACATCATCCCTGGAATAAACAATTCCCCACACATCACGCCCAGGAGGTGAATCCAAGGCCAAAGGGCTGGTGGTGCTCGTTTCTCTTCCAATAGCACAGGCAGGGGCCAAGTGCTGCTGTCAGATACCGCGTGCGGAGCAATGTTTCCCTGGGGCTTTAAGGTCAGAATGGGATTAGACATCTATGTAGAAGTCTGAGGGTTTTGTATTGCCATTTTGTTTTGATAGAGAAATTTTATAGCTGAGAGTTTCTCAGCAATAATGAATTACAGATGCCCCCTGTGGGATGAAGTTTTTGGGCAGGAGATGATGGGGTGGCTGGACATGGACCTTTCAAAGCCTGACACTTCGTTTGTTCCTGTGCTTCCAAGCCAGCTCCTGCACTTGCTGATACACACAGTTAGCTGAAGAAACATGCAGGCAAACCCTGACAAGAGCATTTTCCCCTCTGTTCAACAGGGTGAGCGTGGACCACCGGGTATGAACGGGACGCAGGGTTTCCAAGGATGCCCTGGGCACAGAGGAACCAAGGTATGTTCAGAAGGAGCCTGCAAGGAGCAGGACCAGAGTCTGGCTGGTGGGAGACCACTGTGGGCAACCCCCTGATATCAGACAGCAGCCGTCAATCAGCAATTGGTGTAGCTTTAGTGTTGTTCTGAAGAGCAGAGGGGCAGCCCGAGAGATCCAGGCTCAATCTGCAGAGAAGACTGATTTAGTTTCTGCAGTCTGGCTCTAGGGGAAAGATATGAGAAGAGATAGATTTGTCCTAACCACAGAGAAGCGGTGTGTGCGTGTCTTGGCTCAGGGCTGGGACGGTGTTTGGGTGAAAATCTGCTGTTGGGGAGGGGGAAGAAAAGCGAGCCAGGACTGCTGCTTTAAAGAGGAACCTTAAGCAAAGTGTTCAGAACAGCAGCTGTGTCACAGGCCAGAAAAGGTGCTGAAATGTATAATATTTATGGGAAATATTCAGTGATATTAAGGGGATGTTTCCTATCATTTGCTCTGACACAGGATCCTCGGGCAGAGCAGTGCATGAGCCAAGCCCATTAGTTGCAGCTGAGCTGCTGAATCTCTGTAAAAAGCTGTCCAGCCTTGGACAAAGCCACTGAGACTGGATCTGGGTTAATATGAAAATGGGTACAGGGAGAAAAGAAAGTCAGTGGAGAAAGAGCTGTGGCTAAGGAGTAAACTTTTATATTGGATCACCAGGCTTTAAATGAAGATGCACATATTACATCTTGGCTTGAGTGTTGAGGCAGCTGAAGAAGAAAATAAGAAAAATAAGGGGTGGTTGAACCCTGGGCGTATCCTGATCCTGGCTCTGGGTCTGTCACCAAGCACAGTCCCTCTTCCCCACTACTTTCCATGGCAATGGATTGGGAAAAAGCAGAGTAACTCCTTTTTCTTATCTCTTTAGGGCTCTCGAGGATTCCCAGGAGAGAAGGTATGGAGATATTTCCTCATGCCATGGCAGAGTGAGTGTAAAGCCACATCAGTATCCCCCTCCTCATTCCGCTTTCCCTCGGTGAGCATTTGCCCCTCTCCTCTGTTCTGCAGGGTGAGCTGGGAGAAATGGGTCTGGATGGCATTGATGGAGAAGAGGTCAGTCATTTTAATTGCTTTTTTCTTTATAATAAGATGTAGGGCCCCAAAAGTGATAAATATTGTTCTAAAATACTTTTCTTTTGTAGGGAGACAAGGGTTTGCCAGGACTCTCTGGAGAGAAGGGATTTCCAGGCAGGAGGGTGAGCTTTTATCACATTTACGATGGGTCCAAATGATGTTGAAAAGGTGGATTTGAGCCAGGGAAGGGTGGAAAGCCATCACGCTCGCCTCAGGGCTGAGGACCTGAGCAGAGGTGTGTGGTAGCAGAGATGCTTTTGGCAGGCAAGGGCTACTCTCACCGCCTCTCTGTCTTTTCCTGCAGGGTGATAAGGGAGTTAAAGGCGAACGAGGAGAACGAGGTGACCGTGGGCTCCGCGGAGACCCGGTAAGTACTGCTAAGGCATCTTCTTGACTTTTCCACACACTTCCTACCAGTCCTGGGGGTCATCTGCAAGCACACACTCAAGCCTACTGTGTGCTGCTTGACAGGGGCAGGTCCAGTGATAGAGCAAGAGTTTGAAGACAATATGTATAACACCTCTTGACCAACCTGTCAATCACAGTTTCGTCATATTAACATTCCCCTTCCTCTTCTTCAATATTATTATTTCTCAATTGAAAAATCTGTGTCTGTCTGAAAACACCAAGAATACTTCATATAATTCAGTCAAAAAAGAAAAAAAAAAGAAGTATCGGTTCTGAGCAGAGAATTTTATGATGTCTCACTCCCCTGTCCCACTTACTCAGATGTTTCACACTACTCTGTTGCTTTCAGGGAGATTCAGGAACTGACAACACCCAACGGGGAACCAGAGGGCAAAAGGGTGAAATTGGACCCATGGTAAAGTATCTTTGTTGTCTTTTGTTGTTTTTTAGTTGGGCCTGGAGAACAGAAGGCTCTGGGGAGACCTTAGAGCAGCCTCCCAGTACTGAAAGGGGCTACAGGAAAGCTGGGGAGGGGCTCTTGATCAGGGAGAGCAGGAACAGGATGAGTGGGATGGTTTTAAGATGAAAGAGGAGAAATTTAGATGAAATCTTAGGAAGAAATGTTTTCCTATGAGGATGGGGAGGCCCTGGCCCAGGTTGCCCAGAGAAGTGGTGGCTGCCCCATCCCTGGAGGTGTTCAAAGCCAGGTTGGATGGGGCTTTGGGCACCCTGATCCAGTGGGAGGTGTCCCTGCCCATGACAGCGGGGGAACTGGGTGGACTTTAAGGTCCCTCCCAACCCAAACTGTTCTCTTGTTCTATGAAGGGGCAGAGAAAGTAAGAAAAGAGGATGCTACCAAAGAGTTGCAAGTTTCTTACTTGTCCAGCAGAATATTTTTCAACTGGAAAATGTTGTTGATTTGCAACCAAAGCTTTCCCTAGGAAGATGTCAGTTTAGAAGATGTTTTGTGTAAAAATGGGGTTATTTTTTCTTTTTGATTATTTTATTTTACAATGCCTTTTGGAAGATTATCACTGGAACAGTTTTGTACTTGGAAATTAACCTCATATATTCTTGTGGGTCATTTGTAAAAGCAGAGAAGTCTTCAGATGGTATCAAATCTGAACTTACTGATTTATCTGAAATGTTTGGAAAAAAAAAACAAAACAAGAAACCCACACGCTCCTTGGAAAAATTCAAACCCCATTTCTTTTCGTATCAGCTCAGAATAAAAATGTGTCTTGAAATGTCAGAAGGTATTTTGCAAAAAATGGGAATGTTGGCATTTGCTAACTCAGAAACTTGATGGAAAGTCTCTGTGAGTTGTTAGAAGGTTTTCCACTAATGCTGGAATATTGAGTAGATTGTATGAGAATGTGATTGAACTCATTTTTTTTTGAAAATTGAAGCTGTTTTCTTGATACCTGCTCATCTCAGGGCTCTCATGTGAGTTTTTGGTTTTTTTTTTCTTAGGGAGAGCCAGGACTGGCAGGGCCGGAGGGCCAAGAAGGTGGAGTTGGGAGGAAGGTGAGCTGCCAGAACTTCAGTCAGCAGGGGCTGATCTCACATTGACAATAACTTCTTCCCTCCTGCCTTCTCATGTATTTGGTTTCATAAGTGTCAGAAGTTCAATTTAAAAAGGACCCCAACCACTCAAAAGAAAATGCCTGGTGATTTGCTGGCTTGTAAAATCTTGAAAGGTCTAATCCTGAATTTATTCCCAAGCAAATAATTCAGTGTTCAGATCAGTGGAGCTACATCTGATTTACTCAATCTTATGCATCTGCATTTGGCTGCTGGTTTTTCAAAGGCAAAACCAAACCAGAGCTGGTGTAGATGGGACATCTGGGGATGACTCCCTGCTGCCACTTATTCCTTGGGACATGTGGCCCAGGGACTGTGGAACGCTCCTGCATGTGTGAGGGAGCAACTCACCTTTGTAGAGGAGAGTTAGGGAAAACGAGGAAGGATAAAACATGCCAAAGTTTGGTTTGAGAGAGCTGGCCATGCACGTTTCCCTCTCTCCCCAGTAGTTTAAACTATTCAAACATAATTTTGGACTAAAAGAAGCAGGGATACGGAGATGTAAAAACAACAGAGAGACGGGTGTTTAGGTACTTGTATAATAAGTCTCATCATTTCTTCATTTGCAGGGTATGACAGGACGGAGGGGAGTGATAGGGGTTAAGGTAAGTGGTGATGGGGATGACACCTGGGGCTCTGGCCTTGCCACCAGCCAGGCAGCCACAGCACCCTCAGGAATGTGACAAGAGAAGAGACTTGCTGGCTTTGCTCTTCCTCTCTGCCTCCTCTCTCCCCCAAGTTTCCCTCCATCTCCCTTTAAGCTCCTTGCCGAATTTGGTGTCATCCATGTGCCTGGGACTGCCTGTCCTCTGCAGTCTTCCCTGCTCAGATGCTTTTTCTCCATTTGCTGCTGGATCAGCCAAAGGATAAAGGAGATTGATGCCTGTTCATTGCAAGAGACAAATTACATCCCCAGTTGTGTGCTAATTCTCTGCTATAACCTTATTCTGAAAAAAAAGCACCCCAAACAGCCACTCTTCCTTGTCCTTTATGCAGCTGTAAATGTCCTGAGATCTCCTTTCCCTCCCCATGTTGCTGATCATGTGATCCATGCTAACCTGCATTGTTCTATTTTGTATTTAAAGGGTACCAAGGGTGCACTCGGTCAACCAGGACCAGCTGGAGAACAAGGCCTGAGAGGGCCACAGGTAAGTGAGCTTACAGCAAAGTCAGTGTTTTACCTGAAGATGGTGTTGCATTATTTCCTCATATCTGCTTCTTCAAAGAGTCTAAGCAGTGGGATTTGGATATTTTGGGTGCACCATGGCCTGGCCGTCGTGCCGTGGGACATCAAGCCTGCCATTGCATTCACACTACCCAACGTGTGATGTGTTTGAAAACCAACTCTTGGGCTCTGTAGTGTCTCTTCCTTTTGTGATCTCGTGTAGCACTGGTGTGTTGCTGTCCATGTGCTTTGACACAGTCTCCCTTTCCTCCCCATACAGGGTCCACCCGGCCAGCTCGGTACACCCGGCATAAGAGGAGAGCAAGGCATTCCTGGACCCCGGGTAAACACTTCTGCTTCTTCTCAGCCATTGACTCAGCTAGAACTTCTCCCTGACTTAATACGATGCAGCTGAAACGTCTTGAGGCTTGAGCAACCTAGTTTAGTGGAAGGTGCCCTTGTCCATGGCAAGGGGGATGGAACTGGATGATCTTTAAAGTCCTTTCCAACCCAAACTGTTCTATGATTCTATTCTGTCTTCTCCTTTTCCCTCTCTAGGGCTCTAACTCTCTTATAACACTCTCCTCCAGTACAATCCTCCTCTCTTCTGATGCTGAATGTTTCTTGATAAAGAGTTACAAAAGAGAAAGTGTTAAAAGCAGCAACAAGGATGTCAGAACTTCAGCATTTGGCCCATTATATTTTGTGATGTTTCAAAATTAAAGAAGATCTCTAAGTGACTGACAGAGCACCCTCCATGATATTTCAGTCTGACAGCAGAGCATGACCATCTCGTACTTGCTGGGCCCCCCCATGAGTTTATTTCCCTCTCCTGCTGCAGACCCCAGCAAAACTCATGGCTGTAAAGCCAGACACATCTTGCATTTCCCCATCCTGAGAAGGACTTTGCCCCTCCTTGGATACACCTTTCTCAGGGGGTTACTTTGGGGGCAATATAGGTTGCTGCTGACCTGGTCCTTCAGCTCTTCCCAACTGTGAATTAGAGTTTTGAGTTTCTTAAGGTGCTGTAAGAGGCACCAGCCATAGTAGCCAATGCATGATTTCTATGGTCATCCAAACCCCTAGTTTCTGACACCCAGTTTTATTGACGTGCCTCTCCCTGTTTCTGTTCCAGGCCGGTGGTGGACCACCAGGAACCCCAGGAGAGCGGGGCAGGATTGGTCCCCCAGGACAAAAGGTATATCGTGATGAGCATGAGACATCAGCAACTAAAACAGCAATGAAAGACTTCTGGATAGGATTGATCTTAAAAAAATACTGGAGATTAACATCTTGGAGTGAAATTAGCTCATCTTCACTGGATTGCACTGCATGGAGCAGAGCAAGGGCTGTGCTCTGGTTGTTCCATTATGCTCCTGTTTCACTGAACAGAGAGGCAAAAGTAACTGAGTACTGAGATTTCCGAGTAATTTTCCAGGGTGGATTCTCAGCTGGTACCCACATGTGAAGGTGGCCATGCTGGATCTCTCCAGACACTCCATATGGGTTTATCTCTCCAGATTCACACACACTGATTCATTTCCATGGCTGCTCCACTGCCTGTTTACACTGGAAAAATCTCCAGAACTTGGGAGCTTTTATTTTTGCACCCATCCTTTGGTGGCTCTCCCACGTCCTGTTGCTCAGCTTTCCTGAAATCACTAAAGGTCTCACTAAGGAGAAAGTATTTTACAACATTGCTCGCCATGTAGGTCCAGCCATGGCTTTCTGCTGAGAGGACCACTGCAGACTGGTCTATGTGAAGAAACCAGTCCTGATGGGGTGAGAAAGGCTCGGAATTGCCTGGAATTTCAGTGTGTGCTTTAACAGATGCTCCTGTTTTCAGGGTGAGCCTGGGAACCCTGGGCCCAAAGGGCCAAACGGACAGCCGGGCCCACGAGGAGAGATGGTAAGTTTGCCCATATGCTCAAAGCTTTCAGGATGCTGGGCTGAACCCTCTCTGTGGCAAATGGGTCATAACCCTTTGCAGCAGAATTTAGCTCTCTTATGGTCTCTGCATCCTCCACAGTGCAATATGAGAGAGGGAATTGATTCTTACATCTTCAGCTGGCATGAGCATAGTTGAATCATACAATTATGGAATCGCTCGAGCTGGAAGGGACCCAAAAGGATCAGCGAGTCCAACTCCTATCCCTACACAGGACACTCCCAACATTCACACTGTAGTCTCTTTGAGGAGCTGAATAATACCAAATTTAAAAGTGACTTTTGACATCTCAGAGATCAGTCTCTAGGGCAGAGGCTGTCCAGAGTTGCTTGGCTTTGTCCTGGCTCATTGCATGACGCCCTGACCTGACCCCGTGTCCCAGTCCAAAATATCCTATAAAAGCATGTAAGGACCAAGTGAGCCCTTTCACAGGGCCTGATTCTCATTACTTTATATAATGAGGAACCAACTGAGATAAAAACTGGTTTGTGCAAAGCAAGGGAGGACAAGCTTGGGTCAGACATGACTAAAATTATACCCCTAGCATTGACTGACCTCCTAACCTCTTTCCCATTGCTGACTTCCACCTGGGTTTTACACATTATATGTGTATACTAAGCAGATTTTAAGTCAGATTTGTAGTTTGGGCACCAGCTTTTTGTGCTTTTCTTCCTTGCAATAATTTCATCTACAGAAGGACTTCTTGAAGGCGTGTGGCATCAGTGGGTTCTTTCTATTGGTGCCAGTGGACCAGTGAAGTTTAAGCTGTTCACATCTGACTGCACATTAATGGCTTTGGCTTTCCAATTCTAGGGTGATGATGGACGAGATGGAATTGGTGGCCCAGGTCCTAAAGGTAGAAAGGTAGGTATATGCTCAGTATACCTGTATACCACTATGAATTTCCAGGGTCAAGGAAGCAGCTGAAATCTCTATTGCAGATAGGCAAGGGCAGAACCTGGGTGAAGTCAGAAACACACAGCGACAAAAATCAACCCTGTGTGCACCCTGCTGAGAATTTCAAGACTCTTCAAACCCTTCTTCTCCATCTTTGCCTTAAATTTCCCTTTGTAAACCAGCACCTCCAAAGAGGAGGTATAATCTCTTTGTACCTGCTAGCCAGGAAGGCCCATGAATGCCTGTGGGGCTTTGAAAACAATATGCCAGCATCTCTGATAGTTCCTCTACAGCTGAAATTAGCCTTAGAGGAGAAAATTGCTCCTCTCCTTGAGAGGAGCTCTTTGCTTTTTTTAATCATATGAGGAACAAAATTGCAAAATGAATTTGCAGTCTCACACTTCTTTCCCCCCACTATTTAATTCCTCTGGTTGTTAAAGATCTGCCTGCAGAATCAGGTTCATTTTCTAAATTCCTATATTCACATAAACCCTTGTGTTATTTCAGGGAGAACGTGGCTTCATAGGCTACCCAGGGCCCAAGGTATGGTGCAGCCCACGACCTATATATTCATTTTCCAAGCAATGTAGCCATTACCTATGGTCCTGTGCAGTTCTAGAGCTACCATTTGTGCTTTTCCTCAAATAGGGTGGACCTGGTGACCGCGGTGTTGCTGGTGGCCCTGGGCCTAAAGGAAACAGAGGCCGCAGAGTAAGTTGGACAATGACTATTTTTCCCTTCTGCATGAATAGCCTGAAAGTTGATGCATGTTCCTGGGAGTGATCATGCACATGTTTATGTGGAGGATTTCTTTGTTCTCATTCTCTCTCTCTAGGGAAATGCAGGAGAACCTGGGACACCTGGTCAGAAAGGAGAAGTTGGATACCCTGGATCCCCTGTAAGTGTTCTTTGTATTGCTGATGGAGCCTCTGGTTTCCTCCCTAGGGAGAATCCTGATTACTTCTGTGAGAAAGGTAGTGGTCCCTATTGGTGCCAGCTGTTGAAAAATATGCCCACCTCCATCTCCTGCTAATTTCAAGTTCGATGAATTCCGCTTTGTTTGTCTTGACTGTGTCTCTGTAAATTCTTAATTAGCTGTTTATAATGAATAAATATTCACTTGTGCTCAAACTGCAAAGCACAGCAGAAGGAAAAAGTCAGGAGACAGGATCTTCTCAGATCACTAGGATTTCCCCATTGTTCCTTCTAGGAAGTTCTCAACTCTTTATCACTTACCACCCCACACAGGATATGGTCCATGACCAAATCTGACTGGCACAGAACACCCTAGAAAGGCCAAGGTGACTTGGCTTGCTTTTCATCTGAACCTAGAGCAACATAAATGTTCCTTTTGGATTTGGTCTGAGCCAGATTTACTCCTCATAGAGGAAGACATTGCCCTGTGTTGTTGCAAATACAACTGACAACAGGAAGGTTTTCCCTTAGCTTCTGCACAGCCCATGGTTAAATAATTATTGCAGCTGTGTTCGTGGGGCACACTGAAAATAGGTATCACGCTTAATTTTACTGTATTTTTTTAAACAGGGGCTTAAAGGAGATAAAGGAGAATCCAGAGATGTAAGTGTGGCATCATTTCTCTCATTTTGAACTACTCTTGTTGACAGTGTCACGTATCTCATTTTTCCTTTTCTCTCTCTTTCTTTTCAATTTTCTAAAGCAATGTGCACTCGTGCGGAACATCAAAGACAAATGCCGTGAGTACATCAGTGCTTTGCTGACTCCCTGTCACTACCCTTGAATACCCATCGTGTTACACGAATGGCACTGACCAAACTGCTTTTTTTGCCCATCTATTCCACAGCTTGCTGCTATGGTAAGTCACCTTCAGTCCTTAAATCCCCAGTGTAACCGTGTGCCAGAATTGTTCTCTCCCCACGAGTGCAGTGTGAATGATTTACCCTCGCTGAGGACATGGTCCTTGCACCCTGACAACTATTTGGGGCACTATTTCTTCCTAACGCTCACTTCCGGCAGGTCCCAAGGAGTGCCCAGTCTTCCCAACCGAGCTGGCCTTCGCTATCGACACCTCCTCAGGTGTTGTGAGGGATGTTTTCAACAGGATGAAGCAAACCGTGCTAAGAGTGGTCAACAACTTAACCATCGCTGAGAGCAACTGTCCTCGGGGTGCCCGGGTGGCTCTGGTCACCTACAACAATGAGGTCACCACAGAGATCCGCTTTGCTGATGCCAGGAAGAAATCAAGCCTCCTCCAGCAGATCCAAAACTTCCAGGCAACCCTGACCACGAAGCCACGCAGCCTGGAGACTGCCATGTCCTTTGTGGCCAGGAATACCTTCAAACGTGCCCGAAGTGGCTTCCTTATGAGGAAGGTGGCTGTCTTTTTCAGCAACGGGGACACAAGAGCCTCCCCACAGCTCAACGATGCCGTGCTGAAACTCTACGATGCTGGAGTCATGCCAGTGTTCCTCACCAGCAGGCAGGATGCAGTTCTCACCAGAGCTCTTGAGGTTGGGGTCATTCATCCTTTCTATCCTTTTCTGCTCATTGTCTTAGTCTGAGTTGCTTGGGGAAATGATGGTGCTGACTCCTACAGGCAGTGATTGGCTTCCATAGGCCTTTGAAGTGCTTAGTGCTGAGAAAGCATTGCTGGCCAAACTCATCCAGCATGTCTGTTAGAAGTCCAAAATATGGTGCATGATGTGAAGTGCTGGTGAGGTTATGATGTTTCCCAGAACGTGGCCCAGGGTGCCAGGTGTGGTATGAAACAGAAGAAAAGGCAGATCCCATAATGAGAAAGATCTGATTGAGACACAAAGGCAAAAGGTGGGAGGGAAGAAGTACTGCTGGCAGAGAGAAAGAAAAAAAGATGCAGACAGAAAGAAAAAAATACAGAGATTTAAAGCAACAAAGAAGCTCCAGATGAGCATGCTGAGCAGTAGTTCAAGTGCTTGACCTTCTTCTTGGAGTTATGTCTCTAAATCAGTCTCATTACTGAACCACAGAACCACAGAATCATCTGGTTGGAAAAGACCTCCAATATCATCGAGTCCAACCATACCTGTCCCCTTCCTAAACCATGTCCGTCAGAAACTCATCTGCACATCTTTTAAACACTTCCAGGGATGGGGACTCCACCCCCTCCCTGGGAAGCTGTTCCATGGCCTCAGAACCCTTTTGGTAAAGAAATCCTTCCCAATATCCAGTCTGAACCTCCCCTGGCACAACTCATGGCCATTTCCTCTTGTCCTATCAAATGTCACTTGAGAGAAGAGATCAACACTCGCTCTGCCACAGTCTCCTTTCAGGCAGTTGTAGACAGTGATGAGGTCTCCCCTCAGCCTCCTCTTCTCCAGGCTGAACAACCTCAGGTCCCTTAGCTGTTCCTCGTAGGACTTGTTCTCCAGACCCTTCTCCAGTTCCATTCCCTTCTCTGGATGTGCTCCAACCCCTCAATGTCCTTCTTGTAGTGAGGGGCCCAGAACTGACCCCAGTACTCGAAGTGTGGCCTCACCAGTGCCCAGTCCAGGGGCACAATCCCTGCCCTGCTGCTGCTGCCCACACTGTGTCTGACACAGGCCAAGATGCCACTGGCTGTCTTGGCCACCTGGGCCACCTCTGGCTCCTGCTCAGCTGGCTGGAGGTGAGCAGCTCTCTGGGCCACTGATGGCAGGGGCATTAGGCTCCGCCAAATGGGATCCACCAAAAGCACTATGTTGAGTAGAGAATTCCTTAGTATTGTGGATTGTTCTCCCTACTTTGAATTGAAAATAACAGAAGGCAACATTGCTAACACTATGCTTTCCTGTTCGAATCTGACCAGATCAACAACACGGCGGTTGGACATGCGATTGTTCTTCCAACCAGTGGCAGTCAGCTGAATGAAACTATCCGGAGGCTCTTGACTTGTCACATTTGTCTGGGTAAAGCATCCAATTTCTCCTCTAGACAGTGCCAGATCCTTCTGGTCGCACAGCAGTCAGTTGTTAGTGGTACAGAAGAGAAGCTCAGTTGGGCATCAGCCCTTCTGCTGCCGAAGACAAGGGATTCATATTCTTAAGTTGAGCAGAAAACATTGGCGTTGTGGATGAGGCTTGCTGGGCGTTCCCCGCTTTGTAAAGAGAAACTCCTTTTTTTGGCTGGTTCCTACTTTTACGGCCCAAATACTGATAGCAAGGTGCTCTAAAATACGGCCTTCTGCCATTTATGACAGAGCACTTCAGGGATCCTTTTGGGTAAAGGGATGTGTGAAAATATTAAATGCATAACTAAATGTGTTTTGGGATGAAGTGATTTCGGTATCAAGTAATGGACCATTTAATGTCTATGGCTTGATAATATTTCACACGACACAAGATTTTTTACACCAATGAAGGGGGTTGTTTCAATTCATCCAGGTGAAACTTGCTATATTTCTTCCCTAGATGTGTGTGACCCTGATCCCGTCTGTGGTTTCGGTAGTCAGAGACCTGTTTTCAGAGACAGAAGGGCAGCCCCAACAGATGTAGACACTGACATAGCCTTTATCATGGATAGTTCGGAGTCCACCACCCCTCTGCAATTCAATGAGATGAAGAAGTACATTTCCCACCTCCTAAGTAACCTGGAAATCAGCTCTGAGCCAAAAGTGTCTCAGCATCACGCGAGAGTGGCAGTTCTCCAGCAAGCTCCTTATGAATATGAAACCAACTCAAGCTTCCCACCAGTAAAAACTGAGTTTTCACTAACTGATTATGGATCCAAAGAGAAGATCATTAATTACCTTCACAACCAAATGACCCAACTCCATGGCACGAGGGCTATGGGAAGTGCAATTGAACACACAATGGCTCATATTTTTGAAAGTGCACCAAACCCTCGGGATCTAAAAGTCATAGTCCTAATGATGACCGGAGAAGTGAACAAACAAGAACTTGAGTACCTGCAGAAGGTTGTTATTGATGCAAAATGCAAAGGATACTTCTTTGTTGTCTTGGGCATTGGCAGGAAGGTGAATGCCAAGAATATCTATAGCCTAGCTAGTGAGCCAAATGATGTGTTCTTCAAATTGGTTGATAAACCAGGAGAGCTTCATGAAGAGCCCTTACTACGCTTTGGAAGACTTCTACCATCTTTTATCAGAAGTAAGTGTAACATTCCTGCAGCCAAAGTATAACGGAATGAGCAACATTTGTCCACAGAGGGTTTAATCTGCCAGGTTTAGTCTATCTGGTTGGTTGGGTGGGCTCCAGCCTTACCTCCTCTTTGGGCAGTGGCACCCACTGAAGTTAGTCTCCTTTTATATGTTCTCTACTGCTTGGTCTGTTGATTGCTGCTCATAGGTCTATCTGGTTGAGTATGTTTGATCATTGTTCACTTTGGCCTCCCCAGGCCATCCCATGCAGTCTATTTGTCTGCCAAGTAGAGTTTGCATTTCTGTCTGGTTTAACTTGGTCTCCATGGTCTCACATGTGGTATCTGATCTAATCCCGCTTGCAGGTCACATCTGTAACATGTCCCAAATCTCTGTTCAGCCCAGCAGCCTGCTAGCACTGTCCCCAAGCTACCTGAACACTCTGAAAGCCTTTTGTTCCAACTTCAGCATAAATGTGATGTCTAGCAGGCATTGGGACATATCATGTTGAGATGGACTTGCTGTAGGCAGATTTAAGGACCAGGTGAACAGGACTCTGCTCAGGAATGAATAATGGTCCTATGTTTGGGATGTGCGGATTGTATCCTGAAAATTTGCATCTCAGTTTTACTGGATCTCCAGCTAGAGCCAGCTGCCAGCGATCCTAAGCATACCTGGGAGAAAGGACAAGAAAGGGACCTTTTCTAGGAAAGTCAGTCTACTGGGCTAACAAACCACTAATTCTGTGGTTTTGCAATAAAAAAGAAGCAACCATGAGCACATCTTTCCCTGAAAATAAATGTTTATGATTTTTCAGTTTGCTTTTTCCATTTCCCACTTACAGAGGTCCTGGAAACTTCTAACTCTTGGCAAAACATTAACTGCATAGTTGGAAGTGCCTTTTTATAAGAAAACTGTTTACATGTGACAGACTAAGACGCACAGCCCTCTCGTATCTTGTAGTTACTGCTCTCATGTTTTTTTGTAAATTAGAATAACAAATCTCTCAGCCCAGGATGCTGCAGTGACCATATTTCAAGGGATATCAGAGCAAGCAAGAAGAGAAAGGCATTTTTTTAAATGAAGAAGCAATATATATAATGTGTTGTTGGGAGGCAACCACCATCCTCAAGACCTGTGTTTAATGCCAGGCTCTCTCTGTCTCCAGGTGACTTTGCTTTCCACCTGTCTCCAGAGGTAAGGAAGCAGTGCGAGTGGTTCCAGAGTGACCAGCAAACCAACAGCCAGAGCCCCGGGCACACCGGGCAGAAAGCAGTGTAAGTAGTGGTTTATCTGCAAGAGAATGAACTTTCCAAACAGCCTGTCTGGGGAAGAAGCACTTGTTTCCAAATCCCTGTTTGGAAAAAAAATAAGAAAAAGCAGTTCAATGATAATAATAATAATGCCCAGAGAAGTCATGGATGTCCCATTCCTGGAGTTGTTCAAGGTCAGGTTGGATGAGGCTTTCAGCAACCTGATCCAGTGGGAGGTGTGCCTGCCCATGGCAGAGGAGCTGGAACTGAATGATCTTTAAGGTCCCTTCCAACCCAAAGCATTCTGTGGTTCTGTGATAACAAGCAGGATTATCAGCAAGTTCTCCATTCCTTTAGTGCTGTGGCAGAAGAGCAACAGACCTATGTACTAGAGAAGGGTAGTCAAGTACACATGTAATTATAAATTTATATTAAATATCATATTTATTATAGAATCATAGAATTTATCTATGTATAAAGGACGTGAAGAAAGCATGTGCTACTGCCATGCAAGTCAGGAATTCCAGAAATTACCATCTGGAGTTTTCCACTCAACAAACTGTTCAGAGGCTGGGCTACCCTGCGATTTCTCATATTCGTGACCATCATAGAGTCTATCCTAACATTTCTGCACTCAACTGAAAGCTTGAATCACCCAGATCCACTTGTTGCTGGCACAGAACTGTGCTGGCTTCCAAAGGTCAGGCTCCTTGAATGATAGAATCATAGAATTATTAAGGTTGGAAAAAGACCTCTAAGCTCATCCAGTCCAACCAGCAGACCAACCCCACCATGCCTACTAAACCATTTCCCAGAGAGCCACGGCTACATGGTTTTTGACCCCCTCCAGGGAAGGAGACTCCACCACTTGCAATCAGGCACATTACAGGTCTGCCTACTGATCTGACTCGTGTGAATGTAAAGTTGGTGAAGGCAGACTCACGCCCTGAGTGACAGGCAGGGCTCTGCAGCACTTTTCACTGCTTGGTTGTGGGCATATTTAAAGCTGACAAAGACTATTGACCTTGGGGAGGTTCTTGCAAATGATTTCTACGCCAGCTGCTCTCCACTTCCAAAATTCTGCTTGTATAAGGGGAGAAAAACCTACTTTAACTGGTTTTGCTCTAACAGGTACGTGTCACCCAACGTGACCATAAGTCAAACCCTCAGTGCCAGCACTACTGTCAGTGCAACCATCAAGCCTGTTGCAAGCACCAACACCCATGCCAAAACCACTACTGCCAGCACCACCGCCCGCACCGCCACCCAGACCAGAGCCACCAACCAGACCACATCCAGCACCGTGGTCCAGGTGAACATCACCGCACAAAGCTCAGCCAGCTCTGCCACTCACACCAAAACCACCGGCCGTGGCACCATGAGCACCACTGCCTCGGGGGGCAGGAGAAGACAAGGCGGTAAGTGAAAGGCTCTTCCCAGGTGAGCAGCACCTCTCACTTTTCTGTGCCACAGTGGATTGTGGCTTTTCTTCTTCCCTAAGTGGATTATTCCTCTGGGAAATGTCAACAAGTGGCCACATTTTGTCCTTGTAGAAACAAGTTTTTAGGTGTAAAACCGGAAATCTGCACTGGGGGGGAAGGGGGTTCTTAGCTTTTGTTGAGAAGTTTGTGCAAAACCAGGTGGGGGACAGACTGCCTCCAAGCAAAACACAAGTAGGCAATCCAAATATGAGGCATTCTATCATCTAGTACCTAGCCCAGTAGGACAGCAACAGAGCACTTCTCTTTCTATTGTGGCTCCTTTGCTTTCTATGTTTTTTCTTGTAGCGTTGTCCCTTGGCTAAGTTTTGCTGTTTATGGTGATTCATAGAGTGATGATGTTTGAATTCTCCATCTGCTAATATAAATAATTAGTTCAGCTAATTCATCACGGAATCAGTGGGGAGACCTCTTTGGGAACACCAAAGCTCTTCCACGTAAGCACAGAGGCAGCTCTACACTAGTGAACAAATAACAAAGAACATGTGTCAAAGCCCAGGAATGCTTAACTAGTCAATGAATGCATGTCCTCATGTAAATAATAAATCAAAAGCAATCAATAAAGCAATCAGCTTTATTTATCAGTCAATGCTTTCATCAGCTTGTAGGGAACAAACACTTCTGGCTGTTTCTTGCTCCGCTATTCCTTCCAAAGAGAGTTTAAAGAGGTCTCATCCAATACTCTGCCACAGCAGGAAAATCTTTCCATAACAGCTTCTTTGCCCTGTCTAAGGTTATGTTGGATCTCAAGCAGACTGTACTTGAAGGGCTTCAGCAGTTCAATGAATCCATTGCACCCTAGAGAAGAATCTGACCAGACATATTCACAGTTTTGCTGGGAATCGTATTTCAGGCTGTGTAAGCGTTGTAAAACATTTGCTTTGGTTTGCTAGTTTGCAGCAGAATGGTAGAAAACAAATAAATCACTTTGTAAATGTTCTAGGCTATGAAGGAAAAAGCCTCCCTGCAGTGTGCTGGGTTGGGCATCTGAGATGGCAAAGTCACAGCCCAGTTTGTCCATCCCACAATTTATTTGCTGTGGGCAGGGGAGGAGATCCTGCAGTACCGAGAGATTTCTTCTGTGGGGTTTCTCCTCTTCAAGACCTTGCTTAGTGTTTCTTCTGATTCTTGCATTATAGCGAAGACCCACGACATTCAGATCACAGACATCACCGAGAACAGCGCCAGGCTGCGCTGGGCCAGCCCTGAGCCCCAGAACGCCTACGTTTTTGATATCACCATCACCTTAGCACACGACCACTCTCTTGTGCAGAAGCAAAACCTGACTGGCACTGAGCACGTCATCCGAGGGCTCAGAAGTGGACAGAAATACCTTGTTGTCATTACTGGCTACCAGAAATCCCAACCCAAAGTAAACTACGCAGGAACTTTCAGCACAAGTAAGTGCCTCTTGGGGAAAACAACCAAACATCTATTTTTTTAACATAAAATAAACACAACAAATGAAAAATAAAACATGCAAAGAATAGGGAATCAGTTGGTACCAATTATCCCAGCCCTGACGCTACTCAGGTGTGCCACTTCATGTCTGATATTCTCTGGACCAGCAGCAGGACCTGGTTATGAAATACTGCAAATGTGTGTCTTTGGCAAACACAGGCTGATAGTTCAGTGGTGTTAAGTAGACACAGATTGTGGGAGAATTCAAGCCAGTCCCAGAGGGGGGGGGTGTGACTTATTATGCGTGCAGGAGGCTTTGCACAATGGGTACTGGTGAGGTCCAGCCAGCACTGCTGTAATTAATAATAAGATTCAAACTGGTCTAACACAGAGTAAATTCAGTCCAGTTTGACTGCAAAATAAGCGAGAAAAGCTGTTTCTCTGATTGCCATTTCCATAGCCACCTGTCTGCTTCCCATACTAGATTATTCCTAACATAAAGAAGAAATTAAATGGAGGATTTAGTCCTTTGGGGATCCAAACTCCACGTGTACAGATGAGAGATAAACCTCACCAAAGCCTCTTGCGTGGCCAAAAGTTGCTATGTAAGACAGCCCTTTTTTATATATATAATTTGGCATAAAGGTGTCTTGACTTGGTATTGTGAAGTTTGAGCTGGTCCTGCCAGTGCTGCATCTGACTCGTTCTGGCACTTTCAGAGCCAATTTCAATGCGCAAGGAGAGTTCTCCGTTGACTACTGTGGTTTTGGATCAGATCTGAAGCCTCTTACCTTTGTGAGCAATAAATGCGCCCACAAAAATGTTGAGAAAAGACATCAACATGTAGAAGTAACATTCCCTTGTGCTGACTTGGAGCGCTCAATGCCCAGGGAAGCTGCATTTTACACAGAGTAGATCTTGAACAGGAGCAAATTGGGGTAGGCAGTGGTGACGTTACACTTGCCCAGAAGCTGTGACTTGGACACTGGTTTGATCTCTTCCCCTTACCCACCCACTCCCTCCACCATAGAAAAGCAAATCCAACCCTTCTTGCAGCTGCAGCCCCTCCTGCCATCCAGCCCCATGGAAAATGAGCCCTGGACCACTCTGGGAAGGCACATGATGCAATAGA
The DNA here is from genome assembly GCA_033556795.1 of Tapera naevia. Taxonomy (NCBI): domain Eukaryota; kingdom Metazoa; phylum Chordata; class Aves; order Cuculiformes; family Neomorphidae; genus Tapera; species Tapera naevia. The sequence goes on along the minus strand of JAUMJJ010000195.1, from coordinate 1,074,775 downwards.
GTGCGATCATGCAACACAAACCATGTTCTCCTTTCCATCGCAAGAGATTTCTTCCCCCATTGACAAACCTCAACAACTTAACTCCTAGAGGCATGTGAAGTTGTGGTAGGAAGCATGGGGTCAAAGAGAGGCATAAAATCCTTGAGGAGTTCAGGGGCACAAGAGAAGATCCATCATGGATGATTTCCTTCCCTGGACAATGCCATTTTTTTTCCTGCCATCTCTAAAGCCAGAGGACTAAAGCTAAACTGGCCACAGAGAGGCCATGTCCACCTCCTTCAGAGCTGCTGCCCAGTTTCATGGTGCACGATGAGTGAGGGCTGTCCAAAGCAGGTGCAAGGGGCCCTGAAGATGCTCCTTTGAAGTCGCCTCGAGGATGAGCCCAACCATGCAGCGGCAGAGGCGCCAGCTGGGGAGAGCGAGGCAAACCAAACCCATCCTGGCGCGGCTGGGCGGCCATGGATTACTCATCCCGTCAGCTGCCTCCAATAAACATTTTTGAAATGTATGTGCTAGGGTAAACAGATCCAGACTTGACTTCTGAAACTTGTGTGCGTCTCCCATGCTGGAACTGGGGCCAGTGAGTTTGTTTCTGGCCGCGCCACGGGTGCTGCAGCACATCGCCTTCCCTTTGGCTGACCCCACTGCTTCTTCTCCTCAGAGACCCCGGCGCAGCCCAAGGTGTCCCTGGCCAACATGATGCTCAACGCTGAGCCGCTGGAAGGGCCCGAGAGCGGTGAGTACGGGCGATCGTGGGAGTGCTGAGCTGGGGGGCCTTGCCAGGGCCTTCACCAAGAACCTGGCCATTTGCACCAGTCTTCCCCTTGCCCACTCCTAAACCCATCCTTTCTCAGAGTCCCACGAGGATCTTTGCTTGGCAGAACCAACAGATTATGACCTAGAAGACAGCCTTGGCCACACAGGTCGGAGATCTGTGTTGAGGTCTCTGCCCCATGCGGGGTCCAGAGCCACCTGAAGTTGCTGTGATCTTCATGTAGGACTCAAACCAGACCTTGCTTCCGTTTCAAAGAAGGGAGATGAGCCAGAGTACAAGTGTTGGCTGCTCTCCATGGACAAGCAGTGCCCCATGGCCTCCCCAGTACGTGTGGATGCAGAACATCACCTGATGCTTGCTCACTCCCTCCCTTCATACATGGGGCAAAGAATACATCTTGGCTCCTTGGTTTAACACACAGCTCTCAACAAGGGCTTGACCAACAGCCAGGAATTGCAGGGGAATTAGTGCCAAACCTTTGCATAAATCTGGCTAACTGGTAGCCTCCTTCCAGCTTCACTCATCTCCTCAACCCATTTTTCTCTGCTACAAGCAGCCTATGTAGTAAACTGCTGAGCAGGCAAGCTGTCTGCACCTACTCTGCTGTTAATCCTGCTAACCTGTGTTAATAACCCGTAATTAATATAGACAAATACATCATCTCATTGATTTTGTTGACATCAAGCTCATTATATCAGCACCACTACACTCAGCTGTTCCAAAAGTGCCAGGCTGCAACCCTTTCTCCACGGGTCTGGAGGGGCTCTCAGCCTTCACGAAGCAGCACAGCCCAGTTAAAGGCACCAGATATGGATCTGACATCCAAACCTCATCCCTGAATGACTCCCCACTCATCATTTTGCTTGCACTGTGGCTCATTTTCTTCCTGAGGCGATTTGAGAGCAACAGGGAGATGGTGCTGCTCAGTGCGTTTGGCCAACAAGAGTTGCTGCTGGGGCTTGGGTGCTCATGTGGAAAGGGATGAGCATGGACTTCATGCCTGGCTGATGGTACCATGAGAGCTTGCTGCAGAAAAGGGGCTGAGGGCTGGTGCTGGGCAGGGACCATCTCATTTCTGCCTTGCTGTATGTCCTGTCATCCAACCCTTCCCATCCCACTCACTTAGTCCTCCCTGTCACTAGGAGACGTCTTCATCTGCCTTGTCTCCACCAGGTGACATGCACCCCCATGGCTTTTTTAACCCCTTGTGAGCCAGCCCTTTGGAAACAAGTTCTGTATGCTTGTGGAGGTCTGCCCAAAGGAAAATGGATGATGTACCATGTACTCTGCGCTTTGACGCAGTCCTCTCAGTCTCAGCCCCCCTTGTTGACCCACCTGCAGCCTAGGGATTTATGTCAGTCAGCAATTTGGGTGAAACGTTTCATGAGGATATTAATTCAAAGTTTTTCAACAGGCTAAAGGCAGTAAACAGGGCAGGGGATTTGGGATGTGCTGTTTAGCTGAGTCTTCTCCAGTTCTCTGTGCAATGGGAGAGATTCTGTGTGTAAACCTTCCTCAGGACCTCGTAGGAAGCCCTAAATTCTGCCCTCCTTACACAGGCAAAGCACCTGCTAGCATGAATGGCCTATCCTTGCTAACAAAAACTCTGGGATTTGGACCTGAATTATCATTTCTGGGCAGGAAAGGAACATATGTTTAAATCTCCATCAAGCCTTAAAATCTCCCAGGTGCAGCTAAATAAACCTACTTAAGGGTGGAAAGTTACTGCCAAGACAAATAGCTTTGAAAATAGACGGGGACCCAATCCTGTGTGCACCAGGGAGAAGTAAGGGGCTCCCATCCCCTCAGCCAAGGGATTTTGGGGCCTGGGGGCACGATGAAATCAAGAGTGGGGAGAGGTAAGCTGGAGGCTGGGAAAGGTTTGCATTCAGCAAGAGAAATCAGAGGACAAGGAAATGCCACCAGTCCTCTACCAGGCTTTTTTTTTTTTATTTTTTCCCTTTTCAGTCTTTTTCCTTTTGCAGCTTTTAACCCTATCAGAGTCACTTAACCTTTGCACCTTTTGACATGCAGATTGGCCAGACCCTTGCTTGCTGGACTTTGACATGGGCATGCAGTGCAAGGACTATCAGATTGTGTGGTTCTTTGACTACAAAAACAAGATCTGCAGCCAGGGTTGGTATGGTGGCTGTGGTGGTAATGCCAATAGATTTGAGGCCGAAGCTGAGTGCCTTAGCAAATGCTTAACACCATGTAAGTACCACGTGGGGATGAATCCTTTTGCATTTTATCTTATTGTCAAATAATGTTTGGCTTGGAAAGAAGGCATCATTTAAAAAAACAAATCCACATACTTTTTCCTCCAGCAGCAGCTGAGAAAGCCATGCCGCAGCCACCCCTCCAGAAAAGATTAATGTCAGGTAACGCCCCCCCAAAAAAATAATCATCACAAACCAAAGCAAATCCATTATTTCACCTTGGCCATTTCACATCATGCATCCAAGCTTGACCACCACGAGATCACCAGTAGTGTAGCCTCAGTTTCCATTTGCTCCTTGACGTGACCATGCTCTACCATCTTCTTTGCATGAGGAAGTCACCTTGCATGGGTGTTGTCCCACCAGGACATGTTCTGTTGGTATGACCTGAGTGCAAACCACAGCTATATGGCAAAAAATTCACACACTGCTTTGCTTGAGAAGCATGGGTTTGCTCAACTGGAGCACGTAATGGTTCCAAAACAGTTTCTATGATCACTGCATGACTAACCAATGCCACCACTCATTCTTTATATCTTGCTGAGATATAAATAGTTGCAAACATTTCACTGCCTGTAACCAAAAGACTTGATGGAAAATTGCTCCACGGGTCTTGGGTCTTGCGTGTAGATGTCTTCCTTCTGCACCAAAAGATAAAAATCAAAGTTGAGTCCACAGGAAAAATGGCAATGACCTCCTCTCCTCAAGGAGTTTCTGTGTTTGCAAACTTCTTTAAGACCTGGGAAGGAAATAGAGACTTGCAATCGCCTGACTTGGCTCAGCAAGAGGTTGTGATGGGAGCGTGACCCCAGCAAAGCCTTGCTGTCATACTGGTATCTCTCTTCTGATTCAGGACCCTTTGCAGATATGGGAGGTAAAGCAAGTACTGGTATCGAATGGCAGGGCTTTAATCCTCATAGGGGCACGACAGGCTTTGAAAAGGTAAATTAAGGACCCTTCCAACCCATTTCATTTTCTTAGGTGTATTTTAGGCTCCTTAAATCATACTTGGGAATTTTTATCACTGGCAACACTGCAGCCCAAGTCCAGATGTGGGTGCCCCCAAAGAAACATGCAGGCAAGCGAGAAGGCAACCAACAGCCAAGGAGATGCTTGGGGCAATTGCTGCTCGCCAAAGGAGATTACAAGGTGCTTCTGGGCTGCAAACAGGCATCGTGGACAAAGATCCATTGGTTGCAGTTTGAGGACTTCTCAGCCAGAGGAAGCAGAGTGTGGCTTGTGCAAGAATGTGTAGTTTCAATCGAGGGCAAGATTTCACCCTCACAGAGCAGGGAAGCCTCACTGATGCGTTTTTCTCAGGAGCATGAGTGCTTCTCGCAGCCCCATCCCAGAGACCGGCCTCCTCTGATCATCATCACATGCCTTGATGATGTTTCCAGCAACTGTTGTTGAGGCTAAAATGATATTTTGTGAATTTGGCACAGTTCTGCACTGGGCATATTGTCAAGAAAAGCAGTCGAGGGGCCCCGAAGGGACACTCGTATCTCTGCCCGCCCCGCCAGGGTCCCCCCCACTCTATTCACCACTTTCTCTCTTGTCTCTTTTTGTTTCCTGCAAAAAAATAAACCAGAGCTTGAATCTCTCATGGAAAAAGAGATGTGGGAAGGCATGTGCAGCTCAGCTTTTACAATGCTGGCTGTTGGGACAGGCTCTCAGTTCAGCCCATGCCACGTACCATAGCCAGATGGGACACTGAGAAATGGGTCTCCCAGACCCTAGGGCTCTTTGGGTGCAAAAACATGTGCCAGACCCACCTCACATTTGAAGCCTTTTAAGTGCTGTGCTAACCTTTAATTATTGAAATTTATAGACACAAACATATATAATATTTTTACCATGACAATATTAACTGTAAGTGCATCTAAGAAGCCCAGACACATTTTTGCCACAGGATGGATCAAATCCCTGGCTTATTGTGGCTGCCCCCATCTTTTGAGACTGCCAGAGCAAACCACAGCTTAAACCACTTTTTAGCTCCTCAGTTCTTGCTCTCCATCAATTCTTCGAAATTTTTGGATGAGCTTTTTTATCATTTATTGGCTTTTGAGATAATCAAGTCCAACTGTACCTGTCTACTACTAAATGAGATCCCTGAGCAGTTTGGGTTAAAAATGCCATCCAGTAGGTCAGCTGAAGAAGTTGCTAGATGGTGTTTGATGGTGTTCTGAAACTGGAGAGTGGCAGATGCCCCGTGATGTGAACTTTAGGGCAGGCAAACTGAAGATTACAATTCAAGTGAATTTTCAGAAGCTTTCCTGAAGCCAGACCTGTCCCTAAAGTGATGGTTGAATTTTCCTGTGCATCTGCTTATCCTGAGGACTGTTTCCACTCTCAAAGGGGATGAAGGGAATGGGAACTGGGCTGCCTGGACCCCGTGACACAGAGAAAAATTGTGTTTATACCTCACAGCCGCTGAATGTTTTGCTTACTGGTTGGATTCCCGGAAAGATATGTAGGGTTTAGGGTAGAGTTATTCTTGTATTCACATCTGCTGGCTGTCAGTGTCTTGGAAGGCAGGTAAAAAGGGAGATGAACTTGGGAAAAAAAAGAAAAATTCTGAGTAATAAAAGGCAAAAATCCTGCCAAAGGCATGGAGAAGCTTTGGCTGTAGGACCCCAAAAGCAAAGCTAAATTGTAAGGTCAATAATGATTTCAAATTCCAAGGAAAAAGTGAGATCAAAAAATAAAGTCTGCTTAAAAAACCCCACATTTAGAACAGGATGATGGGTGGGGGTTTCTTTCAGACATGTATCCTCTCTCATGAAGGACATCACCCCAGCTTCTCTGATCTAAACAGTAAACCCACTGCTAACATCAATCACCCAATCTCCTTTATGACCACAGCAGCGCAGACCACTTGAATCTGACCTCTTGGACCGCAGAGTTGTTCCTGCAGCATTGTTCAGCCACTCATGGCACAGAGGGACTCTCACACACAGAAGAAGAGTGGAAAAAACCCAACTAAAATGAGTGAGCAGAAAGGCTTTAGGCATTTGGCAGGGTCTGCCCAGAGACATACCTGTGGTTGGGGTGCAAGGTCCATGACACCGCTCTGGGTGCTCCCATGTCCATCCTGGGAGCATCGTGACCTTGCTGCAGCGTTCCCTGGCTCTGGGAGCTGCCAGCACCAGCCACAATTTCCTTTAAATTTAATCCACTGCCAGGGCTTTCTTATTGCCTGGGGTCTGCTGGTAGACCTGCTTTCTAGTTGGGGTTTTGGGGATTATTTCTGCAGCCTTCTTCCTGTGGAAGTTTTGTAAGGGTTTAGCATGCCTTTGCTTTCATCAGACCCCAAAGATACTTGCTTGCCAATGCATCATTTTATATTTTCACTATCATAGAATCATTAAGGTTGGGAAAGACCTCTAAGATCATCTGGCCCAAATCTCAATACAACACTACTGTACCTACAAAACCATATCCCAAAGTGCCACATCTACATGTTTTTGAACCCCTCCAGTGATGGTTACTCCACCACTGCCCTGGGCAGCTTCTTCCAGTGTTTCACCACTCTCCCAGTAAAGAAATTTTTGCTAATATCCAATCTAAACCTCCCCTGGAAAACCTATTTACTCTTTTCTACGTTCCTTCATGGGTATGTTGGAGCTCTGTTTCTGGTAGGATGGAGACCTGGTAAGACACTCAGCCCCCTGCAATTAGTGCCTGATTATTTTCTCTTATTACTTGGGACAGGCAGAATCATAGAAAAGTGAATGTAAAGTTATTTTTTACCATTGAGCTCTTGATATTGCAAAATCCTGCCTCCACGTGAGCAGTCCAAGGATCACAGCTAATTCAGGCAGCTTTGTGATACCAAAGAGCTGTTTCTGGGGGTCCTGTGTGATTACAAGGGGACTGCAGAAGGCTGGGAGCTGTGAACCACCATTTCAGCCAAGCCCTTTAAGCAGCTTCATTTCTGGCACCTGGTTTATAGAAGGTGTGGTCGGAAGACAAGATAGTCAGAGGATAAGATCCAGACCTGAATTTCCTCAGCAGTTATTGCTGGTGCATGTCATACACATTGATTTATCTTTACTTTGGGGGGGGGGGAAAAGAGAAGGTAGATGATTTTATTTTTTTTTAATTTAAAAAGGGTCCTGTTTGCAAAATCCCTCTAGGAAGAGGAACTTCACATTTTTCAGTGCTGCCTATTTCGCTGGTGCTGGTTTGAGAGATGACTTCTGATTTTTATGCATGTCCAAGGCTGGACATCATCAGCTTGAAGCCAGATCACTCATAAGGAGCAATGACTGTGGTATCAGAAAATTGGGGGATCTGCCTGATTCAGAGCTGTGGTAACAAGGCTTTTCCAGGACAAACTGTAATGACTGCTGGTCACACCATGCTGAACACACATCCCCTGTGTGCAGGGAATGCCTTGTTTGTGACTGGATGTGAAATTAGTGGTTAATATCAGGTTTTTTACTTTATTTTTTAAAAAATTTTTTGGCAATTTCATTTTAAAACATTCAACTACTGTGTTATTTTTGTTTCCTGCTCACAATGCAAGAGATGCAGGATGTCACGGGGCACTGTGTGGTAGATCCAGGAGGAAAGAAATCGTGTGGATTATTTTCAGGGGTAGCCAGTATTTTTAATGGTAAAATGATGGTAAAATACTTTTTTCCTTGTAGCCCAGCCAATTTTCTTCCAGTTCTGAGCCCTGCCAACTCATTTCCTGAGGATCCAGGGGATTTGCAGACAAATGCTGCTGTGCAGTGCATTTCCTTCGTCTCAGCCTTGCTCTGTGGGTGCACAACAGCAACACAGCTTGTGGCTCAGTGATGGTGACTTCAAAAGAAAAACCTTTTGCAAACTAAAAAATGGGATTTAGGCACAGGAGGCTTGCAGAGTCCATGCTGGGGTTGCCCCTTCTGAGCCTGCACGCCAGTCCTGCTCACGGGCATTTCTCTACCATGCACATATATTCAGAGAGGCTGTGTTTCACCCAGCAGAACTATTGCTGACTCCTCTTGCTTCTGCTTTTCTCCACAGTCACAGATATCTGCTGGCTGGAAAAAGATGAGGGGACCTGCAGGAACTTTGTGTTGAAATGGTACTATGACCCCAAGACCAAGAGTTGCGCCCGGTTCTGGTACGGCAACTGCGGAGGCAACGAGAACAGATTCGACACACAGAAAGAATGTGAAAAAGTTTGCCTCCCTGGTAAGCATCATCTGTGTGGCTGGAGAGGTCCCTGGCATTCCAAGTCCAGAGCATGGCTGTAGTGAGATTGCTCGTGGTGCTCTGGACTCCATAGAAAGTCCTGGCAATGTAGTCCATTTACCCTGCACAGATTCACATGGATAGATGGATGGATGGATGGATTCACATGGCCGGGCCCAGGGAATGGTGGTAAATGGAGTTGAATCCAGTTGGAAACCGATCACAAGTGGTGTTCCCCAGGGTTCAGTGCTGGGTCCAGTCCTGCTCAATATGTTTATCAATGATCTGGACGAAGGGATTGAGGGCACCCTTAGCAAGTTTGCAGATGACACCAAGCTGGGTGCAAGTGTGGATCTGCTTGAAGGAAGGGAGGCTCTGCAGAGGGATCTGGACAGGCTGGATCCATGGGCTGAGACCAATGGGATGAGGCTTAACAAGACCAAATGCCAATCCCTGCACTTGGGGCACAACAACCCCCTGCAGTATTACAGGCTTGGGGAAGAGTGGCTGGAGAGCTGCCGGGGGGAGAAGGACCTGGGATTGTTGGTTTACAGCCAGCAGTGGCCCAGTAGGCCAAGAGGGTCAATGGCATCTTGGCCTGTATCAGAAACAGTGTGGCCAGCAGGACCAGGGCAGGGATTGTGCCCCTGTACTCGGCACTGGTGAGGCTACATCTTGAGTGCTGTGCTCAGTTCTGGGCCCCTCACTATAAGAAGGAATTGAAGGGCTGCAGCGCATCCAGAGAAGGGCAACGAGGCTGGTGAAGGGGCTGAAGAACAAGTCCTATGAGGAACGGCTGAGGGAACTGAGGTTGTTTAGTTTGGAGAAGGGGAGGCTGAGGGGAGACCTCATCACTGTCCATGGCTGCCTGAAAGGGGGCTGTGGCAGAGCGAGTGTTGATCTCTTCTCTCAAGTGACAGGTTATAGGACAAGGGGAAATGGCCATAAGTTGCACCAGGGGAGGTTCAGACTGGATATTAGGAAGAATTTCTTTACCAAAAGGGTGGTCAGGCACTGGAACAGCTGCCCAGGGAGGTGGTTGAGTCACCATCCCTGGAGGTGTTTAAAAAACGGGTTGATGAGTTTTTAAGGGACATGGTTTAGCGGATGATGGGTGTGGTGGACTCGATAATCTCCGACCAGAAGATTCTATGACTCCACATGTATGCAATGACCTGATTTATCTTGTCTTCCTCTATCAAACTTTTCCAGGTAACATCAACCTTGGCGTGGTGGCAACGAAAGAAACATAGAGCCAGAGACTTGTCAACACATACCTCTGAGACAGCCAGGAGCATCAGCCATTGCCACCTTACCCCTATAGAAGCTAAGGGTATAGACTACCTTGCACTATTTCATGCTTTTAACTTTCAAGCAAACCTTGAAGCAAGCGTTTTGCTGCATGACCTATCAATATGGTGCTAAACTGTTTGTGGACTGAGTGCTACATGTGTCCGGGTTATATCGTATCGCTTCAACATTACCAAATATTAACCTAATTGCAGATTGTTATTGTCTCTAAATTACCCTTTCTTTCTGATTCCGGCAGTCTGTGCCTATCTAAGGCACAGTAAAAATGAGATTTAAAAGAAAATAATAATAATTTCACTGTTACGTGCTTGCTTTTATCTTTTTCATAACTGAGCATAACTTTACAGGGGAAGCCTTTGTGTAAGAGAGTAGCTAATTCTGATAAACAAGTGGTTCAACCTTTCATTCTTCCTTTTTTATTTGATTTTTCTCCTTTTCGCTGGATTAGATTTTGAACCAGATCTCTTGTTCGCATTTGTAACATAACGTGGCCAATTGAACTAGCAAGGAAAAGGAAGCAAGGTTTCCGAATGCAAATGCACTGCTGGGACCAAGGCCTCAGTTAACAAATGTTGAAATTGTGGTGTAGGATGCCTCTGGCGTTCTTCTGATGTTGTATGTTTTATAAAACACAAAGCAAAGCAATTTGGGGAGGGGGGGGGCGGCGGGTGGGAGGAGGATTTTATTTTTATTGTGGATTCTGTGTCAGGAAGTCTATACAAAGAACTTTAAATAAAGTCTAATGGAGGTTTTGAGAAAGTCATGGTTTTGTCTTTGTAAAAGTAGTGGTGGCCATCGGTGGAGTCATTGTCCAGGGCCTGGAAAAGCATTTATTTGGAGAGAAATCTCATTGACTCTTAGCGAGAGGATGGGGGACATCACTTAGATACTGCTGATAACTTGGAGTTTTCTGGGTTGGAAAAACATGGAAACTGAGATGTCTTGGTTGTTTGTGGAAGCTCCATCCTGGAGGATTTTAAACTCAGCTGGACATAGCGCTGAGTAACCCAGCTTCAAGTGGCCCTGCTTTGAGCAGGGTGTTGGACCAGAGGCATCTGGAGGTCCCTTCCAACTTGCACAACTCAACAACCCCATGGGCATTTTTGGGTGTCTGCTTTGTTGCCCATGCCATGGCTATTTTTACCCCAGGCTATTCCTGTCCTTATCTGAGCTCACTCAAAGAAGCGAAAATTCACACTGCGAATTTTTGGGGCTGCTCCTCCAAAACCCCCCACTAAAAGCAAGAAGCAGATAACCAACACTCCCTCCAAGGGCACCGGGCAGCTCTGGGCACTGGGGCTGATGTCCTAAACTTCCCTGAGCCTCACTTGCTGTCCACAGCCAGTGGCTGATAACACTTCCCATGGCCCAGTGGAGGAAGTTAGCCCAGAAGGAAGAAGTTAGCCTAGCAGCCTGCACCATGGACGAGGCATCTGAATGCCAAAGCTGGAGCAGATCCACAGGGAAGAGGGTGTTTACTCACTTCAGAACAGGGCTGTACTGGTTAAATCTTGGAAAGGTGACTGAAGTTACAATCCATTGTCTTCCTCCATGGGTCAGGGTGAACTGTCATGAGAAAGTGACTTGGCAGTCACCTGCCCCACAATTTGGGGTGTTACTTTCTGAAGCACTTCAAGTGAGTCTTCAAGAAACATGACATGAGACACTCCATGTCTTGTACATTATTCCTTTGAAAGCAGCCCTCCCAGCAGGATGATCTGTCCTCTGTAACACCATTTACAAGACTAAACAAAGCTGGCAGGTTCCCTATCCATTGCTGCACATGATCTGCAGGGCTCATCTTGAGTTGTCCATCTGCAGATTCACTGTGGCAAGGGGAGTGCATAGGCTTCTTTGGGCTTTGTCCATGCAGGGGTTTAGGTGTGCCTTTTATGGAACAGCTTTTATGCCATTCCCAGCATGCAGAGCAGCCCAGTTCTACCTGTCAGAGAAGGGCCTGGGGGTGTTGGTTGACAACCGGCTGAATATGAGCCAGCAGAGGGCCAGGTGGCCAAGAGGGCCAATGGCATCTTGGCCTGTATCAGAAACATCGTGGCCAGCAGGACCAGAGCAGTGCTTGTGCCCCTGCACTGGTGAGGCCACACCTCGAGTGCTGGGTTCAGTTCTGGGCCCCTCACTACAAGAAGGACATTGAGGGGCTGGAGCATGTCCAGAGAAGGGTGATGAGACTGGTGAAGGGGCTGGAGAACAAGTCCTATGAGGAGAGACTGAGGGAACTGGGGTTGTTTAGCTTGGAGAAGAGGAGGCTGAGGGGAGACCTCATCACTGGCTATGGCTGCCTGAAAGGAGGTTGTGATAAGGTGGGTGCTGGTCCCTTCTCCCAAATGACAGGCGCTAGGACAAGAGGAAATGGTCTCAAGTTGCACCAGGGGTTCAGATTAGATGTCAGGAAAAACTTCTTCATGGAAAGGGTGGTCAGGCACTGGCAGAGGCTGCCCGGGAGGTGGTGGAGTTGCCATCCCTGGAGGTGTTTAAAAGGCAGGCAAATGACTTTCTGAGGGATATGGTATAGCAAGAGAGCAGGTACAGTTGGACAATCTCAGAGGTCTTTTCCAACCAGACAATTCTATAATTTCCCACCGATACCAAGCTACTTGTGCAAGGCTCTGGGATAGCAAGGATGCTGCTTGACTGGGGCTGAGCCCTGGCAGCTGCACTTGGGAAGGTGTGCTGTTTATTTGGCACCTTCTCCAAGCACATCACAAGGGCTTCATTAAAAGAAAGAGAGGAATGGGTAACTTTTATGTATTTATTACTATAATCATCTCAAGCAATGGCTGCACCCAGCTGTGGCCACTCTGGGGAACAGAGCAGCCTGCCCTGCATTTCACTGTGCACAGAGATGTACTAAAGACCCCCTTTTTTTGCTCTCACAGGGTATAAATTTGCAGCTAGGTTAAAGCGACCCACAAATTATCCTTCCATCCAGCTTCCCATCCCTCTGCAGCATGTGAGAAGTTGTCTCAATGCCAGTGCCACCCCTGTTTCCTAAGAAAGCTGCTTTTGATGGACCGAGCATTGCTCTGGGATATGAAAGCACAGCCTGGACTTTCACGGCGTGCCGAGGAGTGGGAGGCTTGAGAAGGGGCCCCCCATCCCCTCCCATCCATCCTGGGGCTGTGGGATGTTGCAGAGGCCTCTCCCGAGCCTTTTAAGGAAGCACGTTACGCCCCGGGCCCCTGGCCAGCGGCCACGCAGGGTTACACATGGAAGTCATCTGCAGCTGGGAGCACATCTGCCAGCGTGGCTGCAGGACCAGACCAGGAGTAAAAATAGCTCAGCCCAGCCCGACACAGCCTTGAGCAGCGCGCTTCGCTCTGGCTGCTGATGGTTAGCTCTGACATCCATATCCTGCTGCTCTTGGGGTGGCCTCCGTTGTCTCCTCATTTGTTAGCACCCCCCAAGCCACCAAATCTCCCCCATGCAGGGCAAGGAGGCTGCTCTCCCGGTGTACATGTTCTTTTCAGACAAATTAGAGCTGGCTAAATAGCTCCCACCTTCCTGTAAAACTTTTTCTTAGCAGCATCCTAAAAGAAATACAGAGACTGTGTTGATGAATTCAAGACAGATGTGACAGGCATATGTGCTGCAATCCACAGGACAGAGGCCTTTAAGTAGACATCTCTCTTGCATCCAAAATGTCCACAACTCTGCTTTGAAAGGTACAGCATCAGTGTTCCACCCCTACCTGAGAGCAAGCCATCAAAGATATAAATGATGGACTCAAGCCCAGTACTTCCCCATAAGCTGAGGCAGTTGTGAGATTAAAAAAAGCATCGCTGCAAGTAAAGCCTCTTGGTGAAACCTGTTCTGTGGTCCAACGTTGTTTAGAAAGTCCCTCCATCTTTCGGCAAGAGCCTTGAGTGAGCTGCTGGAGAACATGTTCCATGGTTGGGTTGATGCACTCAAAACCTTGGACTGTGACATGAAAAGGGCTTGTGTGCCTGAAATCCTGCTTTCTTGACACACACCAGCATAATAAAAGATAATATCAGCCCTTATAAACGGTATCTCTCATTGCCCGACCACAACAGCTACATCACTTCTTCTAACAGTCAAGACATCTTGTCAAGAATTTCAGGATCAGTGGAGAGGGTAACCTGGCTCCCTTGCCCCATGCTGACCTGCTCATGTCTTCTTTTGGATCGGCTTGGCCATATGTTTTAGCTTAACCTGTCTGTGGGACTCATGCCCTGAGGCACCCCGAAGTGCCTAGGAAGGTATGACCTTTGATATACAGAGTTCAGGTGGGACATGTTTGCCTACACCTAGGTGTGATGTGTCATTTCAGAAAACTTTGGTCACTACTGACATGGTGCTTGTGGATTTCCTTAACTTTTATCATGTTTTCCAACCTGACACAGATACTGTTGACCACCACTGAGCATCTTGACTTGCACTAGGGACCTGCATTAAGGCAACCAGGACAACTTCTGAACAGAGGTGTGGGTGCAGGAAGGGATGTTGGACTTTGCAGCTTCCTCTGCGCAACGATATTGTGAAATACTCCTTGAGGAGGTCACTGGTAAAATAAGGGCTGGTGGCTCTGCTAACTGGAATTAGCATTAGGACTAGAAGACAAAGCATGAAATCTGAGACTTGCTTGGACTTTATGTGAAGGCTGGGTCAACTCGACCTCTGTCAGCCCTGCAAAGGTTTGTCTCCTGTACTTGGCACTGGTCAGGCCTCACCTTGAATCCTGTGTCCAGTTCTGGGCCCCCCCAATTTGGGAAGGATGTTAGGATACTGGAATGTGTTCAGAGGAGGGCAACAAAGATGGTGAAGGGGCTGGAGCACAAGCCCTATGAGGAGAGACTGAGGGAGTTGGGGCTGTTTAGTCTGGAGAAGAGGAGGCTCAGGGGAGACCTCATTGCTCTCTACAACTATCTAAAAGGAGGCTGTAGTCGGGCAGGGATTGGTCTCTTCTCTCAGGTGACCAGTGGCAGAACCAGAGGGCATGGACTCAAGCTTCATCAGGGGAAGTTTAGACTTGATATGAGGAAAAAATTATTCACTGAAAGGATGATTGGCCATTGGAATGGGCTGCCCAGGGAGGTGGTGGAGTCACCGACCCTGGAGGTGTTTAAAGGGAGACTGGATGAGGCACTGAGTGCCATGGTTTAGATGATGGTTGGTGTTAGTGTTGGTGTTAGTGTTAGGTTATAGGTTGGACTTGATGATCTCAGAGGTCCTTTCCAACCTTGTGATACTGTGTGATACTGTGTGTGTCTAACCTGTTCCCAGAAAACTCCAGGGATTTAAGGCAATTCTATAACTACCCTAAAGGGTGACAGTACCAGGAACAAGATATTACATGGCTTTTGCAATAGCCAGTCTCAAATCTTACTTGCTCTGATTGAAACAAGGAGGGTTTGGGATGAGCTTGCTATCCTTGAATGCAAGAGAGCTTCGCATCTGCTGGTGAAAACCACACGGTTCAACACCAGAGCAGAGACAAAACCTTTTATGATACCAACGGTATCACAAAAATGAAGAATAGGACATGTAGTAGAGTTAAACATTGCAGCCAGACCCTTAAATGTAGGATAGCATTGACATTTAATGCTTGCTTAGATTCTGTAAATGTTTTGCATTTAGTCATAGCCTTCTTGGAAAACCTTTACAAGGAGAAGCAAAGTGGCTCTGACACATTTTATTAGCCAGTATTAAATTTATTATATCAGTACAAGTAGCCAGTCTAAAAGTATATTAATGTAGACATGTATCTGTCTACTTCCTTCAGTTAAAGGAGGCTTTCCCAGCAATGCCACACCAAAGCAATGCCCTAAACCACAAGGGTTGATATTGCAGGGTCAAGAGCTTAAGGAAAAGGATGTCTTCCACACCAGGCACTCCTGGAAATCAGGACTTTATCCAGGTGATTCAGCAGAGATGCAGATAAACACCTCCTGGAGGTGTTTAAAAGCAGATTGGATGAGACACTTAGTGCCATGGTTTAGACGACAAGTAGGTGTTGGTGTTGGGTCATAGGTTGGACTCGATGATCTCAGAGGTCTTTTCCAACCTTGTGATACTGTGATAAACTCGAAGCAGCTGAGCCTGGAGAAAAGGATCTTCAAATAATTGAGACACGGCTAGTTCCTTGGCCATGGGTCTCCTGTATGGCCATCACCCTTCCCTTCAGCACTTCTGCTCGTGAGACAGAAATACTGCATCTCTTGAAAATCATTAAACCTCTGAGTAACAAGGAGATAGGGGCTGCAGAAGATGCTGGGTTTGGTAGGTGTGCACCCATAAGCACTTTGGAGCAGAGTTAGTTGCTCCTGGAGAGCAGGATCTCACAGGGACCTCACCACAAGCAAGCACCGTTCCCGCGAGCTAAGCTGATGGCTCAGCTGCTGGCATGCCTGTCACCAAGACCTATGCCAGATGGCTTCAAATCCCAAGATAGATGATTTTAAACCCATGATAATTTCTTAGCCCTTGCCACATGCCTAGAGCCCCAGCCCAGTGGCCAGGGACCACGTGTAAAAAGGGAGCGGGCAATTCGCTGGAAGCGCAGCCTTTCCAAAAGCAAAACCCGCGGTTAAACTGGACGTGGCGGGGTAAAGAGCAAAGAGCTGGGCCTGCACTCCAGCTGAGGGATGATTTATGAGACAGCAGGAGCGGGGCTTTTCTTTGGTTAAACAGAGCAGATCCGAACCAGATGTCTAACCTTTATCTCGATTGCTGCGGAGACGGAGGAGCAGACGAGGGGAGAGAGAGAGAAAGACCTTCGAGTTTCCATTAGCTGCCGCTCCGCTGTCTTCCAAAGTCAGCTCATAAAGAAAAATGAACACCATCAGCCAGGAAACTTTGCTTTGGTGAACTATATGTTTTGTTTCAACCTCTGCTGCTATAGTGACCACGCTGAAATAAAAATGCAGCCGGCTGTGATGACCTCACTGTGTTACTCTATTAAAATCTGATATTATGAAGATATAACCCCGGCAGAGGATTGAAGATTTGCACCACGGCTGTGGTCTCTGAGAAAGTGGAGCTGGGGAAGGGTAGTTACAAGGGGAATGAGGGCAGGAGGTCAAAGCACCCATCTATGGGAGTTTTCCCACACAGGAGCAAGTGAAGTGAGTGGGAGAGAGATGGGTTTTGCCTCGTGTTCCTGTGGATGAAAAGCTTTTGGAAAGGCTCTGCCAAGAGGAGACCACACGGTGTGGTTTCACAGCCATGGGGTTTTCCAAATCAGAGCCTGAAGCATGCACTCTCCTATCTCAGTGCATAGACAGGCAGGGAAACACCCTGGGAATAACATTCAGCTCTCAAACCCATAAAAACCAGCTTCCAAACCTGGGGAGAAAGCACCCCAGTGTGCTGCTGGGAATCTCAGCTGAGATGCAAATGTCTCAATTTTAGGATATCCCAGTGGGCAAAGGCCAGTTAAGGCATCGTTTCTAAGAAAAGGTAGAAATTACTCAAGTGTGTATGTAATTAGTGGAATCTGCAACACCGTGAGTGTGGCTAATGAGCTGAAGTGGAACTGGAAGGCCTCAAAAAAGGTTGCTGGGGATAAAAGCAGTAGTTTGTTATTTCTAAACTATTCATCTAGTTTTCCAGCAGTGATTAATCCTGCAGATGGGGAGGTTGCCTTGGAGGTTAATGAAAAAAAAGGAGCATTGCATTAGAGTGACTGGAATATTGCAGAGGGCATGACACAGCCTGCTTTGGGAATAACGAGACCACTGTGGCCATATGTGTTTCAGGCTCCACTACCAACTCACTGCTGCTTCCTGACTCCAACCCTCTGAGCATCCTTGCATTTACCAAGGGTGTAAGTGCAGCACATGTAGATCTCAGTTGCTAGCATTCCCGTTTACTGTCTAGAACTAGAAGTTTAAACAAGTGCCATTTGGAAAGGAAAGTTATAATAAATACGCTCTCTCACTGCTCAGGGTTTTTTTCCCCCTGAAATCTGGCAATTTCTGTGGCAAGAATGTTTTTTTAGTAAAAGATGATCAATGGTTTAAGAGGCGTTTTGCAGCAGGAGCTTCACATTTCCTGTTAAACTGCAGTTTCGCTGCTCCCACCACATTACATTTTGCTCCAGTTTGTTTTTTAAAGGCTGCTAGCAATGAGAATTTATTTGGGAAATGCCAGTGAGCTCAATTGCCCACTCGTGTCCTGGGTGTTTAGGTCCCTGTGCGACTTACTGGGTGAAATATCTGGCTCCCTGGACTCCAAGACTGGTGGAGTTTGAAGTTATGCAAGGGTGGATTTTGGATAGAAGGGCTGACAGTTTGACAAACAGCAAAATGTTGCCAGATCCTGAAGCCATTTCCAAAATAATTACTCAAAATCCCCACTACCCTAATTGTTTTGTAGACTACTTCATTTTCTCCATGCTTTCTCATCCTCCATCCCTCTGCCGGGTCCTGCACTTCGGTCACAACAACCCCATGCAACGCTCCAGGCTTGGAGAAGGGTGTCTGGAAAGCTGCCCGGTGGAAAAGGACCTGCAGGTGCTGGTCAACAGTCAGTCAACATGAGCCAGCAGGGTGTCCAGGTGATCAAGAAGGCCAACAGCATCCTGGCTTGTGTCAGAAGTGGTGTGGCCAGCAGGAGCAGGGAAGGGATTGTACTCTTATAATGGGCACTAGTGAGGCTGCACCTCGAATGTTGCATTTGATTTGGGGCCTCTCAGTATCTCAGAAAGATATTGAGCTGCTGGAGCATGTCCAGAGGAAGGCAATGAGGCTGGTGAAGGGTTTGAACAACAAATGTTAAGAAGAGCAGCTGAGGGAACTGGGGTTGTTTAGCTTGGAGAAAAGGAGGCTGAGGGGAGACCTTATCACTGTCTACAACTGCCTGAAAGGAGGTTGTAAGTGAGGTGGGTGTTGGTCTCTTCTGCCAAGTAGGAAGGGATAGGATAAGAGGGAACGGCCTCAAGTCGCACCAGTGGAGGTTTAGGTTGCCGTGTGGAGAGGGACCTGGGGGTTCTGGTCAAAGGCAAGTTGAACGTGAGCCAGCAGTGCCCTGGAAGCCAACAGGGCAACCGTGTCCTGGGATGCATCCAGCACAGCATGGCCAGCCGGGCAAGGGAGGTGACTGTCCTGCTCTGCTCTGCACTGGTGAGGCCCCACCTTGAGTCCTGTGTGCAGTTTTGGGTGCCACAATATAGAAAGGATATAAAGCTACTGGAGAGGGTCCAGAGGAGGCCACAAAACTGGTGAAGTGCCTAGAGAGATTCTATGAGGAGCAGCTGTCTGTACATCCTGGAGAAGGGGAGGCTGAGGGGAACCTCACAGCCATCTACAGCTTATTCACAAGGGAAGGAGAAGGAGCAGGTGCTGAGCTCTTCTCTCTGGTGACCAATTATAGGACTGGGGGGAATTGCAGGAAGATGTGTGAGGGGAGGTTTCACTTAGATATTAGGAAGAGGTTCTACACTCAGTGGGTGTTGGAGCACTGGAACATCTCCCCAGGGAAGTAGCCATGGCACTGAGTCTGCCAGCATTCAAGAAGTATTTGGACAATGCCCTCAGTCACACAATGTGAATGTTGGGAGTGCAGGGATAGGAGTTGGACTCGATGATCCTTTTGGGTCTTTTCCAACTCAGGTAATTCTATGATTCTATGACTTTAGGAAAAATGTCTTTACTGCAAGAGTGGTGAAGCACTGGAAGAGGCTGCCCAGGGAAGTGGTGGAGTCTCCTTCCCCAGAGATGTTTAAAAACTGCCTAGATGTGGCCTTTCGAGACATGGTTTAATAGGTGCAGCAGGCTTGTGTTGATGATTGGGCTGGATGATCCTAAGATCATCCTAAGGTCTTTTCCAGCCTTCATGATTCTATGATTCTGTGTTTCCTTGGGATGTGGACCATGGGCAAAAGCACTGCAGCTCTGCATCACCCTCTGTGCCACCCCAGCAATGGATGCAGGTGGTCCCACATCTTACTGAGCTTAGATATTTTATTTAATGTTATTTATCCCCTAAGATGGAAGGAGCCATGGGAAAAGGCAGAGAGCACCTCCAGGAGCAGCCTGGAAGCTGTGCTCCTTCTTCATACCTAACCTCAGAGCTCGTAGGAGTTGCTTTGGGTGACATCTGCATAGTGCTCATAATCTCAGGAAACACATGCTAGTTCTCCCAGCAAGAAAAGCTATAATTCTTCTCCCAAGGGAAGCTATTTCTTGAAATAGGCCAAGTCAGAACACCCTCACAATGCAGCCCCAAAAAGCCCCTTTTCCCTCACTTTCCAGCAGGACAGTGTGGATTAGCCAGGTTTAGCAGACAAATGAAAAATCCCTGTCAGTGCTAGAAAAATATCTCCTGTCTGGAAGAACTTACAGAGCTCTGAGTGTTTGGTATCAAAGCCAGCTTAACGCTGAAAGCTGGCTGTGAGGGAGGAAGCCAGGCATTGTACCCATGCAGACTTGGGGGTGGGGTTAACCCCAGATCAAAGAGCCTAAATTAAGGTTTACCTCCCATTTTCAGTACCTTTCTCCCAACCTGGCCAAAGCTGTACCTGCCCCATTTTTCTGCCTCCAGTATGGGCCAACCCCAGCTGCCTTGTGAATGGGTGTGAGCATAGGGAAATGGATGGGGACCCTTTCCATGCTGGACTTGCAGCTTGAAGAACCAGCACCCATCACCTGCACATCTCCATTTAACCTCCCAGAGAGTGTTTTTTCCCCAGTTATGTGCCATTGAAAGACTTTTTTAATCTCTCTAAGGCATTTCTTGTCCATTTGATTCCCTCTATCCAAAGCCCCGAGTTTGAGACCTCACTTTGGCCATACGCATTTGAGCATCTCTCAATCAGAAAGCAGTGCACTGAAAACAGCACCTTGCTTCCACCCATCCTCTGCTGCTCCTGCAACAGGCAGCTGCCAGAATGCTACCTCCTTTTTTTCTTTCTTTTTTTTTAATTTTCTTTTTGGGAATAAAAAGACATTTTTGTTTGCAGGCTGAAGCCAAACTCATTGCAAAAGAGCAAGCTGTGCTCTGGTCAGCCCCATGCATCATCCCTGCAGCTGTGTTCCATCGCAGGGCCGTCTGATGCTGGTGGTCACGTAAAGATGAGGAGGAGAACATCCCCCTTGAAAATTTTCTTTGACAGCCAGCCCTCTTCCAAAGTGTTGTGTTCATCTCCAGGCCCCCAGCTCCCCTCTTCATAGGAGTGGGATTTCCCAGATGGATTTCCCTATGCAGGGGCACTTCCTGGGTCAGGACCTCATCCTGACTTGGTTGGCAAAGCCTCCCTCACTACTCTAGGGTCCTGATGCCCTGCAGCTGTGCATCCCACCAAGCTCCTCCAGGCATGTGAGAGGCTGCATGTGATGAGTCTCCCAGCCTCAGCAGCAGCAGGGGAGGATCTGGCACGTGGGGTGGCAGCCATGCACTGCCAAAATCCACTACCTCCAATGAGCTTTCAGCATGCCCTTGCTCCCTTTCAACCACACATGGAAATCACCTGGTTGTTTGAAAGCTGGGGACAGCATCTCCTGCACTTTAGGGAGCAGTGCACACAGCCAGGGCTGGCCCAAGGTGACCAAGGAGAGGTCCAAGCCCCAGTTGCAAGCCACCAGCCTGCAAGAAGCTCAAAGTAGATACAAAAACTCAGCACAGTGGCAAATGCTTGAGTCTACCCACACTCCTGGTTTACCATGGGTTGAATAACACTTTTGCATGTTTGGAGGTGAAAGGGTGAATAGAAAAGATCTGCAGAAAAGCCATCTCCTAAACTGCTGCCTCTTCCTCCACAGTCCCAGAAACGTATGCGTCCGCACCAGAAATCTCAGGAATTTCCACTGCTCCACGCTCAGGAAATCTCTGCATTTTTCACAGATGTGTCTACAGAGGGACACCGATTGCACAAGATGGTCTGAGTGCTGGGGAAAGGAGAGTCCCAGAAGAAGTAAAAAGAGAAAAAATACCTAGCAACAACTCCATTTGGAAAAAGAAGCCTGAAGTTTGAAGCACATCCAGACCACTGCTCTGGAAATCAAGCTGAAAAATCTTGTGACATCAGGCTCTCTCAGGAGGTCGTTGCTATTTCCCAGCTGTAAAGCCATGGGAACACAGCATGGTGGACTTGAGAAGAGCTGGGAAGATGGTGCTGCAGTGCCCAAGGAGCATCTTGCAATGAGCTTCCCATCAAACACCATCATAAGACTTTGGCAGCTCAGTATTGGAGAGCAAAAAATGGCAAATAATTCTTCATTGGTTATTAATTTATGCTGAAGTCCAATATCTGGAAGCTGAACATGCACAGGGCAGGATAGAGAAGGAGAGAGCATCTTCCAGCCCTCCTTCTGGTTACTTCCGTGCTTCAAAGAGCTTCCAGTGCTTGGAGGACAACATAGGCTGCATTTACATTTCTTTTGAAATGTATTTTGAAATAAAACCAGAGCAAGCTGGTTGCACAGAGTTGAGGGGAGTGGGCTGGTGGCAGAGATGCAAAGCAAGAGATGCAGGAAAGAGGTGGACTGGTGGAAAAGGTAGAGAGGAGTTGTTTTATTTGTCTTTTCTATGCATCACTACACGTGCGCCCAAGGCTCTCAAAGGAGAGATTCTATTCTGTCTTAGAATCACAGAATAGAATCATAGAATCGTTAAGGTTGGAGAAGACCTCTACCAGCCCACCATTCCCTCTCTCCAGTGGCTATGATCACTCCCATGTTGGCAATTTCGTGCCATCCTGTTGCTGTCAGCCTGGTAGGATTGGTGCGTGAGTGCTACATCTCTCTCAACACCCTCCTTAGGCTTTATATCCTCACAACGTGGTGGGAATGAGCCAGTCCCCAGGGCCCATCAAGCTGGCCTCAGGGCAGCCAGCCCCTACTCCCCTCTGTGTGGTGTAGCGATGCTTTTCCCTTGCACTCCTCCATCCAGCAAGCCAGGACCAATCTCAAGCTCAGACCTCACCAGACTTTTGCAATCCTTTCCCAGTCTCACCAGCAAAAGGAGCGCTTGGCTCCCTGGTTCTGCCCCATGCCTGCCCCGGCTCTGACAGCACACGGTAGCCCCACGCTTGCCAGGCTGGGGCCAGACCCCAACCGTGGCCAGCACCAAGCTGAGCCATGGCCAAGTAATGTCTTGCTTCCTCCCACGCAGATCCGGGATCCAGCGGAGAGAGGCATTAGCTCATTGCTGGGGTGGCTGCCAGCCCAGCCAAGGAGGGACAGGAGAGAGAGAAAAGGCAGCACGAGAAAAAGGAGGGCTAAAAATCAGGAAGAAAAATAAAAGAGAAAGAGGAAAATGAAAAAGGATGCATGTATTCCAATACCTGTACGGGCAGACAACTCTGCCTCTGCCCAGGGGAGGGGAAAAGGGGCCGGCAGTCATTGCTGGGATTTCAAGGACCTCTTTGCTAACCGTGAGGCTCCGTGAGGCTCAATGGCAGCAGGCATTTAGAGAATGAGGGATGCAAGTAAATAAGCTGCTGCTTGGAAAAGCAAGTGTTTTTAAAGACCCTGCTTGGCCAGTCTCCTCTCTGAGCTGGTTCAGAGTTGCAGCCACGTATCCCTGCGTGAGATTTGGATGAGGTCCCTTGTGGACGTTATGGCTGCTGTCTCTTGCTCTAAGGGCCAGGCTGGTGGAAAAAAATAAAAAGGGAGAATTTGGTCAATAATATCAACAGTTTTAATATTTGTGCTATTGCCATCATCTCCTCTGGCTCCTGCACGGCTGGGACCACCATGTGGAGACAGGCTCCTGTGGGAGAACCTACGGAGCAGCACACCCCCTACCTCTCCACATCACAGCCAGTCCATCCATTGAAAAAGGCCATCACATTTTTTCCAGAAAAACTGCAAAAGCCCTGCAACAAATGAGCTTCAGCCACGGATTAACTCTGTTATCAAACCCTCACTGCTCTATTTGTCCACAACAGCTATTCCTCTCATCGTCTCTTACAATGGCCATATTTTGTGTCCCCCATTCATGACCTGCTTCCCCAGGTCAGCTATGATATGACCTGATGGATGAAGCATTGGTACACTGCCCATCACCTGTACCTTGGGTATTCCAGTACTCTTCATCATGTGATAAACTGCTTACCCAGGCTCTGGGAGTTGTAAAAGCATCTATAGGGCAGGATTTCATTTCTGCTGTCCCTGTAGCTACCAGCTTGGAAGATATCCGTGGGCTGGCTCATCTTCAGGATTGGACAGAGCATGACAGTAAAGGCAGGTTTTATGCCCAGACCCAGCAAATCGTGCAAAAAGCATCAACAATCTTGATGTGGGGTGAGTGAGAAAAACCCAATCCTTTCATAGCTATGGCCATTCCACCTGTACTGTGATTTTCTGGAAGAGATTTTTATTAGCAATGTGGATAATGGGACTTTCCTCCCAATGGTGAGCCCAGCCCTGATAATCTTCAGAAAATGAGCAAAAAGCAAGTGAGGTTCAAGCGTGTTCTAAGCTGTTTCTCATTACTGTGGGAACCAGAGGCGTGGTGTGGGGAGCTTGAGGCAGAGCAGGGGAGCTGCTTCCCCGTGCATCACTCACAGGGATGCTACTCTGCCCCATAATGGGGTGACCAGCACATCCAGTCCTGCCAGGATGGGGCTTTCCAACCTTCTGTAGTAGTGACCCTTCTCGTTGCAGCTCCCTCCCCCTGCCTGAGGTCTGGTAAAGACACCCCAACCTCATAGCTCGTCACCCAGAGGTGAAATATCAGATTCACAGGCAGCTCATCACCACTGAAGTGCTGCTGAAGCCCCACTGCTGTGTCAGCACCGGGGCCAGGAAGAGCCAAACCCTGGGCGTGGCCAAAGGGCAGGGCAGGACATTCACAAGACGAGATGGAAGGGTGGGGACACAGAGAAGGGAGTGGAAATGTTTGGGAAGAGCAAAAAGGAGGAATGAGAAGCACGATGTAAGAGCATCAGCCAGCTACTGAGGAAGGAGATGCACAACCGAGCACATCACTCTGTTTGCAGTCAGCCCAGTGGGGGCAGTAGCTCAGTTGCCAGGGACATGCCCGGCGAGTTGGAAATCTGCAGGAAAAGGGCTGCAGGCAAAGTCTTTTGCTGATGCAGAAAAAGATGCAATGGCTTCAAGGTTTTATGGGCCCACCGCACATTTGCTATTTAAAACTTGAACCTAACCCTCCTAAAAATGAGCACCAGGTACCGAAACCCAGGGGAGTGTCACCTTCACTCCTGCACTCATTCTGTGCTCACGGGAGCAAATCCTGCCTCAAAATCAAGGACAAACCCTCATGCCTTTTCTTCTGTATATTCCCAGTCCTTGTAAAATCCCAGTCCTAGTAAATTGTTCTCTGTATAGGAGTGGAGATAAATGAAATCGCAATTAAATTGCAGTGGGGGCAGTTTTAGGTTAGGTATGAGCAGAGGCAGCAGCTTTGCTGCTGTGTACATGGTCCCATATTACACTGTCGAGCTCCACGGATGCAGCCCTTCCCTCCTCAGGACCACACAGACAAACCCTGTCTGCTGAGCCATGTTCAGAGTCCAGGACCAGGCCTTTTACCAGTTGTTGATAATAAGGAGTGAGACAAATCACACGTTCAGGAGACACCAAGGCTGCATTAGCATCTCCCAAACCCTTTGTAGCCTAGAGTGGGATGAAGTCTGCAGGTAGAACACATCCTTCAGGCTCTGGCTGCAGTGAAAGAGTTTTGAGCAGGTCATGGTTTTACACAGCAAGCTTCAAGGTCCAAAAGAATGAAACCAGCCTATGAGCCTAAAATCATTTGTTTCTCTGTTTGATAGAGAGCAGTAAGAGAAGAACTACTTCTTGCACAACTCACGTGGCTGTAGCAGAAAGGGAAGCCCCTGCCCTGGATGAAGAGCTCTTTCCTGAGGAACCAGCCACTGTGAAACACAATTAGCTGTTCTTAGCAGGCTATGGGCCAGTGGCAGGAGGTTTGCACTGCAAGTCACTGTGCCAGCTGCACCGTTTCACTGATGGGGCCACTGCCCTTTCTCAGCTCCCCTCCGCTGCTGGTTTGTTTTTGAGCTGAAATGTCCTGGGGCTGGCAGAGCTTTGAAAAACAACTGTTTTCCTGCTTCGGATTACAAATGGGTGTTGAAAAGTTAAAGTGCAAAACTCATCCAACTCTTACTGACAGTATCCTTGATCCAGGGTAAATTATATCTCTTTTTGGCCAACATTAACAACCTTGCTAGGAATCAGAAGGCAGAAGGAGTTCAACAGTTCAGGTCGAGCACAGCAGCATTGGCGATGGAGATCTTCCCATCCCCACACACATACTTCACACCCAGGGCCAGCAATCCTGTAGGATTCAGCTCCCATGCAGCCATATATGTGCAGTGATCAAGTAGCAGGAGTGCCACGTGCTGAGACTACAGCATCATCCATACATTAATCCTTTCTCTGCTGAGGATACCTCACCTGTCTCCAAGACAGGGCCATCCACTCTGTCCAGCCAGCACTTACCTTAGGGAAACGCGACCGGTGGTGGTGACAGTGGTGCTCATCCTTTGGTGGAAGACAACACCATCAGCGGCTCTGATTTCAGACCCATCTGCAAGGCAAGGAGAAGAAGAAATGTAAAATGGGGGGTTTTGTTTGGAAGGGAACCACCATGCCACAAGTATCTCTTGTGAATGCATTCAGTTGGTGGCAGAGCATTTTCAGGGCCTTTTATTGCTAGAATCATGGAATCACTTGGTTGGAAAAGGCCTTTGAGACCATTGAGTCCAGCCATACCCATCCACTACTAAACAAGATCCCTGAGCACCTCATCTGCACCTCCAGGCATGGTGACCACACCACTTCCCTGGGCAGCTGTTCCAGTGCATGATAATCCTTTCAATGAAGATTTTTTTCCTACTATCCAATCTAAACCTCCCTTGGCACAACTCAAGACCATTTCCTCTCATCCTGTCATTTGCTACATGGGAGAAGATGCCAGCAACTATCTTGCTACAACCTCCTTTCAAGCAGATGTAGACAGTGCTAAGGTCTCCCCTCAGCCTCCTTTTCCCCAGGCTAAAACCCAATCCCATTTCCCTCAGCCAGTCCTGATTTGTAGCTGGTCAGCTGGTGGATTTGTATTTTTGTCCCCAGAGAGTGGGGAGAGAAAAGCCTGGGTGGGGTGGGAGGAAGAGTAGGAAAGCTCTGTTTAAAATGGAAAACATTTTTTGACCCTTTCTTGTAAGGCCAGGTCCTGCTGGAGGTTCACCACGCAAACTCGTGCTGCGTCCTTCCAGCTTTCACAGACAGACTTTTTGGAGGGAAAGGGCAGCAGCAAAGCCCAAGCCCATTTCAACACCAATCACGATCTGGCCCTTGCAGGGATCTTGGCATCTGGGGAAAATTTGGGTAACCAAATGCTGGGAGAGGGATGAATGCTCAGGAGGGAGGAAATCTCCTCACAGCTGACATGCAGTCTATGCAGTCCCAGACGGATTCAGAGCCCTATAAAGCATGGGCAGCAAGACCCTCCCTGTCCAGCACCCCAAGGACACCCAGGACATGCATTTTTTCCAGGGCAGCCCCAAGTTGCTTCTCTTTGGAAAGAGAAAACTATACTAGGTTGGACTCCAAGCGATTGAGATGGCTGCCACTTATTTTATCCAGCAGTTTGGTTTCCTGGCCACAAGCTGTTTTCAGGAAGCTATGTGCAAAACCAACATATGGTCTTTTTTTCTTTTAACTCATACCATCCCAGTCATTAACCGAGCTGCTAAATGAGCTTTGATACAGTCAAACAGTGGATGCCCTTTGCATGCCAACATGGCTAATCCTCAGGAAATAGTTAAAGACAAGCCAAGAACCCATCCAGCCCTCTGAGCCCTTAGCTGTACTATTTTCCAGAAAGTCAGGGCTTGCTACTGGCTGATACAAGGCAGAATTTCTAGTAATTTCCTCCAATTAGTATCTTTTTCCTTTCCTTCTTTTGCCCTATTTTCTGCAGAAAGCTTTACCGTACCGAGTGGTTTCTCATATTTTACAGCAACAGCCAAACACCTTCTTGTAACAGCAACCAACTGCCCAAGCTGGGCTTGAAGGAACTCAGTGCTTTCTAGTAATACCTTAATCTAGTAATACCTTAATATGGGAAAATCTTCAAGCTTTACTTTCACTTTGCCCCCTCTCTTTTCCTGGGGACTTTGCCATATGGAGAGACACAGCAGAGCCCTTTGCTCATCCAAAACCTCTCTTCCACCTCTCAGCTCCATGGGCTTGACTGCTGGGCTGAAAACGTGTCCTCAAAAGTTTCATTATTTGGCTGTTTTCCCTGTCATTTTTTTTTTTCAGAAGAGAGGTCCAGGCGATATTTCACAGCAAAGAAAA
Organism: Tapera naevia; assembly: GCA_033556795.1. Taxonomy (NCBI): domain Eukaryota; kingdom Metazoa; phylum Chordata; class Aves; order Cuculiformes; family Neomorphidae; genus Tapera; species Tapera naevia. Next base: position 1,047,014 of record JAUMJJ010000195.1, on the reverse strand, counting down.
GCCAGGCGTGAGAGCCCGACTTTCCTGGCAGCCACTCCGGGCGTGAAGCTGGCAGATAACCACACGCTGCTGGGTTGTGCTGGAAAAAGCATCCCTGTCCCATTTCTGAACTGATTCAAAGCTGAAAACCTTAAACCTTAAACCTCCCTCCCCTAACCCTCCAGACAGGAGAAAACATTTTCCTATTAAACAGCTTAAAAGCAAAAAAAAAATTAGTGAAAGTCTAAATACCCCACTTACTTCTCACAGGGGCAGGAAAAAGCCCAAACCCTGAGGAGAAAGGCTGAGCTGGTTGGCAGCAATGTTTCTGAGCTTCTTCCCCACCACAGGCACAGGTAAGAAGCAGGTAAACCCAGCACCAGGGGATGTAGTACCAAGGCCAGGTTGATGGGTGAAGGAGCCAAAGACATTCCTGCCTTCTTTCTTAATTTTTAAAAAGTTCAGCCTTGTACAAAAACACCATTTCTGGAGGATCCATCCATTGCTGGGGTCAGCAAATGCACAGCCCAGGCCTCCCTGCTGAGAACCTCTTTGCAAGGATGCACAAGGAAGAGGGGCTTATTCATCCCTACAACGTGAGAACTTGATCACAGCCAGTACCTCTCAAGGAGGGAGAAAAAACAGAGAGCTGTCAAATGGGCAACAGGCAATCAAATGAACGCAGCTGGCAAGTGGAGAGACCTGCACCCCTTGGAGCAGCTCAGTTTCCTACAGCTCACACTGGCAGCAAGGAGATGTGGCTTCTTTGGGAAAAAGGATCTGCAATAACACACAGGGACTTGAGAAGGCACAGCTTGGAAACCATCACTGTGGGTCTAAATCCCACCCTAAACACAGACCTCCCTTCCCACTGATACAAAAAATTTTATACTGGTGCAAAACTGTTCTTAAGAGTAGATTTAAGCTTGCTGAGCCCAACTCTGTTGTTATCAGGTGTGTAAGAGTCCTGCAAAGTTCTTGAAAACTCATTAAAGTGCTCAGAGGAGGAGCTGTGTAGGTGAATGGCAAGAAGCTTGACTTGTCCATGTCCAGAGCAGGAGGATGGTGCTGCTGATGGTGCAGTGACCATCTAGGCAAGGCAAGAAACCTCCTTCCAGTTCAGCCTCCTCAGTCTAAGGGAGCAAAGCTGGGCAGTAAGGGTAGGGTGTGAGCTAGGAGTGGGCCACATGTATTGTCTGGGCCTCTGTTCAGGACCAGCTTGCTGGAGGACATGAGGAGGTGACACTTGGCCCCTCACCAGCTTTTCTCCTTCAGCAAAGACTTTCTCCTTCAGCTTTCTGCAGCATTTGCTGTGGCCTGGGCTGAGCTCTACTGCAGCGAAGCCACCGGAAGAAGAAGAGATGTGACCTGGTTTAAAATGAAAGTCCCGGGACAGCGTTTTCACAAACCTTCCACTGCTTTGTAGAAAAACATGAAGAAAAGGGAGAGAGGAATGACAGCAGGTCCTGGGCTGGTGCCAAGGACTGCTAAGCATGCACCACACGTTCCTCCAGCCACCTCCAAAAGGACTCTGGAGGAGCTCAGAGGGACTCAGTCCAAGGAATGCCATCATTCTGGTACACGCAAGTCAGGACAGGCTTTTCTTAACACCTTGGCATTCCCCAGCACTGCTCTCAGGGCACAGGAGGGACCAGGGCTCTGCTCTCTCAGCTAACCTAACCTGCACGCAGAGATCACCAGGGAGAAAAGACAACAGGGCATTTTTAATTTTTTTCCTTTTGCAGCTGGGCTAAGTCCATCACAAGGGGGCAAGCACTGACTTAAACGGTAGATTTTTGGAGCAGGACTGTCTCTTTGTCCTGCAGGTGGGTTTCTGCACTGGCTTTGGGGGGCTTCAGTACTGCCCACCAAACAGCAGCTCCCTATTTCCCTGCTGGGGCAGAAAAGGAAACCATATACAGTGAATCTTAGGGATATGGTTTAGTAGGGAGACAGCCATGGTTGGACTCAATGATCTCGGAGGATTCTTCCAACCTTATGATTCTATGATTCTATGAATGAAATCATACACAAGGCCAAAACCAGCCTCATTAACAGAGCCATGAAGAAGAAACCAGCTTCACTGACAGCTTTGAGATGGTCCTTTGCTGATTACTGTAAGGGAGGGTGACTACTGCCAGTGCCCCCAGCAGGCACCAGGGTTTCTGAAAAATGTGCATAATATCTGTATTTATATATAAAAAATACACATATATTGCATTATCTCTATGATTTTACTATGAATATCAGCCCTTTCTTAATTTTCATGTGGCTGCTGAGGTCACTGTGTTAGACACCAGCTCTTGGACTAGCAGTTCCTCTTAGACCCAGCTGACAGAGTTTCTTGACCAAACCTCTCTGAGGTAACACTCAGTTGACCTGAGCAGCTTAAAAATATCAGAGATTTCTTCGTGCCCACATGGCCTCGCAGCACCAGTCCTTAAAAAAACCACCCATCAGCATCTCTTGGGGCTCCCACCCTTCAGGAATGGGCCAGCAGGGGCTGGTGGACCAGGGCAGAGGTTTCTGGGTCATCCCAGGAGAAAGGCTGCAAATGCCCTTTTGCTCTTGCTGCTACTTCTGACCAGTGCTGGATGGTTTTTGGCCTGGTGAAAAGACATATCTTTTGCCTGAATTTTGCCCTAGGTTGCCCATTTTCATCTACAGCCTGACATGCAAAAAGCTCTCCTCTTTCAGATGTGATTTTTCACCGTTTTCTCTGAAACCTCTCACACAATTGCACTGGCACTGAAGTCAGAAAAGTTTAGTCATGGCCTATGTCCCTGCTGTGCCAAGGAGGACAGAAATGAAAACAACCATATTTGAAGTCAGTTGATGGGCTGAATCCCAGCCCAGTGCTAACGAGCTAGAGACGCATTTACCCTAGGCAAGAGATCATTAGCCACAGAGTCATCTTCTTAGTTAAATAAAAGGAATCTCTGATTCCAAAATCTTAAGTTTTCAGACCAATCAGTGAACAGGAAAAACCCAAACCCACAAGGTATCGACTTTGAACATAAGTTTGTGTTATCAAGTATTTCTCAAGCATGTGAGAGCTGAGCTCTGCCTCAAGGCAAGGAAAACCATCCTCCTTTCCTCTCAGCAGCTGATGCCTGAGACCTCCTGTCTCCTGGTCTCCCTCCCCAGCCTCTTGGGAAGCTCCACTTCCATCTCTGGCTGCAGCCCTTCCAAAAAAAAAAAAACCACAAGTGAAACCCCAGCAAAATCCTGATGTTTCCTTAAAAGTCAGGATTTCTGAAGAAAAATTTGTGTCATCTTTTTTTAATTTATTCTCATGGTTTGTAGGGCTTTCCTACTGAAGCTTTCCTGTGAATCCTTCCCTGGGAGGACTGGAGACGCCCCATGAGATGGGATTTCAAGGCACACCCCAGATCTGTGAAAGTGGGCAGCTCCACAATCCTACTGACCACTACAGCTTTCGCTCTCATTTTCCCTATTTCTAAAAGAATAAACAAAGCAGAAGAAAAAAACATTAAATGCTTCCCTTGTTTTTAAAGCAGAAATTCCTGGTTTGACTGCTGACACTATCTGAACCAGTCCCTGCTGCAGGCGGTGCTCAGAGGGTGAAGTGGAGTCTGCCATGGAGCAAGGGCAACAGGAATTCAGGCTTCCCAACAACAAACCTCATTCCTCTGCCTTCCGGTTCCATGCCCAGCTTGGCTGGATCTCAATGCTGGAAGATACCACTGCAAGTGGCCATTGTATGAATCAGGGCAAGACTTTGCTCCTTTTTTTCTGCTGAAGAACCACACTGACTTTATATAAAGTGTGTATATGTGTCTACACCTAGAGACTTATCCATAGACTAATTCCAGTAATCAGGGTCAGATGTGCATGGAATCACAGAATCAATGGTTTAGGTTGGAAGGGACCTTAAAGATCACCCAGTTCCAACACACTTGCCATGGGCAGGGACACCTTCCACCAGACCAGGCTTCTCAAGTCCCCATCCAGCCTGGCCTTGAACACCTCCAGGGATGGGGCAGCCACCACTTCCCTGGACAACCTGTGTCAGGGCCTCATCAGCCTCCACTGATTTTTTTTCTGGAACAAATATCCCTGTTCCTGAGTCCTTATCTTCAAATTAGTGGAACAGTAATGAGAAGGCAGCCACATGCTCCCTATTGATCTTGACATCCCTGGCACTGCTGAAGCTGCTTGCCTGCACCAGCAGGCTGACCTGGATGAGATCTGCAACTCTTTTGATTTGCTTGTATTCTGCTGACATGTTCAGGACAGGAGTAAATGACAACCATGCACCATGCAAGAGAAGGATGAAGCTCGCTGACTTGCTAACTATCTCTAGTTTCATTGCACAGCCACCCCCAACATCCCAGTGGGAACATCTGCGAGGAAGCATAACGCATAGCTTTGGCTGTGCTGGTGCCAGTTTTGGTTCTGTAACTAACCTACGGAAGGATGCTGTGGACTGGATGCAATTTTCATTCATTCTGTACAAAACCTGATTTTTGCAGACCTTTAAGGTCTTGAAGGTCTCCACTGAATCATCAGGAGGGTCAGACTCTAGGAGATGCAAGAGGTGGGCGATACAAAGCAGGGTTAAGAGCTTATTAAATGCCAAGCTGAGCTGGACTACACGGGCAACCAGCAAAACTCCACATGATGTATCGCAAAAGAGATGAGTTTTGCCAAAGGGCTCCAAAAAGCTGAGACAAAAGGTCCACAGATACCATTAAGGAGTTTTTGGGAAGAAGATTAGTGGGAGAGAGAAAATTCTAGAGAGGTCTGGGTAATGGGGGAACAAATATCGAGAGAAGCTATCTACAAAATAAGAGCTTGTATTGGTCAAATGGTTAAACTACGGGGGAGTTCATAAGGAAGGAAAAGCAATTTGAGTCCCTCGTCCTTAAATGGATAAAAATGCTCAGATGCATTGGAAGGAACATCAAGACAAATGCTGTCCATGAGCTCTGACAAGGCAGAGATTGCACTGATAGATCACTGCAGACAAGACACTCCGTCAACTTCAAGGACATCTGGAAGGAACCAGTGTCCAGAGCTATTGATAAACAAATATACCATCTGGATAAATATCTTATCTGTAAATACCTTCGTGGTACCATCCTGCTCCAGCCTCTAAGGGAAATACAAGAGGTAAAAACTGTGATAGAAGAACATGACCAGTACCTCAGGCTTAAGCCTTGGGGCAGGGCTAAAAACGGTGAGGGTAGTTAAAACTTAAAACAAGGAAGACCTGAAATCTTGGGATTTCAAGCAGAGAGAGAGGCTCCTCAGACCTGACTTATCTCCAGGGTGAGGAGTCCCACTGTATTTTTTTTTTTATATTTGCTCTAGTGTCACCTACCAGTCATTTCTCCCAGACTGCACCAATGGACATTGACTGCTCTCTGCCATTGAAGAACAGCCTTTTGCTGATAAACTGTGTGAATAAACTCACACTATACGGTCTTCCAAGTTCTCATTTTAATTTGTTGTGCTAACAACTTGCCCAAATCATTTGTTAAGCCCTAGGGAGTATCGGAGCAACATGAGCAGTGACAGATGAACCAGCAGAGGTTGGAACCCAGAGAACAGCAGCTTCTTCTTAAGGAAGATGCATTATTTAGGTTATTTACTGGCAGGTACAGTTAGTTTAAGGGGATCTTTTAGGTGAAAGTTCTCCTGCTACTTGATAGATCTATGTTCTCCTTCCCTCAAGCACCACAGGGGCCACAGGTAGCGAGGGGCACGCTGTGGCCACTATGGTCCACTTGTTGATCTTGCCTCCGCGAGCGGTTCTCTGCCAGGAACAACATATGGGGAAATTTCCATTTTAGGAAGTGAGATGTTGTTTCACTTCTGGCCAGCATTGATTTTTGCAATTTGACACAGATGAGGGGACAGAGCCCTTGCACAACATGCTCTACTGTCCACAGTACTTCCAATTTTCAGATCTCCCTGTCTCCTTTGCACTTGGTGCTGGTTGCTTAGAGCAGTTACAAACAGAACGGCAGATGTAAGGACAGATTTTGGAACAACCTTCTTTATAGCTAGAGTCAAAAATTATTGTGAAGATGTGAAATACAATTTTGAATCACTTACTAGCTGGTAAGTGACATTGCCTTTGTTCTGAGCTGCACAATGTGCATCAAAAGCAGCGTGGCCAGCAGAGCAAGGGAGGGGATTCTCCCCCTCTGCTCTGGTCTCGTGACATCCCACCTGGACCCTTGTGTCCAGTTTTGGAATCCCCAACATAAGAAGGATATGGAACTGTTGGAGCAGGTCCAGAGGAGGCCACAAAAATAATCAGAGGGCTGGAGAATCTTTGCTATGAGGACAGGCTGAGAGTTGGGGTTTAACCAAGAGAAGAGAAGAGAAGGCTCTGGGGAGACCTTAGAGCAGCCTCCCAGTAATGAAAGGGGCTTTTTACAAGGACATCTAGTGATAGGATAAGAGAATGGCTTTAAATTAGAAGGGGAAAGATTTAGATTAGACATTAGGAAGAAATTCTTCACAAAGAGGTCGGTGAGACACTGGCAAAGGTTGTCAAGGGAAGCAGTGGATGCCCCCTGGGAGTGTTCCAGGCCAGGTTGGATAGGGCCTTGAGCAGCCTGGACTAGTGGGAGGTCTCCCTGCCTACGGCATGGGGGGCGGAACTGCATGATCTTTAAGGCTCCTTCCAACCCAAACCATTCTATGAGTCAATCACAGGGCAGAATGTATAGAGAATGGACCTTCAAGAAGGACACACAAAACAAACTCCATCCTGCTGAAGCCTGATGGACAGTAAATAACACAAGGGCAGGGGTATGGCTGAGTGACAGCTGCAGCAGCTCTGAACTCAGACCCTGAACCAGGTAAACCACGTGCGTGACCAGTCCAGGTCAGCCCAGCCCCCTGCAGCGGGCCCAGGTTTCCCAGAGAAGCCCCATCCCTGGAGGTGTTCAAGGCCAGGTTGGATGGGGCCTTTAGCAACTTGATCCAGTGGGAGGTGTCCCTGCCCATGGCACAGGGGGTGGAACTGGATGATGTTTAAGGTCCCTTCCAACCCAAACCATTCTGTGATTCTATGATTTTACAATTTTCACTTCATCTAGGAGGTGGTCAGATAATTTTTGCCAGGCATTCCGTTTATTGCACATCTACTTTGGTTTGAAATGCTCCTGCAGTGTTGCTGGACAGAACTGGCTCCAGCCAGCTTTCTAGATCAAGGGTGCTGTGGCTCTCAGCCCAGGTCTGCTCTGCTCCATATTCACAATCCCAGAGTTTCACCAGGGACACAAGGAAAGAGGGACCATGACAAGGGTTTCTGCTTGCAGATATAACTCACCAAATTCTGGCTTCGTGCTAAGGGCTGGGCCCAGCTAACTTTAGACCAATAAACCAGCCCCATGGGGCAAAGTATCTGGCAGAGCTTTCCTACCACACTGGCTGAACTGCTGTCCAGGGCTGCCTCAATGCCATGGGCCACCCACCAACATGGGCCTCCACAGAAGGCACCTCTGTAGAGAGCAATAGCAACAGGACATGTGATGGCGATAAGATCATCAGAGAAATGCTGCTTTTCTTCCCCTCAACAGGGAAGGAAAGATTGCTCCATCATCAGAAGTGGTCCAGCAAAGGATGTGGCTTCCAGGCCACTTGGGACCATGAAGCATCTGAAGACCTATCACTTCAGGCAGCGATGGGCAGGTAGCCATAAGGAGCTCCAGAGAGCCCATGTTCATCCCCAGGTCTATAAGGAAGGAAGAATAAAGGACTGTTTTGAGGTAGGATATGCACTCTTGGCCCAAGGCACACTCAAGAAAACCGCTTTGATTTCTCCTTGAATGCATTAATGTGCAGAACGGAAATATCTGGCATTCAGCTGGGACAACATACAGCACAGCTGGGGACCCGAGAGGGATCGAGGGTTTCTGGCCTTATTTGAACACTTCCTTCTTTTTCATTTTCTCTCAATTTTCTTTTTTTTTCCTAAAAAAAAAGTGGTTCTTTTCCCAGGGAGAGATATCAAATTCATGATGTAATAACAGTGCTGAGGGCTGTATTTAAGTAAATAGGGATGTACAGTCACGGAAATATGAAAAATTATGGGAAAAGTATTTTTGTTAAAATTAGCCTCCCCTCACTCAGCATTGTGGAAAATTGATCTTTACATCCAAACTCTGCCTTCAGATACGCACAACATTAACCAGAATTTGCAAATCTTATTCATATGCATCCAGATAATTTTGCCAGGCTTAAATCTGTAAGAATTACATGTTTTACTTTATGGGACTCTTTATCAGGGAGTGCAGGGATAGGACAAGGGGGAATGGTTTTAAGCTGAAAGAGGGGAGATTTGGATTAGATATGAGAAAGAAATGTTCTCCTGTCAGGGTGGGGAGGCCCTGGCACAGGTTGTCCAGGGAAGTTGTGGCTTCCCCATCCCTGGAGATGTTCAAGGCCAGGTTGGATGGGGCCTTTAGCAGCCTGATCCAGTGGGAGGTGTCCCTGCCCATGGCAGGGGGGTGGAAAAGGATGGGCTTTAATTTCCTTTCCAATCCAAACCATTCTATGATTCTATGATTAAAGCTCAAGCCAGCTGCTCAGCAGCAAGGCTGGCTGCTACCAATGCACAGATGTACCAGGGAAGCAGAGTCACTTTATCCTGCCTTGACAGTGAGGGGACCCATAAGAGGTAAATATATTTCCACTTGTGGGACTCCTCCCATATACAACTGAGATTTTTTGAAGAGTAATAGAAAAATTCTAAGTTTGGAATTTCACAGACTAGGGGAGCCTCTTTAATGCTTCTGCCAAAGGGGGATGAGGGATGTCCAGCATTCCTGTCTGTGCATTCCTTGTGCTCCCACCCCAGCAGAGGTTATATTCTTTCCATCCTCACCCACCAAGATTAGGAGCCTAAAAAGAGCCTGGGTAAGCTCTTAATCCTCTTTCCTTCCCTGTGCATTGTGCTTGACTGAACTGGGGCTATGGATCAGCATATCAAATGAGTGTTTAGAAGCACAATCTGGTGACTAACTAAGCAACTGCACCAACCTCCTTTGAAAAGACAAATTAAGATAACATGGCATCCTGTAAAGATCCTGGAAGTTCAGTGCTCACCCTAAGCATGTAGGTCTTTGGAGGAGATTGAGACAGGCACATGCAGCTACTCAGGGTGAGTCAGTCTGTCCAGAGATAGGTGGGAGGGATGTGTTATATATTTAAGTGAGCCAGCCTGCTGCTCTCTTGGGAGGGCAAACCCCACTTTGCAATTCTTTTTACATTTTATCCTCAACAGTAGAGTAATTTCCAAATGACTTTTCCCCTTTTTTTGCAACATACACAATGTCTTTGGGAGCCTTCTGGAAGAAAGGGTATCCACATAGCTCATGAGTCATTTGGAGGAAAGGGAGCTGGGGATAACTGGTTCACAGAGCTGATTGTACGTCTGAAAGAGCCGTAGGCGGCCACAGGCACAGAGATTGATGCAAGGGTTGGGGGAGGGCTGGGCACGGTGACCAATTAGGTCCTGAGCCAAACCAGGGCAAGTTTTGCTCAGATGACCACACTCGTTGGCCAAAGTAAGAATCCAACAAGAAAGCCACCAGAATGACAGCCATGGAAATTGCCCACAAAAGGCAAGGACCCAAAGCAGTGGAAAGGAGGGAGAGAGTCCCTACGGAGTATATCCCACGTGCTATCTTCCCATTGGCAAGTGTTCATTGGACATTCAAGAGGCTGGGGCCAGCCCAGGCTTTCCAATACGGTCCTTTTCACTCCTGAAGAATACCACAGGCTCAGTTCAATCTCCCTTAGCAGAAATTATAAGTTCAGGTTACAGGGAAATAGTGGGACTGAGGTTTCATACGCATTTTGCCAGGCTGGCAGCCCACACATTTGACACAGTGCCCATGCTGAGGCATTCCAATTAGACACAAGACTTGGAGAGACAGCTAGATTTGGTGAGGCCTGTGGGTTTTTTTGCTAAAGTTCTCCCTTTTCTGGATAACCTTGTTGGAGACCAACAAACCTGCAAGTGGCCTCTGCAAAAGACACTCCTGGAGAGAAGAAAGGAAGTGACAAGACTGCTCTGGGTTTGTGACTACATGGAAAACTTCTTTGCCAAGAGATGAGCACCTCTCCCCATCACCACTGGTGGTTCCCACACCAAGAAGCAGCTCAGGGCTATTGAACAACACGAGGTAGAGGGACAAACCACAGGGCTGGTTGGGCCACGTGAAATGAAATTTTCAGCTACAGCCATCTTCCTTACCTCTGATTTCATATCCTGGTGAAAAAAAGGGTGTAACAGCATCATTAAATGGTTTCCATGAAGAGAGACAGTGGGAAGGGTCAATGTTGTTGGGTACAGCAGTTCCTTGTGTGCAGTTCTCCTCATAAGCTGAGGTAGACTTGTACCTTGGTGGAACCAATCTGAATCTAGGACTGAGACACAGCTGGTGAAGGAGATGAAAGGCAGTCAGCCCAGCGGGTCAAGTCCTACCAAATACACAGGGCAGACATCCCAAAGGCAGGCAGCAGCTCCTCCAGATAAGAACCTCACGAGAGTGACTCCCATATCAAATGTCTGGGGCATAAGTTTTCTGCAAGACAAGCAGTATTTTGCATGCTGGCATTATCTCAGCTATGTGAAGGGGAGGGTAGAAAGTCAGCTAAAAGCACTAGGCCATGTGCAAAAGAAAGTGATATCATGGGTTTCTCTCTGAAACTCATGCAGATTTCAGAAATAGAGATCCCTTAGGTAAAAGACAGCCCTGGCCAGCTGCCATCCCATGTAAACTCTCCCATATCACCAGCACCTCTTCCACAGGTTTAATACCTCAGAGTCCATTCACAAGTGATGTATGAACTTAAGAAACAACAAAGAAGGGCTAGGATTTATGTTTTGACTGACATTCACCTCTGTCTGAAGCCACGGCTGCCACAGAAGATATCTGCACACTCTCTCAAAAGGCTGCCAAGTGAAACTGGACAGAATATGGAAAGAGTCAATTTTTAGCAGCTGAAGTTTTTAAACTCACTGAATTTTCTGGGTGGTGAGGCACTGGCACAGGTCATGGATGCCCCTTCCCTGGAGGTGTTCAAGGCCAGGTTGGATGGGGCTTTGAGCATCCCTGATCTAGTGGGAGGTGTCCCTGCCCATGGCAGGAGGCTGAGACTGGATGATCGTTAGGGTCCCTTCCAACTCAAACCATTCCATGATTCTAAACGATTCTACTGCTGACACAATAAAATACTGTGACAAGTCTAGAGGACACCAAAGGCTTAAACATACTGGTATGGGGGTTATATCTTTTGATGGATAAGTATATAAGAAAAAAATAGGAGTTGTCACTGGATATACTTGGGAGCACCAGAAAGATGTGGATGTGTCTTTATGCAATCCACTAGCATGAAGTAGTTCTTTCTGGTTCAAAGATCAATCTCCAAAGCTAAAAATCAGTGGTTTTGTCAGGATAAATTCCTTTTGGCTTCGAGTAGGAGCTCCAAAAGGTCTCCTTACTCACGTCACTTGACCTCTTGTTTCTCCTGAGTTTTATTAACAGTATCGTGCTTCACTGGATTTGCTTTGAACAGCACATCAAAAGTGGTGTTAGTGTAGGAGTTAGTACTATATTTGGTTGCAGGACCTTTCAACAGGAAACTATTTTTTCCTAGAAAGCTTATAGAACACTAAAAAAAAAAAACCCAAAAAAGACATAAAGAACAGATCTGGCCTGGCCCAAACGTTTTGTGGGTGAGACATGAATGAAGCACGCCCCTTGCAAGCTGCATGTTATCATGCTGTCTCAACAGGCTGTTTATTCTAAGCATGGGTATCTGCAACACAATGAAGGGTTGGAGGTCGGGCTATGTTTCTCATCTTGCAAACAAAAGTAAAGGCAAACCCTTTTCTAAGACCTTTTACTTTAGCATTTGCTTTACACTTATCATCTAACACTCCCGAACACAGGCAAGAGATCACAAAGCAGAAATGTCAGCCTGAAATGTCCCCAGACTCCTGGATTTCCATGGGAAACTGGAATTCAAACAGGGAAAGCCTGAGACAGGCTTCCTTGAATAAAGGAACAGCTGTTTAAAAGGCAATCAGAACACTTTGAAACTTGTGAAGCCAAACATACTGTGCTGCAGGATAGTCTGCCTCCAGTCATCTCATGTGTAATTCTGTCCCAGAGCACTAGCAGCGCTGAGCATCTACTGAGTAAGTGCTGTCTAATTCCTTACATGGGTCTGCAGGCATCTCTCCAGGTCAGGCAGGAGTTGCAGTCTCTGCTTCAAACCAGACTCCACTGCACCCAATTTCCCACTCAGCATAACACAAATGTTGCAACCCCTACCCTTGCACTACAATCTGACTGGCCAACCTCACTATTTCATCCAGTCTCACCCAGATGGAGTAAAAGAGTTTGCTGGCAGTGAAATCGGGCTATTCTTTGGATGAACTGGAGTAGAGGCTGTACATACGGTGCAAAGACACACTTGCCTACCTGACTAGGACCATAGAATCTTCTGGTTGGAAAAGACCTTTGAGATTATCGAGTCCAACCGCACCCATCCTCCGCTAAACCATGTCCCTTAAAACCTCATCTACCCATTTTTTAAACACCTCCAGGGATGGTGACTCAACCACCTCCCTGGGCAGCTGTTCCTGTGCCTGACCACCCTTTGGGTAAAGAAATTCTTCCTAATATCCGGTCTGAACCTCCCCTGGCACAACTTATGGCCATTTCCCCTTGTCCTATAACCTGTCACTTGAGAGAAGAGATCAACACTCGCTCTCCCACAGCCCCCTTTCAGGCAGCCATAGACAGTGATGAGGTCTCCCCTCAATCTCCTCTTCTCCAAGCTAAACAACTCCAGTTCCCTCAGCTGTTCCTCAAAGGACTTGTTCTCCAGCCCCTTCACCAGCCTCGTCGCCCTTCTCTGGACGCGCTCCAACCCCTCAATGTCCTTCTTGTAGTGAGGGGCCCAGAACTGAACACAGCACTCGAGGTGTGGCCTCACCAGGGCAGAGTACAGGGGCACAGTCACATCCCCAGTCCTGCTGGCCACGCTGTTTGTGATATAGGCCAAGATGTCATTGACTCTCTTGGCCACCTGGGCCACTGCTGGCTCATACTTAGCTGGTTGTCAACCAACACCCCCAGGCCCTTCTCCGTCAAACTGTAATAATCTGTTTAAGCACTTGATTCCTTCTAAGTTTGGCTTTTAAGTTTGGAATAAACCTGGGAAGCCACTAACTCTGAGCAAATTAAAGAAGATGGATGTATTAAACTACTTTCGAGACAATCTTGAGAAAATAATTCTGGATGGGATGAAGCTGTCAAGAAAACAATTTTGCGCAGGACCACATTCATTGATTTCTTGTGATGCTACAGTTCAATCATAAAAATCACGCAACTGTTTGGGTTGGAAGGGGTCTTGAAGATCATCCAGTTCCATGGGCAGGATCACCTCCCACTGGATCAGGTTGCTCAAGGTCCCATCCAACCTGGCCTTGAACACCTCCAGGGATGGGGCAGCCACAGCTTCTCTGGACAACCTGTGCCAGGGCCTCCCCACCCACATCGTGAAGAATTTCTTCCTAATGTCTAATCTAAATCTTCCCCCTTCCAACTTAAAGCTGTTTCCCCTCATTCTATCCCTACACACCTGAAGACACCACACATTTCAATAGAGGGAGGAAAAGTCCTGTTTCCTAAAGGACACAGCAAAACTTTAAACAACAGGACAGAGAGTTTGCTCCTGAAAAAGATTTACAAGGCATCTCACTACAAGAAGCTGGGATCTGGAGAAAGCATTGGCAAGGCAGGATGGGAAACCCAGGTAGCATCTGCTGGAGGTCCTGCTGCCATGGCATGGCTGTTCTACGACTCATGGTTTCATGTCTAGCTGATTCCCTGCACAACCCTTTGGAAAATAATTCCTCTCTCCATTCCCAAATTCCCCAGATTAAACAGGAGGATTAACAATATCTCTCTTGTCTATTATGCCATTACACCAGGTGGGGACTCTTTGACTTCACCTGTAAGCATCCAACCTCAAGGTCAGTTAAACAACCTTAGTGCTTTTGCAACTCAAATACATTTAATGAGTGATGTGAAAGCTGTAATATTAAATTACTGCAAGTTCTTATTGCCAGATCACAATGGATCGTGAAATAAGTTTATAAAGGGACTCTTGTACCAGTGAAATGAACACATACTTATCTCTGCAAAAAGAGTCATGCTCAGGTGGCCTGGAGAGTGCAATTGCTGAAAGCTCTAACATTTTTCCACAAGTTCCTAGATGGAATAAGGCAAATTAAATAAAAATTGAATAGTGTGTAAATTTCTCAATGAATCACTTTAAAAAAAAAAATCAGAAATATAAGTATAGTTTGCTTTAGTAATGCTGATTTTCTGTGATAACAAACACTCTTTCAATGAGGTAGAAATAGTTTGTTGCAACAAAAGAAAAAAATAGAACAGACAATTAATATACTATGAAAATAACATGGCTTATAACATCCTGAAGTCATATTCTAATAACAAGATCTCCATCAAAAAGGCGAAGTAGCATTTAAAAATGAAATGTTTTAGTAGTGTCTGAACAAAAACTGTACAGTCGAAGCATTGGGAACCTACCCCAGCCTGGGAAAATTAAGCTCTCTTTCCTGGCTGCAAATGAAACATTCAAACATTTTTATCACAAGCTTTTTTGCCTCCTGCTTGAGTCAGACTCCTGATAACTGACAGCCTGATCCTGCCTGTCCCAGAGAAGGCAATGGCTTCCTTGAGGCAGATGTCGATGTCCAGTTGGAAAACTGCAAGAGCAGAGCACATCAGGGCCTGCCTCTGAGCAGGGGTGGCCTTGAGAGCAGCAGGTGATTTGTACAGGAGCTCCTGACAGCAGTCCTAAGTGGTCTTGCCCCATCTGAGCGCTTCATTAAGGCTTTAGGGGTGATCAGATCTATGGGGCCTCAAATGCTCCCAGTAGGGCTCTGCTTCCCATCAGGAGGCGAGCTCATCCTAACTGCCAAAACACTCCTCAAAGGGACAGCGTGAGCATCCCAAACCAGAGTCATCCCACTGGCTCTGGGTCAGATTTGCAGAGAGCAAATGAAAAGCAAGGCAAACCCTTGAGCATTTAGTGGAAAGATTCCCAGTGGCTTCAGCAGGCTTTCCTTTGCTGTTCTGGGCTGCAGCCCAACACACCAAGCTCTCCAGATAAGAGGTGGGTTTGAGAGACAAGGTAATGCCTCTGGGATCCTTGGCTGCAAACGGAAGCGGTCCTGTCCCACAGCTGAGCAAGGAGCTGGAAGGCACCCCGGAATGGCACACAGAGAGGTGATGCAGACAACTATGTTGTTTTTGCCTTTGTCATGCAAATACAGATCATCTCCCAAGTGCTCAGCAGCTTGAAACAGCTGTGCAGCTTCCTAAGGCAAACCCCCTGGAAGCCACTCCACTGTAATACTTCACAAAACACTACACCCTGCTCCGTTTTCTTGCCTATGCATGTATATTATTTGTTTGCCCTATACATTGTACGCTGCAGAAGTATTTTCTATTTCCTGGCAATCCTGGAAATCATTAATGACCTCAGAGCACAACAGATGGTCCTGCCCTGCTTGTAAAAAAAATTAAAAGGAGTAAAATTTGCAGCACCTGCTCTGAGTCCTATGGTCAGCTCTGCTGGTGAGAGCCCAGCGGTCCAGAGGGACCCAGCTGCTGCGCGCACCCGCAGCCCGTCCCAAGGCGTGCTGTGGGCTGAGACACGACCTTCAGGGACCTCCCTCTCTGAGCAGAGACTGCCTCATGGGTTTTGCAAATACGCCTGGCTAATTTATGCCATGCAGCAATGATATTTAGACACAGAGAAGTTACTTGGACATTATTTAGAGAAGCTTCCGTGTTCCCCTCCAGCGCAGGCAGTGGATCTGCGTGAAGTTCAGGGTTGCTTCACAACATGCTTGACAGTACAGACAATTGAGAGTCAAATCCTGTCTTCTT
Organism: Tapera naevia; assembly: GCA_033556795.1. Classification (NCBI taxonomy): domain Eukaryota; kingdom Metazoa; phylum Chordata; class Aves; order Cuculiformes; family Neomorphidae; genus Tapera; species Tapera naevia. The sequence continues at coordinate 1,031,049 of JAUMJJ010000195.1, read as the reverse complement.
GAACCTGGTGCAATTGCTCTGATGGGAAACCCAAAGGGGAAGGACTGGCTGAACCTGTGCAGAGAGAGAAGCATGTGTGCTCTTTCTCTCTCTCATTGAAAGGGCTGTCAGAGGAGCAGCTACAGCCAGGACCAGGCACGCTAGGAGATGTACACAAGCACAAGAAGGAACAGCCTCTGCCCATAAAGAGCTTACAACCCAAACAGCTTAAGAGAAGAGTACTACCCCATTTAATTGCTGGAGAATTGAGGTAGAGAGGGGTTTAAAAGGCAGGCTTAAGGTCGCGTGGAAAATCCTCTGGCACAGCAATGATCTGAACTCGCTGTCCTCAAAGAAACCCAGAGTCCCGTCCCAGCCCCTCACACTATCTCTCTGCCTGACCCCCAGCACAACTCCTGCTCCGGATCTCTCCTGCTAAGGGTGCCAGCAGTGCTGGGGAAACATTTTCCTGCCAGAGAGGAAAAATGAAGGGTGGGGTGAGATGAGACTGACTACGAGGGAATTGGGGATTATTATCATCATTGTGGGGTTTCAGACTTGTTTTTGGTCTCTCTCCATTTCCAGCTTTGCAGATGGAGAACAAACTACAGCTATCACTGCTGAAAGTTTTCCCTGGCACTTTGACCATTACCCTGACACTGACCCCTCTTGGAAGCTGAGTTGGGAAGAGAGAGGAGCCAGCAGCTGTGAGCAGCACAGCCCTGCAGCTTCCTCAGCTGCTGCCTGACAGCAATCAGAGGCTAAGTGCCTCTCTTTCTCTGTACCACTGAAGATCTGACTGACAAGGATGCAGTCACCCTCAGTCTTAACTTCTGGAGCAGATCAGTTCCTTTTCAGTACATGAAAATCCTTCTTAGGGAGCCAGCTCCAATGGAGAAGGTAGAGGAACCTGGCCTTCAGCACCCACATTTGACCAATCCTTGTGTTTCTTTTAGGATTTCACATCTGCAACAGTGCCTTCATTTGTTTCTCATTTCTTTTGTAAGCAGTAAGTTTCTTGAGGGCCACACACCACCCCTTTGTCCTTGCTCACGTAACACCTGGAGGTGGTGGGTGCGATCTCTGTGCAAATAACTCAATGTCTGCTCCCCCAGATACTGTCCTGCGAGACAGCAATGCCTGTCAGAGTTGCTGGTTGTTAGGATTGCCATAATATTTTAAGGTCTCACCACAGAGCTCTTTTACCTCGGGGATGTCACATGTATTTAATCATCTCCTAGTAGCCACCCCCAGTTCTCCCAACAGCTGCACGCAGAGGAAAATACCCACAGCCATGAGTCAAACGGCAATAACAGTTCAAAGATCTCAAAGCCTAATTTTTGCAGTCATTTGGGGCTTTTTCCCAAGCCTGCTGACTGCCTGGGGCTCTTCCCACTGACCTAAAAGATCAGGGATTGAACAAATGCAACTAGGCAGTGATACTGAAAATGCCAGCTAATAAACTCTCTAAGACTTGTTCTGGAGTTTTAGAAAGCAGCACCCTTTAATTCAGAGCTGGGTGCATGAGGGAATGATTTCCATCAACCATGAGTAATGAGACAAGAGCTGGGGACAGAACATATCCAGCTTACATGCACGTGTATAAATTCTCTCATGCTTTATTCTACTACCTACCAAGCAATAATTTTATGATGAACTTCAAAACAGCTAAGTCTCTGCTAATTAGAGCTTCAAGAGCTGGGTTTTCTGTCTGGACCTGTATTCTTAGATAAAGGTAAGAAACTTTGTCTGGGAACAGCACTATTTAAAAAAAAATATACTATCAGAAGAACAGTCTCTGTCTGTCTGACTTTCAATATTGCCAATTAGATATTGCTTAACTTAAGTTAGTCAGAAAACCAACTCTACCTAAGTAAAAATATTCCACTCTCTTCAATAACAACCACTTCTTGGATCAGCAGGGACTTTTCCCTACTGAAAAGCATCTGCCTGCAAGGTGAACATCTTGGGGCAGGGTGGGCTGGACTAGCTCCTCTGAAAATGTTCCCTTTTAAATTTCCTTTCAGGCTGCTCTTCTGCCTCGTGCTCTGGCCACTCGATCTGTGAATGGAGCCTGGTGTGAACACACTAAAACCTGCTTTCTTGTACAGGGCACAGACCTGCACCTCTTTCACTGTCAAGGTCCTGGCCTCACCACTCCTATTGAGCACGGCTGAGCTGGCAGGAAGGGACCCTGCTCAGGTGTGGCCACTCCTTGGTCCACTGCTGCTCCACACACTCCCGGGTGCCTTCTACTGACTCGCACCTCACCACTGCTGCCTCAGCCTGCTCACTCACCTCCTTTCCTTCTGGGAGCAGCCTCTGCCTCTGGTGCAGGCATTCCAGCAGGCAGGCAGTCTGTCCCAGCAGCCCCTCAGACTCCTAGGGCTACCTCCAACCAGGTTCTTTCTCCAACATTGAGAACCTCCTAAAAAGGAAGAACAGAAGAGGTGAAATTCTGTTTTCAGTTAATTCCATCCCTCCCTGCCTGCAGGTACAGCTGAGATTTTATCTGCTTCCCTCAGGCTTTGCAAAGCAGATCCTGGCAGTCTCTGCCCTGGGTTGGGGTATCTGCTTGCTATGTGCTACAGGGTTAATCCCTGCTCTACCTCTCCTTCACACCCTTTGAACCACACTGCACAAACTAGTCCTTCACCTTAAACTTCTCCAGGAGAAGGCTTTTTGTTGAGTTGTTGTTGGTTGCTTGATTTTTCCAAGAGGAAAAGCCCTCTCATGGCCTTCCACTAGTGATGCTTTTTCTAGCATGGTCTACTCAGAAAGCTGACCGAGGGCAGATAAGAAAAAGGATATAAGTAAGAAGGTGGATGTAAGTGGCAGGTCCTGCAGAGCAGGGGGACCTCGCACAAGGACATCAGGGACATTGACTGGAGGGAGCCTGCCTTTGGCAATGACATGAAAGACCATCCTCAGGAGAGGTGATTACAGCTCCTGGCTCTGACATGGGCCTCCTGCCTGACTTGGCCAACTCAACCTTTCCCCCTTTCTCCAATGGCAGCAAAATTCCTTTTGCTCTGTCCTGTCTATAAATATCTGAAGGTTTTAAGAGGAAGGGTCGAGTTAGGCATATGCTTTCTGGGCTTTGCTGGACCATGGACGTGATTTCCCAGATCTGCTGGGTATGATCCTAATGTCTGCCTTGTTGGCAAGCTGCAAATGCCCTTTCAGCCCAAAGAAGTTCTTGGCTCTGCTTAGTTTTGTTTTAAACCAATTAGTTATTACAGACATGTCTCAGCTATTAGCACATCATTAATCAACGTATCACAAATACAGCAGTTTTTTGCTATTTCAGGCCCTTCTCCAAAAGACTATTCTAATTGTTGACGACTGCTTCTATATTCTTGTGATGTGTTTTCTTGCTGTGTGTTTTTGGATGCTGTTTTTTCTCACTCACCTCTTTTGTCAGAAAAAGAAAATGCATTTTTATTAAAAAAGAATGTATCAATGTCAAGGAAGGGTTTTTTTCAGGTTCAGGATAAGTTTCCTAGTTAGACAGGAAGAGCACAGGCCAGGATATGCAGCATTAACCCGAGGAACAGTAAACTAAATTTCAATTAATGCACCTAAAGAGACACAAGAGCACTTTAAAAAAGTCTTTCCAGACCCCACAAAGGTTTGGGATCAACTAGGGCACCGAATCTTTTGAGCATCATTCTTTCGCCTCCCATCCCCATTCGGGAGAAAGACTCTTCCAGGAATATTTCTGAGATGGTTATTATTATCATGATATATAAAAGCTGTTCCAGAGGCAAAACATTTGCTGTTGGTTAGCCTTGATTGTAACAGTGCAATCAAGGTACCTTTTCCACTGCTCTGAGCCAGAGGGTGGATCCTCTCTGCAGAGCAGCTATTGGCATTTTTTCCATGGGAGATGATGGCTACCATGCTCAGAATTGGGCAGCAAAGGGAATTAAAGCAGCTCTGTCTCTTCATTCTCTCATCTACAGCTTCTGGTCTGGTTCCACAGAGCCAACCTGGCCCAGAGCAGTTGCAGTGTAAGGTGTGTACAAGAGGGCTGTTTCACAGCCAGTTTTCCCACCCACTTGTTTCATCTCCCCTTTGTGTCACATTTCGTGCAGGATACCTGGTGCCTTGGGCTCAGTTTCTTTATCCCAGCTGTAGGAAGAAAAGACAAGGTTCTTGTTGATAAGTGTGACCTTACACCAAACAAATCCTGCCTCTTTTTTATTGGAAAGAGATATATGGCTCACCAGTTCTCAACTAGTTGAATTCCTAGTTTTTCAGCTTTCTCTTCCACTTCAGTGTTAAGCATCTGATGGTTGATTTCAGCTGTGACCTAAAAAAGAAAAGGAACTACATTCGTTCTTTTTGTATTTCTTTCCCTGCTCCTGAGCCAGCAGGCAAAGCTTTACAAGCTGACATTTTCCCCTCCCACCTCCCTCGTGTCCTGAAGTTTGCAATAAGCATTTGCCTCAGGATTTCATCCCCTCAGCCCACGAGGGGTGCTTGGTCTCTTACACTATGCACATGATGCTGTCCAGGTCTGCACACTGTGATTCCCAAGAAGAACAAAGCCAAGAATTGCATCTCAGCTGCTGATAGGCAATCAGTTCCCATCAGCTTTCCAGCACACATCCCAAGAGGGTGATTCAGGCCTTGAAAACTGACGCCAAAAGCCAATGGCTCAAGACAGACAGGAAACAGAATGGTTTCTACTTAACAAAGAGAATACTCCTGAGACAGGCTGGGATGAGGAGGAGGAAGGAAGGGCCTTTCCAAGACTCTACCGTGGAAAAGTAGGAACCCTTGGCATTAACAGGGCTGCCTTTTGTCTCTTTCCCCCTTGATTTCTGCAGGTCCTTTTAATAGAGGAGAACATTAAGGGACAGACACAGAGCTGAAGTCTCTCTGTTGATTTTGCTGCCCTCACATTCCTATTTCCATCACCGTAATCCCAAGGAAAGCCAGATTAACACCTTTTCATCAATGTATGCTTTTACAACAAAACCCTTGAGACACATCACTTCTGCCATAAAAGCGAACGTCAGCTTAAGAGGACTGAATTCTATTGACTAGAAGGGAGTAACAGCACTTATTTTTGTTCACTGGCAACATCTAACCCTTTAAATGATATCAGATGGGCATGAGTCAACAACCTAGCCTTGAATAATGTGCCTCTCAGACTGCCTATAAATAGATTTTACTTTCCCTCTTTCTTATAAAACAAGTTCCTGCAACTGCTAACGCACAGCCAAGGGGTCTGTTGGGGACAGACAGACACACGCCTGAAACAAGGGAGTATTGAAGTAGCTGCATTGCCCTCTAATCTCTTCTTGCCAGCAGGGCCATGAAAAATACAGTAGCCACTGAGTTTCTTTAGCTCTCATTAGGGCTGGGTGGTGCAGGAGCAGAGAACTGCGGCCAAATTCCTCATATCTCCCTAGTCTCAGCTGAAAAAAAGCCCCAAAGCAGATGATAATCAGGCCTTTAATATTTCCAATAGATTTAAGATATGGCTACTTTTACCACACCGACACGCAGAGCCAGGAACACACACTGCACACAAACAGGGAGCAGCAGCTTTATCTGCCTGCTTAGACAGGCAGAGCCGCATCTGGGAGATGGAGAACTTCAATAGAAGTTGACTTGAATGGAGTTTTCACTCAAAAGTAATTTTTTTGCCAAGCCAGGTGATACTGAGGATACTGAATTTTTTTAGTTAGCTACAGGAAACAGCTGTATTACCTCTTTTTGAGGGGACATAACATTTTCTACTTAGGACTCAAGGAACAGCACCCAGGAACAGTGACACTGTAGTCCTGTCTTTCCCCAGGAGCACGGAGAACACTAAAAATCCCAATCTCTTGATTAAAAGACATAATAGAAATCATAGAATCATAGAATTGTTTGGTTGGAAAAGACCTTTGAGATCAGAGTCCAACTGTACCTGTCCACTACTAAACCAGATCCCCGAGCACTTTGTCTACCCATCTTCTAAACACCTCCAGGGATGGGACTCAACCACCTCCCTGGGCAGCCCCTCCAGTGCCTGAGAACATTTTCAGTGAAGAAATTCCTCCTGAAGTCTAATCTGAACCTCCGCTGGTGCAACTTGAGGCCATTTCCTCTTGTCCTATCACTTGTCACTTGGGAGAAGACACCAACACCTACCTTGCTACAACCTCCTTTCAGGCAGTTGTATCACAGTATCCCAGTATCACAAGATTGGAAAAGACCTTTGAGATCATCGAGTCCAACCTATGACCCAACACCAGCACCCACTCATCATCTAAACCATGGCACAAAGCAGCTCATCCAATCTGTTATTAAACACCTCCAGGGACAATGATTCCACCACCTCCCTGGGCAGCTCATTCCAATGGCCAATCACCCTTACACTGAAGAATTTTTTCCTAATATCAAGCCTAAACCTCCCCTGATGAAGCTTGAGACCACGTCCTCTTGTTCTGTCACTGGTCATCTGAGAGAAGAGACCAACCCCTGCCCGACTACAGCCTCCTTTTAGGGAGTTGTAGAGAGCAATGAGGTCTCCCCTGAGCCTCCTCTTCTCCAGGCTAAACAACCCCAGCTCCCTCAGTCGCTCTCACAGGGCTTGTGCTCCAACCCCTTCACCATCTTCATTCTCTCCTCTGGACACTCTCCAGCAACTCAACAACTCCCTTAAACTGGGGGGCCCAGAACTGGACACAGCACTCAAGGTGTGGCCTGACCAGTGCCGAGTACAGGGGGACGATAACTTCTCTGGTCCTGGTGCAGGCCAGGATGCCATTGGCCTTCTTGGCCACTTGGGCACACTGCTGGCTCATGTTGAGTTTCCTGTCTACCAGCACTCCCAGGTCCCTTTCCACTTGACTCCTCTCCATCCACTCTGTCCCCAGCCTATAGCTCTGCATGAGGTTGTTGTGTCCAAAGTGTAGAACCTGGCACTTGGACTTGTTAAATTTCCTCCCATTGGAATCAGCCCATCTCTCCAGTCTGTCAAGGGCCCTCTGTAGGGCCCTCCTGCCCTCCAGCAGATTGACACTTCCTCCCAGCATGGTATCATCTGCAAACTTGCTAATGATGGACTCAATCCCCTTATCCAGATCATCAACGAAGATATAGACAAAGTTGTAGACAGGGATGAGGTCTCCCCTCAGCCTCCTTTTCTCCAGACTAAACAACCTCAGTGCCCTCAGCCCTCCTCATGAGATTTGTTCTCCAGCCCCTTCCCCAGCTGCATTCCCCTTTTCTGGACATGCTCCAACACCTCAGTGTCCTTCTTGTAGTGAGGAGCCCAAAACTGAACACAGCATTGGAGGTGCAACCTCATTACTGCTGAGAACAGGGCAAGGATGACTTCCCTGCTCCTGCTGGCCACACTGTTTCTGATACAGGCCAGGATGCCATTGGCCTTCTTAGCCACCTGGGCACACTGCAAATATAACCTAGTCAGTTCATTTGAACCAAGAGTTAACTCTACAGCCTAACAACACAGCTTTCAGGGCCAGGATTGCTACTGGTGATAATTTTAGCTGAAACCTGTTTCCCCCCAAGACTACTTTCACTATCTCTAGAGCAGAGGCTGTTCACAAGAAGTCTTGATCCTTCAGGACTAGGTTTCATTTAACTCAAGATCACACATTGACATACCTCAAACATTCATCATCTTTTGTTCAGATTATATTCTTTTGTATTTGTTTTACAGGATAAAGAGGGGCAGGAAAATTCAGGCAAGTTCACAAGAGTTCTCTGCTCCCACATTTTGTGCTGAAATGAACATGAAAATTTTACATTCATCTTGTTGGGATTTTCTTTCTTGTCTTTAAAGAGAATTCAGGATGGTGAATGCCAAAATCTTGGCTTCATCCATTTTACTAAAGCCCTATTGTTGCTCTAACACTGACCTATGGAAATCAAGACCATTCACCACTTATTTCAAGAGAAGTGGAGCTCACAGGGTAAGTGTTTTGGGCATCTCACAGCTAATAAGTGCTTATGACAATCTTCTCCTCCATTGCAGGCCATAAATAAGAGATGAGGTGTTTGGAGAATGTCCCATGGAGCCTGGGAACGGCAATGAGGAGACCGAGGCCACACAATGGGCTTAGAAACTGCCCATTCCTCATCACATATTGAGAGTAATGAAGGCCTGGCTCACACCACAGTGCACAGCAGAAAACAGAAGCTGTCAGGGGATTAACAGGACATGATATTGCAACAAGCAACAAAAAATTTCCCAACAAGTGAGCCAGCAGAAATCAATCTTCATGTTAAATACTGTAAGTACTGGGGCATGGTTGACCAACTCAGCTGGGAGTCTAAGTTTGGGGACTGAGTCACATCTCTGTCAACCTGTTGAATGGGACCCAAAGGTTTTCCCACTTAGCTGGACAGAAATAGATTCACACACGACAGCTCCCTGATTGCAAGGCAAATTTCCTTCTATTACAGCTCAGCCAGGGCCAGGTTGCACTGCACAATATAAATCAGTTGCAATTTACAATCTGTCAGATATGGTCATATTTTTTTACATTTGTGCTTTTTTCCTGCCCACAGACTGAGCCTGAAAGGTGTTTTAAGATTTTCTCCATTAGTCAAAGATTTCAGCAAGTATCTGCCAGACCTACAAACAGCAAATGACAGCTCAGTGAAATCCAAATCTCACAGGGCTGTGCACATGGCAATCAATTGGTGCACCCAGAGTAGATCTGAGCCTCCCATGCAAGAAGTAGACTCATCGCTGCCTGAATATGCTGGGAAATCCCAGAGCAAGCAGCAGCTGCCCTAGGAAGGGAAGGCCCCATGTTGCTGGAGATCATCTGGTCCAGCAAGCATTGCACAAACAGCCAAGAAATCCTCAGGGAGGTGTGGCTGGCACAAAATTCCTTACTATTGTCAGTCCTAAGAGAGCTGAAAAGCATGAGCATAGTTCACTCATGTAATAATGGTGCACTGAGAGAATGTGGACAGCACACGTGCTCCCACCTGGACCAGACCAACCACTCCCATTGCATGATAAGCTCTCTCCTGTAACTCAAAGAATCATGAAACGCTTTGAGTTGGAAAGGACCTTAAAGATCACCCAGCTGCAACTCCTCAATGGCAGGGACACCTCCCACTGGATCAGGTTGCTCAAAGCCCCATCCAGCCTGGCCTTGAACACCTCCAGGGGTGGGGCAGCCACAACTTCTCTGGGCAACCTGGGCCAGGGCCTCCCAACCCTCACAGGAAAATATTTCTTCCTAAGATCTCATGTCAACCTTCCCCCTTTCAGCTGAAAACCCTTCTCCCTTGTCCTGTACCTGCACTCCCTGATCAAAAGTCCTTTCCCAGTTTTTCTGGAGCCCCTTTCAGTACTGGGAGGCTGCTCTGAGGTCTCCACAGAGCCTTCTCTTGAGGCTGAACAACCCCAACTCTCTCAGCCTGTCCTCGTAGGGAGGTGCTCCAGCCCTTTGATCACCTTCATGGTCTCCTCTGGACTCATTCCAACGACTCCGCGTCCCTCCTATGCTGAGGGCTCCAGAACTGAACATAGGACTCCAAATGAGGTCTCACAAGATCAGAGCAGAGGGGGAAAATGGATTTAACTCCAGAGCCTAATCTCCATCCTTCCAAAATATTATAAGCATACAATTACTTTAGAAGCTGGTAACGACTGACTCTGAGATCCCCAGACCTAAATAAAGGCAAGGCAACGTGTACTTCAAGCCCTTAAGCAAAAGAGAAAGCCTGGAGGAGGAAGGAGGAGGCACAACTGTGTAAGGAGGAAGACAGACAGAGCTTTTGGGGCACAGAACTTGCTGAAGAGAAGGGGAAATTTCTGACAAGGACACTGTTTGTTTCTTTCGAGGTCATAGCAACAGGACATCACGTACATGGCGTAAATGATGATTTTTCCAAGGAATACCTCTCTCCAAATAATATAATCAAGTTCTCCTCTTAATGGAGGAAAAACCTATACAAACCTGCCAGGCCAAAAGGACAACACTATCCTCATCCAGCACATCTTCTGTTTTTCCAAAAGTGTTTCCCAGCTTTAATTCCAAGGTGGTGAGTCCTCTCACTCAGATAGTTGAGCGGCCCGTACATGAGATACATAAATCATAGATAAGGAGATGACCCAGCCAGTTCTTGGGAACAGTACAAACCCCATATTTGTTTGCTTTCAGCTGCTTTCTCCAGGCCACCTGCATGGCTGCTGCTGGGTGCTGACCCAACAGTTCCTGCCCTGTTTTCAGCACAGGTAGAAGCCATTCTCCCACAGCAGATTTGCAGGTAGAAGTGATCTATGATATCATCTCCCTGACCTGTTACAGTCCAGCAGCTCCTCAAACCTAGATTAAGATGGGATTTCACGAGACTGGGAACTCCAGTCATTGGCTGGCTGCAGTTTCAGGCACAGATCCTTGGAAAGCATCCCAGGTTAGTTCCCATCTTGTGGTAAGGAATGCAATTCTACTCTTTGACCACCTCTTTTCCCTGCAGAGCACAACTGAAGAGAGTTACACCACTGAGCATCCAGATCACAAGAAGCAGACACACTTCAAACCCGTGTGCTACTTGTGTAACACAGAGAAAACATGGCCTTCTCCAATCCTATCAGCAATGAGGGGAAATAATTGCTCTGTGGAAGTGTCTTGTCCTGCTAATTAACACCTTTGCTGACTGGCAATTTCAGCACTGGCTTAAAAGAAACAAAAGCAGAGACTCACCTTAGAACCAAAGATGAGTTGGTGTAAGTTGGCACCATTTCACTGCTATCAGGCTTCCTCTGCTGATTAGGATGAGAGGAAATGGCCTCAAGTTGCACCAGGGCAGGTTTAGTTTGGATATTAGGAAAAATGTCTTTACTGAAAGAGTAGTGAAGCACTGGCACAGGCTGCCCAGGGCAGTGGTGGAGTTACTATCCCTGGAGATGTTCAGGAAATGTGTGGATGTGGTGCTTTAGGACATGGCTTAGTAAGCACAGTGGGGTTGGGCTGTTGGCTGGACTGGATGATCTTACAGATCTTTTCCAGCCTTAATGGTTCTATGATTACTGAGGTTCTCCCTCATCATATTGAATCCCGTGAAGGGCTTTGTATGCAAGGAACACGAGGTGTCACCAGCTATCCTGAAGTGGGCTGATAGCAGAAAACTTCCCCACAACAGCTGAACAAAGTCACTAACAACAACAATCACATTCCTGTATATTTCTGCTTGCATTTCCCCTTTCTTTTCCAGCTTCTCTTGGTCTTGCAAACAGGAAGATACATGTGCTATAGCTATCACATTCTCTCTTTTTTTGTATCATTTCAAGTGTTTTACTTCAAAGGCTTCTTTGGAAATACTTAGAGGTGTAATTCCCATTACAGACTAAGCTGCTGTGACCCTGCTATGTGGTAAAACTGAATGAAAGTCACAGTAACCAGAAGCTTAACTGAACTCTTCTGATCAGCCTGGAAATAAACCCTCTCCTAGATGTGTCTGTGATACCTGAAAAATTTGAAGGCAGAGTAGTAAAAAGGCACATAAGAACCCAGAGATACATTCAAGTAGCTCCTGGGTTGAAAACTGCTAAAGGGCAGGAGAGTGTAAGGGGGAAAATATCGGATATACTAACCTTGAGCTTCATGTTCCACAGCCACAGCTGAGGACGTGATGCTGGGAAAGATGGTCCCTTGTTATCAGAGAGGGTATCAGCACACCTCCCAGTAACAGTTTTATAACATATCAGGAGTTGTTAAAATCATTATCTATAATTTTATATGAGACAAAGACTGGGGAAAGGTAAGTGACAATAAGGAAAGGTCACTGATACAGCACATGTTTCATTGCTCCATGCACTGGTGTTCAGCAGCAACAGAGATACAGAGCAACAGGGCCAGGGTGAAGCTCTTCATCCTGAGACAATCACAGAATCATAGAATATCCTGAGTTGAAGGGACCCACAAGGATCATTAAGTCCAACTCCTGTCCCTGCACAGGACAACCCCGGCATTCATAGTAAGTGATGCCTCAGGTTTTATTTGACTTTTCCTTTTGCTACTTAGAAGTGATTTAGAACACTGAAAAGTTAATGACAGAAAAATCACAGGCCTGTAGAGATGTGTTGTCCAGTTTCTTTCCAAAGATTCCAACATCTGTGAAAGCAGAGGCAGAAGGCTCTGATGAGATACAGGAAGTCTAAAAAGATGAAGAAATTTGGGAGATGAAGAAATTTTTAAGTTTCTGACAAAAATTCATCAGAAAGAAACCTTTATATTTTATTTTGCAAACTTATTCCCACTTGGTAATTCAAGGACTGATGCCAGTGCAGCCAAGCATGAGTGACACATTGCAAACTCAGGGTCATGCACACAGTTTATTCAGTTTCTTTGCTCCCTAATACTTAACAAAGGAAAAAAGGGCACACTACAACATCATTTTAAAGGCACATTGAACAGACACTACTCCCCAGCTGATTTGTTTGATATTTGTAATGGTTGTGAATCAATTGTAAAAACAGCAATTAGGTACTGAAAAGTGTACACAATTAACATTCAATTCAACATCCCTAACAACCCAATCCAGCCTTAAGCACATTTCAATTCAACAGTATCAGTTTGATTCTTACCTTGCCTTCCGTCCAAATCAAATAAATAGAGTTTAGTGGAGTAAACTGGATGAGTGTATTAAAAAGAGACTTCAAAAGGTTTTTTAGTTGGGAGTTTCCATACTGTGTCCAGATGCTTTCATGACTTCATAAACATGACAAAACTATGTATTCAGCCTCAGCTCTGAATGCCATATTCTTAACAAAATAAAAGCTTAGAGGAAGAACCTACTTACAGAAAATCTTGGTTGTTCTTGGAATATAAATGGAGACTTCTTCTGGGCTGAAGTTTCAAAACTTTGGGTTCTGAACAAAACAGAATAGACATTTCTTAATAGATACAGTATTTTTCTAACTAAGATATTGATAAGAGTATGTTCAGAAAAGCCAAAAACATTTAGAAGGACTTTTTAATGACTGCTGTTGCTTTGGGAAGGTAATTTCTTTGATCTCATTTGTTCATACACATAGCAACTTGCCACAAATTTTTCATCTTTGTCCTTTTATTGAAATAAACATGAAAAAAAGCATGTGTCACACACCCCCCCACCCTGTGTTTTTTTACTATTTAGGTACAATTAGGAAAGAAAATACCCACAATTTGAATGTACCAAAATAGTTGCAGCAGGCACAAACACTACAGAAGCAGGTTGAAATGCACAACTATATTGCTATTCAAGAGAAATTTTTTTAAAAGGGGAAGGTAGGGTTCAATTGTAAAGAATTTAAGAAGTCTAAGAAGAAAACTACATCTCTAGGTGGAATGAGGAACTCACCCTTTATCTCTTATCTAAACCATTACTCCAGGAGGATGCTTAAACTTGTGTCTAATCTTAAACCTTCAAGTACTTAAAGGTGGCTACATCAAAGCTGGGGAGGGGCTCTTGATCAGGGAGTGCAGGAATAGGACACAGGGTAATGGTTTTAAGCCAAAAGAGGGGAGATTTAGATTAAATATCACAAAGACAGTTTTTCCTGTGAGGGTGGTGAGGCCCTGGCACTGGTTGCCCAGAGCAGTGGTGGCTGTCCCATCCCTGGAGGTGTTCAAGGCCAGGTTGGATGGGGCTTTGAGTACCCTGATCCAGTGGGAGGTGTCCCTGCCCATGGCAGGGGTGGTTGGATCTGGATGGGCTTTAAGGTCCCTTCTGATCCAAACCATTCTGTGATTCTCTAACTCTATGAAACACAAACAGCGACTTTGAGTCCAACACCTCCTGTCTACTCCGAGGTATGTGCTTAAATGTTAAGCTTCATGTTAGGGACTTCTCCTATCACTTTGCCAGCCAGCTGACTCTGCCTCAGACCGTTACAGCATCCATGTTCATCTCCCTCACCGTGTTTCAGCTATGGCCATGTGAAAGCTCAGCATCTGGTCAATACCAGGTGACTGCAGGTGCTCCTCATTTTTTTGGCTCAGGAACCAGCCTTGTTACTTGGTCTGCTCTTATTCAGCATTCCCATTGCCTGGGCAAGGCTAAGGAAGAAACGTGTTAGCTCTTCCTGCAGCCTTACTCAGAGGGTCGTTGGTGTCTGAGTCATGGCTGGTTTGGGACTATGGTCTGTGTGTAATTAGTCACTGGAATTTCATGGGAGGCTATATTTAATAGCACCCTTCACTCCAGAGAAACAGGGAGCCAGAGAATTTTTAAGGACCACAGATGTATTATAAACTCTTTACATAACCACAGAAATGTAGCCAGCAAGAAGACAGCCAAATTAGCAAAAAAAAAAGCATCTATGGAGGCGTGAGGGTCGTATTATTGCACTCTTATTCCGTAAGGTGAGAAGAGCTTTAGCCAAGTGTCACATCTCCCAGCCAGCATCTACAGGGGCACTGCTGCCCTCTCGCTGTGGGACCACTGACAAGAGACCCTGCAAGCAGTTGGACATCCTCACTGCCTTTGGTGCCAGAAATACCATACGAGACACGACCAGATCAGCACCCGAACAGAGGCAGAATGAACACCACTCAGCCAAAGCTCTTGCTGCTCACTGCACTGTCTCCAAAATACAATATTAACATAAAGGCTCCTACTTCACTGCTTTGGAAAAAATAAATATAAAGGCAAAGAAAGCAAGAAATTAAGAGCATGCTCAGGATAACATCAGGACTACAGTTTAAAACAGAAAGAAAAGCCTAAAAACAATCTTAACCATGCAACTGTTTCAGTAGGAAGGGATAAAAGTCTCACATATAGATGGGCTCTACTTGCTCTTCCAGCACAGCTGAGATCTGAAGCATCTTTGATTCCCTTTCTCCCTGACCACCAGCAAACATAAGGATATTGTAGTGAAGTCAACAAATGCCAAATTTATGCTTTCCTCTGGTGCTGTCACCAGCTTCCCCCAAGCCACTCCAAGTCAAACAGAGCAGGATTATTGTCTGTTCATGATCCAGTTTTCCCATCTGAAAGAGAAGGATAACTTCTAACTTTTTTTTCTCCACTGGGGCCACTGAAGTCGTAGCAATGAATACTTGGAGATGCTCAGACGTAAGACAGAGGTTGGTCCTAAACCAAGAGTTACTGCAGTCAAAGGAAGAGTTCAGGGGACTTGGTGCTTTTTTTACCTAAACACGAGAAAAAGACATCAGCATCAGCAGTGTCACATCATGGTAGCTCGATGTCACAGAAGAGACATCTCCCAGTGATGAATCTTGTTCAATATTTTAAACAAATTTGAAATGTGTTTAGTCTGGAAGTGATTACTTTGCTTATTCGGACGCATTTGATGTTTGGCCACAGAGTGTAAATATGGTCAGCAGGCCCAGTTCCAACCAAAGAAGAGAGACCACAGCACCATAACCAAAAGTGCATAACGCAGGACTGAGTAATATATCCTCACCATAATTAAAATCCCACAATTTACATGATGTTTCATGGTGTCTAGGACGAGCACAATACATGTTCTCCATTTTCATATACTGCAGTGTTTCAGGATACGTGGGAAAGCAGATGTTTTCAATAGACTGAATCTTTAAAGAAATTATTCTAAGAAACTTATTCTTCTAAAGTAACTTCATGCAGTCAGGAATGAGACACTTCGGCAGGAATGGGTCACAACATTCCATCTGTCTTTGCTCCAGTGGAATCTGATTGAGATAGATTATTTTCACATTAAGCCTGATTTTTCTCCAGAGAAGCCAGATTATCAATTAGATGCAATTAAGAAGATTCTATTCACTATTTTTTGGTCTTGATTTCTTAAATCTAAAGGTTTTCAAATAAACGTTCTTTAAAAAAAATATATTTGGGGAAAAATTATTCAAATCCTACATTCCCTATCAGTACTTCTCCTTTTTTTGTACATCTGACTAAAATACGAAGTTCTGTTCACTTATGGGCATGTTTATCACTCAACTTTTAACGGCAGTTACTCCATACCTTGCCTCCTTCCTTCTGCCATCCTGACTTACACAGACTAGGTCACAGAATTGAGAATGGTTTGGGCTGGAAGGAACCTCAAAGCCCATCCATCTCCAACCCCCTGCCATGGGCAGGGACACCTCACACTGCATCAAGGTGTTCAAAGCCTCATTAAGCTTGGCCTTGAACACCTCCAGAGATGGGGCATCCACCACTTCCCTGGGCAACCTGGGCCAGTGTCTCACCACTCTCAATGTGAAGAATTTCTTCCCAATTTCTAATCTAAATCTTCCCCCTTCCAATTTAAAACCATTCCCTCTCATCTTATCCCTGCACTCCCTGATCAAGAGCCCCTCCCCAGCTTTCCTGCAGCCCCTTTCACTACTGGGAGGCTGCTCTAAGTTCTTCCCAGAGCCTTCTCTTCTCCAGGATGAACAACCCCAACTCTCTCAGCCTGTCCTCACAGCAGAGGTGCTCCAGCCCTCGGATGATCTTTGTGGCCTCCTCTGGACCCATTCCAACAGCACCACGTATGAGATAGGTGCTCCATTCATCAGGGCAACAGCTCAGCTCCCTGGATCCTCTTAGACCAGAGGTTTTTATCTGGAGCAAAATGCAGCTGCATTTCTCAGGCAGAGAGCAAGCAGCACGTGGCCCTCGGGGGCAATCTGCATCGGATGCAAGCAAGACACGCATCAGTAAGGACTCTGCCTCCCAAACCTCAAGAAAGATGCAATTGCATCATGTGAAATCCCTATAAATCCATTGCTTTCCTTTGCAGTGACAGCAAGGAGGGAGGAACTGGCAGGGCCCTTGCTCCCAGCTGCTCGCTCCTAATCCAGATGAATTTTTTTCCATCCTGATTCCCGGAAACACTTGCTGTGGGAGAAGCCAAGTCTTTTACCGATTCCAACTCCAAAGATGCTGCTTCTGCATCATCCATTTTCTACCAGCTGTTTGAGCTCATGACCAGAGTCAGACCAGAGGCAAGACTGGAGAGCTGCAGGACCTGGACTCTCTTAGCTGCACAAGCAAGATAGGTCCCTCGATAAAGTACAGGCTGCCTCCTCCATCCCACTTACTTTGGCCTTGCCCTCCCTCTTCTCCACACTAATCAACTCCAGCCTTTCTCCTTTGGGCACTTTGAGCCCCCAAGCATCTGTGTCCAACTGCTCCAAGTTTCCCAGCAAAGCCCTGGTTTCCCTGGAAATCTCCAGCATAGAGATGTACTTCCCTCAGCCTGCCTACAGCACATCACCATGGAGGAGAGCATCACCTCACCCTTAGACATTCAGAACCGCACAGCAACACCTGGCCTTATCCTCAGCAACAACAACAACTGGGTGCTAGCATAGGTAAAATTGTCTCTGAACTCAGCCCCATCACTCCTGCTTTGTTTCAAATTAGGTGATACACATCTTTTAACTCAGGCTATGAGCAACTGGCCAAGAGAATGAAAAGGTAGGAAACGTGGGCTCTCTTCTCCACACTGCCAGTTGGCCAATGAAAGGACTTAGAGAAACCAGCTCCTTTCTTGTCTTTCCTCCTCTCTTTAGTTGGTGTTTCTTACCTGTTAAGCCATCTAAGAGCCAGGACCTGGCTCTCACAGGGTGCAAGATCTTCAGTGATTGAAGAGAGCTGTCCTCCTAGCTCTTCCCACAGCAAAGACTGCACAATAGGAAGAACACCAGCTCTTCAGGCACCGTGATATTCCAGCCCAGTGTATGAAGAGAGCTCTTGGCCACACAGGCCAGGTGTTACCAACCTGCTGATGTTACACTCACTAGGAAACAGCACCAATTACTTTGGATAAGGAACTGGAGCTGCTGAGGAAAGACACACACAGCTGCTGCCCTGCCAGGCAGTGGTGACCTCCCAGCAGCAACACAAAGGAAGCAACCCCTGGTCTTGCCTTGTCAGCTCGATGCTCAATACAGCAAGGCCTTAACATCTAGCAAGGCAAGCAAAGATGACATTGTAGGTAAACTCTTGCCCAGGTGTTCCAAAATCCATGAAAACAGACCAGTTCCCCTGTCTCCCAGCTATTCACCTTGATTTGCTTAATGAAACCCTAAGGGTCAAGTCATTTTTTCCAGCCCTGCAAACATTTCCTCTGGCTAACCAAAACCAAATAGTAACAGTATGAGTTATTTTTCTCCAACCCCTACTCCTGAACTCCCACTCTGCAGCTCCTCATCAGTCCTGGTGCTAATTAGTGCAGGCTGTGAAGTTCACTACATCTGTGCAAAACGGCAGGGGTGGACAGACACATGACATGAGCTATTGCGAAACGTCCAGGTCCCAAAGAACTGACCCATATGATGCTGACTGCTGCTTCAGTCACTTCTTTTTTGAGGAACTGCATGGTATTTGTCTTCCCATGAAGCTTACTAAAATGAAAAATAAAAGAGGATCATGCAAAAAATTAACCACAAACATTTTGAAGCGGAGGAGGGTATTTTGTTCGAAGGCCTTTCATTAATAAACCCCTTAATAACAGGTTTTATTTGTTTGTAAATGTTCCCTTTCACTCAGTCATTATTTGATGGCATCTTTGGCAGCAGTCCCCCATAATTCTTCATAGCAAGTGTGCATTCCTGCTGTTTGAAGCAGACCTAATTAAAGCAAAGCTTGTAATTGAGGCTCTAGCACTTAGTTTAGTGCACAAAAAAGAAAGGAGAGCTCCAATCTTTGAAGTAATAGTATTCCTGTTAGCATGGGAGCTAACAAAAACACAGAAAAGTCCCAAGAGACTAAGTCACCCATCTTGCACAGAATCATAGAATGGTTTGGGTCAGAAGGGACCTTAAAGATCACTCAGTTCCAAACCCCCTGCCATGGACAGGGACACCTCCCACAGGATCAGGGGGCTCAAAGCCCCATCCAACCTGGCCTTGAACACCTCCAGGGATGGGGCAGCCATAACTTCCCTGGGCAACCTGGGCCAGGGCCTCCCCACCCTCACAGGAAAACATTTTTTCCCAATATCTAATCTAAATCTCCCCTCTTTCAGCTTAATTCATTCTAGGAGGTAAATATTACAGTAGCTCTTTTAGAGGCAGATTAACAGGGTAATAAATAGATTTATTTCACAATGATTACACTCGAAAAAGAGTGTTATGCAGTGCTTCTGGGAATCATATCTGAAACTCTTGGTATCATATCGCAGTTTGATAAGAGAGGAAAATGTGCCTTCCTACCTGGATCCTGCTGACCTCACTGAAACTGAAACCTGCACCTTTTACACCAGTCAGTTCAGGGTTTGGGCTCTCTCCTGTCTTCCAAGGCACAGTGGAAACTTCATGGTGCAAACAAGGTTGGAAGCTGCAGGACTTTGGAACAGCTCCAGAAGTTCCTCCTGTTCTCTTGGCTTGGGTACCATGGAGACTTCTGGAGAACAGCACGAGGACCTTAGATTAATATTCCCAGGAAACATTTGAGTAGGAGGCTGGCAAGTAAGTTTTCACTTTCCCTGTGATTCACAAGGAAGCCAGACAAGGAATGTCTCCATCAGCAGACAAATGGGCTAGGCTTAGTGGCATCTTTAATGGTGACATATTTCTGTACTAACTGCCAGTTAGTTACTGGAACAGCCTTATGACAGAACAAGAGTGACTTCTAGTGCAGTCCAGGGATATGGCAAGGGTTATTGCTTGGCGTTATCCCTGTGTGTGGTTAACCTGTACTGCCTAATGCAAATTAGACCTGGCCTGAACTGCAAAGTGCCTGTAAAAGTACTGGAGATGATGTTGCCCCGGTGAAAGCCAAAGCCTGCTCATGTTCCACCTCATGGACACACTCCAGGGCATCCAAGGTAACTTCAGGAAGGGGCAGCTCACACATGGCTGCTTGTGGCAGCAGGAAACTGGATTTCTTAACTCAAGAGCTAATTCAGCCTCTGCAGTCTTTGCAATTACAGTGATAGATACACCACAGCCTGGGTTTCCTTCCTTACCAGTTTAAGAGCTGAGAACACTACCCTCTCCCTGCCTGATGTTCCTGAATGAGGCCAAAGCATCTCCTCACTGGCCCTGCAGACCTCAGCTGGCACTGCAGGCAGAGACTGAAGGCAGCCTGGCACCTCCCGCACCCCACGATCACGAGCTGTCCTCACACTCAGACTGCCAGTGAGGAAGAGCAGCCGAACCAAGCCGACCCACCCACACATCCGTTGCTCATCAGCCCTGCCCAAGAGGTCATGCTGCATTTGAGCAGGCTGCTTCCACAGCCCAGGACCCTCTGCAGTTCCCTATGCCAGAGAAAAGCGTGAACATTTTCTGAAATGAAAATGAGAATCACAGAAACACAGAATCGCTTGGTTGGAAAAAAACTTTGAGATCATCGAGTCCAACCATCCCTGTCCACTGCTAACCCAGATCCCTGAGCACCTCACCTACCCATCTTTTAAACACCTCCAGGGATGGGGACTCCACCACCTCCCTGGGCAGCCTCTGCCAGTGCCTGAGAACCCTCTCAGTGAAGAAAGAACTAACACAAAGAAACCACCTCTGGCTTTCTAAGCCTGCCATCCACAACTGCTGGAGATCTGGAAAATATCTGGGGGAAGTATTATCGTAGAATTACAGGACGGTTTGGTTGGAAGGGACATTAAAGATCATGTGTGTATTGCTATACACACACTCTATTCATGCTCTTGCCAGCCCTCTACCCCTGGACCACACTAGGAAAAAGACACCAAACCAGGCAGAAATGTGATCTGACCTGGCAGATAAATTCTGATGTTTTTAAATGTAGAAAAGCTTCCGTTTTCTCCTATTACTGCTCACATTAATCTTTGACTCTGACTAATGAAGCTCAAACACAGCGTTCACAAGTTAATACTTCAAACTTAGCCCTACCCAAGATGTTGACCTGCAGAGCTTCCATTGATATCCCAACACTGGTACCCAGACAGCTGTGCCCAGCTCACTGGGAAGCCACAGGACACCAAGCACCCCTGGCCGTGTGCAGCAATGCTCCCTCTCTGGTTGCTAAGACATGCCCAGGTCCTTCTGCAGCAAAGGATGCAATTCAGCTGGGATTTTTACAATCATCCCCTAAATCACGTAACCAGATTGGTCTCATAGCACATGTCAAGGGTCACACAGGGTCCTGCTTCCACCTCTTACCCAATGGCAATCTGATGTCATGTCCTATGTAGGGACAGGAGTTGGACTCAATGATCCTTTTGGGTCCCTTCCAACTCGGATAATTCTATGAAAAGTTAGACAGAGGATGGCAGCCTGCTTGGTTTGAAAACTAAGAACTGCAGTCCTCTCATCTCCAGCCTTTTCTCTCTGCCTGCACTCTTAGAGCATTACACTGTCTTCAGCTACGGCAAATAAACCCAAAGAAACCCCAGTATGCTTCTATTTAAAGTGTTTCATATGAAACAGTAGCAGACAAGCAGCAGAGGATAAAATTGGAAGACCAGAGAAGAAGGAAGGAACTGGTTAACACAGTTCCTACTTGGTGTTGCCTTCGTGCAGCTGTGCTGTTGGTTGAAAAATTGTTGGCAAGTGAAACCAAGAGGGATGTGTCTCATCTGCAGAGTGTGTGCTCACTGGGAAGCAGAGCACATAGGTTGACCATAGCTGCGTGTTGGCTGTCCTCTTTGTACAAGTCCAAATTCTTTCCTGTGCACGTAGGAACCTTGTAAGGATCACAGTCCATGACATCAGCCGGGAGGCACAGCGCAAGACATCTTCCCTGTGGCTGTGCTTTTAACAAACAGAGCCCCCAAAACAATCAGATGCAACGGAAATGCCACATTCAGTGACTGTAGGTGAAACTCTGGGTGAGGGGATGTCAACTTCACTTTTTTGAGCCAGGATTTCACAGGGAGATGATCACATCACACTCACCCAGGGATCCAAGGTAGCCAGCTAGAATCTGTCTCCAGTCACTTAACAGAGAACAAGACCACTCCAGAGGGCAATGAACAGCAGAAACCTACTCTAGATGCTCTACATTGCCCCAGCCAGGGACCTTTCCCCACATTGGCCTCAAGTACCTTGACTGAGGATAAATGATGGGGGAGTTTGATCAAGGTTAGACTCAAGACTAACCAAAGCATGGCAGCAATTTCTGATATGGTTAGAGCCAGAAATTTAAAAACAGTAGGAAAGAAAGTATTGAGCCTTCAGTAGGTGGCCCCTTCAGTCTCAAGTATCTAGAATAGAATCATAGAAAAGTTAAGATCAGAAAAGACCTATAAGATCAAGCCCAACCAACAACACACCACCACCATGCCTACTAAACCATGCCCTAAAGCTCCACATCTACACATTTTTTAACACCTTCAGGGTTGGTGACTCCAAAGCCTCTGCCAATGCTTCACCACTCTTTGTGAAGAACTTTTTCCTAATATCCAATCTAAACCTCCCCTGGCACAACTTGAGGCCAATTCCTCTCATCCTATCCCTTGTTATTTGGGAGAAGAGACCAGCAACCACCTCGCTACAACCTCCTTTCAGGTAGCTGTAGAGAGCAGCCTCCTTTTCTCCAGTCGAAACAACCCCAGCTCCCTCAGCCACCTCTTATAAGATTTGTGCTCCAGACCCTCCACCAGTTTTGTTCAACGCAGCACCTCAATGTCCTTCTTGTTCTGAGGGGCTCAAAACTGAACACAGGATTTGAAGTGCAGCCTCACCAGCAACGAGTACAGGGGAACGATCAATTCCCTGCTCCTGCTGGCCACATCACTGCTGACACAAGCCAGGGTGCTGTTGGCCTTCTTGGCCACCTGGGCACCCTGCTGGATCTGGTATCACCCAGCTGATCAGAATGACTGAATGGGGTTCTGAACTTTAGGTGCTGCCTAATGCAAGTATACCTTAACATAACTTCTCCCTTTATCAAAAATACCCTTTGAATAACAGTTGGTTTGTACACAGGGAAAGAGATGTTTTTTAAGGGCCTAACAGTTATTTAGGAATATTTCAGTAAAACATTGGAGCAAATAGAGACCTCATTAAAAATGAAAATATTCATAGGAAAGAGTTATTCCAGATGAGTCTTAAGTCTCAAATTTCTCAAGATGTTTCTCTGTAACATTTTTCAAGGGAAAAGTTCCAAGTTTAGAGCCTGAAATGGCTTCATTTAAAACAATGTTTCTTTCTTCTACAGATTTTTTTTTTCCAAGCTCAGCTACTGACGCTGAACTGCAATGTAAGAAATCTTTCATGTCTTCAACAGGTCCAATAACATACTTTTCTCCTTTTTTATTAGAGGTGTGATTTCTACCCCCTTGGATTCCAAATGGAAAAGGAATTACAGCTCATCTTTTTTTCATTCCTATTAAAAAACACTTCCCCACCCAGATGCAGTGAAGAGGAAAATAAAATCAGTTTGTGCTAGGTGTGTTTGTACCTCTGTCTCCCAGATAGAAAGCAGAGTGCCTCCAGCTTTCTAACCCAAGTGCCTAAGCTGCATGATTTTGCCTGGAGCACGTTCAGCACAGGGAGCAGAGCGAGTTTAGAGACTTATGACAATGGCTAACATGGCTGGATTGGTTTAGAGAAATGCCACAGCATTCCCCAAGGCCTTGTTAAGTTCTCTGCTCCCAGGAAGCCTCCAGCAGTCGTTGCAAGACAGACTCCAAGCTTTTCCTGCAATGGCAATAAGCAACAGCGTTACATCCCACACCCAGCGTAAGCATTTGCTGTACGTTCCAGGCTGCTGCCAAGGCCACGATTGTTTTTTCCTGCCTCTTTAGTTCTTGGGCAAAGTTACATTTCTGATCTGTACATAATGTTCAGCTGAATGTCTTGCAGTTTATGGACTTGAACACAGAGGCAATTCTCATCGCCACTGGAAGGAGTGAATCTCCCCTTGTTCCCTGGAAAAGGAAAAACTCTGTCAAGGAGACACACTAGTCCTGCCTTCTTCTCATAGAAACAGGGAGAACAAAGCACCTCTAGAATTGCCTTACGGTGTTGATGACCAGATCTCTGGAGATATGGGTTTTATTTCTAGCTCTGACACAGATACCCAGTGTGAACTTCTTCAGATTCTTGAAGACCTGTCTCTGGCTGAACCAAATCTTTAAAGCTCAAATAACCCTTCACGTGAAAGACAGTAGAAGAAAGCACTACTCTGTGGTTCAGAACAATCAGAATCACATCCTGATAGTCTCTATCTCAGTCCCAAATAAAATAAGCATCTTGACTCCTTCTGATTCGCGATGCCAAATTTCTTTCCAAAACAAAGGTTCCCAAACAAGTTTGGTGCTAACCAAACTTGTCAATAGTTTATTATCAAGTTAGGGAGAAGAAGCTGCCTCTCATCATGGCCAAGATTCAACCTAGCTAACCTCAGGCATCGAGCTCCACTCCCAGTTTGCTCAAGCTCTTTACGCGTTTAATGAGGAGAGAGACAATGTCGTAAGGCAGGTCAGAAGCTGATACAGCTGAGTCACCCCCTTTCTGTAACCTGAACGCCCTGGAGACTACTACTAGGCATGACCACAAAGAAAAAAATAACCACCAATAACAACCTTGGGGGTCAAGGCCAACTTTTTATCTGTCTGTCTGTGGAAGGCCACACTAACCAGACTGTAAGCTCACAGCATTTGGCTCGCTGCTGTGTTTTAATAAAGACCTGAATGCAAGTAGAAGTGCAAGAGCGTTTCTACGCCTGAAGTCTCAGCCAGAGCCAATGCAGCTAAAATTTCCATGGAAAGCTTTAGCTTGAGGGAGGGGAACAGGGTGGAGGTAATGGTATCAGTCACTTATTTAGTGACAAACTCCTGCCTGGCATTGCCTCCTCAAAGCATGAGCCAACTGCAGTCACTCCTACCAGCCTTTAAGATCATCAGCCAACTGAAGTGGCTCTATTCATATTTGAGCAATACTTACTTTAGCTAGTGGATCCACCTCTGGGAATCTCTTTGAGGACAAGATATGCCTTGTGGGATTTGGGCAGTTAATGCCCATCCATTTCACTGGGTATCCAAACTATCTCAAAGTATAGGTCAAAGACTCTTCCATTATATCTAGAAAGATTAACAAGCAAGCAGACCATCCTTAATTAATGGATATGGGAAAAGATAAGAAAAAGACTGTGGCAAGAACACTACTCTTGCCACCTCAACATATGGTGGAAAGGGCTACCAATCCCCACACCTTCATTTTTAAAGTTGCAACAATAGGGATGTTTGCTTCCACTCCTTCACACCCACAAGAAAACCAGATCTTTTCCTTTCCAGACTCTGCCAATGTTGTAAGCTCACAAGAGCTTCAGGTGTTGCCTGACACTCGCACCCAAGGTCCTTCAAATGCTCTGTGCTGGTAATGACCCCTTTACCTGACTTTCCTCTACACAGTGAGCTCATGAGCAGTTATGGAGATAAGAGAATATCTGACTTGATGCTCCCTATTTTCTGAGGCTGAGCTTCCAGCCCATGAAATATCACAGATTCAGAGTGGTGCCATGTTCTGACACTGACTCTGTGCCAGAACATGTTTCACGTTTAGCCCAGCAGAAGGGCTCAGATCCACCGTTGTCACTTCAGGCCTGGTGTTTCCAGACTGTGGGTCCCCACATATGTTGCCTGCCTCCACTCTGGATCTTATACTGCTCCCTCAAATTTCAGTGGCACAAACAGCCCTCACCTCATGCCCTTCGCCTCCCCAGGGGCCATGGAAGAAACCGACTTGCTTACTGCATGCAGTACAATCTCACTTCTGATAGTCAGTTCTGTGCAGACACCCCAGAAGCACTTTCCTCTCAGACCTGTCCTGCCTTTAAAAAACAGATTTTAACAACTCACACCAGTAGTACAAACACCACACAACCTGTTTCACTGAGTTCAATTTTTTCTATCATCTAAGAGTTCAAACAAATCATTCAGTTGGTCCTGTCTGGCATCAACACATGTGAACATTAAAACCAAGATATTTTAGAGTGTCTTACACCAGTCAGCACATGCTTTAAGGTGCTTAAAATACACTATACTACAACAAATCCCTGCCAGTCACAAAGGACCCAAAGGAAATGTCCTTTCTTGCTTACTATCTGATGAAGGATTAGCACAGTCCCTCCAAAAGCTGCCAGAGCTGAGAAAGGTTCTCAAAGCACCACTTGAAAAATTGATACTGCTTCCCATCAAACTGCAAAATATTCCTACAGCCAAATTGATGGTTAACTCGGTCCTCTTTCTGCTGTCACCCCTGTGTCAGCCATGGCAGCTGGAAAGTGGGAACAGAAGAGAACAGAAGTCACTAAAAGTAGCTTGGACATCTGATGCAGCCAAACACATATTTAGTGCTTCAAGTCAGCCGTCTGCCTTTCCAGAGAAGTCTCAGAGTCTCTCATCTCCTTCATGCACCACAGTCTACAGGATGGATGGAAAAGATTCTGGAGTAAAGGTGGCATCTGGTGTGAGTAAGGGTGAAAGTATTTTGGCTGGGAATTAGTGGGTATGCAAAGGCGTGGGAGCTGTGATTCACGAAACGCTTCCCTCCCCCAGCAGTTCCCCACCTTGCGAAGAGCAAAGAGCTGGCGCTCGGCAGCAGTAACTCAGTGGCGAAGCATTTGGCAGAAAGGTTTCTGGAGCAAGTGCCAAGGCCTGAGCTGCGTGTCAGCCAGAGCGTCTCCTCAGAGAAACTCTGATGGAGCATCACCAGGAACAAAACAACATTTCCTGAAACTACTGCAAAGGAAGAGAGAAAATTCACCCAGCCCTCGATCCAAGAGGGCGTAAAACGCAGAAGGATCATGCTTTCTCTCCAGTTCCCAATATAGATGTGCTGAATGGTCCTGAGGAACAAATTCAGCAGTAGCTAGGCCTGAGAGATCACAACCATTAAAAAAACAGAGTGCAAACTGAGCTGCAGCAGCATGAATTTATTTCTCCCTGACAGCATGAGCTACTGCAGCTGTACAAGCACCCAGAAATAAGACTGGAAATGATCTTTCTCAAGCACAATGGTGCTTGCCCTGACCTCAGTTTCCCTGCTAAAGAATGCACATGCAAGTGGGATGCTCAAAGCACCACACGTAGAGCCCAGATATAAAACACTGGAAAGCTCACAGCAGGGCCAACCCATCGGCCTGAACTCCAGCCCAGGTACTGCCCTATTCTGTCAACAACTTGAGGATGAGCACGTCAGTGTTTTAATCAGACTCTGAGCAATATTCAGTGTTAATGAATGTTTAAAATTGGCACAGGAAACAACAAAACAATAACACCCTGCACAATCAGCATTGCTAACTTTTGTAATACCTAATATTTTATTCAAGATGCTGCTCTGGCAGTCATTATTTTGTAAGAAAAAAACAATTCAGCAGTTACAGTTCAGGAAAACCTTGAGAATGGGAACTAGCAAGACCTAAAAGACTTAGAAACTGTAGAAAAAGGAATTTTGTTTTAATTTTTCAATCTTTGAAGTTCTGACTTATGGTTTCTAAACTAGGGATCAACAATACTTCCTTAAGACCTTGTCTGATTAGAAAAGTATCAAAGTATCAGGAATCAGCTTAAGTTGTTCCTAAGGGGAAACCTCAAGACTAGGAAGAAAAAACTTAGTTCTTTACTGAGTGAATAATTCCATTAAAAAACAATAACTGTGTAGAGCAGCTCATTAAGCAGTGAAAGCAAGCAGTCTGAATTGGGAGTGATACATGACATGCACTGCTTAGGACTTGCCTGTATTTGACAAGACTTTGAGAACTGACTATATTTCAAATTGTGTTAGTGCCATGTTCTCTTTCTTGCCTTTGGAAGGAAATACAGATGTACTGCTCCACCAGGAAACCAGATTTCTGCAAAACAAGAGTTATCATCGAAGCACAAATATTAAGTTCCATTCTCCAGAGTTGCTGGCAAAAAGGATATAACCTTCCATGCCCAAACTAACATTTCCCCTACTGTGCACTCCTACGGTCCAGTGCACAAGAGGGAAAGCCATGGCTTTGTGGTCAAAACCAGTGGAAATTACCACTCCCACCACCATGAAGTTAGCTGGGAACCAATTAATCTTTGGCATACTTTACTCCCTCAAGGAGCTCCATTGCAAAGAGCGAAGTGAGGCTGCACAGCCTTTGTGGCACCACATGGGTCTCAGAAAAGGGAATGGCACTGCTCTCTCCTGAGCTATGAACTGTTGGGCAGTTTTCCTTCTTAGTATTCTGGCAAAGAAAGTGCAAGAGCAATCACAGCCGTGTCCTGAGCACAGGGCACTCCTGTGACTGGCACCACTCTTAGCCAAACTATTACTAATGCAAGTGTGCTGAGCAACCACGAG
The DNA here is from genome assembly GCA_033556795.1 of Tapera naevia. Lineage (NCBI taxonomy): Eukaryota > Metazoa > Chordata > Aves > Cuculiformes > Neomorphidae > Tapera > Tapera naevia. The sequence goes on along the minus strand of JAUMJJ010000195.1, from coordinate 1,002,901 downwards.
CCTTTGTTGGTATTGATTCATGGGTGGACAGATGCTGGAGGGAACATTTGGCTACATCTATGCAGGGTGGAAAGAGCAACAAATATGTCCTAAGAGCAGGGAAGAACAAACAGGAGTAAAAGTACTTAGATTATTCATTCCTTCTATTTTTTACCTCCATTTGTAGTGAAGCTGCTAAAGCCAGAAGAAAGATCTTGTAGAAAAAGATCCTGTAGATTTTTAGAATCCGTCCTTCTCTTTCCTCCCAACGACTAACAAAAGGTTTTGCTGAATAATGGAATATTTTTTAATGTATTTTTATGTATAAAATAGAGTTTAAATGTCATTATGACCATTGTTAGAAAAAATACTGGAGGTAGAATTAAATGAAGCATCCTATGGAATTTGAGCCTGGTTGAGAGACCAGAGAGAGTACAGGGGTAAAGACCTCCCTTCTCCTTATCTTGTGATTAGGAAGTTCATGTGCCATAGGAGACCTCTGAGATGCAAACTCCTCCTCAACCTATAAAATAAACTTCATGTTGGATTTTGTGCTTCCTAGAAGGGCTGCTCACACATCTGCTATTCTGGCCTAAGCTTCTTCCTACAGCTCCTGGTCCTACACAACATAAAACCCCATAAGTAGCTATCGGACCAATATTTGGAAGCTTCCACACCCTAGGATTATATTTAACTACCAGGTCAAAAAGAGCAGTGGCACCTTCTTTCATGAATTATGGGCTTTGTTTTCAGCTGAATATTCTCTCAAAATGGCCAAGTGATCTGGTTTAGCTGTTATGGGAAGAATTCATCTCAACTGAGCCACCACACAAAACCTCACCCATCGTTTACAGTACTTGCTCCTTACACCCACAGCTTTGCTCACAGTCACAAGCCAGTTGATGGTTTCTTGGTCCTCAATATGAACATAAACAAGATCATTAAAATAAATCCCTTTGCCCTGCACTGCTTCCTTTGCTGTTCTTACCCCACAGAAAGGGTTAAAAGAAAGCAAGCTTGTCAGTGATCCCATCATCATCAGTGAAATAGCTAGGAAATTGGCCTAATAAGCCTGCCACAGACATTGGCAATCAGCATTAGGGGCAGAAGGTTTCACCTTCTCTTCTGAAGCCACTGCCTAGATGCCTCACAGTAGACTGGTATTGCAAGATTTATGGGGTATAGTTTCCCTCTGCTCCACAGGCAAAGCAGACTGTGCCCCCAGAGCCAAATATGACACACTACTGGATATTTCCACATGTCAAAACCCAAGAGTTTGAAGGAGCTGTTAGGGCTCCTAGAAATAGAAAGCTTCATTACCTGCCTTGGCAAACTTTGCCCTGTGCTCTGCAGTACAGTCCAACCCACGTTTGCAAGGACAATTCAGGTCATGAATGAAAAACATCAGTTCACGTTTCTGTTCAACTCTGCAAGGAAGGGAACAGCAATATTCACAGCAGACTTGACTTAAGAGTATCACACAATCCCTGTGACAATCCTACCAGGGCAGAGTACTTCCCACAGGGTGAGATGTGCAGAATATATTCAGCACATAAACAGCCTGACCAAAGGATTGCCACAACCAAGTGATCGCAAAACTGCTCCTCCGTGTGTGTCTCCAAGTTACAGTGCCTCATGTTCTAAGTAGGTTGAAGTTTTAAGTAGTAGCAGATGTTGGCAGTATCCTCCAGACCTTTGTTTCATGGATTCCCAGATAACTGCTGCTTTTGTGCTAGTCCTTCCCTAGTAATAACAGTAATTAAGTGCCATTTATATAAGGTCTTTCATTCAATAGTCCCAAAGCGCTCAATAAATTTAACAAACCATTAATACTCAACAGATGTATCAATTTGTTTTTAAAGAGGTTGCCTATATCTCAAATAATCCCCCACATTCCTGCAAATGGTAGGTACCATAATGACCTTCAGTTCGCAGATAGAGAAGCAGAATTAGAATCAGAACCCCGAATAACAAAGGGATTTAAACAGAGTTACTGGCTCTTAACTCTGTTCCCACCGCGAGCAGGAAGCCACCCTGACTCCAGAAATTCACACGCACTGATAACCTCAGTGTTTTATCCAGAATGCTGAACTGAAAAGCAAGGATGAGTTCACAGAGCACACATAAACAAAGTGAGTTGAGCCCAGTCAAAGCAGCAAGAATCTTTTTTAACTAGCACAACCTAAGCTAGCTTGAAGAGAATTAAGAGGCCCATGCAGGACACTGGAGATAAATCCAGTTGTCATCAAGTAATGGCAATCTTGCTCATAAAACCCACTGGAGGGTAGAACAGCAGAACTTCCCCTAAGCACATACATCAGAGGAGACACCGCTTGGAAGAATCAACCTTGCCAAAACAGCAATGCCATCCCTATATCACCTAGATTTCACTCCCACTAGCTCAGAGTATACCCAAAACGCACGCTGCACACAAGTAGTTGTTCCTGGTGAGAAGAACCAGCAGCACAAAATGAAGAAAGCACTCAACTGCCACCAGGGCTCTGGATTTGGACCAGGGAGGACTTTGCTGTGCCTCAAACCCATATCACGTGGCTAACACAAGCATGCAAGGGTAATACCTATCCATGAGGCCATGGATCCACCTAGGCTCCCACAGATTATCTTCTCAGATATGCAGTCAGATGTTTTTTGACTTTCTGCATGGGCTAAGTTGGCATTCCTGTGCACCCACAAGCTTCAGCAGTACTGGGCTAAGCAAAACCAGCATCCTCTGAAGCACAAAAGCGTTTCTTTACAAGTCTGTGTCAGCAAAGTCATTCCTGACACAGCCTGGACCTCCAGCTAGTTAGCTGCTCTGTAACTAGGTCATGCTTCCACCTCATCAAAACAACCTCCCTCAGGAGATGCTAATAATCCTAATACTTTCCCACCAGCAAAATCACATTAGCTGAGCATCCATGCCCAGCCTGCACAAAACAGAAGTAACACATTTCAGATAAGACACAGGACAACTCACTTAATCATCAATTGTTATGGTGTACACAAGTAGCAGCAATTCCTTCAGCTGTGTCTGAGCACTAACATAAAGCAAAACATTTGTCATTCCTCCTTGTCAAATTGTTTACCTTTTACTCATACTGTGCTGCATCTACTAAAGGCAGTTCAAGCTCTCTGTCACACAGCTTGAATCATACTGCCATTTGTTCATATTTCAGGCAATAAGGAGGCATTTCCAGGAATCTCAGATAGTTTGAGACCATGGTTCACTTATGTCACAGTAATATAAACTGTAACTTGACTGTGTATCAAATTCCATCATTGCAATAATTAATTACTCTTTTGCCTAAGTTTGACCTACCTATGAAGAAAGTTGCAGACCTAAAACCACATCAAAATTGCTTTATAACTGACCATGCAGTAAAACCTGGTACTGAACTATTGCACCTTATGCTGGACACAGAAAGTGAGAACACTCACATCCTCTCCTAAGCTTCCTTCCCCTTAACCATCTGATATTACTTCTCCTGTTGATATGTTACACTCTTGCACTGCACCTGAAACAGGAATTTGAAGCTGGAACCATGGCTATTAGAAGTTCTTCCTTCTCTAGTTTCTACCAGGCACACCTTGGGCGACTGATCCGCAACGCAACCAGCTGACAACACAACCAAATGGAGTGGCTGCCAAGCTCTTCTCAGCTGAATTGAAATAACAGCAAATAAGGAACATGGATTGTGCTTAGAAAGTCACAAGACTAGTGCTTGGCCCGGGCTGGGGGTGAGGGAGAAGGCCCATCCAAGGTGACGCCCCATTCTTTTTGGTTGAAACAAACTGAATTTCTACCAAGGGGAGCCAGGTTTCATAACCTACAACAGGGAGAGTGTTCACTGGGCACAGACTGTGTGAGTGCATGAGAGAGGAGAGACTGGGGCCCGTTTTTTTCATCATGCAGAAATGTAACAGCTTTTTATTTCGTTTTATGACTCAGTGTTCCCGATGGAAAGAGCACTCACATCATGGGTTTGGCACTGCGCACCACTCAATTTCCTACCAGCCCCATCCTGCAATGAATCCAACACAGCCATTCCTTTAACCTCTTCAAGGAAGTGGTTGTGCCAGTGGAGGTCTCCAGGAGCAGGAGGGGCACGAGGCAGAGATGTGTCACAGGAAGACCGCTCTCTACTTGCAGTCCACGCCGCATAAACCACCACCGTAACAAAAACAAATGACCCCAAGAGGCAGTCAGGGGAAACCAGAGAAAGGTCTCCTCCTGGCATGAGTCAGCACAGCTCCAAAATAGCTAGAAAAGCTATTTTGTTTTGCATTGAGTAAAAACTGTCCACCATAAGCTATTACAGCTCATCTCCCCAGTGCTTCATTCCCCAACGTGCTACTGAGCTATGCAGACACAAGGATGCCACAGGTAATCACACTCAGCACACAGGCTGCAGCCAGCCTGCTCTCTCTACATAAACACGAGCACAATCCAGGGTTCTAAAAAAAGGTTGCCTTTCTTGTTTCTTCATGTGCTGCAAATACGGTAAAGTATCCCTGAGCTGCTAAACTGTGAGGGTTTCTAGTCACTCCACACTATGCCCTTGGCAGGGTTGCAAAACTGCAGAGATCCTCCTGAACTAGTTACAAAAAGTAAATCTCAACCCATATCTCAAACTTAATCCGAGTGGTGAGGCCCTGGCACAGGTTGCCCAGGGAAGCTGTGGATGTCCCATACCTGGAAGTGTTCAAGGACAGCTTGGATGGGGCTTTGAGCAGCCTGATCCAGTGGGAGGTGTCCCTGCCCATGGCAGGGGGGTTGGAACAGGATGATCTTTAAGGTGCTTTCTGACCCAAACATGATTCTTTGCTGAGTTAACAACCTTGCCAAGAGAAGTTCGGGTCTATCCTATCTTACCTTCTTCCAAATTCTGAGCTCCTTTCCCAACATCTTTTGGCTAAATCCATCTATTACCTCACATGGATCCTTCCACAGAGATAAGAGAGGCACACAAAATTGTGCCACATCGCATTGAAAGAGAGCAGAGATGGAGGAATGTGAGGGAAGTGCTCCAAAATATGGGATTACTTAACATCCCATTCTGCCTCTTCTTCCCCCCAGTCACATACTTAAGTTGTGAATATACAAAATGTCATAGCTGATCCTCTTTGCCTTTGTCTGCATCTACTTTATGTATTTTAGTTAATTGGGAATACCTCAGTAAGTGATTTGCCAGGCCAAAATACTAAACCCACAATATTTTAAATACGATGAGGACTTTAATTTCCTCTGATTCACTCATTTTGCTACTCCAGATCTGACCACACCATCACACATACAAGACAAATGCTGTAGTGGCAATGACTGATATCAGCTCCACCAAACAGGAGAAGGCAAACAACTAAAATGACTTTGGCTTTCAGAGATGCATGGTGAGGGATGTCAGAGCAGCACGTCAAATTCTATTACAAATGCTACAGGGACAAGAATCTAAGAGTTACTTAGGGTTTGCCAACTGCATCCATGACATGCAAGGAGAGTCCTCCAATAACTGAGCAGGAAGACTTATCTTGGAATCAAGAGCTTATTTTCTTTTTAAGTCACCCCTCCCACAGCATGATTGCTGCACAAGGCTATTACTGGGAAAAACATGCCACTGTGTTGGATATGATACAAAAGGGAAGAAAGTGATCCTGTGATGTGCTGTTAAATTGATCAGACTGGATGTGCCAGTATTTCTCAAGTCCAGCCTCCTTCACTGGATATCTTGGTGCCTCTATTTGGGAAATTTACTCATTTTGTAGACCTTGAGTTCTGTCCTAGATGCTTATAAGAGCACCAAATTTAGAGGCAAATGTTAATCACATCCATATCTTTTTCCTTCCCCCTTTGCCTCTGCTGTTTTCTATGCTTTAGGCAGCCTTCATGGAACCTTGGGTTGGAAGGAACCTTAAAGATCATCTAATCCAACCCCCTTGCCATGGGCAGGGACACCTCCCACTGGATCACGAGGCTCAAAGCCTCATCCAACTTGGCCTTGAACACCTCCAGGGTTAGGGAAGCCACCACTTCCCTGGGCAACCTGGGCCAGGGCTCCCCACCCTCACAGGAAAATATTCCTTCCTAAAATCTCATCTCAGTCTCCCCTCTTCAGCTTAAAACAGTGCCCCCTCATCCTATCCCTGCACTCCCTGATCAAGAGCCCCTCCCCAGCTTTCCTGGAGCCCCTTTCAGTACTGGGAGGCTGCTCTAAGGTCTTCCCAGAGCCTTCTCTTCTCCAGGATGAACAACCCCAACTTTCTCTGTCTGTCCTCGTATGGGAGGTGCTCCAGCCCTCGGATCATTTTCATGGCCTCCTCTGGACTCTAACAGATCCATGTCCTCCCTCCCTCTTATCAGTGGCTTCCAAGTTGAGCCTGCAAAGTTCCTTACCACACTTCTCTTGCCATGCAGCCAGATGCGTTCTCTAGATGTTGTGCTAGAATTGAGGTGGGAACCCTTGTCCTCTCTGAAGTCTTTGGGAGAATCTCCATGGGCTTCAGTGGGGACAAAAGCCCATCTTTTGCCTCACATGCTCTTGAAGTTGAGTTGTTTATACTATCTGGTTAGGTCTCAAAATATAAACAGTGATGCCAACTCCCAGTTCCTATTCTCTCCTTAAAAAGAGGGACACAATAAAACACACTTATTACAAACATCATAGTGTATTCTAAAGTGTTGATGCTGGGTATCCGAACAGCTGAATATACATTGATTGATTTCTGTCTAGGAAGGACAGGATTTGGTTTATATCCATGTCATTTACCTTGACTGTGTTGATGAGTTTTGGTTGGGCTTTTTTTTTTAAAAAAATGTTTGAGCTAAGGTTTCCCGACTTCTGTTTCTAATAACCTAAATCACAGTAAGAATCTGGAGTAGATCCACATTTCTAACGGGACACATCTCACAAAAGTCTGGGAACTCTTAACCACAGGAAAAATGACAAGGCTTTAGAATGACTCATTGTCAATATTTGCAAAGACGTTGGAAGAAACTGGGTAACAAAGACTAAACACTTTGATTTACTTTCCCCCTCTTTTGTAGCTTCCCATCTGCAGTGCCTCACTTTCTGAAGGCCTCAGCATACACATAAGCTTGATTGCTGCTCACAGACAGGCTGCAGAGCCAGGACTGGAACCACTGTCCCTTTTTTTCTTTACCAGGACAGTAGTGTGAAATCAAAACAACTTTGGGCGACCTGGGGAGATGGTGCTGCCCACCCATCTAGCATGGCAACCCAGGTACCTCAGTGCCTTCCAGGACAAGCACTAGGGCACACCTGTGGGGACAGCTTGCAAGCAGGACCTCCTCTTTGAAGTCTTTGAAACACAACCCCTTGCTAGATACAGTGCACTCCCATCATAATTGCGTCTTCTGGCCTCCAGACACACCTGTGGAACAGATAAGGAGCAGGACACTGGAGCCAGATGCAGGAGCACGTTGGCTTGAGATCTACCTACCCTCCAGGTGCCCCCTAGAGAGTCCACAGCCACCCTACAACACAAGTGCTGGCAGTTTTCTGTACTTTACCACTTAAGAGGCACACACACCTCCTTCTCTGGAGATATTCAAACACCACCTGCATGCGTTCCTGTGCAACTCTGAGGTTTAGCAGGGAAGTTGGACTGGGTGATCTCCAGATGTCCCTTCCAGTCCCAGCCATTCTGTGATACAGCTTAAAGCTTACAGGTGAATGCTGGAAATGAGAACAGATCTTTTTCAGTGCTGATGGATACAGAAGCAGGCTCAAATGCAGATTCAGGTTTGTACGTTACCAGCTGGTCTTCCAGACCGTCTTCGGGATACTTCAAACAGGGAAACACTTTGCCCTCAAAGGAATTCACCAGACAACTTCCGACGCTTCCCAAGGCCTTCCCACCTTCTTCAGACAGATCAGCTAGTGCAGTGACCTTCCTACAGTCTGGTGTTCTAACTATGCTGAAGGTGGATAAATTTAAAACCGGAAATTCTTTCTAAACGGCTTTTCCTTGGCATTAGAAGAACATTTTTGTAAATGCTGCTGAGAGTCATGTTCTACAGAAGAACCCATTGAGGCCTCACTAAAAGTTCTTCGGATACCAAAGATCTTAATATTGGAGAAGTAGAAGTTACAGTGAGAATCCTCTAAAAGGGAAAACAAGCTCAGCTTGACCGGAGTCCCACATCCTCCCTAGCTTGTGACCTCTGGAGCAGTGTCTCATAGCAGGATCATTCAACTGGCCCCAAAATGTTTTTCTCCTAAAGAAAGTAAAACAGTTGCTTATTAAAAAAAAAAAAAAAAAGAAAAAAGAAAAAAAGAGCATTGTGGTAACACTTTATCCACTTCTGTGGAAAAGACAGGGAAATCATTAATTTCCCAGTGGACTAAAGCAATACTGAGAATCTGATGATCTTTCACTTTTAATGAGGAGGAAATGGCAACAGTGAAACTCAGAGTTTCAGATTCATTATTACTGCTCATCTTTGCAGCAACTGGAAGAAAAAAAACCATTTCATTTGCCAGAGCAGAGCCCACAGGGCCCTTCTGAAGTGTTAATTACTCAGTTCTAGTAACCTCCTCCAATTGGACATCTTGATCCAAATCAACTTGCACTCAAATCAGAAGACTTTGACTGACTACAGTGGGAACTGGATGAAATCCTTAAGAGATAAATTGAACGGGAAATGGTTTTTAAAGAGAAACCTCTTGCCCTGAAGGCAAAACAATCTTAGGAAACTAAAGAAACATATTGTTCTTTTCAGTCTTTACTGAGGCCAAAAGATTTAAAACAAACACGGATCTAAGACAGTAAAGGAAAAGACTTCCATTCCTCCCCCAGATCTTAGCTCAGCTGAAATATCCTACTGACTTTTTGCTGTCAATGCTGAGTGTTTCCAGCTTCAGCTAATACTACAGAAGAAATGAACACTTGTATTTTGCAGAATGTCTGGGAATGAAACCCCTAACACTCTATGTGAATCAATTGGCAAAAACCAGTCTCAAGCCTCTCAAACGTCCATTCAGTGCTTGTATAACACTGTGGAGAATTATCTTCACTCCAGGAAAACTGGAAGACTTAGGAGAACAAAAAATTGGAGGCTTTCCATCAGCACAGTGACAACAAAATCTCCAAGTAAATATTTGGGCCCAGTCCTATTTAACGTCTTCGTTGATGATCTGGATGAGGGGATCGAGTCCATCATTGGCAAGTTCATAGATGATACTAAGTTGGGAGGAAGTGTCAATCTGCAGGGAGGGCAGGAGGGCCCTACAGAGGGCCCTTGACAGACTGGAGAGATGGGCTGATTCCAATGGGAGGAAATTTAACAAGTCCAGGTGCTGGGTCCTACACTTTGGACACAACAACATCATGCAGAACTATAGGCTGGGGACAGAGTGGATGGAGAGGAGTCAAGTGGAAAGGGACTTGGGAGTGCTGGTAGACAGGAAACTCAACATGAGCCAGCAGTGTGCCCAGGTGGCCAAGAAGGCCAATGGCATCCTGGCCTGCACCAGGAATGGTGAGGTCAGCAGGACCAGAGAAGTTATCATCCCCTTATCCTCAGCACTGGTCAGGCCACACCTTGAGTGCTGTGTCCAGTTCTGGGCCCCTCAGTTTAAGGGAGATGTTGAGTTGCTGGAGAGTGTCCAGAGGAGAGCAATGAAGATGGTGAAGGGGCTGGAGCATAAGCCCTGTGAAGAGCAACTGAGGGAGCTGGGGCTGTTTAGCCTGGAGAAGAGGAGGCTCAGGGGAGACCTCATTGCTCTCTACAACTACCTAAAAGGAGGCTGTAGTCGGGCAGGGGTTGGTCTCTTCTCTCAGGTGACCAGTGACAGAACTAGAGGGCAGGGACTCAAGATTCGTCAGGGGAGGTTTAGGCTTGATATTAGGAGAAAATTCTTCAGTGTAAGGGTGATTGGCCATTGGAAGGAGCTGCCCAGGGAGGTGGTGGAATCATTGTCCCTGGAGGTGTTTAATAACAGATTGGATGAAGCATTGAGTGCCATGGTTTAGATGATGAGTGGGTGCTGGTGTTGGGTCATAGGTTGGACTCAATGATCTCAAAGGTCTCTTCCAACCTTGCGATATTGTGACACCGTGATACTGTGATATTAAGGGATCTCTCAGAATGGCAGTACAATCCACGTGATTGTACAGATCTGAGAAGTCTTCCCCTTTGCTCAAGAACAAGTGCTCAACATACTAACTCTGAACAGGACAAGCACACGAAGCTGCTCTCCAAAGACATCCAGAAAGATTGCATATTAACACTAATGATCTAAATTTCCCAAGACATATAATAAATTCCCACAAGACCCTGCCTTGTGAGCAGGGAGTCTGAGCAAATGACATTCCCTGTGCTAACACAGAGCAGAAAACTCTCCGTGGGCCAAGGCTGCTCCAAATGCAGCCAAGGTAGGTCTTCTTTCTAGACACTACCTGCATTCCCAGAAGCACACTATAATCCACTGATTTGCTGTTCAGCTTTTTTCTACTCAACACCATGTTTTCACTTCCCATTCGAGGCCAGATCTCCCTGTTTCCTTAGCCTAGGCATGGTTTTCTTTTACATCAACAGCTCCTCTTGCCGTGTGAGTGCACAGGCTGCAGGATGGATGGAGACTGTGAAAGATCTGGCTGCCCTTAAGATCTCTCACAAGGAAGAGTAAGCCAAGTCCTTGCGGTAAACTCTCCATCATCCAGCTGAGGGTTCAGAACTGACTTCTTGCCTAGACAAATATCTGGGTACCTGCTCTCCACTGAGCTCAACATAACTACTCCAAAAAGGGCTGCTTGAGGATTTTCTCAAGATTCACTCCCTTGCTGTCCATGAGTTTACAGGCTCTCTTGTCATGTTTTTCCTTTTCAGGTTCACCAACTGTACCATGACTTTTCTCCTTTAGCAGCATCCAGATGGAAACAATGAACTCCATACCACCATGAAATTTCTTCTTCTGATTCTAATCTTGCTATCTTGGCTCTTACACATTGGAGCTGCTCCAGCAAAATCCTGTCAGCTTGCAACTCCCACCCGTGCCTCTTCTACACATCCTTTCCATCCATGTCTGCACATCCAGGAACTAACAAGATTAGAAAACCGACTGCTGTGGTGCTTATGGTCTAATTATGATCACCCAGCATGTTCTGTCAGAAAATAAAGTCCAAAAAGGGTGAACATTACTCCCCGACAACACGTCTTCACAGATACTTAACAAAAGAGATTTTGGCTGATAGAAATCCTCCCAGTCCACACAAAAATCACTGCTTGCATGACAGAGCCACCGTAGAACCTTCTCCTATATCCTATTTGTACGTCAAGCAGGAACAAGCACTGGATTTCATGGTATAAAAAACCAAAGCCTTAACTATAAAACTATAAAACAATCAACCCCCAATTTTGATCATTAGCAGGAGGGGGAAATGAGTAGCAAGTGAACATTCTCATTGCCATCAGCACATGGATAAATGTCTAAGATGACGGTAACAAACATCCAGAGTAAGTCAGTACAGGTGGAAATCAAATTCAGAGCATGAGCATCTGAACAACAGTTTAGTGATGCAGTGGTGCGATCACATTATCACTCAAAGACACTTTCCTTGATATTGGACCAAAACTCACCCACAGAGGTGACACCAAGGCACTTGCCATCTGTGGTTTCCAGTGATGCAAGTACCTGTATCTACTCAGATCTCAAAGGTAAGAAGAGAGCTACTCTGAGTCCTGAGGAGGTATAAACTGCTCGAGATGCAAACACCACACAGCCAAGAGCCTCCCTCCTCCTGTTATGCACCATTTTCTAGCAGCACTGGCTGTGCCACAGGACATCCACAGAACAACATGCAGTAACAGCTCTACCATAAAAATATGCTCTCAGTAGATAAACTTCAGTGCCTAAGGTGAAAAAGCCCCATAAACCACATTTAATCTGTAATCTGCTTCCATCTCTTAGATCTGGTTGTTACCTTGGCTACCAGACTAAGCCAAACAAACATTCACCAATCTCATCTTCAGGTTAAAACCCCTAAGTTTTGGGGTTTGTTTTAAAAGCCAGATTACTCATGTATCAACTAACTAGACCAAACTTAGCAAGGCTGCACATATCTCACATCTTCAGGTTACCAGATGTCCTGCAACTGAAGTAGCACTGTTGCCCAAGTTCCTTTTCCTTTACTCCTTTACCATGCAGAATATACAACGGCATCTCTATCAGCCAGGAGGGCAAGACCTTCTTGTCCCATCATGAGCATCCGCATTTCACAAACTGCAGAGAACCTATACTTTGTCCCACCTATCCTTTCTTGCCCCCCTTTCGCTCTTACAGCTTTGAAAAGGAATTGAGTGGCAATAAACTTTGCAAGCCATGGTTTTTATCACTCTGCCACACCATGCCGTGCATGCCTTGCCTCATCAGAGCTTAAAATAATCCATCTCCACCCTCAGATGTCTGCACTCTACTCTGCAGTTCCAAGGAAACAGTGCTTAAAGGTGATGTTGATTCAAGAGAAAGCCCGAAGCTCCCTTGAAAGCACAGCAGACTAGCAGGTGTTATTTATAGCACTCAGCTGGCACATGCCTGCAAGGGGAAACCCTCTGCACGCTATAGAAAGACATGGGAGAGCAGTTAAGGCACATAACTCAACATCCATTTGCTTCATGAACATCGTCAGACTCTCCAAGGCCATCTGGGAGTGATCCATCAAGGCAGGTGGTTAACCACTCCACAGTTAGCCCTCGTGTGAGGAGGAAATAGCATGTTCTCACCATCTAAAGAAACAGGCAAAGGAGAAAGCCTCAAGAGCGTACTCAAAGCTGTTGGTAACACAACCTGCTTCTTTACTGGGGCCTGTGGATTTATTTACAGACCGTACAGGCTCACAAGCTACTAGAAGAGTGCTGATTTATTCCCTTTCCCCAGGCTTTGCAGTCACAGGCACTGACCCACAGGGAAATTTGAAAACAAAGCATTTAGTGCAACCCTACCTGGCTTTTTTTCTCAGACAAAAAGAAATTCATTTTTTCAGTCTTGTGCAACAAGCACCGAAGATCATTTATCTTTCATATTCACAAATTCAGACTGGAATTTGCTGAATTTTGAAAGCTTTGGCTGAACTGGCACTTGGCTAGGCCAGGGAGACAGTGAGAGCTACTTGGTTTGCATTACTTTAACCCCCAAGTCAAGCAAAACTTGGCAGGGTTTGGTTTGCAAACTTTTCTTTCAATCACAAATTCTATTACTGATAAAGCTCTCAAGGGATGAAAGTTTAGTGTTACAAAAGCACTCCAAACTGAAATAAGTACATTGCAAAAACATTAATCTACTCTCTCTGGTACAAAGGGATCCGACTGGCCAATAAAGTACAGCTCTCCTCTCTTATTCCCTGGTGGAGAATCAACATTGCTAACTGGAAAGCAAAAGTCGTGGGCATTCTACAATCAAAACTGTGCAAAACCACAGGTGCTGCTTTCAACTGAATAAAATTTCAGCCTAGGCCTTCAGTAAAGATGAAATCAGTAAAGCAAATCTCCCTTCCTAGGTCAGAGAGTTCCTCCAAACCGCTCAGGTGCATGCAGTAGCAAACTATCTTCACTGTCATCCTCTTCTTTCCTGCTGCTTGGCTGAATTCAGTGTCTTTTAAACTGTGTTGGGGCCAGAGTGCCCCAGTTAGAAGATACTACAGCAGTGATAGCTGTGCCTCAAGGTAGACAAACATCACTGACTAAACTTTGAGGAAAATTAAACCATCCAGTACTCGCATAAGGTGGGTAGCAAGGATCTATCTGAACTGAAATACAGAGCCAAAATATCTGCCAACAGGCTTATCCACCTTAATAACTCTCCAAGATTTATTCTCCAAATTGGAGTCATTAAAATTTCACTCATTTCCAGTACTGCTGGTGGTCTTAGCAGCTTGTCTGGCACATGTCTAAAGGCAGTAAGACAAACCCCCTCTCGTTGAAAGAGAAACAAGTTCTGAAAGAGCACAATCACCTCCACTAAATCCTACTTCAGGCAATTTCAGACCATCAAGTAGTTCACTGTCTGTCTTCTAAATTATGCATCATCTACCCAGCCCTTAGGCCATTCCTACTACAATCTCCAAGCTACCCTTTGCACATCAGTAAAGTAAAAATCCTTTCTTTTCTGTTCCCAAAGGTGTGCTCACCTCCAGCATCCAAAGAAATCTCATCCCAATAATTAACAGTTCAGCTGTGCTCTGATAAATTCTTAAATCAGCTGAGACCTGGACAGGCAGTCAAATAGCATGAAAGAGTGAATCTAGATAACGCCCTCTAATGATTAGCATTGAAGAAGGCTGTCCCCTGGAAATCAGCTATTGCAAAATCAAGTAACACTGGACACACAACACGTGTTTGGATGAGTCACTGAGCAGCACTGGGAAAAAAAAAAATAAAAGATTTTCGGCACATCAGACAATTCTTCCCAATCCCAGTTCCACTCCCACGTGCTTCCTTGCTTTTTATAAAATGTTAATTGGAATCTAAGCAGCCCAGGAGTCAACTACATTGTGCTAGACACTGTTAATAAGGTGGGCCACTCCCAGAAGACATATGGTAAAAAAGAGGAGTGGGGGATAGCAAGAGAAAGAAGGAACTGGTAGCCCTGACCAACAGCCCAAAACCTTGCGTGTTAAAAGCTTAAATACTTCCCTGTGGTCACAGAGAAATTTTCCTCAATGCTACGACTTAAGAGACACTCCAAACCTTTGGATGGTATCCGAGCAATTCCCTTTGACCTACATTTTCCTCTCCAGCTATCCAAAGGAGCATACAAAAGGTTCTCACACTGACTGTACTTGAAGTTACAGAAAGTAGTCTGCAGTAATGAGTCTGGGCAGGAAATTCAAGCTAAGTCGAAAGCATCAGCTCGGATCCAAACCATTAATAGACGCAGGACCTTCCCTCATAATTAGACATTTTTCTTGTAATCAAATCAGCTTGTATTTTAACACGAAAGCAGAATTTGCTCTTCAGGGCCTCACGGGAGCAATTACTAATCCTGAGCTTTACTCACCAGATGTTAAAGGGCCATGAACATGCAAGGGCCGTGGGAGGCAAACAAAATGCTGAGCTAAGATGTGCCACACAAATCAAGGAGCACTCCCATCCTATGGGTCTGAATGTTTTGAACTAAGCTTTTCATCCACTGACTGCTTGAAGGTGATGGGTTTTGCCTAGCCATTAGAAAATAATCCCCATTTGGCTCAGGAAACAAGGGAAGTTCTCAGATCTGACAGAATATAACTGTACACTTAATTATAGACAATAACCCCATGGACATTAGAAATTCACAACTCCTACTTCAATACCACTTCTTCATAATTATACTGAAAAAATCACAAGCCCTTACCCATGTCATCCAAGCAAAGAGTCAATGCTCGGAGGACAGTAAAAGATGAGAAAATGGACATGCTACCTGTGACAAAGGTACTGTGACAAAGTTAGGAACATATAAAATTCTACACTGGGTCAGAACAAAGGTCAATGGAGCCCAGCAGCCTACCGGCAACTGGCCTGGCTCCCAAATAACCCTTTCTTTCCTCAAGATTCCTCCAGCATCCAGCAGAACAAGAATGTTAGAAGGCACATCTTCCCCTATTCTTTTTATTATCTATTTACAGACCTGTTACCTGCGAATTTCTAATCCCTTCATGGTATATAGATCCACCCTGTCTCTACCTCCTCCTGCAGCAAGAAGCTCCAGAAGCTCACCTCGTGCTATGCACAAGAACACTCCATCTGCTCTAAAACAATGTTCAAGTGTCTGTTAACTCTAGAATTGTGGGAATTACCAACTAAGCTTTGAATCCGGCTTATGCACTGCCTTCGAGATTTCATGAACCTCAGGCATATCTCCCCTAAACACTCTCTCTAAAGAGTACCAGCATTTTCATTCTGCACTTAGAAGGCAGCAGCTCTACCCCTTCCGTTATTTTACAGGTCCCTGTCTGCATCTTCTCTAACTCCACTCTCATTCCTAAGAGGTGGAAGACAGAACTGATCATGATACTCAAGCCAACTTTTGTGCAAGGGCACTCAAGTTTTTTATAAGAAAATGACTCCCTCATGGTCTCAGTACCCTCCCTGATAAACCACTGTTGCCTTTTCTCACCCTCATACACTGATAATGATTTTAGATAGGTATTGATAAAGACTATCTCCTACTAGAGCTGTAAATGCCAGTTTCAAGCTCAGCAACACAAAAACCACACCTGTAGACTATTTTCCCCCTAGATGCTCCATCCTACCTTTACCTTAAACTCACCTGCTACCACCTTCTCCCCCCAGTCAGTTTTGTGATAGTCAATATTCAATTACTTTGAGTTATCTTGGTAGAATAAACATTTACTTTGTTTCTGCTGCTTCTCACAGACAAATAATACAAATTACAACAAAGAACCCTAAATAAACTGCAGGAAGCTTGACAATCATTTACTACATTACAGAAAACTAAGAGGATTACAAATTAGAAGATAAGAATTTAAGAAAGTAAACAGGAACAGATTTATGACATCAACTGGGACTTGAAGAAGAACACTTCACTATGGATCTGCACAATGATGTCCTACAAGCCCTAGACTTCAAAAAATTCAGAATATAATCTCGTGAGCCCTTTCATCTATTATTTTAGTCACTCTTCAACATGATTAAATACATATTAATAAATACTTTCAGACACCTTATCAATACTCCAGGACTGTTGCTCTCAATGCAGAACGCTCTAGGAAGCAGATGCTTTGAATTGCTTGTGGCTCTGGAACTGGGTGGGCCAAGTCAGATAGTCCTTCCTAGAAGTAAGAAAACACCAATGTGTCTGGATGATAGCCCAGCCAACTCCAGCAAGGTAGACGGCAGCAGAACAAACCACCCACCCAAGATCCTTCCCCAGATTTCCCTACTGTCTTACACAGGGTTTTATTGCACGTACACCAAGTTGCTGGAACGCAGACTTAATGACAACACTATTAGCTCTCCCCTTACCTAGGCAAAACTCTTATGACTAACCTGAATAATCAACCTGCAGCATTTGTTTTGGAAGCCCTGCAAGACATTTATGGCAAGAGGAAAGAAGCCAACAAGATGTACAAAGCACACTGGTTTATATCTTGTGTTTGCTACTGCTGTACAAACTGAACAAACTCTGGCCACCAGAATATTTAGCACCAGGCTGAGCTGATGCCCTTTTCACATTTGAAAGATGCTTTTCAAATGCTCAGAAACCAGACCAACCAGATTCTGCACGTACTTTATAGATCAGAAATGCAGAAAAATTTCTACTGGGTATTAGAATGAATTCAGATTACTAAAACAAGGAAGAATGCTATCCAAGCACATATCTGCATCAGGATTAACCAAAATGCATTACAGCAACATCAGTACCATTCTCCTGCACTGCCCGGTGAGATGTTTTTCTACATGTGCAATTCTGCTTTCATTTTTTTAACTGAGTTACTGACAGTCCTGATCAGATCCTGGAAAACCTGCTAAGCTTTGTTATTGAAGCTGGCGGAAGGTTTCTGTAAGGATCATCAACACGGAGACACTCCGACTGCTCTGCCTCCATACTCAGTTTCTCCTTCTTTAACCACCTTTGAGTCAAAGCAGTATCACAAGGTTGGAAAGGACCTCTGAGAAAACACTTAACCAAAATGGAATTTCTTTTTTTCAAATCTTTCATGAATATCTGCTCCCAAATGAATTCTTAATTGTTTCTTAACCCAAAGGTCCTCCCACTCCAGCACTGTTCCAGCACTGCAGACGGAAAAGCATTTGGAAGAACTCCAAAACCCACACCGGATGCTTCAATTAAAAAAATCAAATAAGACCACAAAAATATTTCCTCTTTGTCAAGTTGAAAGCCCACAGCCCAGGTAAGCATTCAAATGCTGAAAGATCTCACTTCAGCAAATAGTTTACACAATCTGTTTACCAAGGCACACTGAGCTGTGCTAGGTTTGCCAGAGCTCTGGATGTGTAAAGTGAAATCCTTTAACAGAGATCACATCTAACAAATGGACTAACGTTTCCACTCAGTTTTTGTTACTGACCCCTTTGAGTCTGCAATATTTTAGCACAAGATAGGCCCAAGCCAGAAAAGAAACTTTTCTACAAAGATGTCTGATTTTGGCTTTTGTAATGCCATGTGTCGCTAAGCTGTGGACTCTTTTCCATAATATCAAAGTACACTTGACTGAAGATCGTGATGTGAGTTAGGGCAAGCCTAAAACCAGCTGCCATACTGAGACTACTCACTGCCTTCAAGAGAGCTCAACTCTCCTACCTTTTCTATTAAGCTCATCTTACATCTTTGCTCGCTGGGTTAACCACAGCTCCAAGGACAGATTTCCTTCAACATTTCAGAGATCAGCTAAATCATCTTCACTTAATTAACTTATACAACAGCACCTCTCTACCCTCTGCAGATACGGAAAAGTTGCATTTGTCATCAGTGATTAAATCCAACTGTGAGTTTCATCAGTAAGCTGCCCTAACTCCAAACTTTCTGATCCAATATTTTTTTAAAATAGAAGCACATTATATCATAGTACTTGGAGATGGCCCTCATTCCCATTCTGAGGATCCATGGCACAGCACAGTTCATGAACCAAATCAATCATGACAATGCATTACACACACTCCACAAAGAACTATAACAAACTTGCTACTGGACATAAATTTCTGATTTATAGGTACTGTGAATCAGCTGACAGCCTGCTGCAGGGTAAAAATCATTCACTAATTTTACGAACATGTTGCAAAAGTAAAAATTTGACTTTATTAGCTCAATACGTGCCAACAAGTCCATTAAAGGTCTCATAACAGTTATCAACAACATCCCTTAAAACCATTTATATTAAGCTGTATCACTGGTAGTAGCTTAAGACCTATTCCAATGTTACTTCAAATTTACATAAATAAAGCAACTTGTCTCATTTGCCTTTCCCAGACATAAAGCACAGCAGCCCATTTGGCTGCAATACCCCTACTTCTCCAATATTTAATACTTCTAGCTCCTTTACCAAGTCTTAAACTCAGTCTGCTCCTCTCCTGCCCATTTAAAGCCTAAAGAGGAAAGGACAGGCTAAGGGTAAGTAGCAGACAGTCAGTTTTCATAGCAGAGGAGGCTATCACAAACTGCTGCAATACCCGTTATGTTCAACATTGATAAACATCTCTAGTTTGGCAAGGCAACAATGCCAAAACTATAAAGTTATTCAAGAAGTGAAAAGCAAGTCTGATTACAAATACCAGTAGTGTCTGGCAATACTGAAATTCACCTACTGTTTCACTGCCCATCTGTTATCCACACCTGCACTGCACTAACCAGAGGGGAAAACCCAGCCAGCTTAGATTTTACAGCAGAGATCTCAAAATTATGAGCTTGTTGGAACAGGACAGAGCAGAGTCAAACTCGCTATATTTGACATGGATCTGACAGTAGATTTGAGACAGACACAGATTACCAGTGTCCACGCCGCTCCTCTCCTATTACTAGTTATGAAGTGCAAGTGGTTAGTAATCCTTTACTCATGCCTAATTTTCCTTGCTGCAAGCAGGGTCACTCGTGTGCTACAAACAACTGCAGAGCTGCGCAGAAGAGGAAACACAGCACACAGAAGGGGAAATTTTCACTTAGTTCCTCAAGTCCTCTACTCCTTTTAATATTTTAAAAGGCATCTCAAGGGTACCAGTGTTTTTTTAATATAATAAATATTTTTTTAATAAAATCATACAACTGCCATGCACAAAGATGTTCAAAATACGTGTCTAGGCATAGGGTACTGCACTGATCTTTAACTATCCCTATCCAAACTAGACCAGTAAGAACTCATTAAAAAACTTGCCAAACCAGAACTGTACTCTAAGGAAAATTAAAAAAAACAAGTACGCAAGGTCAGTGTAAACATGTTCTTTAATATCACTGAAGATAAAATTAGAAATCCAAGGCCTAGGTGGGTTTCAAATAAATAATCATTTTGAGTAAGCGTTTACATATAAAGGGAGCTCTCAAAGCAGCAGTGCACAGTTCATATTTCCTCCCTGCTAACACACCCCTGACAAGAGAATGTACAGTAGGTAGTGCACACTAGAAAAACCAATCACAAGGTACAGCACAGTTGCCATCTTCAATGAAACCACTGAATATGATGTTGAAAATAGGGGGAGAAGCACCGCTATTTTCCCCACAGCCTTTTTACCAGCATAAGAAGAACAAGAAGCCTGGGAACAAAAGTCATCTTTCTGCTTTTAAAATCCACTCTCAACTCAAAGATTAGCATAGCAGTGCTCCTATATAGAAAATGTATTCCTCAAACTGACATTGCAGCGTAAAATATCACCCAGTTGGTCTCTAATCAAGGGCACCTAAACTTTTAAATTCCTCTTCGATAACTGCAGCGATAATCCAGAAAGCTTAAAGACAGGAAACAGATGTTGTTTCTTGTAGATCCTGGCCCAGTGTATTGAAAAGAACCAAGACAAGACAGGCCTCAGGAAGATATGTGGTTACCCAGCAAAATATCTATGTCCTACATCACTCAAAACTTTCCAAAAGTAAAAATTATTCCTCAAAATTGAAGACTGGCTTTTCTTAAAAAAAAGAAAGCGGTAAAAATATGATCGATGTGAAGTTTCTCGGATCAAAACAGGAAGATTTACCAATCCAGAAAGACCAACAAGAAAAAAATCAATTATAAATACACCACAAAAAGACTTGAAAAAAAATCACTGTAAATTGTTCTCTTCTATAAGTTACTGTTTTACCAAAATATTTTCTCTCTGCAGATATGGGTCGGGCAGTCTTCCTCTCTCTGTACTTTAGTTCAACATGGGATTGACATCTGAGAAGCACTGCAGAACTCACCACAGAAGCACATAACCTACAGCATAACCTCCTCAACACATTTAACCTGCTTCACAGCTCATTTTTTTACTTCTCCATTTCTAATACACCAGAAAAGAGTTCTGCCTCTCTTTGCTTTGTATCAATAAAACAAACTTACTATGTAATACTGCTGTGTACCTACTGAATAAATATTACAGGAGTTAAAGGATTGTTTCAGTTGCTACCTTGGCTTTGGCAAAAAATGAATTAGGATAACATACACTGTATGCTTCACACATTTGAGTAGGGGATGTTGCAACATTTAACAGACATGAAATGAAATAAATCTTAAGATTTCTAAAACTGTCAGTACACAGGACTCCCAAGTTGTTCTGAATGCAGGAGCAGGGTAATCAGTTCTCAAGGAAAGCCACATAGTCAGTCAATCTGGCCAACTGCTGTTCATTAGGAATTGGTGGAACAGGAGCAGGTTCTAAAAAGACAAAACAAATGCATCATTAGCAAAATTAAGAAAACAAGTCCATCTGCAATACCAATCATCACAACAGTAAGGAAAAAGTTAAATGTATCAGGCTGTTATGGGGGCATAACTTAACTGTATGTCCTACCTATGCAGCTTAAGCTGATATTACCTTTTTCTTAATTGCAACATTAAGTAGTCCAAGAGTCTCTAACAGCAAAGACAGCTCTAACAAGTTCCAGTTGAGAGCAGTCTCCAATTCTTTTTTTTTTTTTGCCTATAGGGGAGTTTGAATAATGAAGACTGACAGTACTTTCACTTGACAAAAAAAGCTTCCGGAGCTTTTCAGTTGCTCCTTTCCTTACAAGTTGCCATATCTAATATACCAAACAAATTACTGGGTTGTCTGACTAACAAAACAAAGCAAAGTACTGCATGGGCTGCAGAGGAACGCAGTGCACGTGCAGAACCTTATACAAATGCCAGCTAACCTGAGGTTACAGTTTAGCAATAGGTTGGAACAAGTGACTAAAGCCAGGGAGATAAGTTAAGAATTAAAAATCAGAAGTAAAAAACTAGCAGGAAAATTTACATTTACTGTCCTTGAAGAGTTAACAGATCAGCACTCAGGGCATAGTTGTAGAGTGTACTGCTCAGTACATGACAGAGGGGGTTGACAATCAAAAGTAATGTTCTCAAAAAGCAAGACTCCAGCTCTTGAAATTGCCTTGGAATTAAACCTACAAGTTTAAGACACTTGGCAAGCGTGTTAGACACAGCAAATCACCCAACCATATCTGCTGTCACTAACACACGAACAAGAGACAACAGTGTTCTGAGAATCAGCATCACATATCACACCTCAATCTGTAATTGAGATCTGAGGAAAACCAGAAGATTGTTTTCTTCTGACAGTGGCACAGGTTGCCCAGGGAAGCTGTGGATATGCCCTCCTTGAAAGAGTTTCAAGGCCAGGTTGGATGGGACCTTGAGCAACCTGATCCAGTGGGAGGTGTCCCTGGCAGTTGGAACTGGATGGGCTTTAAGGTCCTTTCCAACCCAAACCACTCCACAATTCTCAGACAAAAGCAACAAAACCCACCCAGAGTTGCTTAGTGAAGAAATTGCCTGTAAGTTAGAATTCTTCACCAAAACCCTTTTTGTTTTACAGGGATTGCCTACCTCTGCTTTGGAATCTGCTCCCTACTTCAACTAAGGAAGTGAGAATCTCAGGCACTCCTTAAAATGTCAGGGGAAGAGAAGACAGAGGTAGAAACATATTTACACAGCACCTGATTGGGGTTTGTGTTTTTTGAGGGGGGAGTGACAACGCTGATTTTTCTAGGACCCAATTCCTGTTTCATGGTGCTGTTCAAATTTGGTTAATATTAATCATGCAAGTTCATATTAATCATGCAAGTGTTAATAAATTACATATAAACAGGAAGTACCTAATGAAGGAATAAATCTGTTAAAGGAAGCTTCCAGCACACCTGAAGGAAAACACAGTGGAAGTCAGCCCAGTGGACCAATTTTAAACAGTTCTATACATCAAGCCAAAACTGATTAAAAGGTAATTAAAACTAAGCCTGTCCATTTTCCATGTTTTAATTCTTAGCTAATAAGCAGAATACCCAAGGCTTAGCTGGTTAGACACACAGCTTCAAAACAGATAACAACCTCTGGCCCCTTTTGCTTGCCTCAAGAGGTTCTCCCTCACTTTAGGAAGAGAATCACATGTTACTAACCCTCAGTACACGTAAGCACTGAATTTTTTGCAACCAGTTTGTGACAAAACTGATCAGATGTGAAAGCTCAGGACTCTGGCATGTTACATGCCATGAGGGATAAATTTCAACACTTTCAACACCTTGCCTGGCACAGGTTTATTTTAATGTTCTGGGCTTTTAACACGTAAAAATTCTGTCTTTAGAAACAATATATTTTTTTCTTAGGCTAACAGATGTTGCCCTTTTAGATACGCTATGATTTAGCCCCTTCCAGAGCTGCACCGTGCAGTTTAAGAGCATTCATTTCACTTCTGCCTTCAAAGCTTAATATTTCTTTTTGTCTCAGCCAGCCACAAATCCAAGTCTTTTTGCAGTCTAAGCTTAGCAGGAACAGATATTCTGTTGTCAACATCACAATGCAGAATAAAAGATCCAGTGGAGTAAGTTTTAAAAAGCAGAGGAAGTTACACCAACAGCTTGAGCTCTTCCAAACACAAAGACCCACTAGATTCCTGCTCAAAGAAGTTCTGCTTCTCCTGAAAAAAAATCTCAAGTTTATAATGGTATATTTTTACTCATCTTTATTAGATTAAGACATGTCATTTGAGGTCATCCAACTTATGTTCCACTGAGTCAGAACCAGCAGCAGAAGAGGAACAGGAGAAACCATAGCATACTCTATCTGCTTTTGTTTAAAAAGTTGATTTGAGGAAGCAGTTTAATCCAAACTAATCATAACCCCAAACCAAACTCACTGCTTTGTACTCCCAATATTTTATAAACATACCACATTTTAGAGCAGTAGAAGCCCCCATATAAAATATAAGCAAGATCATTGTGCAAAATTTTAATTAAACACTAACACCTAATTACTAGAAAATGCTAAACTCAATGTCTAATGAAATAACAGCTCCACCTACCTGGCTTTTTAGGCATTACCATACGAGTTGAAAAGTCTGCTTGCCAGCCCTGTTCTAATACACCTGAAAAGGCATTTTCACATTTGTAAGAACAAATATCTCATACGATTGCTAGAAATGCAAAATAAAGATGTACATTAGGACCAGTAGAAAAGCATCTCAGTGCACTACCTATATTGCACAACTCTAAGGCGTGTTTCTTGTATTTAAGTATTCAGTTTGACAAATGAGCTCGTGAAAGTAAAAACAACATGCAAAACTAGGTTTTAGCACACCACCTTCAGTCTTCTCTCATTGATGAATTGCTTTAACACTTCCACATAAAGAAGGGGAGGATAACCAATGGCAACTAGTGGCAAATAATAAAATCAAATGCTTATTCAGAGAAAAACATCTATTTCCGTTGCCCCATCACCTCTCTTTATAACAGTCTCAGAATCTATATACATGCTTCTATTTATCATCACTTACAACTTTCTGATCTAAGTCATCTGGAGAAAAACTATTCAGAGAATAAATGCAAAGTACCTTTCACAGCTTCTTCTACAGGAAGCCCAACAAAGGCTGCAAAATCATCTGCAACTATTGAGGTATAAGCCTGAGAAACCAATCCAAAGGCTCGTCTCCTAGTTGCATCTAAGGAGAAATAAAGGCTGTAAACAGACAGCAGACTAATCGCCACAACTAGGAAATCTTAGACAATTTTTCCAACTGAAACACATTTGGAAAAATCACTACGAGCTTTAAAACCAGCGCTTTGGAAGCTCCCCCTCCCTTCCCACAGTTCACTGAAGTGCCACCGTCAGCAGCCAGAGACAAGAGCTTGCTCTATGCTAGGACAGAACCCCTCACAGAACACATTTAACTTCCAAATACACTTTGCAGCACCTTGGGTACTACTATCAGTATGCAAACTAGTTTAGGAAAACTACTTCCAATGGCATTTCATTTGCAATAAAATTGTGTGCCAAATAGTTCAGAATTACAAAAAAATCATAATGAAAAAAGCAATTACTCAAACTACTCATGTCTTTTTAACCACATCTGCTCTGATTACGAGCCACTTGCAAATCAGTCATTTCTAAGGCTACAGAAAATGTTATTGCAAAATACCTTGGAAGACTTTTTAGCAGCCTGTACTGCCCTCTATCAGTCAGACTTTGCATGTTACTGTTGCACAGTCTATAACTAAAACAGATGGCTAAAGCCACAGTTAAAAGATAAGTCTTTTTCTAAGTGTCGCAAGATTCCGAAATCCAAGCTCTCTACATTACTGGTCTGATAAAACTGCATAACTAAAGGTCTATTTTGCTATAACAGAACAAAACACATGGTTTAAGTACATTCTTCCATGTTGGAATTCCAACCACACACACAATCCTCATTAATAAAAACATTTAAGTTCATTTCTACACGTTTTTGTATTGAGCGCTTTATTTATACCTGGAAACTAAATTTCTTTAATTAAAACCTACAGAAACTTGGCAACCTTCCTGACTACTCTGGTTTAGTCATCTGTCTACTTGTCTCTGTGTTTGAGCATACAATTTCATGCTACCTACAAGAGTTCCGTTTGTACCTCTAAGCGCTTCCATGATTGGTTGAATCGTCTCGGACCACTGATGCGCGCCGATTGTTGTATAGATTCCTGGAAAGTCTCTCTGCCAGATTCTTTTTCCTACTGACCAAACTGCACCAAGTTCAGCATTTGCCTGTTGTGACAAAAAACACCCATTAATCCAGAATTGTGTACTCCCTAAAGTGACCATTCTGTATAAACCCATTTCCATTCCCCTCCCTTTCTCACTGCACAGGTACATCACAACAGCTGTATGAACAAACAAGCATTGGGAAATCTTCTAGCAGGACTCATTGCTGCAAGCCTCCTGATTGATCCTCTTCCAAAACTTTATTACTCACATAACCAAAGCCTGCTCAAATGTCAGTTATGTCAATCCAGGCTGACACGGCAGCTAAAACAATCTGGGAGGACAGTTTGCACTCCTACTGGTGACCTGAGTCTGCTTAGAGAAACGCTTGCCTCTTCTGCAGAGGCTTCACAGAGCGCAGCGGCTGTTAGCACTGGGAGGATGACTTTGAGGTTCAAAGTCTTGAACTGTTGACATTAGGTCACCCTTCATAAGCTGCCCTACTCACTACCACTGCTGGTTTTAAGGGCTACTTCTACTGTGCTGCGCATCATCATTTGGTCAACCAGACTCCAGAACACACTGACAGAACAGCAACCAAACACCAAACTGGCAATATTTTCCGCTGTAAGGAGAACTGATCTGTTTCTGAAGTTAAGACTCATTCTAATCATTACTTTACTCAATGAGCAGAAGATTCATCAACACATGCACACAAGGATATACTATCCTTTGAGGTGTAGCCTTCCCAAAATAATTTGTGCAATGAGTTCCCTCCCCTGCTAAGAACGACGCGTCACAAGAACTGCAAGTTACACCAAAAAAGCCCAATTATTCACAGAACATCACTGTTTCAGAGAAAGTCCGAGTCAAATTTGTTCCAGATGAACTGACTCAACTGAAGTAACCCCTTTCTACTTGAAGAGAGGAAATTATTTCAGAACCATCTGACAGGTCACATCTTGACCGTGAGGTTTCTTAATACAAGAGTACAAGAACACTTTTTTCCCTTGTAAAATGCATGATCTTAAACTAAAAACCTAACAATAGTAAAGTCTGGAAGCAGACTTATATTTCCTCAAATCCTCAAAACGCATCTTTGATCCAAAAAAAACTGCCTTCAGAAAGTTAATCAGTTTGGAAGTGGGTCTTACCTGAAGTCACTTTTCACTGCACAAGGTATTTCACATCTTTAAGTGGAATGCCACCCTATCCTAGAGCCAGATCTGTTACTTTCCCCCAGCTGACTATCCTTTAGCAGGAGGCTTTCTACTAAAAAGCCTATAGACTGTCTGAACCCTATTGCATCAGACGATTTGTGAAAGAAAAGAGGCAACAGACTAGCAACTAGATGTGAAAGACGAAGGTGCCATCTGCTGGAGAAGCAGCTCACAGGACAGAACCGAGCCCAAGACCACTCACCAAACAGAATCCTTTGAGAAAAAGAGTCATTATTTGCAAGCTTACATGAAACCATTTTAGAATCAAATAGAATTTTACAAAGTACTCACAGATTTGATCGCAGGAGGGATTCTTTTCCAAAGATAACGTGCATTATTCCTAAAAAAATTGTGAAAAATACTTCTTAGTAACCGAATATTTGCTACAAGAGACAGTTTGTTCAGATGCTATAATTAACAATCTCAGTGCTTTACAATATTCATTCTATGTCTACTGAAGTAGAAAAAACAAAGCTGCTCGCAGGCAGACAGCGTGACTGCCATAATAAAACAAATAGTTGATTAACTCTCTCATTTAAGATCCGTTTAGAAGAGGCAACGTTTCACAGAAGTGAGTTTTGCACTTTTACTTTTGGAATAGCTGTGCTTTTGATGAACACAATGCACCCACAGAAAGCACTCAGTACATGCCCATACATTTACAGAAACATAGAAAGGTTTGGGTTGGAAGGGGCCTTAAAGATCATCCAGTTCCACTCCCCTGCCATGGGCAGGGACACCTTCCACTGGATCAGGTTGCTCATAGTTTCATGCAACTTGAAACACCTCCAGGGATAGGGCAGCTACAGCTTCCGTGGGCAACCTATGCCAGGGCCTTCACTTAGAAAACTCAGTTTGTTTTGCTGCATGAATACAGATTACAACTTTCATTACTATAATATTCTAGCTCACATTTGTGAGATTGGTAACCATCTTGCTTCAGAATTCCTCATTAACAACTGGTGCCTCATTTATGATTTATAGACATGTACTAGAGTAGTAATAACTTATGTACATGATAAAGCATACAGAGACATTAAAAGATGAAGTAAAGGCCATTTAAAGACAGTTTAATTTTATTTATTAATAGTAAAAAACACTTTCTTCCTGTGCCACACCCACTTCGCATTCCAAAGATTCAGACTCTTTCGTGCATGTTCTTCCCCCCCAGCTTTCTCACGTACACTGTGGAGATCTGGATATGCTGAAGTATTTAGTCATTGATCTTTAGGGCACAGAAGTGAAATTGAAATGGTTACAGATTCTCAGAAAGACTTAATATGCAACACAGAGAAACAGACTCGCTGCTTTTCATTAAAGCCAAATTCTAAAACTCCAGTGTCATTTATTCTGCCTGAATAAGTAACCAGCAATTTCCCAATAGAACCCTAAACACAGCAAACAAAGTTCACACAGGGACATGGTAACAATCCACCAGACTGAATTCCAAGGATCACTGCTTCAGGCAGATTTAGCCTCTTCGAGCCAACAGTATCCCTCATTTTTAACATGGGCAGTTTGGAGTCATCCTGCTGCAATTAGACACAAGAAGTACGCAGTCCTACTCAAATAAATGCAGCCTTGAAGAGGTAGGAATCAAAACACTGAAGCGTTCCACACTTTGCAAAGGAGCCAATTTCACTATTTAAGGAACTCTCCTCCTAAAGCCAATCTGTTTCCCTGCAGTTCAAAAGGCTGGGCTAGAGCAAACAAAGGAGAACAATTTTCGTGGCAGAGCAAGGACTGCAAGACATTGACTTCTGTGAATTCACTTTAAAAACACAACACTGCCTACATACATTTTGAGAGTCACATAACCAATTACTAACATTCTGGCACTGACAGCTCAAGCCAATAGTGGCAAATCCAGTATCTGAAGTTAAAGATTAACAGAAGCCACTTACATGTCATTATGCAGCAGGTATAAAGCCAGAAGCTGGCCATAAACAAGGGGTGTTGCGATTCCTCCAGGGGCCTAAAAAAAGAACAAATAAATCTGTTACATCTTTTCAGAGCAAGATATCTTATAAAACCCACCAGACAGCCAAGTTTAATGAAATCTGAACATTCCAAGACAGCTGATGCCCTTCACATCACATCATAATCTGGATGCATGGTCAGAATTGCAGTGTACATTAATACAGGTGTATTGTACGATGAAGAGCTACCTCGCACACGCCAAAAGTTTTACTTGGAAAACTCCACTTGCTTTGCTGTGTGAATAGAGGTCACATCTTTCCTTACTGTTATGTTCTAGCTCACACTTGAGACTGGTAACCTTCTTGCTTCACAGTTCATGCAACAGCTGCTTTTAGGCACTCAGTTTCATTTACCTGGACCTCAATTCAAGGTTCTCCACCACAGTAAATTTTCTTCACCCACTTGAACTACCCTCTTTAAAAAGCTGAACTAAGCTTTGACACTTGCCTCACTTCAGACCTCACAAGTCACACAAGTAGAAAAAAGGGAATTATTATAAAGTTATAAAACTTTGAAAGCCTATAATAATTTAAAAACTGAAAAGATTTCCAGTAAGGTTTTAGCAATTTATCAAAGATTAGCCCAGCAAACACTCAAAGGAATTCAACTATATAGCTATTTGATTTAATTACACATGTGATTTATAGGCCAAAAGCAGGCGATCAGCTGTGTTCCTGAGCAGACATCACCATCCCCAGCTATTCTCAGACTGGTTCCAGAGCTCACCACCTACCTACAGATACAATAGTTTCTGCAATTGTTCCTTGGATTATGCCCAGCAAAATAAAGCCAGGTCAATTAACAGAACCTGTTTGAACTGACCAAGTTCCTCTTGAGTACTAAACAGACAAAAATTCATTAGTTTATCTGACAGACAACTAGTGGAACAGAAGGGTAAGGTAACTACCATCAAAATGACTAGATTTGTAACCTGCAGTCTTAATGAAGGAAGCTCTATGGTTGCACCTAGCCTGCAAAAAAAAAAACCCAACCTACCTACCAACTCATGGTATGAAACACTAAGGCTGTCTGCAGATAATACTGTGCCCACGAGGATCTTAGGTGTGCTGAACTTCGTCAGAGGGCTGCAGAAGCAAAGCCCCAGGCCTGCTGGGCTACTTCCTTGTCACTCTTCCCTAACACATACCTTAGCATAAAGCACTGTGCAGATATTCCCTCAAGCCTGCATTCCTCTAAAGCACAGGAACACACCTTCAAAGCAAGTACCAAACAGCTCCTAGCAGGAAGAGGCAGCCACACTGAACTCTCCCATGTGGTATGAGGGCACCCTTCTGCCTCTCTGTGCTCACATGCCCATCGTGTCAGGCAGCAGGTGCTGCTCATACTTTCAGCCCCACCACCTTCCTCCAGCTCCTTAAACGTTCTCTTACAGAACTCAGAGCACACCAAGATGCTGCAGTAGCATGCTGAGGACATGAGAGGCACCCAGGCTGAGTACAGAAACAGTGCACAGAAACATGAGCTGAAGCTTGATGATGCACATCCATAAATAGGGACCCCTTCCATTGAAGGAGCATATTTTCCACTGCAAAGCTCTATGGTTTGTCAACACCAAAGTTCTGATCACATCCAGATCAACTTCCTCCCTTCAGCTACTAATTGAGCAAGACCTAGAAGCCAGAATCGCTACAGTGTTCATGAAAGAGGAAAATTCAAAGTCTTCCACTCTTTCAAATGACTACAGTTGGATGCATGAGCTCAGATTTGGAAAAGAACTGGAAACTCTGAAAGACAACAGAGGGTCTACAGATATCAAACAGAATCACAGAATCACTAAGGTTGGAAAAGACATTAAAGATCATGAAGTCCACATGTAAATCACACAGCAGGAGCTTTCCAGCATTAACATGGTGCCACTTGGATTTACCACAGACTGGAGTCTGGCAAACTAACAGTGTAGGCCATCAGACACACAAACTCTTCTAGAAATGGAATTTTAAACATTATGGGGGGAGCTTCTAGCATGAGCTTCTGTAACAACTACACCATTAACTTTAGAGTACTTCACTGCCCCTTTCCAATACCTTCTTTTCCCAACCACAACAGAGATACACATTAACTACTCTCTCATACTCTCTCACACACCCTCTACCAGAAAAGCACTAACATTTATACTAAAACTCATTTATTTCATAGAAATACAGAATGGTTTGAGTTGGAAGGGACCTTAAAGATGATCCAACCCAGCCTTGAACACCTCCAGGGATGGGACAAGCAATTCTCTGGACAACCTATGCCAGAGCCTCACCACCCTCACAAGAAAACAATTCTTCTGAAGATCTCATCTCAGTCTCCCCTCTTTCATCTTAAAACTATTACCCTCTTCCCATCACTACACTTCCTGATGCAGGTTTCCTGTAGCCCCTTTCAGTACTGGGAGGCTGCTCTAAGGTCTCCCCAGAGCCTTCACTTCTCCAGGCTGAACAATCTCAACTCTCTCAGCCTCTCCTCTTATGAGAGGTGCTCCAGCCCTCAGATGATCTTCATGGCCTCCTCTGGACCCCCTCTAACAAGTTCATGTCTTTCCTGCGCTGAAGACTCCAAAACCAAACGCATTCCAGGTGGGGTCTCACAGAACAGGGCAGAATCCCCTCCCTCAACCTGCTGCTCCCACCGCTTTAGATGCAGCCCAGGATATGACTTTCATCCCCCAGCACCCCAAGCCCTACTCTTCAGGGCTGCTCTCAATCCATTCTCTGCGAAGCCTGTAATTGTGCTTGGGATTGCCCCGACCCAGGTGCAGGACCCTGGCCTTGCTGAACTTCATAGGGTTTGCACAGGCCCACCCTTCACACATCAGACTCCCTCTGGACGGCTTGTCTGCAGTTTCCCAAGTTCCTGCAGAGCTTTTCGGTGGCCTTTTGCCCAAGTTCAAATGCAGAGCCCTTACCAGTCACACAAACCCACAGAGAGGCCGCGAACACCCTTCCTCGCAGGATTAGCTGAGACTCCTTAAAGAGCACTTCCAGGCGTTTAACCGCGCCTGCTCTCGCTGCTATCTCTATCCCACACCCCGAGCAGCGCCTGTGCCCAACCCCATCACTGCCTGGGAGCGGCACCAAGCCCCAAAGCCTCGCAGAGCGCACGGGCCTCAGCCAGGTTCCCGCCAGCCCCCCCGCCCCGCGGTACCTCCAGCTCCTGGGTCTCGCACTGCTCCAGGAGCTTCTTGAAGCTGAAGGAGTTCTCTGCCATCACTGCCACAGGCATCTTCCCCTCACGGCGCCTCCGCCGCCAGCCACAACCGCCTCCCCCCAGGCGGCGGCCGCGCCTTACCGCCACTTCCGGCCCCACCAGCGCGCACTTCCGCCCGCGGCCCGAGCCGCGCGAGCCGCTCTGGCCCCTCTTCTCTATGCTTTGGAGGGCTGCTGGGGCGGGAAACCAGGGGGCCAAAGCCGGAAGGGGAGTGGGAGGGCGCTGTCAGGAGTCGGGGGGCGTGGCCATGACCTGGGGGCGTGGCCAAGGGTGCATGCTTTGCGGTCAGGACATGGGGCGTGGCTATTGGGCCGTGGTTCCGTTAGGGGGCGTGGGCAAGTGTGCAGGGGGCGTGGCCTGGACCTGGGGCGTGGCCAAAGCGGCGGGCAGGGCGCGGGCAGGACTCTTGGCCACTGCGTGTGGGCGTGGCCAAAGCATCGGGGGCGTGGTCAGCAGATGGGGCGTGGTCAAGGGTGCAGAGGGCACGGCCACTACATGGGGGCGTGGACAATGTGGCATGAGGGGTGTGGGCGGGCATGGGGGGCGTGGTCAAATGAGCGGGGGTGGGTTTGGGGGCATGGCCAAAGGGGTGGGGTCATGATCTGGGGCGTGGCCAAAGCTGGGCATGGCCAGGCGCTGGGGGCGTGGCCAGGATCTGAGGCATGGTCTTAACCTGGGGGCGAGGCCAAAGATGCGGGGGCTGTGTCAGACCCCCATTCTTGTAAGGCACTTTTGGATTATATCAGTTTTTTCCCCATTATTTCTGTGCATTTGCGTGTAATGAGCAAATTTATGTTTACTTTTTTACATTTACATCTCGCACATTATGGGACGTGCAAGATATTTACCCCACATCCTTTATTACATTTTACATACTCCGTATAATACAGCATCTATAGGGGTGTGTATATCCTATAAAATAACACACATGCAAAACAGCACACAAGATACTAAAATGACATCTAACTTCACATTTTCTCTTTCATAAGTCGGGCCACCCCTTCGCCGTCGCCTTTCCGTGGCTTCAGCTCCCATCCTCAATGAGGTCTCACCACGAGGGCAGTGCCAGCACCCTCCAGCTCTGCCTGTCTTGCCCCAGCATCAGCCTTAGGAGTCCCAGTTATGACTTCACAGGATTTTTCACTTATTTATGTCTGAAGGATGGGTTTAAACACATTTGCGGCCCCAGTTTGAGGGAAATATTGGAGGAAAATGGCAGGATTATCACCAGATCTTTTCTATAATTGGGGCAACAGCTGAAAACGTTTATTTTTGTAGGGTAGAATTAACCACAGGGCCTAGTTTTCTGCAAACCCTTGCTTTCTGATACAATGAATTTGCTTTCCACCATCATCCACAGCCCCATATCCCTTGAACAAAGCCTGATCCCAGCACTCACCCACCACCTTCCACTCCCAGCATTCCACAAACACCATCCCCAAACCCATTTGCTGTTCGTATTTGGCTGGGAACCCTTCCAGCCCTTTACAAGAGAGTTTCCTCCTGCCCCAGATGTGCGCAAGGGCTGCACCACGTAAATACAGACTTAGGGTGCCCTGCTGCAAGCCTGACCCAGCAGGTCTGGTGGTGCTCCCCATGCTTTTGGGTTGAAAATCAAGGAAAGAATAGTGATGTTCAGCCCCTTGGTGCTTCAGCATAAGGGAAAGCTGGCATAAAGCCTGCTCGTTTTGATGGGGAATCTCCCTGCTCTGGGAGAGGTCTTGGCTATGGAAGAATAAAGCTATGTGTTTGTGTTCACTTTGGGCTTTGCCCAGAGGAGAACATCTTGGCAGAAGGCTCCAGGCGATGGCAGTGCTGCTCCACCAGCTCAAGCACTGCTTTTCCCAGCATCTATCCTCACATCCCGCTCCCATCCCTCTGGCCGCATTGATCGCACAGGCTCTTTCTTTGCTCTTAGCTCTGTGCCGTCATCATTTTGACATGTGGACATCCAAGAGGAACACTGTCCTCACCTTTTGCTCCCGTTCCCAATTATCTCGTGCTTTTCGGGAGACGAGGCAGGGAGCAAAGAGGGCTGCAGCTTGTGATTGTGCCAGTGGGAAACCTTCCCTTTGCACCAGCGGGGTTGGGGTCAGACCATCCCGGATTGTCACCATGGAGCACGTTGCCTTGGGAATGGCATCATCTCGTGGTGGGGCATCGTGGGGTTGTGATCCTCCATCCCAATGCCGAAGGCATGAGCTGGTCCCTGGCATCCTTGACCACGCAGAGCATGGGCAGAACTGCAGCCTCTGTGCCTGAACCTTCTTTCTGTGGGGAATCATTTCATTTTGGGCAAAAAAAAAACCCAGTAAAAATGGAGCAGATGAGGGGTTTCCGCGAGAGGGCAGTAGCTGCAAGAGAAACTACCTTAAAAGTCCAAGGAAACTGAAGCTGCTGCCAAACTTCTCACTGTGCCTTCCATGTGAGAAACTATTTCCATTTTGGGGCAGTTAGGCTTTTTTAAATATTCTTATTTGCAGAATTTCATTAGGCTTTAGGGACAGCAAAAGAAGTGTTGAGTTTCAGTTTGGTTAACTGAGCCTCCCAAAGCCACCAGAACTTCTCTGGAAGCAACACTTTGGAGAGAAGGTATCCAGAAATGCTGTTTCCTCTCTCTTTTTTTTTTATTCTTCCCCCCATCCCTCTCCTTTTGCCTGGGGACAACCCCAGGGGACGTCCCTGCGAGCCCTGGGTGCTATGCTCAGGATGCTGCAAACTGAGCCACACACTTCACACACAGAGGGAGACCATGGAATCTCCCACCAAGCCAAATAACCCCACTGATGGGAACTTGCTCTGTGCCACCAACTTCAGTGCCCTGTGCTGGCTTATCATGGTATTTTATTTCCTTCATCCATGGTTGCAAGAGCTGGGGATGCTGCCAGAGCAGCCCGGTGGGTCTTCTCCATAAGTGGAGAGGAAACCAAGCACCACAGCTGAGAGGCCAACCCTTGGAGCAAGATGCTCTAATGGCCTATCTTGCTTTCCTGTCTTGAGCAAGAGCGATTTCCACACCCTCACACCCTCAGGCTGGTTGCAGAGGGCTTTAACCAGTGTCTCAGTGGTGGGCTAGGAGATGCTGTCTGCCAGGAAGTCCAAAGAGTTCAAATATTTGCTTCAGGAGGGGTTGAGGCTGGCGAATAGAGGAGCACGGCCCTGGATCCCCAGGCAGCACAAGGTGAGGTGACACAGCCATACCTGGGGAGGTCTCACCAGTGGGTTTGTTTCAGTGTTAGGAGCTGATTTCATTAAGAGAGTTTTCACCATGGAGTTTTATGTTTTGGTCTGAAAGTATTTTAATTCTGGCAAATTAAAGAATCAACTTCCAACAAAACCAAGGAAACTCCTGGGTACCTGGGCAAACTGTGCCTGCTCGCTCCCACAGAGACCAGCTCCCCACCCCATCTCAAAGACAGCACAGAGCCGCTCTGACCATCCCATCCCACAGATACAGACTGAGCAGACAACAGACTGAAAGCAGCTCTGAGGAGAAGGACTTGGGGTCCTGAGGGATGAGAAGCTCACCATGAGCTGGCAGTGTGTGCTTGCAGCTCAGAAACCAACCGTGTCCTGGGCTGCATCCAAAGCAGTGGGCAAGGGAGGGGATTCTGCCCCTCTGCTCTGATCTCTTGAGAACTCACCTGGAGTCCTGTGTTCAGTTCTGGAGCCCTCAGCACAGGAAGGACATGGTTGGAGTGAGTCCAGAGGAGGGCATGAAGATGATCCAAGGGATGGAGCATCTCACAAACGCTGAGAGAGTTGGGGTTGTTCAGCCGGGACAAGAGAAGGCTCCTGGGAGACCTTAGAACAGCCTCCCAATACTGAAAGGGGCTCCAAGAAAGCTGGGGAGGGGCTCTTGATCAGGGAGTGCAGGCATAGGATGAGGAGAAATGGTTTTCAGATAAAAGAGGGGAGATTGAGATGAGATCTTAGGGAGAAATATTTTCCTGTGAGGGTGGGGAGACCCTGGCACAGTTTTCCCAGAGAAGTTGTGGCTGCTGGAGGTGTTCAGGGCCAGGCTGGATGGGGCTTTGAGCACCCTGATGCAGTGGGAGGTGTCCCTGTGTGTGGCAGGGTGTTGGAACTGGATGAGCTGTAAGGTCCCTTTCCAATCCAAACCGTTCTGTGGGTCTATGATCTGCAGACCTCTTTGCATGGATTTACAAAGCCTGGAGCACGGCAGGCTTCAGGACCAGAAAACATACATCAAAACACTACACCTGCTCCTGACACCACTGCATGACCTCCTTGTGAGTAATTTTCCAGCAGGTCAGAGTACAACCTTTCACAAGCAGAAATCATCAAGCCACGCAGCTCAGGCTGATGTCCCGTTCTCCTCCTGGCACCTTTTCTTATCCTGTGGAGAATGCCTTAAGTGAAAAGTTTCTTGAAAAATGATAAATTCAGCCCAAACCTGCCTGTTTGCGTGCACGTGTTGCATCCTCCCTCTCTCTATTTCCCCTTTCCCAAAGCTTTTAAAGCTGTGATAACATTTTCATGGAGGGGATGTTCTAGAAGGGAATATGTATTTTTTTTTTTTTTTGCATCTTTTGGGCTTTTCACATCATCAAAATAAAATAAAATACAACAGATATGAGGTATTTCATCTATTATTATAAATCTGGGAAGCCTGGATGCTGTTTCTGGGGTTATCAGAACTGGTGTGGAATGTTTGGCCCCTCTGCAGTGGCAGCATCCTGCGTCTCTGGACCAACCAAGATAGCATTCCAGAAAATCACAGGGTCATTTATATTATCCAAGATCTTCCCTTCAATTCTAGCATGAAAAGAAGAGGCCAGACTCAGAAAATAGCTGTGCATGTTGGAAAATCTATCCCCTTGGCAAAGCCAACCATGTTAAATTAATGGGAAAACTCCTTGACTTGAAAGCATCCTGATTTTTCCTTAGGCCCGTGGGCTTGAAATGCATTTTGAGATGAGGCCACCAGCTGTTGCAGAAGTATAAAGTAATTTTAATGTAATATTTTTTATTCAGCTCCTGGTGACAACAGCATGAAAATCTCAGCAACTTGTTTATGCCTTGCATGGATTTTAATGCACTGATGAAAATGGATTCCGGTTCTGCTGTCCCAACGAGCCACTGTCTGTTATCTACTTAGTTTTCAAAGCAATACCAAGGAATTTCCAAGCAAGATTAGCAGAACTGGTGTGACAGGGCTTTATTTGCCCAGTTGTTTCCATGTTCTGCCTGTGATCTGGAAGTAAAGATGATTACACAAAGTTTCCCTTTCTCATTTGCTTCAAAAGCTTTGCAGGGGAACAAAAGAACCCCGATGGGGAAAATAAGATGTAATGCAGTGATATGGAACAACAGGAAAGTTAATTTAATGTGAATGGTAAAGAAAATGGTGGTAAAGGGTCAAATTGTACCCCTCCACACCCTTCCTCATTCCCTTGGTGCCCTGATTGATATTATCCCTGCCCGAGCTGAGCAAAGGCTGTGTCCAAATACATTATTTCCTTCCATGACATCAAAGCTCCTTTACACCAGCCATCAAAGGAGGAAAACGCCTCATTTTTAGGAGCTTTGCCCAGTAGAAAGGAAAGGGTGAGCGGCTGGTGGGAAATCATCATTCCTTTTTCCCCAAACAATTTTTGTTTTATGGTTTCATTTTAATAGGGGCGTTGGTTTCAACTCCAATAACTCCAATAAACAAGAAGCTTACTGGAGAATTGCACTTTTTTTGCCTCCCTCCTCTTTGTTTTATCAACTCCAACCTGAGGTCTGAGATGTGTTGGCGTTTACTACAGCATGATGGTATAATTAAAAGAAAACCCCTAAATCAGGGAAGCTGAGATGCTTGGAGGATGTGAAGGAGACCCCAGAGCCCATGGCAAAGTGAGTGGTGTGAGGTGCCAAGGGTTGTCCACCCAGCTCTCCTTGCCTATAAAACTAAGTCTCCATCTGCCTCTGCTCCAGAGCAAATTTCACCCCAGGCTGATACCTGGGGGTCAGCTGAGCCCCTTTCTGTCCACCTCAAAAACCTTCATCCACATGCTCCTGCTTTTCCCAGGAATGAGAAAGAGCAATGGCTTCTGCCAGCAGCTCTGGAGGCAAAGATTGCCCTTTCATAACCTGCCAAAGGGAGAAGAGATCCTATGTGTATTTAACCTAAACATTGTTTTTATTACTTTCTAGGCATGTCTATGCATGTTCCTGTTTTTGCTTTGTTCTGAGGGATCCTCAGCCAAGTTTCTGTCCCCTCCCTGGCTCCTGGGCCAGCGGTTCTTGTTCTCTGCATATTTTAATCCTCAATGGTGAAGACCTTTGCAAACTTGGAGCAACGTAACAACTCTTCTCCTCACTGCATCTCCCACCATACAGCTCCCTTGCTTGGAAATCTCTGACATCTCCCACATTTGGAGGGGTTAATGAGGGGGATCCCCAGTCCTGTGTTGGATGTTTGGGGGATCAAGCATCCAGCATGGGACAGTTGGAGGGATTGAATGGGAAGATCCGAGGTCAAACACAAGGGAGGATGGAGTTGAGGGTCCCTGGTCTAATAATGGGCATCTGGAGGATGAAGCAAAGGGATCCATGGTCAAATATGAGTACTTTGGGGTTATGAATTGGCAGAGGCATCCCTGGTACAGTAGGGAGCATTTGGAGGATGGAGGGGAGGTCTCTGGTCCAGTTGGGGCATTTGATGGATGCAGGAGCCCCTCAGCAAGCTACAGCCTCTTTTCTCCCAATGCTCTTATCAGCAGGATAAGATGCATGAGGTATCTTGGGGGCCCTGCTTGCACTTCCAGTTCAGGTCCTTCCTTGGGGCATTATGGCTTCCCTTGGGCTCCCAGCTTATCCTGGTTCTACCTTGAAGCACATCTCTCCCCCAAGCTGCTTCATGTCATCAGGCACCTGCAAGGTTCTTCTGGGCCCCTCAGTTTAAGAGAGATGTTGAGATGCTGGAGAGTGTCCAGAGGAGAGCAATGAAGATGGTGAAGGGGTTGGAGCACAAGCCCTGTGAAGAGCGGCTGAGGGAGTTGGGGTTGTTTAGCCTGGAGAAGAGGAAGCTCAGGGGAGACCTCATTGCTCTCTATAACTACCTAAAAGGAGGCTGTAGTCGGGCAGGGGTTGGTCTCTTCTCTCGGGCAACCAGTGACAGAAGAAGAGGATGTGGTCTCAAGCTTCATCAGGGGAGGTTTAGGCTTGATATTAGGAAAAAATTCTTCACTGAAAGGGTGATTGGCCATTGGAACGAGCTGCCCAGGGAGGGGGTGGAGTCATTGTCCCTGGAGGTGTTTAAAAGCAGATTGGATGAGGCACTGAGTGCCATGGTTTAGACGATGAGTAGGTGTTGATGTTGGGTCATAGGTTGGACTTGATGATCTCAAAGGTCTTTTCCAACCTTGTGATACTGTGATACTTACTGTGATACTGTGATACTGTGTGCCAGGGAGGGAGATGCTCCTGCAGAAGCCTCTCTGCCCTGCCCAGCATCCCCCATCCTCACAGAAGCATGATGCACTGCCGTGTCTCCCGGGGCACGCTTGTAAACCTGTTAATCTCCTGTAATCGCACGCGTGTTAAAAAACACCTGTTCCCATGCAAAGCCACCGGGATATTGGGCGAGGGTTTGAGTGAGTGTAATAAAAGATGCAATTAGAAAGGCGGGCTTTGATCTCCAGGAGGTAAGGAGTTCAAGCAGCTGTGCCGAAACCTCTCCCCGCAGTCACTCTTCTACTTCGGTAACATCCTAACAAAGAAGATCTTGTGTCCGTGATGCCTCATTACGGCCCTTCTTCCCAGCCTGTGGCCACCTGTCCTTCCCTGCCACCAAAGCACGCTGCCTTCGGGGTCCCTTCCCCATGGCTGGCAGCCGAGGGGCACGAATCGGATTTCACGGCCCCGACGCTTGCTGAGAGCTGCCGGGCTTCACTTGCCATTACTCAAAGTCCGTGCTGCAATGGGTCCTTTGTTCCTGCAGCCCTGCCTGCCAACAGCTGGCTTCTCCATCCAGCTGTGCTGGGATACAGTCAAGGGAGCAAGGAGGCTGCCGGGATGCGGGTCACCGCACAGGAGCCCCTGTGAGCATCGCTGGGGGGACCCCAAGGGAGGGACGCTTCCCAGTTTGCATGGGGAGAAGAGGCTGCACTCCGTCTGATCTGCACCCTGTGCAAGGATGCTGTTGATAAGGGGTTGGTCTAGAAGAGATGAGGGATTAAAGTTTCTTGTGATGAGGTGCCTTTCGTAGACTAGGAGAGAAAAGCATTGCTTGGTTGTTCTTTGATTTGCAAGCGTATCAAATCTGCATCCTCTTAGCAGGATCAAAAAGCCAGAATATGGTACCGTGATGTTCATAAGTCATCAGATGAGACCCCTTGCTGCACCCAGCACTGTGCTGTCCATTTTCAGCGTAACCCTTTCCAATATTATATAGCTATATTTCAGCTCCCTGGGCTCTCAGGGAATCTGGTGAGGGTCCTGCCCTCTTTCCTTGCTTGTGAGAGTCTGCCACCTCCATGGCACATGGGAATGGGGATCAGACCTGCTACACTGCATATCTCCAAAGGGACATGGAAAAGGTTGTAGCCACCAGACCCTTGCAGCTCCCTGCCATCCTCTTGCATGGCTCATGATTTGTTCAGATTGTTCCTAAAGTTTGTTTCAAGTAATGTTTTCCAGGTGAAAAAAACACAAAGGAAGGGAATCCAAGAAGGAAAGACACCTTCTACTCACAGGAAAATAATTCTTACCCTGATCCAACACGATTTTCAGTGGGTGCCTTGTAGGGAAGAAGGGTAGGATCTCCTCCCCGTGTGCTCCAGGCACCTGCCCTTTGCCCACAGTGATGCTCCTCACCAGCTGCAAAAGAGGAGAGCAAAAGTTTCTCATTAGAGCAGTTTGGCATTTATATTAAACTTCATACATTTTTATAAATATTTTGTATCTAAAGGAGGGTGAACACACTCCAGAAGAGGTTTTGTTTAGCTGAAAAGCAAGTCTTACATCAACCTGCTATGAGGGATGGGTATTGTGAGACAAAAATCTCCCCAAGCCACACTGTTCTTCTTCAGGGCCATCTTTTTTGTGCTTTCTGCAGTATCTTCTGCAATCATGGAACGGTTTGGGTTGGAAAGGACATTAAAGCCCATCCAGTTCCAATCCCCCTGCCATGCACAGGGACACCTTCCAGTGGATCAGGGGGCTCAAAGCCCCATCCAACCTGGCCTTGAACACCAGACTGGGGAAGCCAACTTCTCTCGGCAACCTGGGCCAAGTCTTCCCCACCCTCACAGGAAAGTATTTCTTCCTAGAATCTCACCTCAATCTCCCCTCTTTCAGCTTAAAACCATTCCCCCTCATGCTATCACAGTATCACACAGTATCACAATGTCATAAGGTTGAAAAGGATCTCTGAGATCATCAAGTCCAACCTAAAACCCAACACTAACACCAACACCCACACTAACACCAACCATCATCTAAACCATGGCACCCTTAAACACTTCCAGGATCGGCGACTCCACCCCCTCCCTGGGCAGCCCATTCCAGTGGCCAATCACCCTTTCAGTGAAGAACTTTTTCCTAACATCAAGCCTAAACTTTCCCTGACGAAGCTTGAGACCATGCCCTCTAGTTCTGTCACTGGCCACCTGAGAGAAGAGACCAACCCCTGCCCCACTACAGCCTCCTTTTAGGGAGTTGTAGATAGCAATGAGGTCTCCCCTGAGTCTCCTCTTCTTTAGACTAAACAGCCCCAACTCCCTCAGTCGCTCCTCATAGGGCTTGTGCTCCAGCCCCTTCACCATCTTCGTTGCCCTCCTCTGAACACATTCCAGCATCCTGACATCTTTCCCAAACTGGGGGGCCCAGAACTGGACACAGTATTCAAGATGAGGCCTGACCAGTGCCAAGTACAGGGGGATGATAACTCCTCTGGTCCTGCTGGCCACACTATTCCTGATGCAGGCCAGGATGCCATTGGCCTTCTTGGCCATCTGGGCACACTGCTGGCTCATGGTGAGCTTCCTGTCAACCAGCACTCCCAGGTCCCTTTCTGCCTGACTACTCTCCAGCCACTCTGTCCCCAGTCTGTAGCTCTGCATGGGATTGTTGTGTCCAAAATGAAGTACCCGACATTTGGACTTATTAAACATCATCCCATTAGAATCAGCCCAGCTCTCCAGTCTGTCCAGGTCCCTCTGTAGGGCCATCCTACCCTCTAACAGATCAACCCTTCCTCCCTGCTTGGTTTCATCTGCAAAGTTGCTGACTGGACCCAACACCGATCCCTGGGGGACACCACTGGTGACCGGCCGCCAACTGGATGAGACACCATTGACCACCACTCTCTGGGCTCGGCCATCCAGCCAATTCCTAACCCAGCACAGAGTGCTCCCATCTAGGCCACGGGCTGCCAGCTTCCCTAGGAGTCTACTGTGGGAGACAGTGTCGAAGGCCTTGCTAGGCTAGGCTATCCCTGCACTCCCTGATCAAAAGCCCCTCCCCAGCTTTTCTGGAGCCCCTTTCAGTGCTGGGAGGCTGCTCTAAGTTCTCCCCGGAACCTTCTCTTCTCCAGACTGAACAACCCCAACTCTCTCAGCCTGTCCTCATACAGGAGGTGCTCCAGGCCTCGGATCATTTTCGTGGCCTCCTCTGGAGTCACTCCAAAGGATCTGTGTCATCTCTAAAACAAGTCACTTGAGGAGCATAAAACCTGCATCTTGAAGAGGAGGTTGAGCTGGAATAAGTGCAATTTATATACGGTCCAAACATCACCAGATGCATCTAAGGACTAAGCATTGTTAGATGTGGAGCAAAGATTAAAAACGAGGTTAAGTATAGGTCTTTAAGGGTGGGTTTCCCATCACTGTGGGCTTCCCATCACTAGAAGATGTCAGCCTGCTAGTGCTGCAGGACACCCTGCAGGAGCAGTTTGCAGAGAGCTGCCAAGGAGGGCAGTGAGCTGCAACCAGTGTAATCCCTCTTGTAAAACTGCCTTCGTGTCAGAAAGGGTGAGGCTGGACATAGCCAGCTGGGAAAAAATCCCCAGAGCATTGAATAAAAGCTCCCTGTGCAATCAGCATCGCTCACACACATCATCCACACTGACACAGCCCGGCCTGGGTGGCACTGCCTCAAGGTGAAAGAAGCTGCTGCTGCCACCACCCTTCAGTGGAGGGGAAACTGAGGTACAGCCACTGGCTCAGCTTGGTCCAAAGCCAGAACTTTTCTTTTCTTAATAAATTCCTAATTGGCCTGATGGGGAGATAGGATGAGGGGAATATTGATCCCAGTCCTGCTCTCTGCTTCTTGCTGGAAACAATCCCTTTTACATCCATAATGTGGCAGCAGGGCAGGGAAATGGATTTTTAGCACAGGCTGGACCATTAAATTTAAAAGGAATATATTAATTACTCAAGGAAAGTCTGATATTTAAAAAGACTGAAGGGATTTCAGTCAGCACTTAAACAATTTTCTAAAAAAAAGAGACAGGCACACTCCATAAATTAGGAACTGGAAGAGCGAATGACAATAACGGCAACAAGAGTGTAAATGTTAGATCTGTTTTCCTGGAATGGTTTCCAGACCAATGGCTGGAGCAGGGGCCAATAAATGATATCTCTAAATTCAACTTCAATTTCTGCATCTAAACTGGTGCACAACATCACAGGAACCCTGCAAAAAGGCTTAACCTCCAGAAAAACTCAACGCAAAAGTCCATCTGCTCTTGGACAAAGCAGCTAACTCCATCCCAGTCTCTGCTTTGTCACAGGAGACATTTCCCAGCCATTAGCAGGGACAGCTGAGAAACAAAACTCTTTCTTCACCTGCCAAATGTCACAAACAGAATTACCTTTCGACACAAGCATTTCTGCTGAAGGTTTGGGGTTTCATTTTTTGGCTTGCAAGAGCTTCCAGAGAGCAATGCCAGCAGAAAAATAGGCAGTCAAAATGAAACAGAAAGTTGCTCTGAGAGAGCTGCTCTCTCTCTCCTTTGTATAATCTTAGTAAATTATTGTGAAGTCGCCACATTCGCTGCTTCTTTGAATGTCATTGTTGCTGGGAAAGGCTTTCCCTGTGTTAGTCTGTGTTTCACCTCTCAGATGTGGTTTAGCCTAGCAATGTCATACCCCTAGCACCTTAACTCTGATGAAGCCTGTTTGGAGATGACAATGAAGCCATGACCAGAAGAGATGAAGGGGGCCTACATGAAAGCTGAGGAGGGAATTTTTACAAGGGCATGTAGTGATAGGATGGGGGTAATGGCTTTAAATTGGAAGGAGGAAGATTTAGATCAGACATTAGGAAGAAATTCTTCACAATGAGGGTGGGGAGCCCTGGCACAGGTTGCCCAGGGAAGTTGTGGCTGCCCTGTCCCTGGAGGTGTTTGAGGCCAGGTTGGATGA
The DNA here is from genome assembly GCA_033556795.1 of Tapera naevia. Classification (NCBI taxonomy): domain Eukaryota; kingdom Metazoa; phylum Chordata; class Aves; order Cuculiformes; family Neomorphidae; genus Tapera; species Tapera naevia. The sequence continues at coordinate 958,530 of JAUMJJ010000195.1, read as the reverse complement.
GGTCTTGAGCAACCTGTTCTGGTGGGAGATGTCCCTGCCCATGGCAGAGGGGGTTAGAACTAGATGGGCTTTAAAGTCCCTTTCCAACCCACGTCATTCTATGATTCAATGTGAGCACTCCCTGGATGGGGATTGCCTTCTGCACCTCCCATGCCGCTCTCCTCCCTCTTCATGCTCTTACCTTCACAGTTATTTGCACTTCAATGCTCCGAATAGGGAATTTCTTCATCAAAAATGTGCCCAAAACTAGGCTGAAATCACCCTATCAGCCCACCCGTCTTTTCCAGAGGGCTGGTGGGAATGCAGCAGGGAGGACCAACACGACCACTGCTCAGGGTGGGACACTAAGGGAGCTTTTCTCAGGCAGGGTATTTTGGGATGCACCCAGCATCTCCATATTCCACCTAGCTACTTAATTTAAGCCGTGGAGTTATTTATTCCATAAGAACCCTGCACTTTTATTAGCCATGTATTTACAGTATGAGGCATTCCCCATGTGCATGATCTGCTGCCAAGCATAGGTGGAGGCTATTTATTTTGGAGCTTTGTCCAATTTATGCTCACCATGGAGCAGGGACCCATAAAAGCCTGGCAGGCAGAGCATAGCCAGCCCATGGGCTCTGATAACATGGCCATTATAAGGTCCTGTGCATCCCTCCTCTATAAACCTGCACTGCAAAGGGCCAAGACAGACATGGTCTGGGAGCAAAGCTGAGTCTTTTTTCAATGTACATCCCAGTGCTGGGAGTTAGCTGGGAGTCAGTGATCCCTCACCACCAGTTCACATCACAACTCTTCCCCCAGGGTATGCGAAGTTAGGAAAGAAGAGATGCAGGCACATCTTGTAGAATCTTTTAGGTTGGAAAAGACCTCTAAGATCTTCCAGTCGAACCATCACAATGCCCACTAAATCATGTCCTGAAGTGCCACATCTACACAGTTTTTGAATGCTTCCAGGGATGGAGACTCCACCACTACCCTGGGCAGCCTCTGCCTGTGCTTCACCACTCTTTCAGGATATAAATTCTTTCTAAATATCCAATCTAAGCCTCCCCTGGTGCAACTTGAGGCCAATTCCTCTCATCCTATCACTTGTTACTTGGGAGAAGAGACCAGTACCCATATTGCTACATCCTCCTTTTAGGGAGCTGTAGAGAGCACAAAGATCTTCCCTCAGCCTCCTCCTCTTTAAGCTAAACAATCCCAGTTCCTGCAGCTCCTAAGACTTGCTCTCCAGACCCTTCCCCAGCCTCATTGCCCTCCTCTGGACACACTCTAGCACCTCAATGTCTTTCTTGTACTGAGGGGTGGTGTACTCAGTAGCAGACATTGGCACATGGAAAACACTGGCTTAGGGATGGAAAAGAAAGGTCGATCCCATATTTGGGTTTGTTTGGTGTTGTGAGATGCCGGGTTTCCTTGCTGTGCCTCAGTTTCCCTCATCTGCAAAGCAGGATGGTCCTGTTTTGCAAAGAGCCCCGTAGGCAAAAACACAATGCAAATGATCACCAAAAACTCAGCAGCACCATTGGCTCCGGCAGAAACTTTCTGCTGCTTCATCCCATTCACAAAACCTCATAATTTTGCTTTATGAGGACAAAACTAAGATTTAGGAATTGTTTTACAGGATGGGTTTCCCTCTGCGGCACCCTAAAGTGCACTTACGGAACCCTGCAACACCAAACATCTGGGCACAGCAACAAATAATAAGTAACAACAGTATGCTCATTGTTTAGCAGCCTTTTATAATCCATCCAATGATTTTTAAATAAACTGGATGGAAAATAATGGAAATTTCAGGCCCTGGAACCCATTATTCCTGCATGCCAAGCCTGATGCAGCTAAGTGCAACAAGGACCCTGAAGTTAATGAAATTCCTGCCTGAACAAACTTTCATCATGCTGCTTAGTGAAATGACTTGTGCATCATAAAAGCAACATCACTCAAGCTGTTAAAATGTCTTCTGTGGAAAGTAAGGCAAAGGAGCAGGAGGAATGTATTTGTTAAATCACATATAACCAGTAATATATATTGAAAATATATCTTTATTCGGTTACTGGAGGTTGTTGAGTTTGAAGCACGAGGGTGGATTGATCAACTGCTGTGCCAGCAATTGAAGCCTCCCATTTGAATGGAAAGCTGAAAAGATTTAACTGATTTTCATAGAAAATATCCACCCATCACCCCACCACGCCTGGAAAGGCTTCGTTAACAGTCGAATGAATAAATAACTGAAACACTTCAAAGCCCCCAAAGGAGCAGTTTTTTTGAAGAACATGTTTAAATGACAGCATCCACCCAGTTCCTAAAATCTTCCCATTCGGGCCAAAGATCTGTTTTGCACGAGAGAAGCTTTGCAGAGAGAAAAATCTCCCAGCCAGCCCTAATTAAACTCTGCTTTGTCCTGATGAAGCACATTTCTAGAGCTGGATTTTCAAAGCCCTTGTGTTTGCTCCAATTTCTTTCCAAATGGCTGGAAAAGGCCTTCAGAGGGCTGGTGAGTACCAATTGCTTTTGGAAGCCCTCAAGGGTGATTTATATTGATTATTGACATCACATCTTGTTCTTTTCCAGAGGACACATGGAGAGATCTTTCCTTTTTCAGCTGTATAAGAGCTTATATATTGATTATTGACGTTCCATTCCCACTCTTTCCCAGGGGACACATGGACTGGTGTCTCCTATTTTGCTGGATAGGAGTTAAAAAGTCTGTAAGTGTTAATTTTAAGCTCAGTTTATTCCACCTCCCCGTTCCTCCTCAAAGTTTTTTAAAAGAATTTAGCTGGAATTTATTTTCAAGGTCACTTACACCCAGTGCCTGTGAGTAATCTACCCTGGCTGGCTGGATAACTTTGGGTGTCATTTGTCATTTTTCCCTCTTCTTTTATTTATGGAGCTGATTACAAAAGTGCATCCAGAGCCAAGGGATGCCTTGAAGTTGATGAGGTTGTGCCAGTTTACACCCACAGAGGAGGTGAGGCAGGTGGCTTAACCCCAACAGTTTTCCAAAAGGATTTGTTGACTCAAGGAGCCTTCTCCTGCAAGGAAAAGGCATGGCAGGAGGTGGACAACATCCAGCATCTCTTGGCTTTAAGCACACGCCTAACAAAGTGCAGAGGATTTAGATCCGTGCCCAGGTGCTTTTTTGAATACAGGTGTGCCTTTGCAAGCCTCGATCTGAGCTCAGAAGAGATGCAAAGGCACTTACTGCACAGATAAGGGCAAGGTGAGGGTGCCCAGGAGCAAGGAGATGGTGCAAGAATCTGTCATCTCTCTAACATTGTTTTCATCAAGGTGCTGCCAAGTTTGAGGGCACTTGGAATAGTCAATGGGAGTGACGAAGCAAGAAGATGTCTATATTTCACGCTGGAAGTCCTTAGCAAACACTCCCAAATCCTGGCTGCCGCTTACACTTCTCTCTTCCCTGTGCAACCACTGCATTTCTTGGGAAGAAAAATGTTTCCCCTGGAGAATGCTCTTGAGCAAGAGGCACGGGAAGTATTTTGGACTGCAGGTTTAAAGGAGGTTTCTGGAACAAATCGCTTTTCCTCCTGTTTCTCTGCTGACATAAGCCTAGAGGGCTCATTGCATTGTTTCACCCCCAACTTAAACATCATTAGAGTTGTCACTTCCAAGCCTGTTCCTTGGACAATACCAGCACTGCACAGTCCTGAACCCAGCTCCATCCCACCTGTGGGTTATTCGTGTCTCCAGGTGCCCCAGCAATGCCCTGTTACGCTTCGCACTCATCCTACAGCTCCAAAAATATGAGCTGTGGAATGCAGGCAGATGGATAAACACCAGCAGGAGGGTGGTCAGTTGATTTCTTTAACACCTGCAGAGGTTTCAGCTTGGAGGATGGGTGGAGGGATGAACACCTTGTGCTGTTCCCGAGCAGAGGGGAGCAGGGAATGTGCCTGAGATCACAGCATAGCCATCTCCCAACACATCCCATTCCCTACACCAGCGTCTCTCTAACACATCATAACTTTTGCCACAGGCTTAAGCCACTGGCAGGTCTTTTCATAATCTTCTCCACCATCCTGGAAACTACCTGAGGCTGATATTGAGCAGCCCTCTACAGAGGATAACCTTAAAAGGCATGGGAGGTTCTCCCAGATGATGGGAATTCATCACCTTCCAGATGACACCATTTTTTTTAAAAAAAAAAGAACAAGAAACAGGGTACACATCTCCTCCAGCACTTCTGGACCAGACTTTCTCGGGCTGTGGCACTCAGCCCAGGGGCTGCTCTGATGGGACCAGTGACAGCCCTGACACAAAGCTGAGAGGCAGCTCACCCAGCCTTTGTTCCTCACACCTCAAAACCTCATTTGCCTCAAAGGAGCCCCCCAAAGTATTTGCTTTTACAGGGGGGATGGCGATGCCTCGGTTGACTCTTCTGTTGGTTTGGCATGGTTGCCCATTTCTCCAGATTTGTAAACAATGTTTTAAGTCTTTGTGGGCCCAGCCTGCAGATGATGGCTGGGTTGTGTTAGTCCAGGCCTGAGGCCAATTTAGACAGAGGTCAGAAATCCCCAGGAGAGAAGGTAAGAATATGGCTTTGTGCTTATGTATCCATGAAAAGGCACCATTGATGCTGACTCTCCCCGTTGCTGTGAGTCCCAGTCTCCTCCCAACTGTATCAGACCCTAAGCATCACAAGAATGCCTTGGCTTGCACAGATAGTGAGATGTTTCCACCCTGATGTCAGCTCCACTCTTCTGCTGGGTCCCCAGTGCAAAGGCAGAGCGTGGCCAGGAGTGTGCTGAGCTCACTTGCATCCCATCCCACTGTAGGCAAGGTGGGCAAGCAAAGGAAATTATTGCCTTGTTTACCAGCTCTGTGGGCAAGGGGACTGTGTGCAAAGGAGGATTGTAACAGCTGACACCAATGCCTCTGATCAGCTACCCCCAGGAAAGCTGCCAGGAGCTCAGCCAAAGAAAATGTGTGGGTTTTGCATCTCAGTTTGAGAAAACAAAAGATTTAGACTCTGTTCAACAGGATTGAGGAGCCCTCATCTCACACCTAAATCCAGCACCTTCTTCATCAGGGAAGAGGGAGAAAATGTCCCATGAAGAGTCCCAGCAGGGCTGACACAGCAGCTCCTTTTGGGGATGGATGGATGGACACATGGACCTTGATCACCTGTTGGGCATCCCCTCCTGCTACCATTGGATCTTTGTGCAAATGTGAGCACCTCTGGGTGTGTTTGCAAAGTGCTCAAGTTCCAGTAAGGAATACCCTTTGGGATGCAGTGTCCTGGGCATCCCCTCTTTGCATCAGGGAGTGGTCCTGTTCCCCCAAGACCTATCCTGCTATTTCCTGGTGCCGAGTGAGAACTCTTCCCCTCCTCTAGCTTGTCTTGAGTCCATCTTAAACACTGATGACACACAGATATAAACCCCCACAAAGCAGACAGCTGAGCACAAAACTGGAAATACATTGCAAAACAACCTCCACAACCACATGCAAAAAAGAGCTCAAAACATCATCATGTGCCTGCAACCTTCCTCCACTTCCTATTGTCTCCTAAGGTTTCTGAGTCTTACCTCCCTGTCCCTGAGCCTACCTGAAACCACCCCATCCCTGCATTCCTCTTCCCTAATTCTCCTCAGCAAGCCTGTGCCTTGGAAGACAGATATCAAAGCCTGGAGCCCCCTCCCTTGTCCTCTGGGACTGTGTCTTCCTGCAGTGCTGGGAAGCTGCATACAGAGCCCCTTTTTGTTTGCCCTGCTCTCCTCAGCTGAGCACAGCTGACTTTCAACCCAACCCTCAGACAGTGAAGGAGCCAGCTCTGGAGGAATTCACAAGTCGTTATGTCACGGAGGGTTGTTTCGCTCTGTTCCCTTTTTAAAAGCAGAAAGCACGCGTGGCATTTCACAAAACAGATGGCTGGCTCAGCTCTGTCCCCACCGTCCCCCAAACACGTGGGCTTGCAGCAGTGCTGGGGGTTCACGACCTCACAGATGGTCTGGGTAAACACGGTCCAGGGAAGCAGGAGGGAGGGATAGATGAGTAAAGGCTCCAGGTCCACCCGCCTGACACACGGCCACGGCCAAGCACTTAGTACTCCAAGAACCTGAGGGGTAAAAAGGGTTTCATCTTGCAAGGGCTTACAGGTGAAGCCATCAGAAGGCAGGCACACTGTGATAAAGCTGAGGGATCACGAGGGTCAGGGTCTCCTCTTCAATGGCCGATGGCCAGGGAGGACCTTGTCTGTCTTGTGAAGGCAAGAGTTTCAGCTGGAATGTTTCACACCTGCAGAAAAAAGCCAGTGTCCAAAAACTGGAAGAGACTCCAGCAAGAGTGGCAGAGGTGGTGAAGGTACTTATGGTCATTCCTGGAGACCATCAGGTTCATAGACAGGAGCCTTCTCTGGGTTTTTTCTCTCCTATCCCTTTGCTGTTGAGCTTGTGCTCCCATAGCAAGGATGTTTCACTGCAGCCAGGCAAAGATCCATCCTCAGGCCAGATGTCCAAGGCTTCCAGCCTGACCCTTGGTTGTGCAGAGCAGCCCTCTGTGCTGACTCCAGGGCAGGTGTGCTGAGACAAAACCACTCACCCTGCACTCTCCCTGCGGTACCACCTGGCAGGACCCAACGTTCTCTGGACAGCATGTTCCTTGGGTCAGGGTCATCACTGGTTTGTCCCAGTCTGGCCCAGATTCACAAGGAGGGTCCAGAAAGAGGAGCCAGCATGGGAAGCAGCTGAGCAGGCCTGTTTCCAGACCGGTGCAGCTGGGGAAAGTTTATTTTGTTAAGCTGCTACTGTCTCAAGTTCATTAAAGGCACACTTGGTGCATTAGCCCCTATTTAAGTCATGCTGGTGGAACACGGGATGGGCCAAGCATCACGGTGAAGCCAGGAGGAAATGCTTTTTTTTTTTTGCTAAGCAAGTCTTATAAAGGTGTGCTGCCCCAAGGACTGCTGTGTCTGGAAATAACCATCACCCACATCCTTGCCACCAATCCCAGCACCTCAAGCAGTCAACTGCAAGGGCTGTGTCCCATTGCAGGGACACCACAGTCCCATGTCATCAGGAATCATAGAATGGTTTGGGTTGGAAGAGACATCAAAGCCCTGACAGTTCCAACCCCCCCTGCCACTGGCAGGGACACCTCCCACTCCATCAGGGTGCTCAAAGCTCCATCCAACCTGGCCTTAAACACCTCCAGGGACTGGGCATCCACAATTTCCTTGGGCAACCTGTGCCAGGGCCTCACTACCCTCATTGTGAAGAATTTCTTCCTAATGCCTAATCTAAATCTTCCCCCTTCCAATTTAAAGCCATCCCCCCTTGTCTTATCACTACAGACGTTTGTAAAAAGTCCCTTCCTATCTGTCTTGAAGGCCCCCTCGATGTACTGTAGGACCACTATAAGGTCACCATACGTAAGGTTCAGGCGGAACAAGCGCCACGCTGGGAAAGCCGTGGAAGCAGCCTCCCCAGGTAGGATTTCAGCCCCCGGCACCAGCGTGCACTGGCCCACAGACTAAAATCATGCATCAAGGTTTATCTACTGTAACTCAATGCCAGCAGGCTCAGATGCATCAGGGAAACAGCATCTCCTCCCTTCCCTTCCCATTCCCTTCCCGATGAGTGATTTACAGTGAGGCTGAGCAAAACATGCTCCACCCTGGGCAACCCCTTTACTGCTGGCAGCTTCCCTCTGGGCTCACAGCTGACCCCGGGGGGCAGCTGAGATCTTGTAGAAACATTGCACTCACGGCACTGGCAAGGAGAAGGATTTGTTTGCCTGGGGCTTCCTTATCTGCTGCAGGCAGCAGGAAGCTCCTGGTGCTGGGGCCACCGCAGGCCATGGCCTTGTAGCTGCCGTCATGAACCCGTGAAGTTGGCTTGTATGTGTTTTTAATGCCTGTGTTGGGATGTGCTGGATTTGCTCACCCTTAGCCCAACCTTTTGCAAAATCTGCCTTTTTGAATCAAGATTTTATTGGTGGTGTATATTTATAAAGCCTGTGCACAGGGCTCTATCCAGAGGAAGACTTGGTCATCTCTGTACCAGACTCTTAGATACCTTATTAACTGTGCAAAACCATAACAAAGAGCAGACATCAGCCCAAAATGCCAGTCAGATGCCTTCTCTGATAACCCCTGTATTATTTGCATTTTAATCACCCTTTTTACCAAGTCAAGGACTGCCTACACCTTACCCCAGGGTAACACCAGGAGTGAGTACAGCCCCTTATCTCCATGTACACCCTACCTCTCATCTCCATTTAATCCTTATTTCTCAAGTAGCTTCAGGTGCACATGTTCTCCTGCCCTCCACAGTCCTGCAGCTTTTGTATTAGCTAAGGGCTGGGCAAAGCATATCCACCACAGCTCAAATCCAGAAGCAAACAACTATACAATGCCAGACACTGCAGGAGCAGATCCTCAGATGATGGATAACTCTGAACCAGGACGGTGATGTAGGGAGAAAAGCAGACAGGTGATAATATTTACAAAGCCACAAGTTTTGAGAGGAAGAAAATGAATGCTGGGTGACGTAAGTGTGGGGAGGCCCTGGCACAGGTTGCCCAGAGAAATAGTGGCTGCTCCGTCGCTGAAGCTGTTCAAGGCCAGGTTGGATGGGGTTTTGAGCAACCTGACCTAGTGAAGGTGTCCCTGCCTATCACAGGGGGGTTGGAACTGGATGATCTTTAAGGTCCCTTCCAACCCAAATCATTTTATGACTCTATGATAATACACCTTAGGCTGCCCCCATCAAGGAATGCAAATCCCACTGTGAAGGAAGCAGCAGTAACCATGAGAAAGCATCCATTCACCTCTCATTTCAAAGAGAGAGCATAAGAAAAGCCCCTTGGGTAAATACACCCACTGCAAGAAATGGATGGCTGGATATGTATAAACACTTGCCAGGATTAAAGCTAAGTCTTGCTGTCTATATATAATATTTTCATAAATTACTGTTTTCTTTTTCATGTAGCCCTCTCCATGTTTCATTCATTGCCTTGTTTTTCTTCTCATTTCTGCCTGCAGCACCTACAGCGGGGGCTCCTTTACCAACATAATAATTAGGAAGCTTTTTCTTTGTTGTGAATTTATAAATATTAAGTATGGCACCATTTCTGTTTCAGTGTATAATATTTCCTTTTAGACCACATTCCTTCAAAAACAAAGAAATAATAAGCCAAAATCAAGAACTGCGGGTGGGTGGGAGACAGCATCTGTCCCCAGCCTTCAACCCAGCTGTGGTGGCTGGTAGAACATCCCAGTCCTGTCCTCACTGCAGGGAAAAAGGGATTGCAGGACCTGGCCAGAGCCCAGCTCCAAATGTAACTCTGGAAAAGACTTGAGAAACTCCTGTAAATGAAATTCAGGGAAGAAAGCTGCCTCTGAGTCAGTCCTGGCAGAGAGAAGTCTACCTCCAAATAGGGCTTTTCCCTTGTGTTTTTCCTTCTGGCATCCTTCTAATATGACAGCAATTAAAAGCCCTGAAAAATGGATGGAAACAATTTGGAAGAGGTCTCTATTAGGTTTGCTCTCATTAGCACTGCAGGCTATTTTTTCAGCTGCTAATTGACAGCTGCCTTCCATATGCAACGTCAAAAAATAAAAGCCCTGAGGCATTATACCAGGGTAATTTTAACCGGGGCTGTCTCATTGGGCATGCAACGGAGCACAAGAGGGGAGACAGACACATGAGCACACCACAACCAAGCTGATGTTGGGCAGCTCTGATTTCAGGGATGCTGGGCCTTAAGATGGGGATTCAGGACATGCCGGGTCCTCCCACTGCCTGTGGGCCACTTGGTGGGGACATCATGTGAATCCACAGAGATAATGGAATGCCCTCAGCACCCAGAGGTCTTTGGAGCCCAAGTATTCAACAGCTGCCATCAGAGCACTCACCATGGCTCAAGATCATAGAAGTGGTTGGTTGGAAAAGATCTTTGAGATTGAGCCCTATTGTACTGTCCACTACTAAACTACAGTGTTACAGGCTTCGGGAAGAGTGGCTGGAGAGCTGCCTGGAGGAGAAGAACCTGGGGGTGTTGGTTGACAGCCAGCTGAATATGAGCCAGCAGTGGCCCAGGTGGCCAAGAGGGTCAATGGCATCTTGGCCTGTATCAGAAACAGCATGGCCAGCAGGACCAGGGAGGAGATTATACCTCTGTACTTGGCACTGGTGAGGCCACAGCTCGAGTGCTGTGTTCAGTTCTGGGCCCCTCAGTACAAGAAGGAATTGAAGGGCTGCAGCACGTCCAGAGAAGGGCAACGAGGCTGGTGAAGGGGCTGGAGAACAAGACCTATGAGGAACAACTGAGGGAACTGGGGTTGTTTAGCTTGGAGAAGAGGAGACTGAGGAGAGACCTCATCACTGTCTACGGCTGCCTGAAAGGGGGCTGTGGCAGAGCGAGTGTTGATCTCTTCTCTCAAGTGACAGGTGATAGGACAAGGGGAAATGGCCATAAGTTGTGCCAGGGGAGGTTCAGACTGGATATCAGGAAGAATTTCTTTACTGAAAGGGTGGTCAGGCACTGGAACAGCTGCCCAGGGAGGTGGTTGAGTCACCATCCCTGGAGGTGCTTAAAAAATGGGTAGATGAGTCTTTAAGGGACATGGTTTAGTGGAGGATGGGTGTGGTTGGACTCAATGATCTCAAAGGTCTTTTCCAACCGGAAGATTCTATGATTCTATGTATCTCCGAGCACCTTGTCAACCTCTCTTTTAAACACCTCCAGGGATAGTGACTCAACTGCCTACATTTGCCCTGGGCCTGTCAAAGCAGGTTTTATTGTGGTGACAATGGCTGTGACCACTTTCTGGACTCACTCTGCCTTGGGAGAACTCCAAAGCCAAAGTTTTCCACATAGAAAGTGTTCCCAGGAGCAATTGCTTCATCCAGGCTAGTCCTTTAGGCTCCTCTGACCTGGAAGCAGTGGCACCCCAACTCTCCCACCACTTCGTGGTCATGAAACCTACCCCTGCTCTGTAGCAAGGGCACAGAACTTGGCCAAAAGAGTGTCCACCCAAGTAGGGTGTGGGGAGGTAGATGACCCCACTGAAGCAGATCCAAGTTGTTTTGTTCACCTGGAAAAGGGAGTGAAATTCTTGTGCTGAAAGTCGACTGAGTCAGCTTAAAACACAATTTTAGCAAGAGAGCTGTGGAAGGAGGTCCACGTCACTAAGCACTGCCACAGTGAGATGAAGGAGGAGAGAAGGATCAACTCTTTCTGGCACATCTTTTTCCTGCTGATGTGCTGTCTGTGGGTGCTCTTTGCTGATTGGAGGAAAACACAGGACTGCACTGAATACAGCCAAGAGATGAATCGTCATAAATTTTTGTGAGGGATGCTTGCTTGGCACTGAAAATCCATATAGGTGGGTGAGGTAACAGAGTTGGATCTGAAAGGGACATGGAGGTGCCTGGATGGACATTCAGAATTTGGGACACCAGGCAGCAAGCAAGTGGGTGGTAACGCAAGATGTTTGCTCAGTGGATTTACACAGCAGCAGTCTTGGAAATGGCTGGAAAGCCAGGAAATAGAAAAAACAGCCATATGCCAGGGTAGGCATTTCACTTATTTGTTGTTTAAACTGATCATTCATAAACTGTTATTTTTTCTTTAGCAAGCACTTCCCTGGCACCCAACCCAGACTTACTGCTAACTGAGAGCACAGAGTGCAAAAGATTTTTGCATAAGGGGATCAAGGTGTTCCCAAATTTCAGCGTGGGAACTCACTCTGAGAACCTCTTAGTCATAAGAAACTCCTGAACAGCTGAACTTGGACTTTCTTCCTTGGAACAAGGGTAGCTCAACCATTGGACATGCAGCATCACGATGCCTCCACATCAGGCTCATGTTCCCTCACCTGGAAACTTCACTTTGGCTTATCTTCCAGCTGAACTGCAAAGGTCAACAGTGGTGATGCCCTAGAAGATATGTCAGATCAGTCTGTCTTTTCTTCAGAAAGAAATGAGGTTGGTATGGGAAATGCAAGCTAAAACACTCTGACTCAGTGTTAAATAGCTGCTTTCAACTGTGCCTTTGATCTTTGGGAAATTACAGGTCTGATCATAGCTGCTGGCTCCATTAAGCAAATGCCAGTGCCATCACAGGTCTCCTGTTTCCACTTTGAGCTTTCTAGATCGCTCCCAAAATGGGAGGGCTCTGTCCCCAGGTTATGGGGTGACCTCCTGTATCCAAGACACAACATCACCATCACTTGTCCTGGTCCTCTCTCCACATGACAGATGACTAAAGGTTGGCGAGCACCTGGAGTTGCAGAGGGATATAGATGGCTCACCAGAGACCAGCAAGCACTTAAGTCTTTGCTCTACTCCCAGCCAACACATTTTGGGCAGATTACCTCCCAGACAAATAATGTTTTCAGGTACTAGTAGATTATTCTTGTTTTCCCCTACAGAAACTACAGTGCTACCAACAGAGAAAACCAGGTCACCTGAGCATCTACAAACAGGTTCTTTCATCTGCTTGGAGCAATCTACCTTAGTTAGCAGGCTCTAAGCACTCCCTTCTTTTGGCTCATCAGCACCAAGAACCAAGCCTTTGCTAGTGGGGGGGGAAGAGCCCATCAGCCCAGTGCATGAAGCTGGCTGTGATTTACGGAGAGGCTGCCAAGTGTAGACCTCACGTGATTTCAAGTAGGAATATTTTTTTGCTCTCATTCCACACTGTAAATGTGTCTTCACATGACATAATTAACAGCATCACCTCATGCAGGCAAGGTGATTTACAGGCGTGGAAATAGCTGCAGTAAAGTCATCGCTGGGGAATTCGAGGAGAGGCAGCACGGGGGGGCAGGAGAGCAGCCGGGACCACACGGGTGGGTGGGTGGCTGCCCACGTGCTGCCCAAACATCCATGATTTAGGGCTCTGTCCCACAGCACAGTGAGGAGAAGGCTTGTAAAACATCAATGTGGCCTCTACCACCCCAACATATAATTTTATGGTAGTTATCAGATGGAGAGACTATTACATTAAAGAAATAATTCCTTGTGCGTAATGGAACAAGGAAGATCTCCCCAAACCGAGGGCAGGGAGTTATCTGAAACATAAATAACCACTAAATCTGTTGATTGCTCTGTTTCTATTAAAAAGAAATATGCAAGAGATCAAATTCTGCAGCTAACTTAGCTAATAGTTGGCAACACCACTGACATCTCTACATAGGCTCACCCCTAAATAACTGAGCTTCAGAGCTGGCGAGGAAATAGCTCTTTTGGGTAGGAAAATGCAATTTCTGCAAACTTTGAGTTTTGTACAGGAAACTATTTTGGAGAACCCGTTTTCCCTCAGGAGCAAACAACAAAAAAACCTCGCAAGCCAAGCAATATTTAATTTCAGTTCATTTTCCTTGGGATGAAGGACCCACAGTTTGTGAGGTTTGACTGAGATTCCAAATTTCATCCATTCAGCTTTACCCAGAATCTACAAAAATCTTGCTGTAGTGGCATTCCCAACCTGTTATTTCCCATGATCATAGAATCGTTTGATTGGAAGAACCTTTTGAGATCATCAATTTCAGCCATACCTGTCCACTACTAAACCTGATCCTGAGCACCTCATAGAATCCTCTGGTTGGAAAAGACCACCGAGATCATTGAGTCCAACCGCACCCACCATCCGCTAAGCCATGTCCCTCAAAAACTCATCTGCCCAGTTTTTAAACACCTCCAGGGATGGTGACTCAAACACCTCCCTGGGCAGCCTCTGCCAGTGCCTTACCACCTTTTCAGTAAAGAAATACTTCCTAATATCCAGTCTGAACCTCCCCAACTTATGGCCATTTCCCCTTGTCCTATCACCTGTCACTTGAGAGAAGAGACCAACACGCGCTCTGCCATCATCTACCTGTCTTTCAAACATCTCTAGGGATGGGGACTCCACCAATTCTAAGAGCAGCTGTTTCAGTGCAGAAATATTTCCTGATATCCAATCTGAACCTCCCCTGGTGCAATTTGAGGCCATTTCCTCTCGTTCTGTCACTTGGGAGAAGAGCCCAGCACCCACCTCATCACAGCCCCCTTTCAGGCAGTTGTAGACAGTGATGAGGTCTCCCCTCAGCCTCCTTTTCTCCAGGCTAAACAACCCCAGTTCCCTCAGCCACTCCTCATGAGGCTCATTTCTCCAATCCCTTCCCCAGCCTCGTTCCCCTTCTCCGGATGCGCTCCAGCACCTCAAGTCCTCCTTGTACTGAGGGGCCCAAGACACAGGCTTCAAAGTGTGGCCTCACCAATGCCGAGTACTGTGGCACCATCAGTTTCCTGATGCAAGCCAGGATGCCATTGGCCTTCTCGGCCACCTGGGCACATTGCTTGCTTGTGTTCAGCTGGCTAAATAAGAGTAATTTCCATAGTCCTGTTTACCTAGAGTGCTTGTGAACTAGGAAATAGTATATCCCAGGACTGTGCAGTATATGGGATATTTAGTCAGGTTTGCAGGCCCTTGTCTGCCACAGCCTGGGAATGCAAAGGAGCCCATTAAAGCTGAGGTTCCCAGTTTCCTAATTGCTAAATTATACAGAATGACACCCCCTGCAGTGCTACAGGCTGGGGACAGAGTGGCTGGAGAGCAGTCAGGTGGAAAGGGACCTGGGAGTACTGATTGACAGGAGGCTAAACATGAGCCAGCAGTGTGCCCAGGTGGCCAAGAAGGCCAATGGCATCCTGGCCTGCATCAGGAATAGTGTGGCCAGCAGGACAAGGGAGGTGATCCTTCCCCTGTACTCAGCATTGGTGAGGCCACACCTTGTGTTCAGTTCTGGACCCCTCAGTTCAAGAAAGATATTGAGGTGCTGGAGAGGGTCCAGAGAAGAGCAACAAAACTGGTGAAGGGACTTGAGCACAAGTCCTATGAAGAGAGGCTGAGGGAGCTGGGGTTGTTTAGCCTGGAGAAGAGGAGGCTCAGGGGTGACCTCATCACTTTCTACAACTATCTGAAAGGAGGCTGTATACAGGTGGGGGTCGGACTCTTCTCCCAGGCAGCCAGCAACAGCACAAGAGGGCACGAGCTTAGACTCTGCCAGGGAAGGTTTAGGCTGGATATCAGGAAAACGTTCTTCACAGAACGAATAATCAGGCACTGGAATGGCCTGACCAGAGAGGGGGTGGATTCACCATCCCTGGAGGATTTTAAAATAAGACTGGATGTGGCACTTAGTGCCATGATCTAGTAATCATGAGGACGCTGGACAAAGGGTTGGACTTGATGATCTTGGAGGTCTCTTCCAACCCAGATGATTCTATGATTCTATGACAAGGCATGATGCAAAGAGCTGCAAACCATGGGGTGGTTGGGACAGAGACTGCTTTATTGTGTCTAACTAGACCCTCAGCCTTGAGAAAGCTACCTAGATCAGCTGATGGCAATGCTGTAGGAGTCATGCACTGCTGCCAAGAGGGAAATTACTATTATTTTAGAAGATATACGTAAACAGTAACAAGAGGAGGAGACATGAAACACTATTTCAAATATGCACAGCCCCATTCAGTGCACAACACCACATATGGGATGTCATCTCTACTCTACGTACCATGGATTAGCTAAATGGCTAGGACGTGAGGTTTTTAGTCCTCTGGATGTAGCTTCTCACATGGATACTTCCATCCTGGTGTACAAATACCTATTTTAACACTGATGATCTCAGTTTGGAGGAGTTTAAAATAAACTTCTATTCCTATCCTGGAATTAGCATTCCCCTGGGGAACTCTATGCATACAGTTGGTCTGGGTTAGCTAGAAGAGAGGTCTGCTTTTGGTGAGGAAAATATTGTACACGGATGCATAGCCCAGGGAGCATCCCTGGGTGCCCAGCATGGGTATAAAGTAACACACCTATTTTAATTGCCACTCATTTCCCTCCCATCCTCACAAAACCAAGCCCAGCCCAGCACCTGACCTATCAGTCACTAAGGTTTAGCTCTCTAAAACACAGGAGTGCTCATGTTTCTAGCTTATATCCCTAATGCAAGAGACAGAAGTCCTGCACAGCCTTTGGAAAAGGCCACTCCATTAACAACATTTGCTGAAGAAGCTATCAGAGAGCAGTTTGCATCAAAAGCAGCTTTTCCATCCGTGTCAAAAGAAACCTCACTAACAACAGGTCACAGCACAGGCTGCCTGCTCACTCGTAAGCAAACTGTAAGCAGCCTATACACCAAATAGTCACCCCTAGGAGCTCCACCACCATGTGCTGGAAGATCCCCAAAAGCTCTGCCAGTAGAAATAGACCCTCATCTGGTCAAGCCCCAGCCCAGGCCACCATCCTTAGCACTTGGTTTGTACAGCAAATGAAAGAAAATTCAGTAGAAATCTGCAGCTCCAAGCTCACTCTTACTTTGGATGAACACGAGTAGCAGCAAAGTTACCCTTACCTGTGTTCATCCATCCGTGCTTGTTTGCTTGCTCACACAACCAGCCCAACTGCCTGCCCAGCCAGACCTTTCATAGGCAGCTGCTGCCACCTAATTGGGTATATCCTGTCCTACCTTCATGCAGAGCATCTGGGTGAGGTGCAGATGCCTCTTCCCTTGTTGCTGTAATAGGGTTGAGTGAGCCAGACAGCCACCTACGAGCCCTGCTCACGCCAGAGTTCCTACAGGACAGATATTGCCAGGCTCCATGGGGCTCATTTGGCAGTTTTATGTGCAAACACACTCACAAATGTCTTTTTGGTGCTTTTGGCACTGCATTCTGAAGCAAAGTCCTTTCATGGCCACCAGGAGACTGGTCAGGTGGAGAGAGGAAAGGATTTCTCTGCTCATGGGGTCAGACAGACTGGTCATGCTCAGAGGCGATGGTCGCACCAGTGTTGCTGACCCACTGGATTTGTTGCATCTGCTGTCACTGTGAAATGCACACATTGGAAGTGTGGTATTTCTCCTTTAATAAATAAATTCAGCAACCATGAGGCTGTTCTGCCTCTCTGAAAAAAAACTCTCCCTCTTTGCTTCTCTACTCAGCTTCCACCATTTCCCTCAATGCCTGTCCTCTCGGACAGCTCCCTTTGTGCATTGGTCACGCTCAGTTCTGCGGAGAGGCCGTGAGCCAGTGCCACCTTTGTGCTGGGTTACTGTTCCCAAACATATGGCCACCACAGGGCTTGATCACTGACAGCCAGGGCCATGACAGCACACCCCATGCAGCTGCTCAAAAAGCAGTAACAGACATTCTCCAGAGTTGCATGAGTCAAGTAGCGCTCTCTACCACATTGCAAACTTTGCAAACTTGCATCTTCCAACAGCCAGTAGAGAGAAATCAGACCTGAATCTCCTGATGGTCAAGCATTGGAAGAGGCTGCCCAGGACAGTGGAGGTGTCTCCTTCCCTAGAGGTGTTAAAAAATGTGTAGACATGGCACTTCAGGATATGGTTTCGTATGCATGGACATGTTGAGCTGATGGTTGGAGTGGATGAGCTCAGAGGCCTTTTCCAACGGTAACAACTCTGTGATTCTAGGGTCACAGACCAGAAAGGGGTTTGGAGATCTTTATTTCTCAAGCACGATGATGATGTTTTCTTTGCTATCCCTCTCAGACTTAGTGGCTTAGGTCTATGAAGGCACCAGACTTCTCAGGCAGGGAAGTATGGAAGGCTGTCTTCATTGGACTTGTGTAGTTGTCAAACCATGAAGATCTGCAGGACATGCCACAGCATTGCAACAACACATAATTGAGTGCAGCCTGAAGATTTTACTAGCATTTCCCTGGCAGAGTTAGCATCAGTCAGTGCTTCCAGGGTGCGAGTAAGTCTTGTAACTTTGGCTCATGTTTGCAGGAACCATCTATTATTGAATCTCTCTGCAGCTGCCGCGTCAGCTCTGCTTGTACAGATTTCCTATCCAACTGGTAAATGTGGGGGAGGAGGAGAATGGGAAGGTAAACCTCACTTCCCTGAATTTTCAAGCTTATTTACAGAAAAAACCAGAAATACCCAAGGCAGATATTTCCGAGATTTCACATGGAAATTTCCATGAGAAAATCCCTAGTTTTCTGGTGTGTGTTAATGGAAAAGCTGTTGTGTAAGGAGATGATGCATTTTCTGTGATTCAAGTAGGTCAACGGGCAGTGGGAGAAGGTCTGGGCTCTGGCTGCAACTCTGTTGGGTGACCTTGGAGAACCTCTACCACGCTGCGTTCCCATCTGCGAGACAGGGATAAGAAAGTGTCATACAAGAGCTCACTGAGTTATTAATAGAGGCCCCTGGCTGGGATTTTGAAACAGCCCAAGGGGTTGAGAAGCCCATTTATTCTTTACAATTCAAAGCGAGTAAGTGACTCAGATTTCCTTGACACTTTTGAACATTAAAGCTAGGAAAAAGCACTCTCAAAAGCATTTGTCTTGAGGGAAGAAACTATATGAATATGTGACTTCCTTTTTTTCCAAATACAAATGAGAACAAATTACCAATGAAGCTGAAATATTTGGTTTGGTTTGACTTTTACACTAGAAAACGTAAAATAGAAATTTGAGCATGAACTGCTCTGCATGTTATAGTCATGGTAGAAAAACAGCCGATGCAGTGGTCAAAAGGAAACATTTTGACTATATGGGATGGAAATGTTCCCATAATTTCCTGTTGAAACTGTAGGTGAAATTGATACATTCTCCCAAATTGTTTGGATTTCATTAAATTGCCATTTTTGGCCAATAGTCGCAGCAGTGTGGGTTTGGTTTTAACATCTAATAGATATAAAGGAGTTTCCCCAGCATTGCTATAAACTATTTCCTAGTTGAATGGTAAAACCTTGGTTAGAAAAGTGGTGACCAAGATGCCATGAGAAGGTCATGGCAGGAACTTCTGTGGGATCAGGTTTTGAGAAGGGCAGCAGCCTGGGAGAGGGACCAGGGGAAAACCATTGGAGAGCAGCTTGTGCAAGGAGCTGGGCTCCAGGGTGGGATACTCTAATGCAGACTTATAACTATGCATTTCTAATTCAGATGAGCTAAAATCTAGAGGGAGGAAAGGGCATTTAAGGTGTGGCAACGAAGCAATGTAAAAAGGGAGATTGCAATTTGGAGCAGATGAAAGCAAAGCAAAAGGAACGTCAATATTTCTTCGCAGTTTATCCATATCCTGAAAATATTTGATCCCATTTAGGGGCAGGGGAATGGGCTGTGAAATCTTCCATTCCAGCTCTGATTTTAATGGCAAAATAGACACATCTTGTTTTCATTCTGAGTTTTACAAAATCTGATATGGCTCTACAACTTCATTAAAAAGACATTTGGAAACAAACAAATAAAAGACCAAACCTAAATCTTTGTAAATGATTTTTTTTTTCTCCTGGAAAGTTTTCATTTTGACAAAGGGGAGTTTTCCACAGGGGTGAGGGGGGGTGGGGAAAGTAATTTCCTTGGAAAGCATTCAACCCCTTCTTGTTTTCCTCAGCTCTGTGTTTACTGGAGTCTCAGACTCAACAGCAACACAGTGCTGAGCTGCCAGGATTATACTTTCAGGTCAGTGCTGTGTCTACCCCTTAGCTCACCTGCAGACCTGCAGCTCTGCTGCCCTAGATGTGAAGATGGTCTTTAACCCAGGCTGGCTCATCTACTTTTCACCCACGTTTTCATGTGTGTGTTCAGCAGATGTGCTGCTGCTTCCTGATCGAAACCCCATAACTAAGTGAGATTCAAGGTAAACATTTCCTTCCAGCCAGAACAGGCAGCCGTGATAATTGGTTCTCACCTGAGATCATTTTTATTCTGCAGGTCATTGGGCTGATATTTTGGAAACCCTGAAAAAAGATAAGAGAGAAGAGGAGACCAAGAAGTCCATTTGGTAGAGTTAGAGAAGCCAAACTGGGATGGATTACTTTCGCTTGGATGAAACATAATTAAAGGGAATTTGTGAAAGAGAGACACACAGGGAAATTCCTAGCAACATAAAAGGGAGGAAGGGATGGCTCATAAAAGAGTGATTCCCTCTGTTTTTTTTGGCAGCCCAGCCAGGCTCCCTAAACACAAGGTTGTAAAAGGACTCCATGCTGAGCAGAAGACAATAACAAGCAGGTGTTATGGAAAATGACCCTTCCCTGAGCAAACAGATTTGATATTCCTGTCATCTCACTGCATCCTTCATCTGCTTCTTAAATCTGTTTTCAGTGAGCAGATGCAGCCTTCACCTCAAGTCCACCAAGCGCTGTGCTCAGCTGCTGTGGTTTTGCAGCAGAGCTCGTGTCTCAGTGCCTGTGCCTCTGGGCTCCACTCCATGGGCCTCTACGAACTGAGGGCTGGTCAAGGTGACCACCAACTGGGAGTAAGGTGAGTTTAAAAAGTTGAGGTTTCTCCTATGAGGAGGCAGCTGACCTCAGGTAGAGGTTAGTTTTGAACATTAAACTGTGAATCTAGTTTTAGGCTTGATTTGACTGAACTCAAGCTTCAAGGTGCCTGAGACTCAGGTTTAATTTTGACTCTTTGAGCCAGTATCACTTTGAAATGTAATGAACTACCAGAAAAAAAAAAAAAAGAAAGGAGGAGGGGGATATCCTGCCCTTGCAAAACTCAGTTATATTCACTTATAATAGTGAATGGAAATCTTCGTAATCTGATTCAGTTTTTTTCTTCTTCACAAGTTTCCATGTTTTTGAGCAAAAATACCAAAACGTAACTGTAGTTGGAATCCAGAAAAAGGAAGACCAGCCAAAATTATGAGTTTGGCTTGGATTCACACTGCTACACTCTTTTCCAACAGTTTCTCCTGAAAACCACAAATTAGCACGAGGCAGTTTAAAAACACCCTCCGCAGGCGGGATCTCAATGGTAGTGATGTTCGTACAGGCCAGGGGTGAGCTTTGCAGCAGAAGCTGGAGTGGAGCAGCCCAGGGGCTGGATTTGAGTGTCTCCAGTCCCTGAGGTCAGGGAGTTTTGCTTCCTGTTTTTCTCCTCCCCTATGCTGGATCTGCCCAAGGCAATAACCTAAATCAGAGGGAGAATTCTTCGCTCCTTAACTTGTTTTGGTGTCGTGTTTTGTTCCACTGCTGCACAGATAAGTCAGAACAAAATAAAATCAATATTTTTATTACCTTTATTGTATCTGAGGATTTTGAAAACATCTTCATCTTGAGCCTTTGGGATGTTCTTGCCTGACATTGAGATCCTAGGAAACGATGTCAAAGCATTTGAACTGGATGAGAAGTCCATGGATGGAAGCACTGACTCAGCTGTTTAAAATGGGAGTTATTTTGACGTACAGGTGGAATGTGCCTGGAGAAAATGGGGCTGAATGGAAAAAAAAATTGAAGGTGAGGGAAAAGAGCTTGAATAAGCTCTGCATTGCTATAGGACTGGGTTTCTCAGAAGCTCCTAGGACTGACCTAAGCCTGTTGCAATCAGTGACAGCCCAGCTATCAGCATCACTGAGCACAGTCAAGCCAAGGCTGAATGCTTCACTTCTCATTCTTCTGGGATGGATCTCCATCTATTTCCTGCTCAACCTGGGCTCCTTATTGTTTTCCTGTGGTCCACAGGCAATTTCTTTTACATGTGTAGCATCTCTCATTCTACAGCTGAGCCACAGAAATAATGACAATAATAATAATTAAAAAACAGCCACTAAACCCAACAGAGAAGAATTTCTTGGAGAAATGTCCTGATCTTCTGAAATCAAAACATTCCCCCAAGGTGGGCTGATGAAACTCGGACAGAACTCAGGCAGGTTCCTGCCCAAATGGCCTGGAAGCACCTGCCCAGCAGCCAAGAAGAAGAGATGTTATCTCCCCTCCTGAGGACCTCACGTGTCATGAACTCTGCAGTCCACCATCTGAGAAGATCTGGAGACGGCACCAGATCTGGGCACTGTGGAGTAATTTAAACTCTTTTTTAATTACTGTGCTTCAAAGCTTGGTTCTATTTTGGGTTCAGCTGCAAACCAGGTTGTTTGGCTGTGATCCTCTACGAGTTCATTTTCCATTTGTGAGGGAAAACCCCAGTGGCTCAGTCTGTGTTTGCTTTGACTTGATGCATCAATATTAATTTCTGTGTAGGCAGGAAATCACAGTGAAGCAGAGTTGAACACGGATGCCTGGGTATTCCCCACCACGGCTGCACCAGATCCTGCCCACAACAGGGCCCATAACCCCTTCTGCCACAGGTGCTTTTGCAGAAAACAGCCCTAATCCTGTCTGCATTTATTTGACACGAATATTTAGATTGCACTGAAGTCAGGTTTAAGCATGTCCTTAAAAAGCACTTGAGTTAAAGCAACAACAAAAGATGCTGAGCTGGCAAAGTGTGTTTGCAGCCCAGAAACCAACCACACCCTGGGCTGAACCAAAATCAGTGCAACAATCAAGATAAGGGAAGTGATTCTGCCCCTCTGCTCTGCTCTCATGAGAACTCACCTGGAACCCCGCGTTCAGCTCTGGAGTCCTCAGCACAGGAAGGATATGGATCTGGTACAGCAAGTCCAGAGGAGGCCACGGAGATGATCCAAGGGCTGGAGCATCTCCTATATGAGGACAGGCTGAGAGAGTTGGGTTATCCAGCCTGGAGGAGAGAAGGCTCTGGGGAGACCTTAGAGCAGCCTCCCAGTAATGAAAGGTGCTCCAGAAAAGCTGGGAAGGGGCTTTTGATCAGGGAGTGCAGGGATAGGAATGGTTTTAAGCTGAAAGAGGAGAGACTGAGATGAGATCATAGGAAGAAATGCTTTCCTGTGAGGGTGGGGAGGCCCTGGCACAGGTTGCCCAGAGAAGTTGGCTGCCCCATCCCTGGAGGTGTTCAAGGCCAGGCTGAATGGGGTTTTGAGCCCCCTGATCCAGTGGGAGGTGCCCATGGCAGGGGGGTTGGAACTGGGTGATGTTTAATGTCCCTTCCAACACAAACCATTCTATGACTAAGCACTCCAGGTCCTGTCATTCCTGGGAATTTATGTGCTGACAAAGGTTAAATATAAACTAAACTATCAGGCCATTGAATTTAGAACAAAACAACGAAAGCACCTAGAAATTAGATCAGGAGAGAACCTGGATGGAAACAGCAATGTTACTTGCAGTTGACTTGGCTAAACCACCTAGATGTAATGAACTCTATTTTCCTTGTAAAAAGCAACCAATATTCTGAATTTGCTTTCACCTGAAATGAATAAGAATTGTTTATAGGTTTAAAGCAATGAGATGATTTCACTATGACTAATCTTTAAAAAAAAAACATGGAAAATATTGTTCAAATAAACTAAAAGGTTGTAGCAAACCTTCAGACAAAGCTGAACTGAATCTGTCAGAAGTGCTCTTTGGCTCCAAGAACTCACGGAAATGAGGAAATTTGGAGTTTGGATCAAAAGTTGAATTATTAGCCCAAGGAAAGTGGTTAATGAGTGCTAAATATACATGTCAGTGAAAGATATACAAACTGAAAGTGGCACATCTCTTCTCAGAGATTATGTAGGGCAGGAAGAGACATAAATGAGATCGATCAAGCTGCCCTTTGGGATAGATTTGTGACTTAACAGCAGACTGGATTTGTGGTCCTATTGCTTTCCCTGTTCCTGCCTCCTCGACTCCCCTCCACCCACAGCAATCAGATGAGCCCTGCCCTACACCCTCCCAGGGTAAGACCCACTTCTGATGGCTTCCCCACTCCCTCTCTGTGTTTTAAGAGGGATGAAGGATCGGTTGGAAACACACACCGTCCTCTGGTTGAATATCCCAGCTGTCTCCACACCAGCTCCTTTGAACTGTGATTTATTTGCAGAGGAAGATGTGGGATGCCTCTTCCCAGTGTTTAAACCAGAGCTGCCAACCAGCCTTTCATTTCAGCTCGCTTTGTCCATCAGACTAAACAGGTTAGGGCTCAGCTCAAAGTCATTGCTCATGGCAGATGATATATCATTGCCTATGGAGCCTGCGGGGCACAGGTCCCCCCAGCACAGGCACAGCTCCCATTTGAAGCCTCGTGCAGGGTAAGGGGTAGAAGGACCTCAGGCATTGTTTATTTTGGATGTCATGCAATAGTAATAAATAAGGTCAAGAAGCAGCACGTGTTCGCAGTGAGTCAGCTTTGGACACCAGTAAAACAAATGATCTCAGAGCTGGGGGGGGACCTCACGGGGGTGGCTCTGCTGGTTTCTGAAGGGTGGGACATCCAAGCAGCCTCCCAGGACTCTGCCCATGAAATCTGTGGCCTCAAACCTCACAGCTGCAAGAGCCTCACAGCTGATGAAATCAAACACAGATCAGAGGGCACTGGATTTTGGGATGCTGATTTCTGTCTATTGCTGTCTTACACCTTTTCTGCATTGGGTTTTCAATGTTGTGTGATAGACACAGGGAAAATCACTCTACCTGTGAGCAATTCCCAAGCAAGATAAGATCCTCTCACTGTTCAGGGAAGGGTTTTTCAGCCTTTCAACATTTGAGATGTTCATGTCATAGAATCATATTATCATAGAATGAGTTTGGTTGGGAGAACCTTAAAGATCATCCAGTTCCAACCCCCTGCCATGGGCGGGGGCACCTCCCACTGGATCAGGTTGCTCACAGCCCCTTCCAGCCTGGCCTTGAACACCTCCAGGGATGGGGCAGTCACAGCTTCTCTGGGCAACTTGTGCCAGGGCCTCACCACCCTCACAGAAAAGCAGTTCTTCCTAAGATCTAGTCTAAATCTTCCCTCTTTTGGCTTAAAACAATTCCTCCTCATACTATGCCTGCACTTCCTGATAAAGAGCCCTTCCTTGGCTTTCCTGTACTTCCCTTTAAGTACTGGAAGGATACTCTAAGGATTTAAGTATGAGAGGCTGAAGCACCAACCCCTTTGAAACAGAAAGGGGTACAGGACCTAAAAAGGGGAAAACGGCATTTACAGACAGAAAATTATGACAGTGAAATTTTTTCATCAGCAATCATTTTGATAGGAAGTGCCTGGCTACTTTCATTTCCAGTTCAGGCTCATGCTGAAACATGGTATCTCAAACTGTCTGAGATTTGATGACAATTAGGGCTAGCAAAGGGCAGGTTATTAACTGTAGCAATCAAGCTGGAAAACAGACCTGCCCAAAAGGGGGTTTTCCAGCTCAGATTTGAAAGTGATCTTTGAGCTCTTTCAAAACATGTGCAAGTTTGCTAATAGAAGAATTGGAAAGTTCTCCAAAACAGAGTAATTTCAAATTAAAAAAAAATCTTCACCAAGCTATCAAAGGAGAGAGACCGAGAGAGGGTATCGCTTGCCCATCTGCACGAGTATGCAGCATGTCCAGCTTTGCCAGCTCACCACAGACACGTTATTTTGATGAAAGGGAAAGTCTCCAAAGAAATGCTTCTACACCAAAGCACAAAGCTGTCACTTCTGGGAAATGGTGTGGAAAATCCTCCCCTCTGCGTTAGAGGTTTAGGAAAGAGAGGGTGTACTGGGGGGAGAGGCTGGACTGGGGGACATCTTTGGTACTGAAAGTCCCAGATCCAACAGTACAGATGTAAATAGGAGCAAGGAATCAAAGCACAGAGATTTGACTTGTTTGTGTTTTATTTAAAGGCCAGGCACCTCTGGAAGCAGCCTATGAAGGTTTCTTTCTTTTTGTTTTTTTTCTCCATTTTTTTGGACAATATGGGTGAGGAGTAGTATTACTCATCCTGGGTAACTTAATACAGAAGGGATCCACTGGTAAGAGGAGAAGAGCACATCTGGTGAGGGGGAACCACAAAACACCCACCCCTCCACCCTGGTCACATTTGCTGCCCGAGAAACCTCCCTCTCTTTTTCAGAAAACCCTATTTACAAACCTGGTGTGGGATGTCACACGTAATTTGTTATGCTTTACACAAAGGAAGGGGAGTGGAAAGGGTCCTGCCAGCACATTGTCATTGTACTGGGCATCAATCTCTCACTGTGACACTTCATCTTGCCCATGACCACGGGGCTGGGTTGCCCTGGGCTGTGCATGTTGTGGATGGGGCAGAGCTGGGGGCACGTGGAGCCTGGGTAGTAATGGGAAATCCCACAGCAGTGAAGGGGAGCCCAGTAGTGCTGCCTTCCCATAGCATGGTTCAGCATCATGCAGTGCCAGGTATGAGGCAAGAAATACAATTAAAACTCACCTCATGCTTCCACCACATGTTTTCCCCCCATTAAATAAGGTTTTGACATTATTATACCTCTCCTACTAGAGCCAGAGCCTTTAGCAGAGAAACCAAATGTGCTTAGAGTTTAAAAACATGAGCTGAGAGCCTGAACTTTTAATTTCTGGAAGAGTTTGTACCAATTAAAGTAGTCTGTGTTTTCCTGCTCTCCCCTCCAGCCTGAGGACCCCCACTGTCAGGCTCTGTGTAAACCGGCAGCTGTAAACTCAGCAGAGAAGGAGCAGGCAGCCTCCTAACAGCGATGGGAGGCAAAGGGTGAGAGAAGGGAAATGTTATCCTGGGTTGGAGCTTGGAGGGATTGGCAGCTGGGCAGGATTCAAGAATGAGCTTTGGTGCACAGGTAGCTACTTGCCTCCCCTGTAAGCACTTGGGGTGCTTGCAGTCCCACATCCTCCTGAGGGGATAACGCTGGGGTGCCTTTCAAATGTTGCAGAGCAGGAAGACAGGTAATTCAGGTAATACACGGGGCCACTGACTTGAGCTGATACAGACTCCAAGTGCTCAAGGTGTGTGTCTTAAACTGACTGCTGAGAAACAACATCCTTGCCTGCTTCCTTGCAAAGGAGGTTGTAGCGAGGTGGGTGTCTCTTCCCCAAGTGACAGGACAAGAGGGAATGGCCTCAAGTTGCACCAGGGCAGGTTTAGACTGGATATTAGGAAAAATATCTTCACTGAAAGGGTTCGCACACACTGGAAGAGGCTGCCCAGGGAGTCACCATCCCTGGAGGTGTTTAAAAGATGGGTTGATGAGCATCTTAGGGACATCATTTACTAGTGGACAGGGACGGTTGGACTCAATGATCTCAAAAGTCTTTTCCAACCAGATGGTTCTATGATTCCCTCCCTTTTCTCCAGAACTTAAGCAGTCTGGGGACTGTGCTGTCCTGAAGGGACCACCACAGCAGAGAGGGGCAGAGAGGCAGGGGATGCACCTGCCCACTTGGCCAGCAAAAGTGACCATAAGATGGTTGCGTGCTGAGCCTGGCTTATGTTTCCTATCAGAAGGAACAAGAGTTTCCATTATGTACGTTGCAGGGTTTTTGTTCACTAAAGTAGGGGTTCCCCATCCTGGCTCAATTAAAGCACCACGGCTGTGCTGCTGTCACTTTGCTGTGTTTCATAGAATCATAGAATTTACCTTCTCATTCTCTGTCCCTCTTCCCTGTGCCACCTACCTTGAGAAACCACTCCTCAGAGCAGCCCTGCGGTCACCAGTGCTACCAGCCAGGTTCCCCACATATCTCTGGGCTCACATCTCACTCAGCCTCGTCACACCCCTGTACTGGGTCTTCCTGAGAGAGTTCCCCTAAACATGGACCCAGTCACCATGTCTGCTGAAGGAAGTTTTGTGATCGGTAATGAACAATTCAGCACCAAACCAGTGATGGTGACCAGCCCTGGGACCTCCCCTTGCCTTGCAGATGATGTGGCTGCACCAAGCAAGGCAAGCGTGAGAACTGGTGGAGTCTAAGGAGGAAAGTACACAGACCTTTCATTTTTGGAGAGGCTGAATTTCCTCTTTAGCCTTAACTTGGCCCCTGAGCCGTTCTGGTGGAGGCTGCCATCACAAACAATGCATTCTGTTTTCCTGACCAGGGGCTGAGTGAGAGCTGAAATCCCTTTCTTTAGCAGGCTGGGTTTTCTCCTCCCGTTTTCAGGAAACAAAAAAAGAAACGGAGCCCAAGGGCAGCCCATGACAAACAGAGTCTCCTCCATCTCTCTTCCAAATCCTCCAAAGATATTATTTCATCCTCATAATGATATAGAAATAATATTTATCTCAGCTGCAGCCAATATAACAGCCTCTCTGGTGTGAGGAGAGATGTGTGTGACACATCTGGATGCCTGGGATGATGGAGATGAGTTCAAACATAGCCCTGTAAGATGAGTCTAGTAGGAACTGCTGGCCCTCACCCAAGGTAAATGGCCTGGATGGTCCATACGCAGAGCAAAGGTGGTGGTCAGTTGCTCACCTGACTACACTCACGACACACTTGCCAAAGCGAATGGGATGCTTCAACCCTGACTGAGATTCCCAGCACAATCCTTTGCAAGCAACCCACAACACATCTTGAATTATCCCAAAATACAAATAATGACCACGAGACGGGAAAGCCTCAAGAAAGCACGCTCAGTGCTGAACACCTGGCAGTTGTAGCCTGCCTTGTACTCCCTCCTGCCCGAAGACACTCATACTTTCTGCAGCAGATCTGAAAAGAACTAAATCCCTAAGATGAGAAATGCTGCACAACTCTGCAAACATGTTTTTCCAGGAAATGAAAGATACTCATTTGGCTGGGGGGAAGAAGACTTCCCTGGGCAACCAGTGCCAGGGCCTCACCACCCTCATGCTAATAAATTCCTTGCTAATCTCCCCTCTTTCAGCTTAAAACCATCCCCCCTCATCCTATACCTGCACTCCCTCATCAAGAGCACCTCCCCAGCTTTCCTGGAGCCCCTTGCACCACTGGAAGGTTGCTCTAAGTTGCCCCAGGAGCCTTTTCTTCTCCAGGCTGAACAATCCCAAATCTCTTGTTCTGTCCTTATATGGGAGGTGCTCCAGCCCTCAGATGATCTTCATGGCCTCCTCTGGATTTGCTGTAACAGCTCCATGTCCTTCCTGTGCTGAGGATTCCAGACCTGAACACAGGGCTCCAGGTAAGGTCCTCATGAGAGCAGAACAGAGGGGCAGAATCCCCTCCCTTGGCCTGTTGGTCACACATGATGCAGCCCAGGATACAGCTGGTTTTTGAGAGCATTGTGTCAGTACTGCTTGATTTTATTGGAGTTTACCAGCTTGGTTTTATCAAAGTATTTTTGCTTTTTCATTTCAATTTTGCATTCGCTTAGATGATTCTAATGAAAAATGTAGTTCAGGCAATTTTTATCAGTGAATTATTTTTTTTTCTCATTAAAAAAAATTTCCCTTGTGGGAGAATTTGATAGTCCATTTTGACATGGAAGGGAAACAAATTTTCCCTCAAATTCCTTTTCAAATTACAAAAATTTTCATAGAAGACAACATCTGGTTCCCACATGTATCTGATTTTTAGCATGATGAAGCCTTCAGCATGGTGTCTCTTCACATCACACAAGATTACTGCAAATTGACTGCGATGTCCATGAAGGCTAAGAGTTAGATGGGAGAAGCAGTAAAAAGGCAACCAACATAGTACACTGTTGGCAGAGCTGATGGATTCCATTGGGAGGTCAGCATTAGGTCTGATATTTTTTACATCTTTAATAACGACATGAAAATGCATCAAGATATACCAGGAAAACAAGGAAAAGAGGGAAAAAACCTAGTGAAGCTGAGAGCAAAAAAATAGTATTCCCATGGTTAGACAACACCTGAAATAGCATTGTACTTTCTGGGCACCCAACACCATAATTTGGAGGGAATTCATAGAAGAGCAACAGAGATGGTGGAGATGGAGGTGTTTAACTTGGCTCAAGGAAACCTTGGACAGAGTAACAGGCTGTGAGTACTTAAAGAAAATAAACACCCAGGGAGAAATCCTGACCTCATTGAGGCTGACGTCGAGACTTTCACTGACTTCAGTGAAGCCAGGATTTCACACGGAGGAGGAAGAGGAATTATTTAGTGGTAGAGAACCATGGGATGAAAATAGAGGAGGCAAACTGCAAACTCAGTATCAAGGGGAAACAAGGTGAGAGATCTATTTCAGTTTTGTTCAAAGGCAGAAAAATCCAGAGTGCCAGTGCAGAAAGATCCAACTGCAGTTTTGTAATCCTCTAATTAAAACAAGGTTAAATAAAACTAGTGTTACACATTCAGCTCTGACGAGAGAGGGAAATTGGATGGTAAGAAAAGTGACACTACACCCCCTGCAGCCAAGCACCCGACTGCAGCAAGCGCAGCATCTCCCCAGTTCAAGCACAGATGGTTTTATATGGGAAATGTAAATAAGACACTACCATCTGGGTAATAAAACATACGTCTAAGTTAGATATGACTACATGTCCCCAGATGCAAACATCTAAAAATACAGGGGTTTTTTAATGCTTTACGGTTTTCATCCGTGCCGATGGAAAAGGAATTCTCATTGAAGTGTTGAATCACACCATGTCCTATCTGTCTGTCCCATAAACTATGAATTTACATTTAAATCTCACCATTACCTGTGCAGAAAAATATCCAGGCTTTACTGGTAGAATGCATAGTGCACTGCTCAATACCTGGTGACGTCTGTTGGGGAAGTTGGCTTCTGAAATGTGTTGCATATGTAAAAAATAACGCATAAAGCAAGATATTTTCAGAAAACTGTAACTTTGCTGGAAATGTCTGCTTTGGAGATGGAATATATTTATGTATTTGAAATTGTCAACCAGTTGTTTGTTACAAAGGGAAAGACATTCTTAAGGAAGTTGGCTTTTTCCAAAATACCTATTTCTTCCCAAACTGACATATTATTAAAATAAAACTCAGAAGGACTAACCCTAACATCAAAATAAAATGGTTTATTCCAGGTTGCGGAGAAAGTCTTGAATTACTTAAATGAAAGGTTTTTGTCTTTCACCTTTTCTTGCAAGAAACCAAGGAATTTCCAGTTTGTCTTGGCCACTTACCCAGAGAGTCCACTTGACATCCATCTCTCCCACGAAGGACAACTTCAGCTCTGCCAACACTTCCTACAGTTCTCCCCTTCAAGACAGGGTTTTACTTGTCATTCGCATTAGAATAAATGACTGAGATGAATGATAGGAAAATATTTAGATCAAGGAAAATGGTTATAACCCAATACCCTCTCAAGTAAAGGAAGGGAGTCCAAGTGACCGCGGGGGGTTCGACTAAGTCTGAGGTAACCAAACTGAAATGAGGAAACACAGCTCTGGACCCCAACTCCTACCACACCAGCACACTTTCTGTTGAAGCCTGCTGCCAGTTTTTATCTTTAGAAAAGGGCTGAGTTAGCAGGAGGACTGCCAGGCTGCGGGAGAAGGTAAGATAGCATCACTCAGAGTCTCTGTGTGCACACAAAAGGAAACACACTTCAGCAACAGCATTGAGAACCTGCCAATTCCACACAAGACAACTGGAGTTACCCTCCCTGTATGTGTGTTTTGGAAGTAGCTTTAACACTACACAGATCAGCATTGCCTGTCAAAAAACTCTTCCCTTCTTGCCCAAGCTTTGTATGGCTCAATTTTTTAAATTGTCTTTCCAACCACCGTGAATGGCAAAGCTGTGGAACAGCAGCTTTCTCCTCTGTGTGTCTCATTGACCCTCACTGAAAAT
The DNA here is from genome assembly GCA_033556795.1 of Tapera naevia. Classification (NCBI taxonomy): domain Eukaryota; kingdom Metazoa; phylum Chordata; class Aves; order Cuculiformes; family Neomorphidae; genus Tapera; species Tapera naevia. The sequence goes on along the minus strand of JAUMJJ010000195.1, from coordinate 927,207 downwards.
GAAGCAATAATAATTTGGCAGCATAGGTGGAGAAAGCAAAAGGAAGGCAAGAGATTTCTCCTGAGGACCACACAGGAGGTTTCTAGGAGAGAGGGATTCGAATTCAGACCTTCTCATCCACCAAGAAGGTGGCTGCAATCTGTTTATCTCCCTGGAGCTGGAACGTTTAATACTGAAAGACGAAGTTAACAAGAAAGGACAACAATCAGATGCCACCAAATACTCCAGCAGAAAGGTACAAAGAATAGACACTGTGTAATTAGCCTTCAGTTTTATTTCTATTTCCTTCTTAAATGAACAAGTTAAAAGCTAAGAATAGCACACTAGCAAAATTCTACTGCTTTTAGCTATAAACTCTTCATACAAGAGGCACCAAAGAGGGTCAAGGGCTTCACAGTCAAGAGGTTGGACCCAGTCACTCCACACAGACTTTGGAGAGCTGCCATGAAACCATGGCACTCTGATGCTGGAGCTGGCATTTTAAATGTTCTCCTTCCAATAAAAATCTCCATTTGGACATCAGAACATCAAAAGGAGGTCTCTAAGGAATCCAACAATACCATCCTCCCAACTAGACACACAGTTTGTTGAGAAAAGAGGGAAAGAATCCAACAATACAAGAGTTGCCTTGAAGCAGGGCCAGTGTCCAGCTGAAGCCCACCAAATGTCAGAACCTGCCTTTCTGGCTGGACATTGAAGAACCTCTGCTATTCCACCTGCTCTCCTTGGACCAGGTGAAACACTGCTGAGGACTTGCTGCTTTTGACTGCTCAGAATATTTAAAGCTAAATCAAGAGGGGGGAAAACCCCAAAACCTTACACTTGCAAGCAGAGCATGTGAGAACTTTTTTTTTCAAAACCAAACTCCTCTTTGAGTCGTTCTGCACTTACAGAAAGGTTTTATCTTTCACTTTAATTTTTACAGTTGTTACACTTTTTTTTAGAGAGGAAGCTGAAAATGTTTGGTGACACGAACCATACTTGCTTTGTGCATTTTCAAGTTCCAGAAACTTTCTGTTGCAGGCACTCTTTGAAATGTTTTCCTTTTCCTGCACACTCTCTAAGGTTATGTCAAGTTTCCTCATTAGAAGAGGTGATTTCTTATCAGCTGCCTGGCATGGTGTAATGTTTGCATTACATAGCAAGATGGATATTATATTTTATTTAAGTCCTGAAAACTGTGAGAGTGGAGAGCAAGGACTGGGGCCAAGGGACTGGCATTATCCCTCTTCCTGCCTCGGTCACAGCCAAGGATGCAGACATGAAAGCTTCTATAGCCTTCTTCAAAAGAAAGACTTCTTTCTTTTAAGTAACTCAGACACCCAGGAACCGTGGCTGGACTGGGTATCCATCTAGGCTGCCCTTTCCCAAAAAACAACACAAAGAAATCAGCCCATTCCAACGAGTGGAACTGCATCCCTCTATCAGTTCCCCAGTTCATTTTCCTTTTCGTCCCCGTATGTCTTTCCAGAACTTTTCCCCAGCCAGTGCCCATTTTGCCTCCAAAGCCAGCTCACCTGAGATGGCTGCGCTGAGTGCGGCACTGGTTGACTGGTTCAACCTCTCTGCCTACCTTCTTGCCGAGCTCCACCAGGACCACAGATCTCTGCAATCCTCTGCAAGGTTATCCTCTTGCGTTTTTTTGCAGGGAGGTCGTGAAGGAGGAGATGACTTGAAGCATTTTCTGGTTTCTTTCTCCAGCAAACCATCTCCAGGCTCCGTCTGGCAGGGCGTGAACAGAAAATCATTGTGAAGAAACTCAGACAATGCCAAAGCATGAACAGAAAGCAAGCCTGGAGCTGTGCAGAAGATGAGAAGCATGGAAAATGTAAGTGAAACCAGCAAAAGCAAGAAGGAAGAAAAGGCCCTCCTCTCCTGTCTGCTGAAGCTCTATGGGTTGGCAAAGACTACAAACACCTGTGCCCAGAGGGAGAGGACAGGGGCAACCACCTCCAGCTGTGAAGGGAAGGGAGGGTTTGTGGAGCATTCCCCAGTGAAAGGGGAAAAATGGGACCTAATCTTTTGGCCCACTGGCCAGTCATGGCATGTTTGGTCCCTTGGTGTGTTCACGGGAGTGATGACAATCTTCAGTGGTATGGGTTGGGTTTTAAATAGCCTCTTGTGGGGCTGAGAGTCAAGACTACAGGACCTTCTGCTAAACATATGAGACTCAGATCTTAGGTGCAGACAAGCTGGAACGGAAAGAGTGGATCTGCAAAAACAATTAGGAGTGGAAAGGGGCTGCTCTTTCCTTAATTAGGGGGAGTGTGAAGATCATTAGCTCCCCTCTCCCATGAAAGCAAAGCTTACTAACACAGGTGCTTGGCCAACTCCTTTCCCTTCTCTGTTCTGCTCTGCACAGAAAAGAGAGAGTTTTGCTGCATTTCAGGGTGTCCCAGCACGTTGTACAGAGCCCTGACTGAAGGCCCATCCTGAGAAGCACTTGGATTGGGCCAGTTGGAGCCAGTAGACCACCAGGTACACAGGGCACATTGAGGAGAGTTGGGGGAGGCTCAAGCACCCATCACCACTTGGAATCACATGTCCATGGTAGTGCAATGGCAAAAGCTGTAGCTAACATGGACAATGTGGCCCTGGCACAGGTTGCCCAGAGAAGTGGTGGCTGCCCCACCCTTGAGGTGTTCAAGGCCAGGTTGGATGGGACCTTGAGCAGCCTGGTCTCATGGGAGGTGTCCCTGTCCATAGCAGGGGGCTTGGAACTGATTGACCTTTAAGGCCCCTTCCAACAGCTGAACCCAGCTCCGGGAAACACAGTGTGACATAAGGACCCTTGGTTGCAACACACAAGGTCCATATGGTGACCATGCACAGCCTCAATTTCCTGGAGAGGTTCAAACCATCCCCTCAAGTGTTATTTTAGCACAGTTTCTTGTGTATAAATATTTATAAAATGCTTGCTTTGGATACCCCTTTTAAAAAATTAAAATGAAATAACCCTCCAAACCCCACTCCCGCTTATTGCATCTTTAGCAAAATATTTTCTTAACTTTTCCAATCTTCAGCCCTGAGATTTTCTCTAGCTAAGCAAAGCTCTCTCCTCTCTATACCCGAGCCTGTGTGTTCTCCTCCTGCAGGGCAGCAGACTGCTTCTTTGGTGGTTAATGAAGTTACGTAGGACCTTAGGAATGTCAGGGTTTGGGGGCAAAAGGATGTGGAAGGAAGAAAATAATCTTTCCAAATTCCTATCCTGAGCGCTTGGTGTTCATCCACAGGAGTCAATGGGAGAAGAAAAACCTTCATGGATAATTCAGTGACGTGCAACATATCTGACTTGCAAGACTTGACACCTTGGGCAGAAGATCTGCTCTGGTGCCCTGGACATGGGGAATTTCCATTTTCTCTAAACTCTGCCAGTTATCAGCTAGCTCTGCATTGGGAATGGGCTGGACATTATAACAGAAGGTCCACAGGGTTATTGTTTTTCCTTTGGGTCTGGGCTTACTGAAGAGGTGTCCTGACACAGGAGCAGTTCCACACCAACCCCAAAAGCACCTGAACTTTGGCCCTGAAGGCAGCAGGGAAAGCATCCGAAAGGTTCAATCTCATTGATGAAGGTCCCACCTCTTGCTGTACAGCTGGAGAGTGCTGCAGTGAGGAGAGACCATTTGGAAGGCTCTCAGGATGTGCAACCTATGTGATGCCCAGAGGTGGAGAAAGCTTCCCTTGGGGACTGTGGAAGGATCTCTTCCCTTTTCCTGCTTGATGGTTACCACCCCTGGCCTGGGACTCTGGCTCTTCCCAAACTGACCACTCTCGTAGCTCATCCAGAGCAGCAGGGCTACAGCCTGTGGCCAGCAAGGCTCGACCCTTGTAACTGAATGAACCCACTTTTAAAGTAATCTCATTGCTTGGGATAATACAACTCATTTTACCATTTGCCCCTCTTTGTTCCTAAAATCATCGGGTTGGCAGATCCCAAGATAGAGCTGTCAGTCTGCCCCCGGCCATCTCTGCTGCTGCACATGAATGGGGACAGACTCAATTTGAAGTGTTCCTGGGGTAAGGTTGACCTACTTTCATGGCTGTGGTACAGTTCATTACAAATTCCTAATGATCTCATTGTTCCATTAAATGAAGGTTGCCACCTGTCCCAAAGACTTTAGATCAAGCTGGGATTAACATTATCTGCTGACCCATTTCTCCCTTTTGTAGGACACAACTCCATGATCAATAGGGCTTTTTCAGATCGTCCAGGGCTGAGCCTCAGCAGCGATGTAGTGCTGGGTCCCATTAGCAGGAGATGCTGAGCAGCAGGGCTCCTGCTGGTGCTGGGCACTGCTGAAAATCCTGCCCAGCCAATTTGAGCATCAAATTCCACCTGCATAGATGCCCCCTAGAAAGAAAAAAAAATTCAAACCCTATAAATAATTTACTAGGGGTTAAAAAAAAGAAAGAAGAGAATTGACGGGGTTGCATTTAGAGCACTTGAAATTCTTCCAATTTAAGAGACCCTACAAGAGACTCTATTAAGGACCTGGAGGCTGCCTGCAGTTTGCTCTGGGCAGTAATCACTACTGCAGCATTACAGTAATCAAAGAGCCTGGGGTAGCACCCAGCAGCCACTCTGGCTTGGGGACTCTCCCAGGGATGCTCTTTGTCCCAGTGCAGGCAGCCCTTGGTTCCCTACTTGCCCCCCACCCCAAAGACAGAGCCCAAGAGGGTTGGAGGCAGCGGGTTGGAAGCAAAAGCCATGTGCAGTACTAGGAATAAAACAAATAAAGAAAGAAAGGGAGAGGAATAAATTCCCATGGACAGGCTCAGCGAGCACGTTGGAGCCAAATGACCTCAAGTGCACCACTTTCTTCTCTCGCTTGAGGAAGGCAGAAGTACAGCTGCATTTTTCATAAATAGGAACACCCCAGCTTGATGTTTTTTAAAGCTGTCTAGACAGTAGAGCAAGACCTTATTTCAAGTCACATAATCACTTTCCCATTTTTCTTTGCAGCAGAGGACGTTTTCCAAGATTAGATAGAAGCTGGTGGAGCAACATGTTATTAACCTTGGGTGTGCCTCCCTGCTTTAGGCTCTCCTTGTCCAAGCTGGAGGTGCCTTTCTGTCTGCTCACGTCTCCCCTTTATTTGTGCCTTCCCCCTTGACAGAAAAGCTTCTTCTTTCACAGACTGGCAAAAGTGAGATAAATTTACATGTGGGCTGCAGACAACTGAGAGAACTGAGGGTGCTGCAGTAAAATGCCAGCTCCCTTTAGCAGAAGGCAAATACTTTGTGCTTCCCAACATGGCACTGATGCCTCCACCTGAAAATAGAACAAGAGGAAATAAATAGAAAGCTTTTTGCTGACCTCCACCAGGCCAGTATGCCGCAGGCTGTTGGAGGGAGGGGGTCAAAGCTGCTAAACTTGAGAGATGGTGGAAGAAAGCACTGCCAGGGAGGATGCTCTCAGCAGAGAAACGTCCCTCCAGCGCACCTTGCTTCATGCAGGCTCTACCTTCCAAGGCTCCGTTCCTCTACGGAGGGGCCCTTTATCAAGAAGTGCAGAGATACGATGAGAGGAAATGATTTTAAACTAAAAGAGGGGAGATTTAGATGAGATCTTAGGAAGAAATGTTTTCCTGTGAGGGTGGTGGGGCCCTGACCCAGGTTGCCCAGAGAAGTCCTGGCTACCCCATCCCTGGAGGTGTTTCAAGGCCGGATTGGATGGGGTTTGAGCCCCCTGATCCAGTGGGAGGTGTTCCTGCCTGTGGCAAGAGGGGTTGGAACCAGATGGTCTTTAAGGTCCCTTCCAACCCAAACCATTCTATGATTCTATGATCTTTCTGTGCATTTCTGAAGCCTTTTGCTTTTCCACGTTAAGGCTACAGCCTGTTCAACAGAGGAGAGAGGACAAATAAAATACCCACGTGCCATTTGGCTGCAACACATGGCCTGACCCAACAGCAACTGCTCTGTCCCATTGCAAGGGAAAAAGAGGCTGCTGTGGAGATGCTGCACTTTTGCTGCGTAAGATGCTCCTCTGGATCCAATGACAAGGCTTTCTGAGCGTGAATGGCATGACAGGGGTGAGCAATTAGTGCCCTGTGCCCAACATGGGTAATTTCTTTCTGCAGTGATGTGCAGCCATCTGTGCTCAGGTTATCTGGGGGAAGCAGAGCCCAACTTTGCTTCCTACATTGAATTAAGTCAGCAAAAGCTGAAGACAAATAGACCATCACAAATGAGATTACTTCAGTTTAGAAAGCCGGGGTAAGAGGTTTGCTGCCCTGCCAGAGAAGCACTTGGTGGGTTCTTAGGATAGAAAGTTATTGGTTTTTGTGGGAAGTGGGGAGGCATTTTTAGCCAAAGCGAAGCACCCACTGCTTGCCTGGTTTTTCAAGACTGATGCTGACCCTCTCCCTCAGAAATGCCTACGTATGGCGACCCATCAGGAGTAAAATATGCAGACTGGGAAATGAGGACTGCCCTCCTCCCCACCTCCATACAGGATTGCCACGTCTCCCGTTGCTCTTAAAGCGATTATCCATGCACAGCAGCAAGCCTGGGCAGGGAGCTCTCTTTTTGCTTGCTTAGCATTTCATTTTAGATGATGCAGAACCTGACTTTTGGAAAAATTTCAGCTTGAGAGTATCTGATTTTTCTCTGCTTCCCTAAAGCAAGCAGTTAAAATCATCCTGGGGAGCTGCCCTTCCCTTAAACAAATTCTCTACTGCTATGAAGAAAGGCAATACGTGAGCTGATATTAATGCTTTACTTCATAATTTGCATATCAAGTGCTTTAATGAATTGTTTTCAGTATCATTGGCCCTCCCATGCATAAACTTCAAAGTAATGGATTTGTAATTAATTAAAGTGTAATTACAATAGTTTGTCATTTTATTATTTGCAATTATTGCTATAAAGGCAATAAAAGTTGCAGGATATCACAACTGAATACAGATCCCTAATCAGAAGCAATCAGCTCACGCTGTAACCTTGGACAAGGGTGATGTTATTAATGCACCAACTCCGGAGCCCGAGCCGCTGCCTTGCACCCAGCAGCTGTGGCATCCTCAGTGACCTGTATGGTTTGGCTGATGGGGGTGGGATCATCTTGTCCCTGCCCTTGGGCAGCCCTGGATGTTCCTCCCCTTTGAATCTCTTTCTCCACAAGTTAAGCAATAAACCACAGACTAAAGATGCACTTGCTCACCTCCTGTATGTTCCCCTTGAACACATTGATTTACTAAAGCAGTTATCTCCCATAATTCTTATTTACTTATTAGCTATAGTTTCTTCCAAGCTCCCCTGGATGAGTTTTGCATTTGTATCAAGTTTAAAGCTCTCCATTAAATCTTAATTTCTGAATCATACTCTTCTAATATTAAATTTTCAAACAATTTTTTTTAGTATTATCAAAAGCCATTCCTAAACTACTCGAGAATTCCACCTCTGACTTGGTGATACCTGCACTAGATGTTCTTTTGCTCTGAAGGGTAAAAGGAGAAGGGTTAAATTCTATCTGTATTTGTTGCTGCTGTCCCCATGACTATTTCCAGGACTCGCAACACCCATGTTCACATGCAGTTAATTCTTCCCACTTGAGGGAACAAGATATGAGTTTCCTCATCCCTACATCCTGATAAGCTCCAATCATACCCATGAATCCTTGGCGTATTTCCTTCAGCTTGGCCTGATATCTTAAAAAAAACATGTTTAAGAGCACTTTTCCACTGGCCAGTCTCAAAGCATCTTCAAAAGGCATGAGAACTGCACCCAGAGCAGCAATTAGGCTGTAATTAAGCAGAGACTTTCCCAGTGGATGCCCTCAAGGGGCTATACTCGTGATGTGGGAGAGGGTCTTCAGGTTGGCTTGTCCCATCCTGCTAAATTTATCCCTTCTCACTATCCTTTGCCAAACTTTTCCACTGCCCAAGCCCTCAGTCAGGTTTTTGCTTTGAAGTCCATTAATTGGTTGGGAAGGAGTAATTCCAATTTTAGCTTCATTTATGTCTGTGCATCTGCCTGTCCTCCCTCAATCATTACTGAATGTATTGGCCAACTCCATGCAGAGCCCAACAGAAGGAGAGAGGCCTCATTGCAGCACTGTGCCAACAAGTTACACAAAAACCAGGCGGCTGGGGAGAGGCAAGAGAAACCCATCCGATGTCCCCAAATCAGTGGGTGACTCCCACCAGGCTTGAGAAACCCAACACACGTAGGGACCCCAGGCAGACCGCACTCCTCCAAGCCATCATATTTCAAACATGAAACATTTCTGCTGCTTCTGGTTGGGAACTCAGCCACCACTTCATAAATCAACACCCCTGCTATCGCCTTTGCTCTGCCAGCAGACGGTTTGATGTGAAACAATACAATCCTGGAGGCGTCAGCTTCCTTGGGTTATCTTAGTAGAAAGTTAACATCAGAGAAGCACTTTATCCTCTAGGAGGATGGCATTTTCAAGTTCCTTGCCTCCAACTGCACCATACCTTGAGAGGTCTAAACAACCTCTATTTTTAAGCTGTGATACAGCAGCGTTTTCAAAAAGCTGAAGATCTCTTATACTTTAGCACCTCCACCTAAGAGACTTTTGCAGATATGTTCAGCTTCAGGCATGCAATCTTTCAATTGCCTCTGCATGAGCTGAGATTTCAACACATACATAAAAGCTGCAGGATCAGGGGCTAAACTTAGGTGAAGGGTAGGAAACAAAACCACCATAGTCCTGGGGTGTTTGCATTTCTCCTAAACATGCTTGCAAAACCACTTAGCAAATGAATGTTAATTGTTCTGCAGAAATCCCACCCAGTTCAAAGGAGAAGGGGAAAAAATCCCCAGCCCTAGGTAGATGTTGCCAGTTTTTCCTTTGCCCCTCCAAATAAAATTCAGTTGATCTCATCTCACACTCACCAGCAGAGACCGAGTAAGAAAACAGAAAGGAAATTACTTCATCTTAAGTGCCTATTAATTGATGTTAAGCGATAAAAAAACCCTCCATTCAACAGTAAAAATCCATGTGATGAGCCCACGAGTGCCAGAACAAGCTGGGTATGGCTGGAGCTGTCAAAGGCATGTAGCTGCAAACCTTTAAACCAATTTAAGTGCCTTCAGTTGGGTTTGTGAGACAATTATGCCCCGAACAAACATTTACATGAAAAAGGCTGCCGGCCTATGCTTTTGTTGCTTTTCCAGCCCAAGGATGGCAGAGCTGAGAGTATTTTACACACAGTGCAGCTGCTGGGGTAGCAGAAATAGATAAAACTTGACAAATTAACACAGCAGACACCAAACAAAGAAAGAGACCTCTGAACTTCAGTCTTGCAGCTCCAAGGATGCTGAACCCAAGCTTAAAATGCAGCAGAGCTCTAGATTTCAGGCTTGCCCTCACCGTTGCATCTGGTCTCCTCGAGGTGAAACACGGCAGCGATGCTGACTGAGAGGCCAAGATAGGGGAGGGATTTGAGCGTTATCCTCACCCAGGGCCAAAAGCAGAACGAGCCTCAAAAACTAAGTACATCTTCTGGAATTCAGGGATCATAGAGATGATTTTTAAGATAGGATGAAGTGGAATGATTTTAGGCTGAAAGAGGGGAGATTTAGATTAGATATTACAAAGAAATGTTTTCCTGTGAGGGTGGGGAGGCCCTGGCACAGTTTTCCCAGAGAAGTGGTGGATGCCCCATCCCTGGAGGTGTTCAGGGCCAAGCTGGATGGGGCTTTGAGCTGCCTGGTTTAGTGGGAGGTGTCCCTGCCCATGGCAGGGATGTTGGAACTGCACGGGCTTTGAGGTCCCTTCCAACACAAACCATTCCATGATTCTGTAATTCTATGATTCAGATACCCCCACTCTAGAAACACCTTAACTCCAGCACTTTTGTAATTGTTTCGGGTGTGTTTATCCAGCACAAAGTAATTATGCTGGATAAAACCAAATGGAAATGATTATCATAAGTCAATGCATACGGAAGAACAAGGAGTCACTTTGGGAAGAGTTCAGGCATTAACTGCTGAACTTGGTTTGACCTACTGACTGGGTGGACCGGTGACTCCCAGAGCAGCTGAGGCTGAGCATCCCTCCAGCTCTTGCTTTCTCTCTTTGAGCCTTACTACAAACTCTCCTCAATTTTTAAAACCCTCCTTGGCAAAGGTGACTTCTGCCTCGCATAGCAGCCCCACGTCAGATGTTCTAAAGGTGGGAGGGATACCTCTTCCTCCCTCATTTTTCCAGGACTGTCAGTGTCTGTAAAATATTAGTTAATCTATTGTTCAAGCCATAACCTTGGCTCTTGTTCTGGAACAAACAGGAACTAGGGTGGTTTGACAGCTCTGCTGCTTTCTTGTCTCCAGATCTAGACTTTCATAAATGACCCTGTCAAAGCTATGCCTCGCAATGCCCACAATGCTAATTGTTTGAGCTGTGGATTGATGATACCATATTAATGCTGCTTGGCAGGGGTAAGGTTTGACTTTCTATGCTCAGATGAACAGCAGTGTGGATGCTTCAGAAGAAAAGCATCACTTGGCTTGCCTCCATATCTGGCCACCAGCGCTTCCGCAAGCCAATGTGGTAGAGTGCATAGCACTCAGGGCATCGTAGAAGATGGAAATTGTTCTCCTTCCTGAGATTAACCCTCCCTTTCAGATCTTCTTCTTTATATGGAAATATTCATCAAGTTCCTTAAAATACGAACAAACAGGAAATTCTTTATATGTTGCTAAAATAAAGCCAAAATCCTCACCGGATTGACACAAAGGTAAACAAAACACAGACTATGTAAAAAAATACTGCAGATCTCACTAAGTAATGGATATTTTAAGTAAAATAGATCCACCTTTCCTTATTTTGACCTTCATTGCTCCAATGAATGCTCTGCCATTTTAGTATTATGAAAAGTCATTCCTAAACCACTCAAGTATTCCACCTTCTGCCATTTTTGACAATTCTCATTTTCAAGAAAGGAACTCACATGACCATCTCTTCTTGTTTTTTACACAAGCAAGTTTCATGACCACTCCCTTTCTATAGCATCTTCAGTTTTCAGACAGTAAAAGCCAAAAAGAGCAGCTGTAAGCACGTAACCCTCTCCTGACAATTCCTGCATGGGGAAGGTGTGAGCAGAAGGGATCACACAATGGCAGATGGAGGAGATAGACTGACTGCAGAGCCAGGAGGGGTCTGAGGAGCTTCTAACTCCACATATCCCATTATGTCTCTAAGCACTAAACACCTCCAACGCATGGTGGTCACGCTGTGAGGTCTGAACAGGTTCATGCAATGAGGACTCCGCTGAGGGTTAGTAAAATACAGAGCAATTACCAGACCCAGAGCAGATGTTTTTGTGGGATAACACCTTAAAAGCAACATCACCCCTTCATGTTCATCTCCACAAGTTCTGCCTTGGCAGGGGTAGCACAGACTGGGGCTGAGTGTTTCTGAGAGATCTTGCATCACCATCATCCCACAAAGACTGTCTTCTTTCTTTCTTTTAAGTCTCCTTCACCAAAACTACATGAGGTTTTCACTTTCTTTCGGCAGGGAAATTCAGAGACTTGTGCAGATTCCCTCATGCTGTGCTGGGAGAGGGGAGTGATGACTGACTGCTCTAGGTTTCTCCCATCAAGAGTACAAAGGAGGTACCAAAAGTATCCATCTCCTAGAAGAAGGTTAATTACAGAAGCTCAGTTGCACTCAAGGGTCCCACCAGTCAGCACAAGATAAGCAGCCTTGGGAGTATAAATTATTACAGATGATAAGGCAGAATTTCCCTTTAAACAGCTTTGTACATATGTTTCTAAGATTGACTCCAGAGACGCTTGTCATCAGATGTCAAGCAAGAAGTGACAAAACTACAGAGAATTAATTTATTGTACTTTTTTCCTGTAAGCATATGACACTTTCTCCCTTGTTGAGATTAACTGAATGATTTCAGATCCTAACAAGACCCAAGGTAGATGATGGCACCTCGGAATCGGAACTGATGGGCATCACCCATGCTCGACCACAGCAGGCAGCGAGCGCTCCACCCCTCCATCATGCCTGCAGAAATGGGGGCTGGGTTTAGCCCTAGAAATAAGATAAACTAAAGGCACCAATTGTTACAGTTTTTGTTGTGACTATCTTTTCTGCAAGCGGTGTATAAACAGGAAACCATGGCCACATGGCAGGGAACTGACTCAATACTGGTGAATACTGATAGAAATCAGGGCATATTGACATCCTTTGTTTATTCACTGCTTTGTTAACATTGTTTATCTTTAGTGTCTTGGCCACATATTTGGAAAATATCCCACTTTGCCACCCATTTACTGCTCTTTTGTCCCCCTAAACCTGTGCCACTGCACACCTCTTGCCTCTAACCATCACCAGTAGCTGATTATTCAGTCCCAGGCCAAAGGGCTGGGGTACAACTGTGCTTTTGGGGTACAAACTGACCTACACCACTCTTCCAAGAAAGTTTCTTTCTGATGCTCAGGAGCTTGCTATTAGCTTTTGCCTGCAAGGGGGAATTTTTCTCCTATCAAGGAGCCAATTCTACTTTAAGCAACCGACTTGTTGACACACAGCCCACCACAGGACAAATCCACAGCCAACTGTGCATTGTACAGCAAAGATCAGCCAGCATTTGGCTGTCGGCTGTTTATCCCTACCTGGTAGCTTTTTCCAAGCCTGAATTCATCTTACTGGAATGAAGAGTTTGCATGCTTCATAAATTTCTTCCAATGTTATTAACATGCCAACATCTGCACTATTGCAAACGTGATTCATTTGTGATGTTCTGTGTTTTACAGCAACTGTTAATCTGTCCCTAAATGCTCTCCCCCCCACTCCAGATACACCAGAAATACCAAGGTAGTGTTCCCACCATCAGCTCTGGGTCATCAGAAATAGATGACACGAAAAGACACTCGAATTCCTGCATTCAAATTTGAGGGATTTCTTTACCCAGCTGAGTCCACAGCATGTCAGAGGTTTATGCTGGCAGTTTCTTCTTTCACCTCTGGCCTTAGAGAAGGAAGGCTACTGCAAAAGCCAAAACTTTTGAGCTGAGAGGAGAAAAAGATTTTGGATGTAAACTTCTATTATTCTACTCCTATTTTTACTGGTTAACGAGATGCTTCTGCAGCCCCACATTTCTGCTGTATCACATTAGCTCTTAGTCTTTGCAATCCAACTCAATTCATTTTTAAGCACTGCTTCTATCAAGGGAGTTTTTATGAACCACACAGCATGAGGAGTTTAACCTTTACTGTAGGTTAGCTGTATGCTGAATTCCTCCTTGCAGATCATCCCCTCGCCTCTGCAGATGAGCAGCATGTTGCATATTGGTGCCCAAACTCACCAACTGCATGAGGAGGACAACATCCAATTGTTCACTGGGGTCACAGAGCCCAGCCCCAAAGCAGAGAGTTTGGGACTAAGCAGCCCTGTGCCTCAGGGTGGTAGGATAAGGAAGAGGATGAAGGCTGGGAGATGTTTTGCCACGAGCTACTAAAATTAGTGAGCTGGGTCAGTGGGGATATAGAATCATAGAATCACTGAGGTTCGAAAGGACCTCTAAGATCATCCAGTTCAACCTGCTAAACCATGTCCTGAAGTGTCACATCTACACATTTTTTAACACCTCCAGGGACTGTGACTCCATCACCTCCCTGTGCAGCCTGTTCCAATGCTTCACCACTCTTTCAATGAAGAAATTTTTTTAATACCCAATCTGAACCTCCTCTGGTGCAACCTGAGGCCATTTCTCATGTTATCGCTTGTTACTTCGGAGAAGAGATCAGCACTCGCATCACCACAACCTCCTTTCAGGGAACTGTACAGAGCAATAAGGTCTCCCCTCGGCCTCCTCTTCTCCAAGCTGAAAAAATCCCAGTTTCTTCAGCCACTCCTCATATGCAGAGAAAAGCTTTGTTCTGGGGAATTACTGCCTTGCAAAGCCTCTGTCTCCCCATATATAATACTGGGAAATTAACCAGCTCCAGCATGGTACTACAAACACCTTGCAGAGCTTCATGTTGGGCTTTAGAAACATGAAAAAACAGTTTGGAAAATGAGTGCTAAGATTTCTGACCTTCAGCACTCAAAAAGACAGATGCCATCTCAGACCTGAGGACTTCCCAGCATGGGAAATGCCCTATTGGTGCCTGCCAGACCAAGGGTCCCCCTAGACCAGCGCCTGGTCTCCCATGGCAAGAGAAGACGCTCTCTTGGGTGGTCCATAAGCCCCAGTTCTCTCTGCTGTCATTCCCCTCTAATGCCTCCAGCAGCCTCAGCTTCTGCCTGCTTCCCTCAAGGAAGCAACATTCCCCCATTGTCTTTTCCCACTGCCATTGCAATTTTGCAGACGCCCAGCATCCCCTCCAGCCCCAGATTTCCAGTCCAGCCCTGAAGGGCTGTGTCCCCTCTGTGGTTTTGGCTGCCTTTCCTGGTACCTGCTCTTCCTTAAGATAACAAAAAAACCCCAAACCTTCCTTATCATAACTGTGAGCTGATACAGTTTGGGGCAGGGTCTTTCTAGTTCTCATGGACAACCACACACAGTTAAAAATCGTGCAGCTTCTCGGAGCAGCCAAATGTTATTGCTGCATATTTCCCCAGCCCCCTGCTCCTTTCGTAAGGGGAAAACCCTGGGCTGAGCTGCAGCCCTAAAAGGGTCTGCTAAAGGAATAGCGTGGGTTTGGTTCTGGGCTCCTTCAAGGCTCTGCTGGCAAAAGCAGTTCTGCAGATGCTCAGATATTCCCAGCCACATCCCAGTTGAACCAGTGTGAACTGGAAAGCTGGGCTCAGCAGGGCTGTATTCAATCTCTGCCCTGAGCAGCCTGAAAGGTTAAGAAGGGCCATGCCACCACGCAGGGCAGGGTTTCATCCTGTCCTCAATTTGCCTGTGGGATCCAGAAGGAATTTTTTCCTATTTCTCTGCCAGGCAGGAAAAAAAAAAGAAAACTTTGTTGTTGTTTATACTGGATGGGATTAAAGTTTTCAATATTTGTTATATTTAGATGTCTTTCAGACCCAGATTCAGGGGAACATTACACATGATTCTTGCTCTGTTTACCTTTCGCTCCATTCCCTCGCTTTTATTGTTCTTCCAGTTTATCCCTCTTCCAATTTAGGTTATATTTCCCAAGGACCGCAGCATAACCCCAGATTTTCCAGGGAAACCAGCACCTCTCAGCAGCAGCAACCAGTTTTATGGCTCCAACCACACCACCCTGGCTAAAACAAAGGGCATCCTCACGGCGGACGTTTTATTGCTAACAGTCAGCCAGGCAGAGAGGTGGCAAATCTGTCTTTCCTGAACCACAGCCCAAATGACCCCTTAAAGTGCATAATTCACCCCAAGATGAGTGCTATGAAAATAATCCTACGGCTGGAGCACCTCACCTATGAGGACAGGCTGAGAGAGTTGGGGTTGTTCAGCCTGGAGAAGAGAAGACTCCAGGGAGACCTTAGAGCAGCCTCCCAGTACTGAAAGGGGCTACAGGAAAGCTTCCAGGAAATCTTCCAACCCAAAGCATTCTATGATTCTAAGATAAAGGCATCTATCCACTTGAGCATGCTGCTTTGTCTAAGATCCCCCAGCCTGCCTTTGCTCCTCTCAAAAAATGGGTTCCCAACATCCATAACACTGTAGGGCTGGGACCAACAAGCAGCACAGCCCTGGCTTCTCCAGGGACCATGGAATTGTTCTCTTTCCTCCTGAATTTCTTGAGGAGGAAGGGATGTTGATCAGCCCTGCAGTGAGAGACTTGCCAGCAAAGCCTAGGCTGAAAAACATTCTTGTAAAACCTTCCCAAATATGAGCGTGTGAACGATTGCTTTATAGACAAGGCAGACAGAGAGAAGTTTACATCCAGCGCCCATTTTCCAGTAAATCATTCCCTCCAATCTAGCTGAAAAACTCCATGTCCACTACAGTTTTCCAGATCAGACACATGTTTTAGTGTGCTCTTCCCTCACCCTCCCTCACAGGCAAGGCAGGATGGAGTGCCTGATACCCGATCTTTCTGCTGTGCCCTGGCTAATGGAAAAAAGCTGCTTGCTTGGAGCTGTTCTGATTTATTCTGTAATAATCTCTCCAAGGAAGAGTCTTTGAACTCCCTACAGAGGCTCCATTAAAACAAAGTCTGGTAGCTGGGTAAGGACAGGTAGTTATTTTCTCCTGATAGCGATGGCTGTGCTCAGTAATGTGCTATTTCTGCACATTGTCTTCACCTTAAATATAAAGGCAGCAATTGGGGCAGATGCTTATTTATTCATTTTTGAGGTCTGGTCTTGGATTTGCTTTAGCTCAAACCCTGCACAAAGATCCTGGCAGAGCTTCTGCAAGTGTTTCATTCAAAAAAGCACAGATTATCTGCCTGCCCAAAGCTGAGCTTGTGCAGAGCTGCATGGAGGAGCAGGATGCAAAACGCACTTTGACTCCAGCTAAGCCTGACCTATCCCTGCTGGCCACAGGAAACCCAGGAACAGATGTTTGGTGCTGGAATTTTTCTCCCAAAATATCTCTGATGTTTAATTCTCATCGTACAGATTTGCTATTACTATCTATAGCACAAAGGAGAGCACGCTATGGGATTACAGGGAGGTGAAGAAGGTACCTCAGAGATTTCCTCCTCTTTTCAAAGATGACTCAAAAGAAGTTTTTCATTTTGTAAGCAATGGGCATTTTTTTCAAATGCATTCACTATGATCTCCTTGGAAGACTTTGTTATTTTCCACATTTAATGCGGTGTTGCTACAGTCTGAAGAGCTGAACGTTGTGTATTTACAGTCAAGGGTACATCTTTCATTACCCCAAACAATCATAGAATCATTAAGGTTGGAAAAGACCTCTAAGATCAAGATCTAAGTTCAACCTTTAGCCCAAAACAACACCCCTGTGCCTACTAAACCATGTCCTAAAGCACCCCATCTACACCTATTGTGAAACACTTCCAACAGTTCTTTGAGTAATTCCGGGGATGGAGACTCCACCACTGCCCTGGGCAGCCTCTGCCAGGGCTTCACCACTCTTTCAGTAATTAAATTATTTCAAATATCCAATCTAAACCTCCCCTGGTGCAACCTGAAGGCCATTTCCTCTCATCCTATCACTTGTTGTTTGGGAGAAGAAACCAGCACACACCTCACTACAAACTCCTTTTAGGGAGCTGTAGAGAGCAACAAGGTCTCCCCTCAGCCTCCTCTTCTTCAGGCTAAACAATCCCAGTTCCCTCAGTGCCTTTACCTGTCACTGGGTAACATAATCAAGCGCTAAAGTCCTTCTGC
Source organism: Tapera naevia (assembly GCA_033556795.1). Taxonomy (NCBI): domain Eukaryota; kingdom Metazoa; phylum Chordata; class Aves; order Cuculiformes; family Neomorphidae; genus Tapera; species Tapera naevia. The sequence goes on along the minus strand of JAUMJJ010000195.1, from coordinate 909,980 downwards.
AAGTCTGATGTGTAATTGTTGTCCCACAGATCACTGGTTTATTTGGTTGGGGCACTTTTTTCCCTTTCAAGATTTACACTGCTTGCAATGATTTAGTGATGTCATATTTGAAGGAGTCTGCTACAGTGAATGCAGCAAATTTTAAGACCTCCCCACTCACCATATCCCGTTTTTTTGCATTTGAGCAGAAGCCCACATTTAAGCTGGCATAGAAATATTAAGGTCCGTGGCTGGTTCTACTCATAGAATCATAGAATGGTTTGGGTTGGAAGGGACATTAAAGCCCATACAGTTCCAACCCCATGCCATGGACAGGGACACCTCCCACTGGATCAGGGTGCTCAAAGCTCCAACCAACCTGGCCTTGAACAACTTGAGGGATGAGGGATCCACAACTTCCCTGGGCAACCTGTGCCGTGGCCTCCCCACCCATTGCAGGAAAACATCTCTTCCTAATATCTATTCTTAATCTCCCCTCTTTCTTCCTAAAACTGTTCCTCCACATCCTATCCCTGCAATCCCTGATTAACAGCCTCTCCCCAGTTTTCCTGGAGCCCCCTCTAAGTACTGGAAGGCTGCTGCTACCCCTCTTTGACCCAGAAAGGAAAACTGACCACATGCATTAACAGCTACAGAATGAAGCAAAAGTACTCAATCAGAATAAAAATGATGTGCAGGGAATCTCATAGGTGAACAAATATTTACTGTGTCAACGAAACTTCCCCAAAAACGTTCCCACTCAAAAATACTTGAAGTTAGTAGACTTTTTTTCCCAAACTTTTCTCTATGTGAGTAATCAAAAAGTTTCCTCTGGGAAGAACTCACAGAGATGCAGCTGTGATCCCCTCCTGCTGAACTGCCAGGAGCATCTTCTGGCCATGGACCAGGAGGCACAAAGAGGCACTGGACTCCATTCTTCTGCTCCAAAGCCATCTTCCAGGGACAGGGGAATCTCACATTCCTAGTTGAGTTTTTCTTCTACTTTTTTTTTTATGCAAATAAATCAATGCTAAAAGTAACTGGGGTGGGATAGAGCCTTGCTGCCCCTTTCCATGGGGGCTGAAGATAGTGTAAAGCAGCAGTGCAGAGGAAAGTGGGGAGCTTGGCCCTCCTGTTCCCTCCATGCAGGGTTTTTTTTCCCACCGTGTGAATCAATGAGGGTTGTTTTCCCAAACACTGCAAAAAGCCAGTTGTTTTTATGTCCTTCAGCTGTCTGATCAGGAGAATAACACTGCCAGAGTGAGGAGGGACCAATATCCACCTCTGCGCAGTTCTCAGCTCCATTTAAAGACCTCATGGGGCTACAGCTGTGCTTTAACCTCCACGGTGAAGCTACTGAGCACCCATCCTGCTGCCACCTTGGGAGACTGGCTTTTCAGGCAGTTGGTTCCTGTCCCAGGCATCTCTTGGCTCCTCACAGTCGTGTCAGTACACAGCCCAGCACTGATGCAACTACCGGGGCAAGCATCCTTGACACACCTTTCTGCTCACTTCAGGAAGAAGAGGTTGTGGGTATTTTTCAGACTACGAATTCCTCACAGGCTGGACAGACTGCCTGCAATTACAACATTTTTCAGGGCATGAAAACCATTTTCTGCTAAACCCTGGGGAGCACAGATGCTAGCCCTGCTGGCGGTGGGGCTGGAGTTATGATGTTTCCTGTCCTTCCCTGGCCCAGGGGCTGCTTTTTTTGATGGCTGGGCTCCCGAGTGGGCAGACTTGACAGCCTTTTGCACAACGTATTATCCACATGGAGCAGAGCCACTGGGGATGGGTCCTGGGGGACCCTGGAGCTACACCATGAGGCACCATGAGTTGCTGCCTGCCAGTTGCCTGCCTGCCTGCCTTTCACTGCTCCCTGCCAAAGCATTTGTCAGCCTGACTTGCAGCCAGGGGGGACACGAGTGCAGGCAGCTTAGGTTTGGGAACTTGCTAAGTGTTTTTAAGCCCTGACAGCCAAAGGAGAGAAAAACAGGGCCTGTTTTTCTTTCCCAGCAGCTCCTATCGGACAGCTAGTCATTGCTAGTTCCTCCTCCTGCCTCAATCCCATGCATAGCCTTGGACAGGCAGCTGCCTTAGGATACGTGGTCCCCTGCTTGGTCCAGGATGCCCAGGTGGCAATTTCTTTGGGACAGGGTACTGACTCTTCACGAGCCTTCAAGATCCCAAAGCCACAGCATCTCACCTTTCACGAAGTGCCCAGACACCAGCGACCTGGCTTCATGCTCCCCTTGGACCCTGCAAGCAGAGGAGGTTTGGCACAGCCAGTCAAAATGCCTGGACCCAAAAAGTAACTAAATACCCCTGGGACTGGAACAGCTATGCCAGGAATGCTCCTGTGGGCTGCCAGCCAAAAACATGAACTCCTTCCACAACACAGTGCTGGATAGTTTGGATGGGGTGTTTTGCTCCTTCCACCATAGTTATTTCCCCTTGGTTCTTCTCCTCAGCAGCCCAGGCATGCTCATTCCTTCTTTGCAGTTCCTAAATGCGCGTGATGGACCCATAGCTCCAGTGATCGAAGTGAGAATAAAACAGAGTTCAAGAGCTTGTATTGTGCAGGTGAATAAATGCAAAGCAAAGAGCAAGGGAAAGCTCAGCCCTTCTTTGCTCCTTGGCATGACTATAGGCACGGGACCTTACAGTGCAAGTTTTCAAAGCTTGGGAAAACACAGAATTTGAGGACTTAACTGAAATAGAAGATGACAGCAGAAAGCCGAACCTTTAGTTCTGAGCTCAAAGCTTTGACCCAGAATGTCATCGGGAGTGATTTTCCAAAGGAATTCCCATCAAGCTCCATCACAGCACTGCCTATGACCAAGCCCTTGCTGTACATCTCACCCTGCACCCTGATACCACACGAGGTAGGTACAGATGTGGGGATTGACACCCCAGTCTGCCTCCATCTCAACAGATCAGCCCTGCCAGGGAACAGCACAGTCCCACTGCCATAACTCCCACCCAACATCCTCCACCACAAATTTTCCCTCCCCAAAATGCTACATTTCAAAGCAATTCCTCCTGCCAGCATCTCTATTTATCCAGCATCAAACGCTGATGCCATTTAACAACCCCCTCCCTTTTCTTGCTATTAGTTTAAACTGTGCTGCCAAATGAAGCAAACCCACTGCCCAGCGCACGTCATTTCTCATCTCATTCTCCTCTCCCCCCAACCACTGTCACTACCATCCCTCAAAGGGACTGAGTACAAATAATCCAGCCTCTGCCACTTGGACTGGTTTTAATCAAAGGATTTGCTGGGTTTCTACTGCGTGGGACACCTCATTAACAACTTTGCACCTTTAAGAAGGAAAAAAAATAAAGTGGTGTTATCCATTTCAGCATCGCTGCGCTTAGTGCTGGTACCCAGGGTTTTGAACTGGTGTCCCCTCCCAGGACAAGTTTTATTTTGGTGGGGAACAAAACAATAACAAGATTAAAAAAAACCCCAGCATTTCTAGGCTGAAAGGGCTCACAGATCGGCAGGAGTTTATTTGTCAGAAAGGAGATTAGAGCCTAATGAAATTTGTCTTTGTGCATGTGTCTGTTTCTCTCTTTTTTGGGGGGGTCTTTGTAAAGAGCCAGGCTTATTAAAATTCAGGGAGAGCCCCACACAAAAGACATTGCTTAAGGTCCAAAGGCGTGCTTATTAATGCAGAGGGTTTCGATTCAAATTGGACAGAGCATGCCAGTTTGGGGAGATTTGGGGTATTGTCTGGGGAGAAGAAAGCAAGCCGCGCTGATCATTTTCTTTTCCAGTTTTAATCACAGCTGAAGCAGGCAGGTGCTGCGATTCAGAGCCCACAGAAAAAGGCAGGAGATGGGGGGAAGGGAAATGTCACAGGGAAAAAACTCATCTGCATAGCGGATTTTTACGTCACCGTGGTGTGGTGTTCGCACTCTTCATTTCTTCCATGAGGGTGACAAGGAGTTGCCAGGCAGGCATTGCACAGGAACAGCACCAGAAGTCAAAGTTTGCTCTTGTTTGGCATCAATAGCCAGTGATTTTAACCAAGGCATCCATTTTCCTATGTGCATCTCTGATAGTACCAAACAGTTGGCGCAAAAGAAAATAAAGGACTGTGGCCAATCTACTGGTATGGAGCACAACTCTGATCCCTTCCATTCATTTCAAAGCACACTGGGGTGAACACCCTGCTGCAGCAAGCACCTGTGAACAGTGGTGAGCAGCATCTGCAGCAGCACAGCTGCACAAGGACTGTTTACCTTAACAGTGTCTTAATGCTGGCCAACAGCATCCTGGTCTGCATCAGAAACAGTGCAGCCAGCAGGACCAGAGAAGTCATCCTTCCCTGTTCTCAGTGTTGGTGAGGCCACACCTCGAATCCTGGGTTCAGTTTTGGGCTCATCACTACGAGAAAGACATTGAGGTGATGGAGCGTGTCCAGGGAAGGGAAACAGAGCTGGTGAAGGGGCTGGAGAAGAAGTGTTATGAGGAACGGCTGAGGGCACTGGGGTTGTTTAGCCTGGAGGAAAGGAGGCTGAGGGAAGACCTTGTTGTTCTTTATAGATACCTGAAAAGAGGTTGTAGTGAGGTGGGTGTTGGTCTCTTCTCCCGAGTAACAAGTGATAGGATGAGAGGAAATGGACTCAAGTTGCACTGGGTGGGGGTTCAGATTGGATATTAGGAAAAATATCTTCACTGGAAGTATTATCAAGCACTGGAACAGCTGCCCAGGAGGTGGTTGAGTCACCGTCTCTGGAGGTATCTGAAAGACAGGTAGAGGAGGTGCTCAGGGGTCTGGTTTAGCACTGGACAGGTACGGTTGGACCCAATGATCTCAACGGTCTTTTCCAACCAAATAATTATACGAAAATATGATGCTGGCACTATGTACATGGGGCTTTTGCACAGCCACTGAGGACAGGGTGATTATGGCAGCAATGGCAGCTCAAGCACATTATGTGGGCCTGGGGAAAAGGAGGAGAGACAGAGATTTGCCCCCATCCTAAGGAGGGCCTTAGTGCACTTCCAAGAAAAAGTTTTTCACGCTTGGAAAAGCAAACCCTGGGGGCAGGCTGTACAAGTACTTGTGACTCCACCAAGTCCTCACTTGCAAGAGGGGAAAGACTTGAAAATCTCCACGAGGCACTTCCAGTGCTTCTGATAACTCTCAGTTGAAAGGGGAACACCCACACCTACCTTCTGGTTGGGAAACCTGCCCGAGGCTCCTGCTAACAAGGGTTTCTGGAGCGTGACTTGTTTGCTGTCGGCAGCAGAGCCCTTGGGAGTGTTTACTCAAGAAAAGCAACTGTATGAGTTACAGTTAACTAGCTTTTGACACTTTGACAACAGAGTTGGGTCCACCCAGCTGGCTTTTTTTTCCACCCTCCTTGCACGTTTCCACCTGCTGCGCTATGAAACCTACGAGAAAAATCTCATGTGTTTCCTTATGAGATTTTTCTTTGGGAAAATGTTGGAACGAGTCCCAGACTGCCTCATCCATGAGAAGAATGTACCGAGCATAAGAACTGAGGAGGACACAAATGGAGGTTGGAGCAGTGAGCCCTGGGAACCAACCAGCACAGAGAACCGACAGCAAAGCATCCCAGAGTGCTGCAAATTCCCTTTGTACTAATTTTTGTCTTTATGCTTTATCTAAGCTCATTGCAACAAAAAAAACAGCACTGATGCTCAGGAAAAAGTACCACGAGCTACCACTGTTATTGAATTATTCTCTTGATTTATAATTCTATGAAGCATCTGATGGCTGTGTAGAAATACAGATAATGACAATAAAATCCACTGTGTGTTACAAAACATCACACAGCTTCATAGAATCGTCGAATGGTTTGGGTTGGAAGGGACCTTAAAGATCATCCAGTTTCAACCAGGCCGCCATGGGCAGGGACACCTTTCTTGCTCTGCAGAGCCCCAGAGAAAAGTCACAGCGCATGCTCAGAAATTCCATCCCATTAGTTATAGCAAACTCGTGCGTTATATTCACTTGGCTCCAGTCAAAATTCTGCCAACATCCCCTCTTGGAGGTGTAGAAGCAGTAACAGCTGTTTGTTTAGCTTGGAGAAGAGGAGACCAAGGGGAGACCTCATCACTGTCAACGGCTGCCTGAAAGGGGGCTGTGGGAGAGCGAGTGTTGATCTCTTCTCTCAAGTGACAGGTGATAGGACAAGGGGAAGTGGCCATAAGTTGTGCCAGGGGAGGTTCAGACTGAATATCAGGAAGAATTTCTTTACTGAAAGGGTGGTCAGGCACTGGAACAGCTGCCCAGGGAGGTGGTTGAGTCACCATCCCTGGAGGTGCTTAAAAAATGGGTAGATGAGTTTTTGAAGGACATGGTTTAGCAGATGATGGTTACGGTTGGAATTGATGATCACAAAGGTCTTTTCCAACCAGAAGATTCTATGATTCTATAACAGAACAGACCACAGCAAGCTTCTTTCCTTCTTTTCTAAGAAAGCCCAACATCACCCACCAATCATCCGCTGAACAAAACACCCCATAAGCAAGAGAAGCAGAAAGCTGAGGCTGGGCTAAAATTGCTTAATAAGTCTGATTGTTTTCACCTTTGCCCAGAGAATATTTTAATGGAAGTCAGATGGACCGAGTCTGGGGAGGGGAGTTCAGCTCAGAGAAACAAAAGCTTCTTCCCCCGAGGCTGGCAACAGCTCAAGACCTCACAAAAATCTTTATAGTTGTTGTACTCTTCACATCGCAGTTTTACTCGAGTGCTCCCCTCAAGTCAAGGCCCCCGATTTGCACCAAACTGCACAAGCGCATCGAAAGACAAGATCCCTGAGAGCTCACAAATAGGAAGCACTTTGATGGATGAAAATTTACATGATAGTTTAAAAAAATGGTGGGGATAGTTCATCCCTCATCATGCTGGATACAGCCAAGGAGGGACCTCTTGGCCAGACCCATGGCCAGCGGTGAATGGGGCAGGCAGAAGAGCTCCAACGCTAACAAGCATCTTTGACTTGCTTTCAGACAGGTCAAAGGAGAATGAGCCTTCCTAAAGCCATATAATGTCCTGGGAGGATGTCTCCCACCACAAAGCACGCAGAGCTCAGGGGTTATGCCGAGGGGTCAATAAAAAGAGTGAGGTTTTAAAACCGGTGGATCATTTCCATGGGGTTCATCCGCTTTTTGAAGGTCACCTCTTCTAGGCTTTGTACAGCACAGCAAATGGGAGGTCTTTGTAAGAGTTAATAGGATATCACAGGACTCTGGGCAAAACCAATGAGGATCAGCAATATTGTGGCTGGTCCAAGTTACTCAGCCCCTGCTAAGACACAGGGAAAGGCTACAGATGGTAATGTTGGATATCAGCCAACTCAAATTGATACAGATTGAGATATATATGGAAGAGAAACATATATCAATTCATATACAAATATAAAACCACAAACCCATGGAACTCGTTGCCTCAGAATAATTGATGTTATTCAAAGAAAGGATGGATATTTATGGTAGGAGCTACATCATCCAAGCTAGGAATTTCTCCACACATCAAGAAGCACGTTGTACCCCCTCTGTGCAAGTGCAGGAAGAAAATGTTGTTTGCTAATTGCTGCTGTAGGGGTTATCTCCACATTCTCCTTAAGGTTGCCAGCTAGTGGCTATGGGAAGCCACACCAGGTGGGTCATGGCCACTTGACAGCCCCAACTAGATATGTTTCTGGGTTACTTTCAACCCCAACTCCAATCTCAGCTCCAACTGACCATACTATCCAGCCCCACAGCCCACCAGATGGTGCTCTCAGTGTTATTTAATGCCAAGTTAATCTGTGCCTTTTCCTTCCACTGAGAAACTCCAGCACAGGTGGGGCACGGAGAAACACCACCACGAGCAACAGGTTTAGGTGCTTTCCTAGAACACCAGACAGATCACACGGTTTCATCCCAAGTTTAACATGGTCCAAAAACCAGAAACATGTTTGTGAGGCATGTGGAGGTGACGGTGGGTTGGGGCACCAGGATGGGCCTTCAAGCCCAAATGCAATGCATGGTCCTTTGGCTGTACCATGGTCTTGAGTCAAAACACCAGGAGAGATGGGGAGAGCAAAGACAGTGGGGGTGTGCACACGTCCCAACCACAGGTCAATGGACCTGCAAGATCATTGGAAACTCTTTGATGCACCATCTCTTGAAGGCTTCCTCCACGGAACCAGCTTCTTGAGCTTTTCTGGAGAGATACCCTACAGCCAAGAGAGCTGGTGGGCTTTGGTGGTACTGTTTGTGAGAGATATGAAACATTTTCTATTTGATGGCAAACGTTGCAATAGCAGGAAGAGTTTGTGCAGGGCCATTGAAGGATCTCCAACGCGATCAGCTCGCACCAATGCCCACCAGCTCTGAGTTTTGCTGAACTCTGAGGTCCCCTTCATCCTTTGTTTCTCCTCAGTTTTCTACAAGAGGAATATCTGCAATTCCCGCGCCCTTTGCAGACTGCAATGCTTGTAATTATATCAAGTCTGGAGAACCAGGATAACGTTGGAGGGTTGAACCTGAGGCTGTTTCTTTGGCCCAGCAGGACGGACTGTTTTCCTTCCGTGTTTCCGGCTTAACGAGGCTCTCTTTTAATTTCTCCTCAATAAAACTTGGGGCAAAGGGGAACATTTAATGTGCAGTTAAATAAAAACCAGAAAGCGTACTCTACTGGCTGACTTCCTAAAAACTAAATGCATTTTCTACAGTCATCCATGGGACATCAGCAACAAAATAAAACCTCAAGCACAGAAGCCTGACTGCTAAGCAAACCAGCAGCTAACTCTGTGGCTTTTGTTTTTTAACCAGTAATGTATTTTTATCACTGAGAAGCCAGAAAAGGGAGAGTGTTAAAGGTTGCCCATATGGGTATGCGGGAGCGCTCCAACCATTTTACACCCGTAATGAGTTTTGCTGCCTCTGAGCAAAGAACAGGTAATAACAGTTCATAAAGTGGGTTTACCACCCAAATTGCCAGTCTCTGAAGGTTACTAAAAGCCCATTCAAATGAGCACAGTCAGATCTGCCTGGCTGGTTTGAAATCACCACTTTCTTAATGGTTTAGAGGAAACCTCTGTTTCTTCCCTCGCTGAAATGGGTGAAGATCAGGAGTGAAGCAAACGGAGCCAAGCTAGTTTTGTCCAGGAGAAGAGTCTGGCCAAAACCACTTAAATTTGTCTGATGATGCTATTTGTTTTCCTTCATCCAGAGCTGTCCCATCAGCTCACTGACTGCTTATAAAACTTCCCTGTTTTATGAACACTGCTTATAAAAGCATCTCCACGTTGAACAGGGTTAATGCAGACCTTGGATGCATTTTTCAAGCGTCAATCCTGGAGAACTCTTCAGGGCCCAGGGTGCCTTCTTGGATGGAAAGAGCCACCACTATGTCCCAAGGGCTGAACCTTCCTGTGGCAAAGGTGGCCCCCCTGGAAGCAGGGTTGATGGAGGCTCTCCAGATAAACAGCCTCCTACTCCCCTTGCCCCCCATTGCAGGAAACTGCTCAGAAGAGCCATGAGCTGATTATGTCTAGAGAGAAAAAAAAAATCCTCTCTCCATTTCTTATAAAAGGTGCAGTGGTCCTGGAGATGTCTCCACCAGCCTTTATTACAGAAACCCTGCAATTATACCACTTTTCCAACCCAGAATGGCCAGAGAAGCTGGGTGATGCTTTGTAAAAGAAAAAAATCTCTCTGACACAGTTACTGCTGTGGTTTCAGTGCCACATTTTGCTGCCCCTCCCCAGGACACAGAAAGCACCACTTCTCAACCTACCTTCACCCATCCCCTGAGCTGGCATAACTGCCCCTGGCAAAAGCATCTCCTTCAAAGCTTCATCAAGATCGAAGAATGCTTTTCCTGCTTAGCTTGGACCAGAGTTTCTCCTCTTTGTCAGATTTCTGTCCCCTAAGAATGGAGAAGGAAAGTGCCAAAGTAGCAAAGTGGGATGTAATTTCTCAGGTGCAAGGTGCATAAAGCTCACTGAAGAGTCATTAATCATTTTAAGAAACAGTTTATCTTTGCTCTTGCATTACAGAGAGCTAGCAAGGCTACATGAACCTAAGCACAGCCAGAAGGGTGTATGCAGTGTTTGGCCTGAGGGAAGATGTGCAATTAGTTAGGAATGAGATGTTAAAAGCACCAAGAGGTCAGTGAGATTAAGGGCTCAAGCTTGGACATGTCCCCAAGGGATGGTGCCCAGAACTTCAGAACTGTTAAGGCTGGAAAAGACCTCTAAGATCACCCAGTCCAATCACTAACACAACATCACCATGTCTACTAAACCATGTCCTGAAGAGTCACATCTACATGGTTTTTGAGCACCTTTAGGGAAAGTGACTCTTTCACTTCCCTGGGCAACCTGTTCCAGTGCTTCACCACTCTTTCAGTAAAGGAATTCTTCCTAATATTCAATCTAAACCTCCCCGGCGCAGCTTGAGGCCATTTCCTCTCATCCTATCACTTGTTACTTGGAGAAGAGACCAGCACCCACCTCTCTACAACCTCCTTTTAGGTAGTTATAGAAAGCAATAAGGTCATCCCTCAGCCTCCTCTTCTCCATGGAAGAACCTTGGACCACCTCTGCAGCGTCTCATAATACTATTGATCTGGGGCAGATTAATTTAAGTACCATTTCACCTTCCTGAGAGCCCATCTTGTTCACATGCTTTTTCATTTACAGCCAGAAGGAGAAAAAAAAAAGAAAAAGCTGCATTTCAATTGTTCCTTTAGTGCTTTGATTTCTCTCCATTTTCCCTGCCTTTGTCTCTGTGGGAACGCGCGTTTGTGGGAATGCGTAATACGTTTTAATGTTTTCTGCAGTTGTTTAGTGGGTCCCATTCCGAAGCCTTATGGACCACCATGGGCTGAGAAACTGGGATGGAAGATCCAGAGAGACAGCCTTGTGCAAATCCAGTGTCATCCCTTTGAAGTCTTTGGGGCTTCCCCAGCTGCCAGAAGTGATTAGAGAAAGGGATTGGAAGAGCGGTGCTGGCTCGTCCTCAGCGCTTCCCGCTGACTTGGAACACAGCGGAGCTGAGCCAACACCGAGCACTCTTGGAACTACAACACCAACCATCCAAGCTATTTACTGAGCACGCTGCGGGGCTCGGAGGTGGTTCTGAGCTGCAGGACCTGTGCTGTCGACCTCACACTGCTTTACTACCAAAACCACTCAGCCTAAACACACCAGGCGTGGCTGAACTAATCACATCAGCCCTCTTATGCCAGGAGTGGCTGTAGGCTCTCATTTCCTTAGCAGACCAAGTTCAAGACCAGCACAGCTGCCAACACAAGCAAGAATTACCAAGTGACTTCAAGCAGCTATAAACTTGCAGAGAAAGTCAGTACCTGATAATCAAAATGCTAAATCTCTCGATCTGTCGACTGCTCCCTTGGCGACAGGTGACAAGGACTGCTCCTCCCTCTTGCTTCCTGCAAAGCCCCACTGCTGTAGGATTTGATATTATTCTTGCTGTTTTCTCTACTGTCTGTAAAGCAAGTGGGTACAATAAAAGACATTTGCCTATTGCCTAACCATCCAATTCTTCTGTGACTTCCCTATCAACGGATGCTCCCTGCAGTCAGAGGTCTCACCTTCCTAGAGATGCTTCACGTGGTGGGAAAAAATCCATCCTCCACCACTCAATGGAGATCAGGTCTGTAGGGTGCCTGGAAGGAGACCACTTTGGCCATATTTTGGAAAAAAAGTAGGAAAGAAATTTTTTATTTGCATCCTGGAAAGGTCCAAGTACTCTTCTTGCTTTTTCCCTTCCAGACATGGCTTTGAGAAACTCATTGTTCTACCTCTGTTTTTCTTCTATCTTGCTTTTTATCCTCCCCTCTTACTTTCCATCCCCTCCCATTATCTCTTAGCAAAGTTACTGTTTTCCACAGGAAAGACTGTGGCCTTCACCAAGGTCAGAAGGGACCTGGGAGGGCCTCTAGTCCAACTTCTTGCTGAAAGCAGGGCCAACTACAAAGCTGGATCCCAGTCCTTGTGTGTGGTTATGAATTCTGCACTATAAAGAGGAGCACAGTTGTGGCAGAAAGCTGTGTTTGGGGGGAACCACTACAATTCACAGAGCAGTTATTCAATATTATATTCTGAGTCATCCACTTGACTTGCGGGAGAATTTTGATTTTGAAGGAGTTGGACAGCAAAACCTCAGAAGCATTTCAGTTTGAAACCAAAGACTTAATTTCAGCCTTTTCATATTGGTTATTCTACCCTTTCCTTTCATTCTGATGTCTGTGTTTTGTATCACTTCACATGGTGTTTAGATTGAAACTAAGTGGTCCACATCATGGTCGCTCCCTTGCTTTTGATTATTCATTTCACAAGACCTCCACTCAGTGAAAAAACTTAGACTTTTCTTCCTGATCTGGAACAAAAGTAAAAAGTCAGAAAAATTCATTCCATGAGATGGGAATTCGACTTTCTGGACAGCTTTCATTGCTGTCAAGAAGGGTGGCTGGCTGAGACAGCTCATGAAAGCTTTGGAAGTTCATACAAAGGCCCTAAGCTGGCAATGCATCCCCCCATTCCTTCCATCAACTGCCAATATCATGTGGATGGGATTTTTTAGGGTCTCCTCAAAGAACTGAATATACAGCTCCCAAGACACCCAAGGTCTCTAATTCTGTTGGATTCCTTTTGATGAGTCTTAGCCCCCCATCCGTTTTTTTTTCTTTTCATTCTGCTTTAGATAACCATAGTGGGCCTCTTGCTCATGGGAAGCATTGTTAAATGTGCCACCTCCCACCAAGACAAGCAAAGAAGGAGGGGAAAAAACCACATGAAGATATTAAAACAAGAAACTGGAATGCCTGCAGACTGTTCGTTCTTATTTCACATATCCCTATTTACTATTGAAAATGGCTATTTAGCTATTTATGGCATTGTAAGCAATCACTCTTGGTTTCTGCTTAGCCTCAGATGGATGGTTGGCCCATATGTCTCATGCTGTATTGCAGTAGGATGGGGAAAAAAAGTGAGGGTGCAGAAGTGCAGATCCTTTTAGATGGCCACATCTGGGCCCCATGTGTAAGCCCAGCCTTGTGGAAAGCCTGCTGACAGAGAAAAGCTGCATGCTGGGGTTCTAGACAAGCTTCTTTTATAGATATATTACATATACACATACATATCCATTTTATATATGTGTGTAAGTATGTATATTCAGGCAGATAGTGAACACGGAGGAGTTTTCAGTTTTTATGAAGCTTGCAGAGCTCACTTGGCCAGATGTGGACCACTGGGTAGCACTGATTTATGGTGAAGCAAGGCTCCTATCCCTACTGTGCTGCCGGATGGCGAAAGCCTGAGGAGCAGAGAGGAACCCTGAATACCCCCAAGTTTGGCAGGGAAGGACCTGGGGTAGAAAGCAGAAGGACTTCTGAAGTGTTAGACAGGTTTATGTGAACTTTCTAAGCCATATCCTTTGGCAGAGCACAGGTGCTGGGAATGGGTGAGATGCCATGCGGTCAGATCCACTAGCCCATGCCCTGACACCCAAAAAGAAGAGCTGGTACCACTTTCTGGCCAACAATCTACCCTGTTCCAACCCCCATGGAAAGAGCATGTCTGGAGATGCCTCCACTTAATTTCAAAAACACCAACAGCATTTATGCTCCTCCTTCTTTAACTCAAAACCTCCAACTCAGTTATAATTTTCCCCACATTTCCTTTTCAGCCACCTCACTCTCATCAGCCGGGGAAATCCACACCACCAGTTGTGAGCTCATTTTTTTAAGATCACTTTAACACTGACACCCTTTCTCTTAAGTCCTGCAGTGTCTCCTTTCTCCATCTCCATAGCAGAGTTAGAGTCCTCATTCCTTAGCACCCCAGGACCATGATCTTGACTGTGACAGAACAAATAATGCTGTTGGAATGTCATGACTGATCAGCAGGACATCTTTACCTATTATTAATTTGGATGTCAAACAAAACAAACAGGAACAAGCCCGGCTTGTCTCCTCACCCCAGACATTCATCTCCCAATGAACCCATGCTCAATACAATATTAAGGAGGGAGCAAGCCATGAATGCATAAGGACTGGTACTTTCCTGAATTAGAGCCAACAACCTCCTAATATTAAATCCTTGTCAGAGGAGAGATCGTTGCTGGGACTGAAATACACTTACATGGGATAAACTGGAGCACAAAACAGGTATTTGAAGGAATATTTTTTACATGATGAGACTTTAGATTTGTTCATTGCAAAGAGAAAAGGCATCCACATATTTCTGTAAACTGGATTTTTTGCAGCAGTTGGGGAGGAAGCAGGGTAAAGCACTTCTTTATCTTTCTGCTTTCATGTTAAAGATGGGTGTCCCTGCACCTTTCTGAACCTCAAGAGACCTCTGCAGCAGAGAAAATTAATCCACCCTGCCATGCAAACACAAACAGTCAAACCCAAAAAAACAGCTCTGAGCTAACAATTATACTTGAAAGAGCACATCAAGCACGGAGCCAAGTGATCTCAAGTGATGGAGCAGGCTCCAGCCCCCAGGGCAGCTGACTCGGGAGCTATTTACACTTGTACTATCAAGAACATTTCATCTCCTCCCCTCAGCAATCCACATGCTGTGGCTTGGAGGAGGTCCACAGCCCTCCCTGTGGAGGGAGCAGCTCCTATGGATGCTGTGAATCCTCACTCAGCCTTTGGGGATAGCCTAGAGCACTGCAGGAGCTCTTGTCTCTCCACTCCATGCAGCAGAATATACTGGGTTCCTGTTGCCCTACGAGATATTTTTGATGGGATGGGGGTGCCACAGCCCAGCTGCTGCCCTTTGCAAAGGCTGGGATCTTGCCAATCTCCCATTTTTCAAACCCAAACTCAGATGGGTAAAAGCACATGCTAGCTCTTTGCAAGACTAGGGGACAAACTAGTCTTTATCACAGTACCACAGTATCACAAGGTTGGAAAGGACCTCTGAGATCATCAAGTCCAACCTATAACCCAACACTAACACCAACTCATCATCTAAACCATGGCACTCAGTGCCTCATCCAATCTTCCCTTAAACACCTCCAGGGTCGGCGACTCCACCCCCTCCCTGGGCAGCCCATTCCAATGACCAATCACCCTTTCAGTGAAGAACTTTTTCCTAACATCAAGTCTAAACTTTCCCTGATGAAGCTTGAGTCCATGCCCTCTGGTTCTGTCACTGGCCACCTGAGAGAAGAGACCAACCCCTGCCCCACTACAGCCTCCTTTTAGGTAGTTGTAGAGAGCAATGAGGTCTCCCCTGAGCCTCCTCTTCTTTAGACTAAACAGCCCCAACTCCCTCAGTCTCTCCTCGTAGGGCTTGTGCTCCAGCCCCTTCTCCATCTTCGTTGCCCTCCTCTGGACACATTCCGGTATCCTGACATCTTTCCCAAACTGGGGGGCCCAGAACTGGACACAGTATTCAAGATGAGGCCTGATCAGTGCCGAGTACAGGGGGACGATAACTCCTCTGGTCCTGCTGGCCACACTATTCCTGATGCAGGCCAGGATGCCATTGGCCTTCTTGGCCACCTGGGCACACTGCTGGCTCATGTTGAGCTTCCTGTCCACCAGCACTCCCAGGTCCCTTTCTGCCTGACTCCTCTCCAGCCACTCTGTCCCCAGTCTGGAGCTCTGCATGGGATTGTTGTGTCCAAAATGAAGTACCCGACATTTGGACTTATTAAACATCATCCCATTAGAATCAGCCCATCTCTCCAATTTGTCCAGGTCCCTCTGTAGGGCCATCCTACCCTCTAGGAGATCAACCCTTCCTCCCAGCTTGGTATCATCTATAAACTTGCTGATGATGGACTCAACCCCCTCATCCAGATCATCAATAAAGATATTAAACAGGACGGGACCCAACACCGATCCCTGGGGAACACCACTGGTGACCGGCCGCCAACTGGATGAGACACCATTGACCACCACTCTCTGGGCTCGGCCATCCAGCCGATTCCTAACCCAGCACAGAGTGCTCCCATCTAAGCCACGGGCTGCCAGCTTCCCTAGGAGTCTACTGTGGGAGACAGGGTCAAAGGCCTTGCTAAAGTCCACCACATCCACAGCCTTCCGCTCATCCACCAGGCGAGTCACATGGTCATAAAAGGAGATCAGGTTGGTCAGGTAGGACCTACCCCTCCTAAACCCATGCTGGCTGTGCCTGATCTCTTGGCCGTTCTGCAGGTGCTGCATGATTGCACCCAGGATTATCTGCTCTATGATTTTACCTGGGACCGAGGTCAGGCTGACAGGTCTGTAATTACCTGGATCATCCCTACGGCCCTTCTTATGGATGGGCATCACATTGGCCAACTTCCAGTCTTCCGGGACCTCTCCAGTGAGCCAGGACTGCTGAAAGATGATGGAGAGCGGCTTAGCAAGCTCATCCGCCAGCTCTCTCAGCACCCTAGGATGGATCCCATCCGGCCCCATAGACTTATGAGGGTCCAAGCGGCTCAGCAGGTCTCTAACGTCCTCCTCATGGATTGCAGGAGGGCCATATTTCACCCTGCCACCATCAACCGCTTCAGAGGGCCAACTGTCAAGCGAGCTGACATCCTTGTTGTTAAAAACTGAGGCAAAGAAGGCATTAAGTACCTCAGCCTTCTCTGCATCTTTGGTTACTATATTTCCCCCCACATCTAACAAGGAGTGGAGGTCGCTGCCGCCCTTCTTTCTACCATTGATATATTTATAAAAACTCTTCTTATTATCCTTAACAGAAGTGGCCATCGAGACTCATGTGGGAAAGATGATGGACAGAGAGCAGAATGGGGGTTGCCAGTTGGAAAGTAGTGGAAAAATTTTTAAAAATAGTGGAAATGGTGGAAATATTGCAAAACTCCACTCATGTCCTTCCACAGCCAGTGACTACAAGACTTTCTTCCCCATCTGTCACATTAACTTGGATTTTTATCACCATGTGGCAATGCCTTGGGACAGGATTCCTGGAGGACCAGGTCTGAGTGGTCTGGTGTGTGATGTGCCCAGCAACTTGCTCCAACTTGCTTGCCTTAGGTTTGCATGCACCAAAGGGCCAGCCTACCTGTAAGGCATTTTCTCCATCCCCAGCAGCCCTTTCATACTCTTGAGCTGGTCTGCTACAGAAACTGGCTCAGGAATTCAGACCAGCAAGGATACAGGTCTATCTGTCATCCACTTTTCTGGGAGAACCCTGTTTGCAGTACCTCTTTGTGCCATATTGGAGCAAAAGGACTCAGGACTGATAACTGAGCTGCTTTTCTCGGCTGGAAAAATATTGCCACATGTTCCTGTGAAAAGCTGCCACTTAGAGGCTTTGATTTAAACCAGAAACCTTTTTTTTCCCTGCTTTTTTAAAGGACTTGAAGATGATCCTGAAGTAAGTCCAGAGGAGGCCACAAAGATGATCCAAAGGCTGGAGCACCTCCCATATGAGGACAGGCTGAGAGAGTTGGGGTTGTTCAGTCTGGAGAGGAGAAGGCTCTGGGGAGACCTTAGAGCAGCCTCCCAAAACTGAAAGGGGCTCCAGGAAAGCCAGGGAGAGGCTTTTCATGAGGGAGTGCAGGGATAGGATGAGGGGGAATGGTTTTCAGCTGAAAGAGGGAAGAGTGAGATGAGACATTAGGAAGAAATGTTTTCCAGTGAGGGTGAGGAGGCCCCGGCACAGCTTGCCCAGAGAAGTCATGGAGGTCCCTTCCAAACCAAACCATGGTTCTATGATTCACTCTAATAAGGCAATGATAAATACCAAAGAATCTCAAATATTTGCCATTAGAAGCTGCCATAAGTTATAGAAACAAAGAAAAAAAAAATCCAATACGCTCTCAAAACCAATGTTTTCCCAGCAAACCCCAGAATGGTTTTCATTTTTTTCTTGGAGTTTTATATGTCAATTCAGCCCAGTTTGAAACACCTTATTTCTTCAGCATCTACGGATATTGAACACACTATTTAAACAGGCCTGCTCACACTCCAAAGTGACACATATATTGTTAACATAAGTTAACTCCTAACCATGGCTGCTGGCTTTTTGCAGGGACAGGAGCATGATTTCACACGGTCATCAAAGCCAACATTTCCCATGCTCTTTTTTATACTACAGGACATCAAGTAAATGATCAGGAAAACATGTTGTTAAGAAGTTATGTTAAGGATTACATTTTCTTTTCTTTAGATCAAGCCATAACTCTTACAGGGTGGGGAAATCTCTCTGGCTAAAGATGTTAATAAGAACCAGGGTTTCAATAAATGGTCCTTGCACCCTAGGATGGGTGTGTTTGCAGCGTGGTGTGGATGTCTGCTTGGGATATCCAATTGATTGGGAGTGGAGAGCATCTTAGGGAGTTCATAAGAGATGAGTTCTGTTCATATGCAGATTTCTTTGCATTTTTAAAGCACACGTGCAACATTTTCCACTTTTCATAGTGTCACAAAGTTGGAAAAGACCTTTGAGATCATCGAGTCCAACCTATGACCCAACACCAACACCTACTCATCATCTAAACCATGGCACTGAGTGCCTCATCCAATCTGCTTTTAAACACCTCCGGGGACAATGACTCCACCACCTCCCTGGACAGCTCATTTCATTGGTCGATCACCCTTTCAGTGAAGAATTTTTTCCTAATATCAAGCCTAAACCTCCCCTGACGAATCTTGAGACCACGTCCTCTTGTTCTTTTCTTTAGGGTTTGACTCGGATGAACATAAAAGCAATTGGATTATGCAGAACATGCATAGGAGTTGAAAAGATTTCAGGACCCCCCCCCCTCCTCCCTGCTCTACGCTAAGCACAAGTCTGGAAATCTGTGGTTTGCAAGATAGAGAAATTCCTGGGGATCATCCAAAATAAAAGTCATTTTCCCATTATAAGTGACCTGAAGCTAGAACTGCAAATCCAATTCTCTCAAAAACTGAGCTGCGGTTTGGATGCGACACCCTGAGCCTGGATCACTTGAGTCTCATTTTGATGTGGGAACCCGAATTGGGTCTGTTTCATAACACTGTTTCAGATGTGGCTGAAAAACTCAAGCAATGACAGCTCTTCCAATGTTTCCCTGCTTGCAAAATGGCTCTGAGTCCTGGTTTGAGCCAAGAAGCATGAGTACCGCTAGCAAAATCTGTCAGCATCAAGAGTAGAACCCTTTTTGAACGGACTCAAGAGCCTTTCTGAAACATAATTCCCAACCAAACTACACCACAGCAGCTTTCCATAACTTTCTTGGAGGCCAGCTCAAGCACAAAGTTTTACATCCTTTTGGAAAGATGGTTTTGGAGGCAGGCATTTCCTTCTTTGCTTGGCTCTCCTTCCAGTAATGTTCCCGTCTGTTTTGCAAGCTGCAAAACATTTCCCATTTGCAAACTGAGCAAGTTTTAATTACTCCCATAATTTTGCCTGGAAGGGAAGAGCCAACCATAGTAATCAGATAATGAGAGCAATTGCTCTGAGCACCATACTCCCAAATACACAAGCCAGAGTATGATCTCAAAACATATACGCTAAAGCACTATTTGGGTTGTATGAATGTGCATTAAAACAAATGAGCATTTACTTTGGAGTCTTCTCCCCAGCTTTGGGTCTTACATAGCCTTAGGGATGTCTGCATAAAACCCCATTACTTCTCTTCCCTCCATCCCCAGCCCCTATCTCTGCAATGAGTATCTTGGCCAAATAATACTTCTAGCTATATCTGCAGGATAAGGCATACAAAGATATAGTGCATTCAAATAAAGATTGGAAATCATTTCCTTACAGGAAAGGGAGCTATCCCAGTTCGCCTGCCCTTCCTTTTGATTACACAGCTCAGATTAGAGATAGTCAGGAAATTACATCGTCTTCAGAAAAAAAAAAATTAAAAAGAAAAGAGAAGAATATCAAGGAAAAGGAAATTTTTTCATTTCCTGCCAAAAAAAAAAAGCCCACAACCTTTTTGAGGTTTCAAAGGCTTGGTTACATTTCTTTCTTCTTTATGTTTTTTTTGTAAAGTTTTACCATAACAAATGCCAACCAGCACATGCTCCTGGTTTTTAAGCAAAACATGGGTCACTTGCACCCTTAGCAAGTTTGCAGATGACACCAAGCTGGGTGGGAGTGTTGATCTGAAGGAAGGAAGGGAGGCTCTGCAGAGGGATCTGGACAGGCTGGATCCATGGGCTGAGACCAATGGGATGAGGTTCAACAAGACCAAGTGCCGAGTCCTGCACTTGGGGCACAACAACCCCCTGCAGTTTTACAGGCTTGGGGAAGAGTGGCTGGAGAGCTGCCTGGAGGAGAAGGACCTGGGATTGTTGGTTGACAACCGGCTGAACATGAGCCAACAGTGGCCCAGGTGGCCAAGAAGGCCAAAGACATCTTGGCCTGTATCAGAAACAGCATGGCCAGCAGGACCAGGGCAGTGACTGTGCCCCTGTACTGGGCACTGGTGAGGCCACACCTCGAGTGCTGTGTTCATTCTGAGCCCCTCACTACAAGAAGGACATTGAGGGGCTGGAGAGCGTCCAGAGAAGGGCAATGAGGCTGGTGAAGGGGCTGGAGAACAAGTCCTATGAGGAACGGTTGAGGGAACTGGAGTTGATTAGTTTGGAGGAGGCTGAGGGGAGACCTCATCACTGTCTATGGCTGCCTGAAAGGGGGCTGTGGGAGAGCGAGTTTTCATCTCTTCTCTCAAGTGACAGGTGATGGGACAAGGGGAAATGGCCATAAGTTGCGCCAGGGGATATCAGGAAGAATTTCTTTACCAAAAGGGTGGTCAGGCACTGGCACAGCTGCCCATGGAGGTGGTTGAGTCACCTTCCCTGGAGGTGTTTATAAAAAAGGGTAGATGAGGTTTTGAGGGGCATGTTTTAGTGAAGGATCGGTGCAGTTGGACTCAATGATCCCAAAGGTCTTTTCCAACCAAAAGATTCTGGGATAAGAATGTGCATACATTTTCTTCCAATTCAATATTTTACTATTCAAGATGAATGGATATTTATGGAGCTACCAAAAATCAACATCTGCTCCATGATCTAGAGTAGATACTGAGCACTCTTAGAATCATAGAACCATTAAGGTCAGAAAAGCCCAACCACCAACAAAACACCACTGTGCCCACTAAACCGTGTCCCAAAGAAACACATCTACACATTTTTAATGCCTCCAGAGATGGTGACTCCAACACTTCCCTGAGCAGCCTCTGCCAGTATTATTCCTAATATCCAATCTGAACCTCCCTGGTGCAACCTGTGGCCAATTCCTCTCTCATCCTATCACCCGAGATCCTCTTGAGAGGACTAACTTAGCTGTGTCTATTTATGACCAGAGTGAAGAACTTCTATCTTTTATAGTAAAAGTTTATCCTTGGTGCTTTTTGATGAACAACTATTCTAGAGAAAAGCACATGTGTCACTGCACTGTGTGGCCATCATTCTTTCTAACCTGGAAAGCAAGCAAGTCCAGCATCCTCTGAGCGAAGGTAAAAGTCCTTCAAGATAACAAAACAGGAAAAAGAGAAATCACAATGAAATATGTTGTGCCTAAACACATAGACCTAGACCCTATTATTCTATGATCAATCAACTGAAGGTCAGTCAGCACAGACAAACCTGTTGTTTTACCTCTCCTCCTTAAAAAACTGGGAGTGAAGAGGGAGAGAGCAGAGCTTTCTGACAGGTGGAGATGAAACACGGCTGAATTCTTTTCACTTCCAGTATTAGATTAACCACACTGTGAGAACGACAGGACCGGGTGGTTAAAATATGTTCATCAAAATGATTTATGTTTGGCTTTTATAAGAAGATATTGTATGACAGGTTATACCATGCTCTGTTGAACTCAACCTGGACGGTCTCAGCGTTGCCGATCCCAGGGTTGACACAAGTACAGGGTTTTTCTTTTGTACCGATGTGCTGAAGAAGCAAGTCAACTGTGTGATTCTTCAAACAGGATCTCTCAGTTCCCCAGCACTGCTACAGGTCCATGAAATCTGCTCAGAGATGGTCATCCAATTCTTTACATCAAGGGCAACACTGGCCCTAGCTTTGGAGACTCAGACACTAGTGAGGCAGGACAAGATCCCGTGCACCCATCTGTGCTTTAGCAGGGGACCAGAACTTGATATAAATCCCCAATGGAACTATGCACAGCATTTGCCTTCAGAACTTTCCCTTCAGGCAGTAACTGTTGGTGTGTCATAGAATCAGAGAATGGTTTGGGTTGGAAAGGACCTTAAAGATCATCCAGTTACATCCCCCTGCCATGCACAGGGACACCTCCCACTGGATCACATTGCTCAAAGCGCCATCCAGCCTGGCCCTGAACACCTCCAGGGATGGGGCGTTCATGACTTCTCTGGGCAACCTGTGCCAGGGCCTCCCCAACCTCACAGGAAAACATTTCTTCCTGAAGATCTCACCTCAATCTCGATCTCTTTTGGCTTAAAACCATTCCCCTTGTCCTATCCCTGCACTCCCTAATCAAAAGCCCCTCCCCAGCTTTCCTGTAGCCCCCTTCAGTACTGGGAGGCTGCTATAAAATCTCCCCAGAGCCTTCTCTTCTACAGGCTGGACAACCCCAACTCTCTCACTTTGTCCTCATATGGGAGGGGCTCCATCCCCTCAGGTCATCTTCGTGGCCTCCTCAGGACTTACTCTAACAGATCCACATCCTTCCTGTGCTGAGGACTCCAGAACCGAACACAGGACTCCATCCACACATGTACTGTCACATCACTGGAATTAATTCCTTATGCACAGCTGGCAAAGGAGATGCTTTTACCCCCCTCAGATTGAAAGCTCTTATGGAAGCTGGGCACAACACCAGCAATAAAAAAATTAAAGTATATCTGACATTACTGGCGACACGATCACTTCTCCATGTGTAGGGTAATGAATTTCTCTGACACAAATCACACAGAAAGAAAGGTACCTCTTTTACTGCAAGCTGTGGGGAGACAGAGCAAGCTCAGCCAGAACAGGAGGGAGCAGATCTCCGATCTTCTGATCAACTTTCCTGGCTTAAGCTTTTGCAGCTGTTCTATACTTGAAAATATATGGACCCTAAACCTTTGATGTTGCTGCCACCTTGCCCTTTCAAAGGAGAGGAATGCAGTCTGAGCATCCCAGTCCTGTGGAAGAGGGATGCCCCATCTCACAGCTTATCTAAAACCTGAGGGCAATCCTATTTTCTGTGGCTTTGGTAATGCTTCTTTAGGTTTTCTTGTAAAAGAAACAGATAATCTCAGTTGTGTGTTTATCATGTTATTGAAGCCCATGCTCTGCTGGATGTCCAAGGTTGATGGGGAATGTTGCTGCTTGGAGGGGGCTGGCTCGTGGCTGAGGTGCTCTGCCCAGCTGGGTCCTTTTCCTGCTCATTCAGGTGTGATGCTTTGTTGGTATTTGTATTTGCACAGTGACCACAAGGAGATTCTTTCTCTCTAGGACATCAAGTGCCAGACATACTGGGGAAGGAAGAGGCAAGAGGGAACTTCACAGGAGCTGCAGAGAAGCCACTAAATCTTTCCTATCTATTTTTCAAAAAATGTTTGTCCTGGCATGTGAACGGAGAGTGGTTTCTTGAACCAGAAAAGCAGAGAGGAGAAACTGTTCTTGAAGGCTCACCTTCCAGGGCAAAGTTTCTCCCTTTTGCTCATTTTCTTGATGGTCTTGCCAAGCCCCTCCCTGTGGTTTGTGGACCCTAAATAGGGCCACTTGTACCCTTTAGGAGAGCAGCCCCAGCTCTCAGTCCCACGCTTGGTTTGACACAGCTTTGCACTAAGCCTCAGCAATCTATAAAATGCCTGATTTGGCCATGATTTCCCAGGGAGGAAAGTGCAGTCGTGTCAGGATGGTGCTGTGACAGGGAGCAATGGCACGGTGACAGCGTGGAGGAGACATGGGACGGCACAGCCATCCCACCCCATCCATGCTATCCCTCCTCCCTGTGCACTTCTCCCAGCCTTGCTGCTTCTTCATCCCACCACCTTTTCAAGCCTTTTCAAGCTGCTCTTGGTTATTCATTTAAAATATCCCTCCCCAGGGAGCACTCATTAGATAGGAATCTTAGAGCAACAACTAGCAAAGGCTCTGCCAGCTTTGGCGTGCGGGCTGGAGAAAACCCACCTCTCATTCCCAATCTAACAAGCATCTTTGGACAGAGGTGAACATAAACCATCAGTTTGTTTTCTTTTGTAATTACTGAAGATGAAAACAAAGCCCAGAGCACGGCAGAGGGTCCCCAGTGTCAGCAGGGAAATGGAGAGGGATGAAAGCATCATCATTATCAGAGCAAGGCGCCACTTGCTGGCTCCTGCATCCAAAGCAGGGTGACCCAGGCTGGGAAGCCCCTCTGCCTCCACCCCCTCCAAGAAGAGCCCACGGATGTCCCAGTTCCATCCTGGAGCTGCAGGACTCTCACCACACCGGCTGCTCCTACACCATCTGCAATGACCTGATCACAACTCTGTCGCAACGGAGACAAATCCACTTCCACAAAGCATCTCAATGCAGCAAATATTTTTCCAAGCTCTCCAGGGGGTAAATCGATGCGGTTTGGAAGTGTCAGAGGAACCATGGGGTGATTTCTAACCCAGTGACACAGCTTGTCTTAATTTCATTTGTCTCTCTGAAACACCAGCACCACACAGCAAACCATCCTGCACAGCCTACAGACCAAACCATCACTTCAGCTCCTGAGGGACAGAAGATGATGACAACTTTACAGTAGCAGACACCCTGTTGCCTTTGACCTGGTGGCTGTTTGCTGCCACGGCTCACCTGTCAGAGCCCTCAGGGACACCCCAACGGGGGGCAGATCCTCCCTGGGACCAGCCCACTGGTACCCAAGCCCAACCAGTCCTTTTTTCAATGGGTCCTTTGCCATGTCCTGACACTACCATGTTGGCATGCAAAACATTGTAGCTGCCTTTTAAAAGTTCAGGTTTAGGACAGGTTTAAATCCTAAAAATCTTGCCAAATAGAGGCCAAATTTCCGTATCCATCAGAAACTATTTCCACTGCCTCCTGGGTCAGGCAGAAGCCCATCCTATAAACTCTTGTGGACCGTGGAGAAGCACTCTTACCACGGGCTCAGCACCATCCATCTATCATTATCACTCAAGAACAGCTAGAACACTAATATATGCTTGCAAAACATTTTCCCTACGTTATACATCTAACTTAATGTCATATATGATCATATATTAATATAAATATTACTTAAAACTCCAACCCTCCCTTTGAGTAACATCAAGTGTCCTGTAAAACACACAAACTGGTAGATTGAAGCAGGTTTGTGATCTTTCTGCACCACCCATTATTTAATAAACTCCACCAAGACACTCCTTACTCCTCATTAAACTAAACAGCCCTAAACTGCTTAACCTCCTCCTCATCCACCTCCAGAAAACTTTCCAAGCTCCTCATCATCTCTGCTTCCCTTTGTGGGCCCTGCTCCAGCCCCACCTTTTATAGAATCATAGAATCATTTGGTTGAAAAATACGAGATCATTGAGTCCAGCCATACCTGTCCACTACTAAACCAGATCCCTAAGCTGTCATATCTACCTGTCTTTTAAACACCTCCAGGGATGGGGACTCAACCACTTCCCTGGGCAGCTATTCCAGTGCCTGAGAACCCTTTTGGTGAAGAAATTTTTCCTGATATCTAATCTGAGCCACAAGCTTGGGCATACAAGAGTTCCCCAAGGTGAAAGTGCTCCTATCAATTTATAGGATATCATTCAGATACCCTCAGGATTGCTCTTCAACTGTTGAAGTAGTCAAATATCTACTGGGAAGGGACCCAGGCATCACCATTCCTGGCTGTACCACCACAAGGTGCAGCATCTGGGAATAACCATTGCCGAGGTCAGTGCTGCAAATCATTTCAGGAAAGCACGTTTCTACTTAAAAACTGTAAAGCTGGACATTTCTGCCATGGGAGACAGCAGTGAAAGAGCTAAACCTGCCTCTGAGGTTGTAATTTCTAGGTGTAGAGTTAAATATTGATGGAAAATTATCATTTCCCTTAAGCCTTCTACCACAGGTAAAGAGCCCAGTTTCCCCCATTTGGGGTATCCTCAGGACATATTAATGATGCTCATCCCAGACTTACAGCTGGAATTGAAATGTCATAGGATCATAAAGTAGTTTGGGTAGGAAGAGACAAAGATCATACTGTTCCAGACCCTCTGCCATAGGCAGGGACACCTCCCAGAGGGTCAGTATGCTTAAAGCCTCATCCAACCTGGCCTCATCACCTCTCGAAGGTCAACAACACAGCATCAAATGCTCTTCGCAGCCTCCACGTGGTGCTGGCAGCTCCTGACACACAAGGATGTTCAGGGACTTTAGCTTCTCCAAAAGGATGAGTTTGGCAATGCTTTAGATGCTCTGTCAGAAGTATTTTGCCATGTAGCATCCTTATAGCTGAGGGAGAATATTTTCCTCTTCCACACGAATTTTCTCTGGTTTTCCACTAAGAGAACACACCAAATTTTTTGAAGAATGAAATGAAACCAAAAGCAAAATGATCTTTCTTTTCTCACAAATCCCCCTTTCCCTTTCTTTGGTGGTGAGATGGAAAATTCTATAGTAGGTGGAAGGAAAATAAGGAAAAATGTTATTTACAGTCATACTTCTGCCTGAAAAACTGGAAAAACACTCATCTTAAAAAGAAGTGAATTGCCTTTCCTCTCCTGAGTTCACCTCATCTCTCAAGCTCTGCAGTGATCCAGATATTTGCACTTCCACTCACACTACAGCCTTTGGGCTTTTCTACAGTAAGATGGTTTAAACGTTTAAACCAAAAAGGCAGGGCTTGGGGACAGAGGAATAGGAGAAGAGCAAATTGGTTCCCTCCAAAGAAAAATACTGCCTTGTGGAAACCTGGATGGCTGCAAACCTCTCACAGCTCATCGCTCAGAGCTAATGAGTTGGTGGGCTCCATCCAACAGCAGGAAAACACCCAACCTGCAGAGCCCCTGTCCCAAAACAACAGCAGCTGTCGGATGGCCTAGCAGCATGTGCTGCATAGGGAGAGCACACGGAGATGGGACATGTGCACAAGCCCCCTCCATCCCTGAGAGAGGGCACAGTAGCTCACAGTGTGATGAAGCAGGTGCCCTGGATGAGGGAACTGGGGTTGTTTAGTTTGGAGAAGAGGAGACTGAAGGGAGACCTCATCACTGTCTATGGCTGCCTGAAAGGGGGCTGTGGCAGAGCGAGTGTTGATCTCTTCTCTCAAGTGACAGGTGATAGGACAAGGGGAAATGGCCATAAGTTGTGCCAGGGGAGGTTCAGACTGGATATCAGGAAGAATTTCTTTACTGAAAGTGTGGTCAGGCACTGGAACAGCTGCCCAGGGAGGTGGTTGAGTCACCATCCCTGGAAGTGTTTAAAAAACAGGTAGCTGAGTTTGAGGGACATGGTTTAGCAGATGATGGGTGCGGTTGGACTCCATCTCAGAGGTCTTTTCCAAACAGAAATAAAAACCCAAAATACAAACAAAAATCCCACCTATCACCAATCTGTTTCTCAGTGTATGTGGATTTCCGTAACTTTTCACGCATTTCACTTTGGTTTTCCCTTCTTTTTCAATTACATGTTTCATTAACCACCTGCACCTCCTGATTTGCAGATGACTCGCTGAGGTTTCCATATTGAAGAAATGAAGAGGGGAAATAAAGCAATGATCTATTACCATTTACAGCTGCCATGGGATGATGCAAAACTTAATCAGTTGTCTGAAAAATGCTTTCAGTAGCAGAGAAAAAAATGGAAAAAATAGCAAGCCCTTGCTGATGATAATTTCCACCTCATCTCCCTCTCTGTTCTCTTTTAAAGAAACACCTAGGGAAGTGGAAGTCCTCAAAGTGTGTCACACTGAGTACAGCTCTAGGCTTTCTGCTAGAAAAGGCTCCCAAACTCTCTCCAGCAATGCTATTGCTGCTGGCCCTTCCCACTGGTCACCAGATCATGTGATCTCATTTTTTTTCTGGCCACACACAACCCCACTGCAGGCAAAAGAGCCACCTTGAGGGCCAGAAGGCCAGGAGATCTCTCTCTAGCTTTGCCCAGCAGTGAAGTGTGAGCATGGGGTTATTTGGATTGGAGACCATGCTCAGACACGTCTGACCAGACCAGTCCAATGTGATTTGTTGGCCTCATGCGACCCTGCCAGGACTGACAGCTCCGTGTAGCTCTTGCTCAAAAGAGAGGGACAGCAGACAGACCCAGACCTCTGAACAAGACAGCACCTCTGCTGAACAGTGCAAGGGAAAGGCCTCAGCTCACTGTCAGCCACCACTGCTCTTCCAGCATCGTCAAAGGAATTCAGCCGGTCCCACACTCGCACGCTCCTCCCTGATAATACCTCTCTGCTCCCCAACTCAGCCCACGTTAATTGTGTACAACATCTTAAAGACCACCCAGCTTGAGTTGCAAAGCATTCAGCAACGGATAAAACTAACAATTGCATTGAGTGAGGTTATGCTTCTTGCCAAAAAGATTAGCAGTGGGAAAATTCCTCCTTTAGAGAGCTTTGCAGCCAAGGACCAGCCCATAGGGTTCACGACCGACACCATGCCCCACGTACATTGAAATGCTATGGAGAAAATGTGGGAAGAATTACAAGTCTGGTAGCTTCCCCTAAATCTTCCTTTTGTCCTTATTCCTGAAAGGGAGAGCATGGCCAGGTCAGTGATCCCAGCAGGATGGGAGGCAATCAGCACCGAGGTTCATTTATCAAAGACATTATAGGGGAAGATGGTGATGGTACAGCAAGGCTCTACCAACTGGAGCATTATCTTTCTCTCCAGACTTTTGTTCCTAAAACTAAAGCAAAATAACACATACAGCAAGAATATTAGAAAAGGAGGAAGAATCACCTCAATTATTTGTCAAACACATTTCTACTGAGCATCTCTGAGGATGGCTCTGTAGGTAGCCACCCCAGTATGCCAGCAAAGAGCACATTATATAATGAAAAGCCATGAAAAGGAAGGAGCCAAATTATGGATGATGGAGAAAAATAGTCTCTGGAGGTTAAAGATGAAGACACACATGCCCTCAAGTATTTTTATGTCTGCAGAAGTACAAGGAAAGGAAAAATCACCCCAAGACCTTTGTTAGATGTGAATTAACTTGTTGCTGTGCTGATAGATGCTGGTGTAGTACTCAGAAGGTTTATCATGATCTTATCCATTGCCTAAAAAGTGAACTAGAGACCTAATCCCTTTGCCAGATTTGAATATTTGAAAGTCTCTTCCTTGAGTATCTCAAAGTCAAGGACTGTTGAGTCCAGCCTAGTTAGAGAAGGTATTTTTGAAGAAGTCAGTTCACAGAATCATGGATTGGTTTAGGTTAGAAGGGACCCTGAAGTGGCTATGGAACATCCAGTTCCATAGAGCATGATGATCCCTAGCAAGCACCCTGAGTTTATGGGACTGCTGCTTCGTGCTTGACTTCCTTTGGATTCCACTCACGGGATTCTGTGATGGTGCCACCCAGCCAGATGTTTCCAGCATCTGCTGAAAAAGAACTATCTTTTTTGTTATTAGACACCCTGGCAAGAGAGCCCACGCGGAATGTAAACTCTCTGTACAGTGTTATATATGTTCTCTCACTGTTTATAAACATACAGAGCCCAGTTCTTCCCCCACTGGGATTATATGAGCCCAGAATTTATCAATGATGGAGAACATACTCCTGCTTTTCATTGAAGTGAGGGAGCAAATTGTTTGCAAGAGACAGAAGAGATCAGGCAAGCAATTGCCCCTTTGCATATAGACTTGAATACACACACACACCACAATATTTAGATTACTTGCAATAAACAAACTTGTTTCAAAACCCACAAAAATCAAACCTCAGACCCAGAGGGGAAGCCAGAGAAAAATGCCCTTGTCTTCCCCAGAAGGAAGGGAGGCTGCTCAGATGCGAGCAATGCTCTTAGCAACACCTTGATTCGGCATCTGCTTTGAATCCTCTGAGCCAGCCCTCAAGTTTTCTTTGTTAAAGAGCATGACCAGGGTGTCACAAACCCTACGCCTACAGAGGTGTTGCTGGCTTCTCATCAGCTTGTTCTTGCTTATCTGCAGTTCCAAGCTCCCTTTCCTTGCTGCTTCTCCTGCCTTGCTCTGCTCCATCCCAGGCTTTCTGCCCCACAGGACCACAGACTGAGAGCCACTAAAGGCAAGTTTCTAGGCTGGGTCTATGTTCTCTCACCCAACTGCTGGCCCAGCCTTCAGTACCTGTAAAATCACCCTGCAGTTCCAAAGGAAGTAGGTGGATGGTGTCTGTTCTTGGGCTAAAAATCAAAGTACATAGGGGTTCTGGTCAAAGGCAAGTTGACCGTGAGCCAACAGTGCGTCCTGGTAGCCAACAAGGTCAACCATGTGCTGGGGTGCATCAAGCACAGCACTGCCAGCTGGTCAAGGGAGGAGATTGTCCTGCACTGCTCCACACTGGTGAGGCCCCACCTTGAGTATCGTGTTCAGTTTAGGGCACCACAGAATAAAAAGTCTATAAATATACTGGAGAGTGTCCAGAGGAGGGCAACAAAGTTGGTGAAGGGTTTAGAAGAGAAGCCATGCGAGGAGCAGCTGAAGTCACTTTGTCTGTTCAGCCTGGAGAAGGGGAGACTGAGGGGAGATCTCACAGCTGTCTACAGCTTCCTCACCAGGTGAGGAGGAGGAGCAGGCACTGAGCTCTTCTCTCTGGTGACCAATGATATAATCCAAGGGAATGGCAGGAAGATGTGCAAGAGGAGGGTTAAGTTGAACATTAGGAAAAGGTTCTTCATCCAGAGGGCGGTGGAGCACTGGAACAGCTCCCCAGGGAATCAGTCACAGCCTGACAATATCCCAGAAGCACTTGGACAACGTCCTCAGACACACTGTGTGAATGTTCGGAGTGTCCTACGCAGGGGTAGGAGTTGGACTCAATGATCCTTGTGGAACCCTTCCAACTCAGGACATTCTGTGATCCCATTTGATAGCTGGTGAGTATATGGAGGAGGTAATAAAGACAACTAGCATCAAGTGTCCTTACAAGACATTAGAGAAGCCACTATCATTTTAACATAAAAAATCTGATATTTGCAAGGCTGAGCTGTGATGATGATGCATTTTCTGGCCCCAGTAGTGCTGCTGCTGTTGAAATAAAATTAATGTACTGGTAACAGAATGAAGCATTCTATATATAGACATGTTTACACCCACACGTATTTCTAGATGTGTACACACATACAAGAGGGGAAAAATAAATAGCTGTAGTTCACAAATGAGCAGTTTTAGGAAACTGCAGGACACGAGAGAAGATTTTGTTTAGAAAACAGTTTCTCCATTCCTTCCTCCAAGAGATCTCCAGCATCTGCTGCCCATCCTCTTCCAGCCAAGACAAAGGGGTCACGAGTGCAAAGCAGACACCACATAGAAAGGCTGCACTTTGGCAGATATTCCCTTGATTTTGGATGGATGAGGAGCATTAACCACACTCATCCCCTGCAGCTTCTGCCTGCCGTGGCTGCAAAAGCCTGTCAGGGTGCTGCTCCTCTGCTACATTGATTTAAAGGGTTGGGGATAACTCTCACAGCCAAAATGGGACAGAGCTAGGTTTAATCACCCAAAACCAGATCTCTCTACCTCCCTCTTCAGGCACCATTTCATGATTGCATCTGAACATGGCTGGAGATACCTCACTGGATGAATGGATACAAATCCCTTTTTTTTAAATGCTCTTATGGAGGGAATCTGGGATCATCAAGCTTAACAAAGCTCAACATGTTTAGAAAAGCAAGGGAGGGCAGAAAAAGAGTAGATAAATGTACACTCATATAGCTACACATAGAAAAATAAAATCCCAGGAGGGGGAGGAAGGATTTGCGGTATCACAGCAAAGGAGCCCTTTAGCACAACATACAGGTGCATAAATCATCAGGAGCAGACTGAAAGATGCAGCTCCCAAGTGTTAATTTAACCAGGATAACATCCCTCCAGGGACAGGCAGAAAAAAATAGACCAAATTAATCTCAGAAGGCTCCTAGGGGGAGAACATGGACAGTGTCTCCATTACCCAATCACCCACCTTGAGCTCAGGCCCGAGAAGCCCCAAAGTGAAATTCCATGTTGGAGCAGCTACCACTGCTGCACTCAAGGGACCTCTCTCTGAGTAATGCAGATGCAAGCCTCCCCACATCACTTGTGCTGGGGTCCCCATCCCTTTTATTCATTAAGCAGCACTTGAGAAGTACCCATCAACCTGTCTGGGAGCACCAGGCTAGAGACAGCCACAGCCTGGCTCAGCAAAGCTTGGCAGTGACCAAGAGGAACTGGGGATTATCACTCCTCATCCATCTCCACTCAGAATCTTTTGGCATATAAAGGTCCTGCAAGCTTCAGAGAGTTTGGGTAGCTCTCTTTGAACTTCCAGACTGCTCATAACTTAGAGATGTAGGGCTGAAGCACCTCAGTGTGGTGGGGCTTGTAGGCAGCATCATCGCCAACCCAAGCTACGCCTTTCCCCCAGCAAAATGTTCTGCCAACCCATCTCCCAGTGGGCACATGCATAGGTACAGGTGATGTGCCCGGGGGCAGCAACAGGCTGGAACATCTCAACATCTAGTGGCTTCTTCTGCTGCTGCACAACAGGAAACATGGGTGGTCACCAGCCAGAGGGAGAGGGCCACCACCAGAAGCAGAAACTCCATTAGCCAGGGTGGGTACACATGGCACAGGAAGAAGCAGAGATGTCACAGCTTGACTTCTCAACCCCACCTTTAGGAATTTAGATCCTCACTGCGGCGGGAAAAGGTGGATATCAAACATCTTCCCCTGCTGTGGGGTGTTCCTTTAGGAAGGTGGTGCCAAGCCACCTGGAAGCAGACTCTTCCTTCACATCAAGCTGCAGGGGACAGCCTCCAGCACGGCTGCTCAGAAATCCCTGTTGGGGCGGAGCGGCAATCCAAACCATGACTCACACATGCTTAGCAAATTCCTATCTGGCAGCTTAACTCAGGCTGGGCTTCTGCAGAATGAGAAATACATGTCGTTTTCCTAGGAATAAGGTAAGAGCAGGCCTCCTTTTTCCTTCCATTATCCCTTTGAGGGGAGTTCGAGCTTTCTTTCTCTCTTCTAGGCTGTCTGAATGAATATGATGGGACAAAGATGTGGGGATGAAAAACAAAATAACCCACTATGCATACATATGATGCTCCTTTGCAGCCAAGTCTTGGATCTTAGCCTGAAATCCATCTTCCTTTTAGCTCAAGAGCACCATTGCAATAAAGTCACCTTGACATGACTATTAAAAGCACAGAGGAGAAGATGAGCTAAACAAACATGGTAGCTGCTGCCACACCCACTTTGTCTATAAGGCTGGTTCTTCTTCAGTGTGTTTGGATAGGTCTTCACAAGAGAAGGGACAGATAAATTACCCCTAAGTACTTTGGGATGTGTCCTTGGCATTAATTCTATGCAGCAGGGACAGGGTGGACGCTGCAGTCTGAGGGTTATTTTGCAGTATGCTTGCCCTCAGAAGCTGTCCAGACTGAAGTGAAGGATCAGGGGTGTAGCTCACTGCAGTGAGCCGTGCTCGGGGGCACTGCCAAGCTCCCCCAGAGAGATGACTAAAGCAAACTTGCTGTGAAAGCCAGCTTAGAAAGCTTCTGCAGGAGAAGTTCTCCAATGTGGAAAAAAAAAAAAGCATAAAATCAAAATCCTTCCCTGGACAATATCCCTTTTGTTTAAGGGGGAAAGTAGTCCTGAGAAAGGAAAGATTGGCTCTTTAGGTTTTCCAACAGAAAAAGCCATGGGAGGCTGTTGGGCTCACTTTACACACCCATCACGAGGAAGGTAAGGCTGAAACACTCCATCCAGGAAAGGCTCTCAGAAAACAAACTTATTTGTTCACTACTGATTCTCTTACTTTAGTGGAAGGAGGGGGATGCTCTTGGTGCAGTCATTCACGTGGGATCCTTTTTCTACTCAGGTCCACCTGCCACTGGTTTACACATCCATGCACAAAATTCTTTCCCTGCTGACACATGAGCTGCACCCATCCAGCCCCATTTCTGTGTCACACAAAGACCCCGTTCCTTCAGATCAAGCAGCCCAACAGAAACCACACGACTGGCAAGGCAACCTTTGCCATTTTAACCAATGTAACCCTCCTCATTCAAACACTCTGACCAGGCCACTGCAATAGCAGAGAGGAGAAAAGGGGCAGAGTAATGTGATTATCAGCCCTATGCTTGAGAAAAAGCCTTGGAGGGGTGGGGTCAGGATCTGCAGATCATGGACATAACCCACCACCACAGACATGTCTGTTTTGAGAGCCTGATGCAAGGTTTTTCTCTCAGGTGACCAGTGGCAGAACCAGAGGGCATGGACTTAAGCTTCGTCAGGGAAAGTTTAGACTTGATGTGAGGAAAAAATTCTTCACTGAAAGGGTGATTGGCCATTGGAATGGGCTGCCCAGGGAGGTGGTGGAGTCGCCGACCCTGGAGGTGTTTAAAGGGAGACTGGATGAGGCACTGAGTGCCATGGTCTAGATGATGGTTGGTGTTAGTGTTAGGTTATAGGTTGGACTTGATGATCTCAGAGGTCCTTTCCAACCTTGTGATACTGTGATACTGTGATACTGTGATACTGTTTTGGGATATTCTTCCATGGGGTGAAACAAATGGCACCACTCAAATACATGTTAGTTACAAATAAATAAATTAATATATAAATGAATGAGAAGTCTTTCCAAACCAGCTTAAGATGGAGCTGAAGATGTTCCTCTCCCAGCCAAAGCATGAGATGTGGGTGAAGACTATGCCTTTTGTATGAAATCAAGCATCACACACATGCTGTTAAGATGGATCTCTTGACTACAAGGCTAAATATGCCTCCAAGGCATCACCCTCAACCCACAAAAACCAGGAAGAGAAGAGCAGACGTCATAGAAGGGTTGAAGCACAGCAAGGAAAAGGACCAGGGACCACCACAAGCCTGGCAGGATTTGCCTCACCAAAGGAAATGGACTAGGATTCAGCCCAAGCATTGTTTGCTCAGTGACACTGGCTGTAAATCTAGGGCAGCCGAAGGACGTGCGCTGCAGGTCCTACCCTGGGCCCACTCCTTTCCGAAGCCAGCAGGACTTTTGCCAGCAGTGCAAACAGCAGCAGGCTCCAGAGATGGGCTTCTCATCCAGACACTCAGAGCTGCTTTAACTCAAAAACCCAGCAGACACTTGTAGTGTTTTTGTTGGATTCCTTTTCTGCCAGGTTAGTGAGTTAAATCAGGGTCCGAAAGGAACTGAAGCCAGCACTGGATAAACAGAGGGAGTGCAGGACTGAAGTAAGGATGATAAAAGGAAACTTTCACTTTTTTACTATTATTATTTAAGGCAGTGTAGTTTCAGATTGCCTCCAGTTGCCTTCTGAATATCAAGCTCCAGGAGTCAGGATGGCAAGAATCAGCCAGCTGCTACCAAAACCACGAACCAGTAAATACAAGGATTAAGAATAAAAGAAAAAGAGCAAAACACAACCTGGCAGAGAATCAGGTTCTGGGTTGGGCAGCCAAAGAGCTTGATAAAGCCAGCTAGAAGAGATAGCCCACACAGATGCATTCACAAAAGAAGGAGCTGTCTGGAACCATCGAATTTGGCCTCGAGATCCAAATTCCAGCCCAAAACTCTGCCTGTGGGAGGAAGGATGCAGCCAGCCAAAAGCAGAAGGTGGAAGGCTCTTTGCATTTTTTACATTGACTTTCAGAAATAGAACACGACACACTAAAATGCCCCCCTTGAAACATCTCCAGGCACTTACTCACATGTTTCAGAGAGCTGATATCTGATGATCATGATGGAGATGGTCTTGAATATGCTCTTGGATCAGGGAGGGAATGAGGAATCCAACAGCTACTCCTTTTCAAGGTGCTCGCACCCACACATAAGACATAAGCATAAAACATCTTCCCAAGGTGTTTGTAGTCAAGACAGCCTCTTGTAGTACTTCCAATGAACCAAAATTGCTGCGCTGTATTGAAAGCATCACCTATGACATTTGAGATGAGTGGAACAGGAGAGAGGCAAAATAAAAACGATTGAGAAATGGTGAGATATCTTCAAAAAATGAAGTAGAAAAAGCAGAAGAAAAATGTGCTTGGAGCAGGTGGAACAGGTCCTGTGTCCTCCTTGGCCCCCTCTGCTTTCACCAGGTACACCCTCTTATCACACACAGGGGCTGGTAAAGGACAGCCTTTCCTGATGACCTAGTGATTTTGCAAATCCCTCTCTTCCCTTCTCCAGAACGAGCAAATCCAACACTTCTAGTTTCTAACTGCCTGTCTTTCACATTTTGTCTGTACCTACCCCTCACCATACTCCTCCTAAGATGCAGGACAAGAAGTCCCCCAGAGACCCAGGGGCACCAAAGCTTTGTTTATCAGCAAGAGACACTTGTTTTTTCTCTCATCATCCTTTTCTGGGAAACTAAAGATCTTAAAGCACCTGGTCCCAACACCTGAGGCCCCACTGCATTTGCTGTTACTGAATACCTCTTGGACCAAGACCTCCTGACCACAATCTTGGATACCACCAGGACCCAATCCAGAAAGACATTTTCTCACGGGTTTTAGGGTTGTACAGATTTCTCTGGTTTCTAAAAGATCCTCAGTTCTTAACACAGCAGCCTCTGCTCTCTACACGAAGCTCAGGCTTACCTTGCATGCACAGACAGAGCCTTCCTACGTGCAGATAATCAGACACATCATGGGCTGGGCAATAAACAGGGTGACCCCCACTGTGTTGGGGTTTTCTGTCTCCTTCCTGAGCTGTGAATGTTTGTTTTCTACAGCTAATTACCATAGCTTCCTCTCTAATGAAGATTGCTGTTTTCTTTCCCTGCTCTATGCTTATTAAGTTAAGAAGGGAAAATAAAGTAAGGCTTAGCCTAGCTGAGACAGCATGAAGAGAGATGGGAAGAGCAAGAAGCAAGCTCAGCTAACGTCCTCAGTAGCCCCATACTAACACAAACAGCCATAAAACCCTCCTTCTCCTCCCTTGCTAACCCACTCATGGACTTGCTGCTGGCTCAGCTCCTGCCCTATATCCTCTGCTGAGCCAGTTCCACCCCATTGTTAGGATGGAGTCCCACATTGCTCATCCCTATCACTGCCCCTGGAGAGGCATCCCTGTAGGGAGCACCCAGCATTGCCCCATCCCCCTGCAGCTAGAGACCATGCCAGGCAAAACTGCAGGCAAAGTCCCTTCCCCTGGGGCAGCTCTACCAGCCACATGTGGTTTGGGTTAAGTTTTGGGTTAAGCTTTGGGTATGTTTCCATTAAGCAATGCCCATGTGGTCTTCTGAGCAATACCACAATCTGAGATTAATTGCAACAAGAAATCATACATTTTGTACTACTCTTAGCAAGATTCAGTGCTTAATTTCATTGCATGGCTGCTTAAAAGCTCAGAGGCAGAGTATGACCATGTCTCCCAGTCCAAGAGGACATGGTCTCAAGCTTCGACAAGGGAGGTTTAGGCTTGATATTAGGAAAAAATTCTTCACTGAAAGGGTGATTGGCCATTGGAACGAGCTGCCCAGGGAGGGGGTGGAGTCATCATCCCTGGAGGTGTTTAAAAACAGATTGGATGAGGCACTTGGTGCCATGATTTATAAGATGAGTTGGTGTTGGTGTTGGGTCATAGGTTGGACTCAATGATCTCAGAGATCTTTTCCAAACTTGTGATACTGTGATACTACTGTGTTACTTTCCTCAGGAGTCCTGAAGTACCACGTAAGAAAGAACATCATTGCTGCCATTTCAGCAACCAGGGAAACTGAGGCAGGGGAGCTGATGTGATGGTTACTGCTCATCCAGCTGGCCCATGGCAGACAATCCAAAAAAAAAACAAGTGCAGGGTCATTTTCTGTGCATGATCATGCCACGGGTGAGATCCACTCCAAGTAAACTGCCTCTGATTGAGTCATGAGGATTCCTCTTTGCCAGATGTTCCTGCAGGGAGGATTTGTTGGATTTTGCAATCTCTAAAAAAAACTTATATTGCAGATTGAAAAGAAAAGAGTTTCACTTTAGATAAAGAGGAAAAGAAAGAAGCAGGTAGAGACCTCTTCAATATTTGACATAGGGGATGTATCAGAAAAATTCTGACTCCCAACAGCAAAGCTCCTGTTGACAGTCAGGGAAATCATCTTCAGATATCACTGGGACATATTTTTGGAGGGTGAAACCCTCTCTTTTAGACCTTCATTGGACCCTTATTCCACCCATCTTTGTCTTTGAGACAAAGAGAGTGAGCATGCATTGGCTGCCACCCAGAGCAGGCCTGAAGACTCCAAACTGCAGCCACCTCGTGAGTCTTCACCATGGAAATAATATCTTTGCTGCATCCTTAGGGATTAAAGTTTTAATTCCCCAGGAGATGCCCCTTGCCTGGCTCCTGATGTGTGCAGTTCAGTTTGTACCACAGCACACTCGCTTGCCTTCGGAGAGTCCCGAGGTCTGTTTGCACACATCAGCTCCTGAATTGCAACCCGTTGGGTGCAAACTGAACACAGGGAGTTAAGAAGTGGGATTTTTCAGGGTGTCCTTGCAAAGTGGGCCAGGTGGCTCTGGTAGGAGCTGGGTGGAAGGAGGTACGGCTGATCTTTGGTTTCCCAGCATCACTCTATGTGGAGAAGTTTAACAGAGACGATTCACATTTCATCATGGGAGAAAGGTGAAAGGCTAAACATCTCCCTCCATGGCAGAGAGACACATAGCCCCGGAATTCCTGTTTATAAAACTGCAATCAGGGCAAGCACAAATGAGGTGGAATCAGTCAGAAGTAGGAAATTGCTGTCAGAATTTCTTTTTTAATCAAAAAGAAAAGGCAATTTAAAATCGCTCTGGCTGCTGAGCTTTCATAAAAGCTTTCCAAGACTGCATTTCTACATTGCATGTCACCATGGAAGACACACGAGATGTAGTGAATTCCCCCAAGTTAATTTGAATTATGCCACAAAACAGATGTGTGCTTTGGTGCACAGAGAACCTTTTTCCTCCCATTTCAAAATGACTGCTGCCACATCTGATCAGATCCTGTTACCCCACCACATCATCTGACGTGGCATAACGAGTCGTGACACCCTCATACATCATCAGGAGAGATGGTAGCAACTCCATGTGAATTGGGAAGAGCAGTTATAGCACTGTTGTGATGTAGGAGAGTGACAGGAAGCTGGGGCTACTGTCTTGACAGGAGAAGGCATTTGGGAAAGGAGAGATTCTCCTTTCTGCAGCAGTTCAGACCTTGCAATCAGGCAGTGTGCAGGGATGAAGGTGGAATTAATCGGTGAATCGTATGGAATTTCACCCTCTGGGCTTGGCTCCCATCTTGTGGGAAACAACATAGATTTAATCAGAAGCTTTGAAAGCAGGAAGAAATCATTAGAACACCCAGCCTGGCCTCCTGTGTTAGGGCAGGTTGTGCTTTTCACCCAGAAATTCCTCCGTCAAGTCCAATAACCAAGGGCTGAGGAGGAATAATCTGCCACTGCGTGATGGATACAAGCCTCAGACAAATCTGAGATAAAACATACAAGATCCTTTGGACAACTATTTCAATGGTTAAAAACCTCCCATCTCTAGAAAGCACTAATCTAATACCCATTTTATGACCCCAGCTTGTAGTCACTTTACCAGCTGAGTCTTCTCCTGCTTGGTTGAGGACACCTCCACAGCCAAAGCTTGGCAACGTGCAAGTGGCTGATCCAGGTGGCAGATTTGCAGGACCATGAGCACAGGGACAACCAGTGACACTTCCCAAGTGCCCCACAAAGCTAGAAGTAGCACCATTCTCTCCTACAACACCCTCCTCTGAGATCTTCCCACCTGTAAGCGGCAGTTCAAGGACTACCACCAACCATTCTTCTCTGTCGCCTTTCCCTGGATGCCCTCAGAGCCCAGGTAACAAACATTTTGTGTTTGGTGCTTTTGCCTTGTCTGATCACCACATTTCAAACCTTCTCTCGGCCTCCAGATAATTTAATCAACTGTAACATTGGGTTTCCCCTTCCTACTCATGCCACACTGAGATTAGATAACCATGACCATGGGAAACATGCCCTTTGGCATGACCTGATGTTGATTTAACCAGTTCTCCCAGCTAAAACTTGTAGATCCTCCACATTTGCTCATATCTCCCAATTTCTGCTATTACCATGACTCGAGCTAACCCTGAGCACACAAAGGCACATTTGCACACCCACCCTTGCAGGGCAGCACACGCACAGGGTCACGTCTGATTTTCCTTCTAGGTGAGTACGGTGCTGTAAGAAGAGCTCAGCATCAAGCTGTAAGGTAAATTTTCCAGATGTGAGTCACTCTCTGCATCACATACAGGGGGAAAAGTCCAATTTTACTGCCCTTCTGGTAAAGGAATGCAGAGAATGTGTCGTAAACACTTCCCCCATCAAATAGGTGGTAAATTGAGCCACGGATGTTTGCAACACTGTACTTTGGAGAATTGGTTGGAATGATTTGGAGTTTTGAGGCTCTTTCAAATTGTTTGTTCTTTCTGTTGCTCAATTTCTATGTATTGTATTTGAGATGATGATGAAGATTTTCTCTGCCTTACTCTCCTGGTACATTGTGCTGGTTATTCAGGAGGTGGCTACCAGGATTGGTAAGCGAGAAAAAATTGTGACTCTACATATTTTATCACCGGCTCCACGATGGCTCCCCTAGGAAATCACAGCCCAAGCCATGCCCAGGGGCTGCGCTGAAGAGCACCTTTCTGCCTGTCAGAGGGAAAACGGGTGTTTTCCCACCTTTGGAAGATCTTTATCCAGAACCAGGCAAATAAACAAACCACCCAGCAACATTTTTTTCCTTAGAGAAAATATTTTAACTATCCCAGATAAAAGAGCCAAGCCTGACAAGGCATTACATGTGCTTTTCATGAATTTTTGCAGGAGGCGGTTTCTGGACTGACTTAAGGAATGCACTTAGCATGCTGTTTCCCCTGTATAAAAACACTGAATTAGCATCTCTCCCTGTGGTTCTCAGTGTGATATCACTACAAGCAGAACAATAAGTAAAAACCCATTAAAAAGGCTCTCATAAAACTGCACAGTGCTCGGTTCTCTTTCGTTAATCCCTTGGCTTCATCGGTTGTTCCCTCTGCTGATAGCAACAAGGGTCTCCTCCGCAGTGCTCTTACCATTATCAAACATCTCTGCTCCTCAAGATACAAGTGGAATAGATGGCCACCAGCCAGCTGAAAACAATGATCCCAAAGAGTGTCTGGAGATACTATCCCTGCTCAGTCTGAGCCATTATCAGACACGGGGTTGGCAATAGGAATAAAAGAGCCCCTTTTGACCCTATGGGCAAGGAGACCAAATGAGAGCGAGCGAGGCAGTGTTAACAAGGGGAACACAAGCATTTTGTGCTTTTATAGGAGGCCAAAGAATGTCATCTGGGAGCCGATCTTCAGGGTCCATCCAATTATTGCTTAAAGGCATTTTAATTCGCAGTTGGTTCTGTTCCTCTTTAGTACCTGGCGTCTAATTTATGGGGCAATGTTTCTTTAAGACTGGCATTAAAGTGCCGAAGTAACAATCTAGGGTTAAGAAGGTTAGGCATTATGTCCAGATTAGTATTATCAGATGACCTGAAGCAAGGGTTATATTAAAAAATGCCTTAATTAAAAAATACAGGTCAGAACCAGTTTAAGCTCCAAACCTCCAGTTATAGTCACTAATTAGAAGGCTCAAGACAGATGCCTCCGTGATGGATGAACCTATCTGCCTCATGGCACTACATGAAGAGATGGGACATGTCTCCCCAGGCATGGGGCTCGAGAAAGATTGCACTAAGTTTCCTCATTTCAATTTACCTCTCCTTTTGTTTCCCCTATAAATTAATGGACCGCAGACATTCAGGAACCGGAAATCAGCAGGGCACTAACTCCTCTTGGTTGCTGCTCTCTGAACTTCAACTTAGGCATTTAAGCCACGCCAGCTGTTTTCTCAAGAAAAGCAGAGAGAACCTACAGTTCAAGGTGTCAGTAACTTACTGTCGAACTTCCAAGACACCTACACAAGAGTCAGGGGATGTGTTTTCCTTCCTTTGCTCAAACAGAAGAGTTTTTTGCCTTGGAGGACACCCTAAGCCTCTGCAGGGTGTTCTCAAGGTCTTCAGCCTTGCTCTGATAGAAGTGTACATGCTGTGCACAGGAAA
Source organism: Tapera naevia (assembly GCA_033556795.1). NCBI lineage: Eukaryota > Metazoa > Chordata > Aves > Cuculiformes > Neomorphidae > Tapera > Tapera naevia. The sequence goes on along the minus strand of JAUMJJ010000195.1, from coordinate 867,814 downwards.
GGTTTGCTAGGAGACAGATCACAGCAGCCACATTTAAAGTACATGAGTTGAGCCATCCTGACCAAGAGGCAGGTGTTCAGTCTCAGTCCCAGTGAACACCTGATTTTCACTCGAGAGCAGAGGAAGACACAATGCTCACCATCTCCATCCCATTCATAGAGACACATGCAGATGCCCCGCCTGGTTCAGATGCAGGCAGGAAGTTTGTAGCTAGGACATAGGCATCATCCTGGTCTCCTTGGGACCACCATGCAACCCAAGACCCTCATCAGAACTTCCAAGAACAGCCTTGGGCCCTATATAACCCCACATTTCAAATCCGGATGATTTCACCTGGTGAAACCAAACCTCTTCTCTCCAACACAAGGCAATTCCTGCTGGAGGAGAGCAAACCCTCCCCACGAACCTCACCAGAGAGGTCACACTTGGAACATCCACCTCCCATTTAGACAACGCTTCTTTTTCACTCAGAGAAAAATCCCATCATTTGTAAGACAGAATTGGAGAAGGCCACGGGAAAGCATCAGGAGACAGGGTGAGGAGCTAAGCAAACCTGTCTTGGGAGGTGAGAAGTCTGACTGGAAAGGAGAGAAATCAAGGCCCTCACCAGGCTCTGTGCTAACAGCTGCAGGTTTTCCCTTTCACATTAGAAGCTGAGACGCCAGAAACCAGATCATGCACTCAGTAAGTAGCTTGTAAAAAGAAAAAAACAAACCAGAAAGGAAAAAAACCCTCATTTTTTTTAAACACAGTGTTATATCTCAATGAAAATTCAAATAACTCGCATGTTTCATTTGTTTATCTGCTGCCACAAGTAGAGATTTTGCTACATAGCTTGCAATTCCTTTGGGAAAGCAAATTGGTAATAAGATAGAGAAAGCCTCAAACAGGAAAAAGCCTTCCAATTTAGAGGGAAAAAAGCATTTCCTTGCAAAAAAAAAGTTCGTTACTCAGTTATTTCAGCATGCAAGAAAATTCAGCGAGTGCTCGCTAACTATTTCAGATAAAATGGGAAAGGGAATTGTCACAGTCACAACTGATTTGTTTGGTATTAGTTCTGCTGTCTGCTGACATCGTGCTCCTCCATTAAAGGATGTTATTGCTGTACTCATTTACATCATGAAAATAGATTAATTCTCAAGGCCCATGTGGTGAAACACCTCATCCCCTTTTATGTTGCAGGAGAAGAAGATGAGGTGGTCTCCATTCCACCACCTTACCAATCTACCCAGGGTGCACCTGGAGTGGCAAGAGCATGCCTGTATTAGGCACAGCATCAGAAGGCACCAGGCAATCAACTCAAAACCCATCCTGCCCACCACTCTCACTCATGCAACACAAGGAATAAATCAGTAAACATCTCCTGTATTCAACAACTGTGGCACAAATGACCCGGAGCCCCCACGGTGAGATTAACAGCCCAGCACCACGAGATCTGTAGGGCAAAGAACATCTCCATCGGCAGCAATTTGTAGGGCCCCTCGCACTGTGTGGCTCTAATCACTGATCAGAGCCACACAGTCTCCAACTTGACAGATATTACATTTCTTTGTAATCCCCATTCCTTTTGTAATCCCCATGGGCTCCAGCCCCTGCCTGGGGAGCTCCACACGTAAGTGCTCATGCGTGACGGAGGGAGAATGATGTTTGGTGAGAGATGCTGACAGCTGAATGCACTGGGAGATCACTGAGTCAATGGCATCTTCCAGCCAAAGCGGTCATAAGGCTCCAGCATCTCAAAAAGCCACAGAGGAAAGAAACTAAGAGGCAATACTTCCTTTTGGATAGCATCATCCAGGTGTTCGGTGCTTCCCCAACACACCGGAGCATGCACAGAGGATCAGAGCAGGCTTTCCTCCATTCCAGATTTATTGCTGGAGAAGATATCTCCTAGGAAGCCTGCGGGGTTTCTGGTTCTCATCTCCTCCTCCCTGCAGCTGCTGCATCACTCAGAGCCACAAATTGCATAAATCAGCAGTAACGGCTGGGAGATGAAAGAGTACATAGGCTGTCAGAGAAGTTATTGACACCAAAGGGCAAATCCTGCCCTGACAGGCACCCTGCAATGGAAAGGGTGTACGTCAAGGCGAATGTCAGCCCTTGGGACATGGGCTTCATTGATGGCAGGTCCAAGTGATGCAGGTGCCTGCAGGTTGAAGTGGAAGATGCTTCAACTCAATCCATTTCCCACTGGCTGCAATTTGGTTTAGGCAGATACCCACTATTTAATCACCTTGAACCCCATTTCCACCTCATAGATCACAGCAGGACAGTTGTGCTTTGTAGTGAGGCTGGTGAGGACAAACCATGAAGAGCCTCAGACTTCAGGAAGATGTTAAGAAATCCCAAGTGCCTTGTCTGAGACCTAGTAAGGATGGGCAAGAGGGGGATATACTTTGAGCACAAAACACTGAGTCCTTTAAGCCAAAACTCTGCTTTGATACTTGTATCTTAAAATCTTCTGTTCTTGACTTGTGGGTGAGAGACATGGCTTGCTCTGTAAAAGAGTAAAAAAATTCTTCTAAACTTCCTCTTTAAAAGCTGTGAACTGAAAAGGAAGAACACACACACATTCATGGTTAAAACTCTGGGATATTAGACACTGTTCCTGAGCTACGTGTGGGGAGACCAGAAGAGTCCCCAAGGGGAAGCCAGCTCCCAGGGCTTCACAGCTTGGCTTTAGCATGTTGCAGTAAAGGCTGGTCAAGGGGCTGCAGGGCAAGTCTTTTCAGCAGTGGCTGAGGGAGCTGGGGTTGTTTAGCCTGGAGAAAAGGAGACTGAGGGGAGACCTCATCACTGTCTTCAACTACCTGCAAGGAGGTTGTATTGACATGGGTGCTGGGCTCTTCTCCCAAGGAGCAAGTGATGAGGAAATGACTTGAAGTTGCACCAAGGGAGGTTTAAATTGGGTATTAGTAAAAACTTCTTTACTGAAAGAGTGGTGAAGCATTGGAAGAGGCTTCGCAGAGAGGTGGTGGAGTCATCACAGAATCATAGAATCTTCTGGTTGGAAAAGACCTTTGAGATTATTGAGTCCAACCGCACCCATCATCCACTAAATCATGTCCCTCAAAAACTCATCTACCTGTTTTTTAAACACCTCCAGGGATGGTGACTCAACCACCTCCAGCTGTTCCAGTGCCTGACCACCCTTTTGGTAAAGAAATTCTTCCTGATATCCAGTCTGACCCTCCCTGGCACAACCTATGGCCATTTCCCCTTGTCCCATCACCTGTCACTTGAGAGAGGAGATCAACACTCGCTCTCCCACAGCCCCCTTTCAGGCAGCCGTGGACAGCGATGAGTTCTCCCCTCAACACCACAATCCCTGGAGTTGTTCCAAAAACATGTAGATGTGGCTCTTCAGGACATGGTTTAGCAGGCATGGCGGTGTTGGGCTGATGCCTGGACAGGATGAGCTTAGAGGTCATTTCCAACCTTAACAATTCTATGATTCTATGAAATTTAAAAACAAACAAACAGAACCAACAACAAGAAAAACTGATTTGAAATAGCCCTGAATGCCACAGGGGGTTCCAAGAGCCTCACTAGAGAATTTGCAGTCACCCGAGGGAACCCGAGGGAACGGTAGGGCTGACATCACTAGATATTTGCAACAGAGCACCAGCATTTCCCCAAGCAGAAGACCTCCAACTTTTCCCCTCTCTCATATCTTGCTTCTTTTCACATCACACTTAGGCTTTCCTGGAACTGCTTCTCCACCATAGCAGCAGACAGGAGGAATGTGGCACACCAGGTTTGTTTGGATAAAGAGAAAAGGGAGGATTACCATTAGCTTTCTAATGGAAAACTGGCACTGCCATTAGCTCTTAGACTGGTACAAGGTTCTGTAAATAAAACTTGGACACAGAAGGGGAAATCCTCTGAATTGCCTAAACAGAATGAATTACTGATACTCCAGGAGGAGTGATTAGGCAGGATGCCAAGCCATAGCTAATATTTTCCAAAAATAACTGAGTCAAAAGACCATAAACGTCAGGAATTCCTAGCACAGAAACTACAGCCTATGCAATCTCTGATAACCAGCTTGGAGCAACCCTAGCAAAGCTTGAAGTGATGATGGGACTCATGCCACTGGCTTTTGTGGTCCTGGGAGTCAGCCCCAACGAGCTGTTTACGTGGCCTATGTCAGAGCTAACAGAAGCCACTTTTTGCCTGATGACCTTTGGCAAATATTTTCCTTCTGGTGAAAACCAAAACAGGAGAGGGAAAGGCTGAAAGGAGCTAAAGGCTAAATTCAGGTTGTTGCTGTATCTCTTGACCCTATAAGCCAGACCTTTAGAATAGACATAGGGAAACCAAGCAGAGAGGGTTAAATCCTCATCCATCAAGTCCATCACAGAGGTGTGTTGTCTGACAACTGCTCTTCACACACTTGAACTCCTACAGGTCTGGTAGTTTAAGCATTGCTGAAATAGCCTCTCCTATTACCTTGCAACGACTGCAGTGGGTGAATACTCTTTCTTTCCAGAAAGTTATCTCTCTCTCCAGCAGCACTGTCTTCTTTGCATAGCAGGGGATTTCATAGGGAGCAAAGATAAAGAAACACTATAAAACTACTTTTAAAATCCAACAGAAACAGGCAAAGATCCGGAAAGAATTTCTTACCCCATGACCCCTTTTGGGATCCCAGTGCTGCTGCCTCACAGCAGGGCAGCTGCTGCCTGGAGGATGGGAGAGGCAGGAGACAGCAGAGCTACAGAGCTGGAGAAATACGAGTGGATACTACAGCTCTCCTTACAGGTGTGCGTGGCACCAGACAAGATGAGCACTGCAGAGTTTCCTTGTAGATGAGTTTTTGAGGGACATGGTTTAGCGGGTGATGGGTGTGGTTGGACTCGATGATCTCAAAAGTCTTTTCCAACTGGATGATTCTATGACTCTATGATTCTGATTCTCTGCTTGCAGACAGTCTGCTCCTGCTGCCCCACAGCTGGCAGTGCAATTAGGTGGCAGAATTTGGGGGAAATCCTAAGGACTGTAGGTTTTCTGTCATGCAGCAGGCACAGCACATGCAGCTATGTCTGTACAAGGAGATCTGTGACATTCAAAACACTTGGGCTGTTGCTTGGTGGAGATGAAAATCAGCCTGTGAAGTGGCTCAAGGGTTTCTTTTCCTGGAGATCCAGAGTCATCTGTGTGGAAACACTCGCAAGGCTCAGTGCTTTGCCCTAAACAACCTCAGGAGGTGAGTCCAGAAACCACACTGAGGGTTTAGCACAATTCCTATACAAACTGTATTCTTTCAGTGGTGTTTTATTTTCCAAAGTGATAAACCATAATCTTATTAGCTTGGCTCCTTCAGCAATGCCGAATCCCTTCTATCTGATTGGCAAAAGGAGGCAGGGATTCAGAAAGCAAGCTTGCACTCTCATTAAAGCCTGGGCAGTAGTTTTTTCAGCCTCCTCCTGTTTCAACAAGACATTAGTATGTACAATGTGTGCTCTGGAACTAGTTTGGTCTAATCCTCTTCTTTGTTTGTCTTTCAGCATTGCAGCTTTTAAACTAGTGTGGCTTTAGCCTGAGGAAATTGCAAAGCTGGCTCACTCCAAGTAAGTTATAAGAGCCACAAGCTCTGATCATATGTGACAGCGCTTCCAGAAGCAAGTCCTGTACTGGGCAAGGTCTAGGAGAAGAGCCTGGAATGGGTTTCCATCACTAGTGACAATACAGGATGTTAGGGATAAATAAGCCCCTTCCCAGAATCATAATTATTTTTTTTTAACCAAGCACCTAAAAAATGTCGACAGCGTTTCCCAGATTTTTCACAACTTTCAAGTATCAAAGTTTAAAGAGAAGTTTTCCAAAAGCCTCATGATCAGTAATTTCAGCTACATTAAAAAAAAATAATGGTAGCTAAAATTTACTTTGACATTAACACACATAAGAAACACTCTTAAAATTATACCTATTTCAAACCCAGGTGGAAAATGCCTAAAAATTAAAATTGTGAAGTCACATTTGAATTCAAATTATTCTCTTTTCACATGTAGAAAATACTGGTGATCGATGCAGGGTTTCAGTTGGCGATGAGTCTTTTATGAGGGGAAGTGCAGACAAAGAAAAAGAAAAATCTGCTTTTAAAAATCTATCTTTAACAGATAAAACCACTATCAAAAACCAGATGTAACGAGACACAACCAGCAAAGCGAGTGCCAAAGGATATAAGATACTGAGACATAGCTTAGATGCATCAAAGAGATGCTGACATTTATCTGGAAAATAAAGATATCCACGACAAATATCTCAGTTTATCTCTTTTGGAGAGAGTTACATACCTGCAGTATTCCTTCAGTTTTTCTCACTCCAGGTCACTACCCACTGCCAGGGGACTGCAGATTAGAGCCACTGCTGAGCAATTCCTACATTCAGCTGCAAAGAGCTGGAACATATGAATTACTTCTCTATTTAATAAGGCAATAGCTCTGCCGGGATATTCAGCCTGGACTGAATTAGTAAAATCAGGAGGTAGAAGAGAACACAGCACCTGGCAGGTGCTGCAGAGTTCCTTAGTGCATCCTTGCTTGTTCGCACAAGGGAACACTGGGAGCCTTTCCAAAGCACCACAGAATATGCACTGGTTTAGGATTTTATTAATTCTCTTCCTCTTTAGTAAAGTTTGCAGATTTTCTGCTTCTTTGTAACCTCCAAAATCTGGCATTCTGGAAAAAATTCAAACGCAAGGCAGAACTGCTCATTAAGGTGGGCTGGTGGGACCAAAAGAAATGCAAATAAGCACTGGAGACTGCCAGGAATTGCTCACCAGGCCCTCTGGGTTGGCCTGCACACCATGGGAGCCCTTCAGCCCCCCTGTGGGGCCAACAATGAGCCAAAGGTTGAGGAAGGGTAATGTAAAGCAGGCAGAGATCCAAGTGCTGTCTTGGCTTCCCGGCAAAGACCTGCTAGATGGCCCCATCAATGGAGCTAATGCACCATCTCCCAGGGCTCCATCATGGCTTTTTCCTGCCAAAAGATGATGGCTGTGAAGAAGTGGAGCCTTCTGATGTTCTCAGACAAAAAAAACCTAGGACAGGTTCTCAGAGAATTTGCCAAGCAGTGAGTTATTTTTCTCGCCAAAGCCCAACTTGTTTATTGCCAACGAAGGAGAGCCAAACTATTGAAAGGAATTCAAAACACCTCAAAGATTATCAAGACCATGAAGCCTTCTGCCTTCAGAAAGATGTCCTGCTCCCACCTACACCATCCCACTGTTGCGGAGAGCCTTGTGTTTGAGAGCCATTTGGCCAAGGCCCCTACCAGATGGTGGGAGCAGTGCTTTTTCAGTCCTCATCTACCCTAGGGAAGAGCAGTTCCCATTTTTCTTCTTTCTTCTACTCTGCCTTTAAGCCTTTACCCCAGAAGCACAGCAACTTTACTGAAAATACCAGAGCAGTGGAAAGGAGACAAAGTCCCGTACAAAACTCCTCTCCTGCTTTCATGCCAAATCAGCTCAATTTTATTTGGGATGGCTTTCAAAAAGGCACTCTGTTTTTTTTTTCCAACTTCATTGGCAGATCTAGTGACTTCCAATCAAAGGATGGAGGTGAGCACTGCTGGCTCGTTGGGGAGCCAGAAGGTGGCTGCACATCTGCAATACCATTCACCCACTATCACTTCCCCACCGGTTACTGAAACCGAGGTCAGCTCTGAGCAACCAGATCTGGTCAAAGATGTCCCTGCTCCTGCAGGGTGGTTGAACTGAATGACCTGTAAAGGTCCCTTCCAACCCAAAGCATTCTATGATTCTAATCAACAAACCCAGCGAAACAGACAATTCCTCAGTTCAGGTGCAAATCAACACACAAATTGCACTGATTCAGCTACATGAGGAGGCACAACTTGAAATACAGCAACCTATGCAGTTGCACATCTTCAGCTACAGCAGCCCCAGTGGCACAATCACTGCTTTCAATATAGAGTATTATCAGTAAAAAACATGACCTACCAAAATAAATGACTCCAGTATGAGTGCAACTGAGGAATTATCCCACACTTTGCCATCAGATCCATGAAGTCCCCTTGGCTGGGTGTGCTGCTGTGAGATGGTGGTGGCCACTTGGGCAGGAGAAGCCAGGGCTGATCGCATTGACCAATGCACCGGGCACCACATGGTTTTGTATCCATCCCAGACCATCTTCTGGACAAGTATTTGCTGAGGAAAAAAAAAATACATAAAAGAAAATTACTGAGGGTTGCAAGATGACAGACCTTGTAAGAGATGCAGATCTATAATCTATGATCACTGTAGTGTTTCATGAAATCATGGAATGGTTTGAATTGGAAGGCATCTCAAAGCCCTTCCAGTTCTGACTCCCTGCCACAGGGCAGGGACACCTCCCCCTAGATCGGGTTTCCCGTAACCTCATCCAACTTGGCCTTGAACACCTCCAGAGATGGCGCAGCCACACGTGTAGGATAGAAAGGCTGCCTCCATCCAAACCTAACACCAGCCTCCACAGCAGAGAAAGGTCCCCCCCTAATAAATGCTGTGTTTTCCATCTCTCTCAAGCTGCCCCTGTACCCAAATATGGCCAGAGGGACCTAGTTTAGTCCCACTGCATTGGTGGGACCATTTATAATTTCACAAATCAGCTAGAGACGAATATTCTCACACCATTTGAACTGCTAGAAATTCATCTCTACAATGAAGTTGAGTTGTTATATATTCTAGGCAGTGCTAAGTGAAAAGGAGAGATACAGAAGGTGCATCTGACTCCCAGGTTTCGTTCTATTTCTTTAGCTTCAGGCTGCTTGGCACATCCAGTAGCCAAGATGGTGGCTCCTCCTTAGCCCTGTATGAAAGTTATTTGCCTTTAACAAAACAATAGTGAAAAAGTCAAAAGCACCTATTGACACCAGATGTCATTTGGACAGATGGACAGACTACATACTGCTGGTGGGGAGAACCATACGTGATATTAAAAAGGTTGCTGGGTTTCCAGCATCATCTGCTCTGTTTTGAAAGGCAAACCTTCACCCAGCAGCATTTCTCAGGGTCCCAGCATGGTTCCACAGGAGCTGCATCCACAGCTGGCACAGCCCAGAACTCCACTGAAGTCAGTGGCATTGCACCCACTTTCTCCATCCACAGGAAATTCTGGCCCCATATTTTCCAACTCGGCATCCTGTGATTCTGACTTCCAAGACAATCCAAGTCTTGGCAGGAACACCCCTCTGTTCAAGTGAAAACACTCTCATGTTGTGATTTTCCATCTATAATCACCAAGAGATTGAATTCCTTCATTGCAAAGAAGCGTGATTGCTCCCTTAAGACTCACTGATGTGTGTGCTTGCAGAGAAAGGGAAAGAGAAAAACAGAGGAAAAGAGGGGAAAGAGACTGCAAAGGAAAATCTACAAAAGCATTGATTTGGGTTTTGGAACCTTTTTGGAGCAGCATAGCAGATTGTCTGAATTCAGCATAGCCCTTGGCTCAAGAACAGCCAGCCCAGTGGTGGAAGGTGAAGTCAAAGCCACCCAGCAAGCAAGACAGCTTCTCTCCATTCAGCTTTCCACAAGCCACGAGCTTTATTTGAAGGCAGTGGAGCCACAACCTCAGCTAGCACAAAGCAGCACCCTTTCACACAAGGATCCAGTCTGCCTGGGGATCAAATAGACCTTTTAGAGGTGGGTCAGATGCTCCTCTTTAAGCAGCGTGGTCGGAAAGGTCACAAGCAATTTGCTCCTTTTTCTCCTACCCCTCACTGCCAACAAGTGCATTTGAAGGCACACGGACTGAGCTTCCTTCCCATAATCCTGCCCTGGATGGTTGCCTTCAAGGAAGAGTTTAAGCCTCCAGTCTGAGCTCTGAGGCAAATCAAAGCCGTTTACCACTGGGGTTTTTTTAATCTTTTTTTGCTAATAGCAGCGTATTGGAGTGTGAATTACAGCCAGCAGTAATAATGAACTCACAAGATAACACCCCTAGGGACAAAGAAGGGAATTCGGAGCCAGGATACAGAAGCTCTCATCAGGCAGATGGAAGGCTCGCTAACGAAGGCGTTTGCGGCAGGGGACGGTTTGGATTCGAGCAGACTGACGCATCGAGCCTTTTACATCCCTTACATGTTTTTTTTCCATGCTTTCTACAGGCAATTCTTGCCAGAATTTTTCGGACTCCACTTGGCGGAGGAGTGTTTAATCAGCATTCAGCCTCTTTACGGAGCTGTCTCTGAGGGAACAGATTCAGGCGAGCCATAGCAAGTGGTAATTTTGGCTGCTTAATCTGGGTTGATTCATTTTAACAGTCTGCTTAACAATAGATACCATGTGGCCACGACCAAAGAAGTTTCATGGTATTTACTGGGATTTAAAGTAGGTGTGAAATGCTTTAAAAATGCATCATTACTGCAGGAGCGCTAAAAGCTTCATTGCCCTAATGAAGAAAAGGATTGGGCCAAGTTCCAGGGCGATTATTTCTACTCTCTGTAAGGTCATTCAGTGTCTCCAGGATCCTGGATTTCTTCTATAAAGTTATAGAGGAAAAGACAAGAGTCTGAAAGTTCCAGATCATGGACTCAAGTGATGGAGTGATACCTCTGAGGTCTGTGGGGAGGTCTTCCCTCTATCTTCTTTCCCCATTTCCTTCAAACTTTAATTTTTCTTGACCTCTGATTGTCCTTGTTTCACCCCTTTGGGCTCAGCCCAGATTGTTTGCACCCTCCTGTAAGGATGTGCACCAACCCTCCAGCCAGTGGAGAGTCGTGCCAAAGGCAGACTCCATGTGCCTTAAATCCAACAGCTGTGTTAGCTCATCCCACTTTTAATATTATTTTCCAGGCAAGAAAATATCACACATACTCTTCTGAATTCTGCACCACCTAAGAAGTTTAGGTCTTTCTCTCAACCTCAGAGCATGACCTCTGTAAAGTGGTTCAAGGAAAGGAATTACAAATCTCTGCAAGAGTGAGACTTTTTAGTCCATCCCATCCAAAGCACATCGTCCCCCCAACCCATAGAACGTTACACACCTGATTTTACCTTTGATACTTTATACATTACTCTCGCATTGCTCTGGAATTCTTTAATTTTGAGACAAACAACCACCACAGCACATCTTGTCTCACTTTATAAAGCACGACAGACGTGTTTCTGTAATACACCTCGCAATCCAGAATTGCAGACAGTCAAGGATGAGATAGTCATAAAATAATTTTGCATTCCTCAATCAATGTGTGTGCCAGTTTTAAATTACATTTTTTTAAAGTGATCATTACTCCAATAGTAAAATGGGCTGCTCAATAAGTAACTGAAAGTCCAAGACCAGAGCTGGCTCAGGTATTGAGTTTCCAAGCCACAGTAATGTCAGATTTTTTGGAAAACAATGTCCTCTTTAGTTCAGCTAAAAAGCAAAGAATTTTAGAACTGAAATCACGCTGTCAAGAGTTTGGGTTTGAGACAAAACTGCTTTTTTACCAAAGGAAGTAGGATCATTCCCCCCAACGTCCTTGGCCCCATTCCTAGAAACATTCAAGGTCAGGTTGGATGGGGCTTTGAGCAACCTGATTGAGTGGGAAATGTCCCTCCTCACTGCAGGGGCAGTTGGACTGGCTGACCTTCATGGTCCTTCCAACCCAACCATTCTATGATTCTATGATTCTTGCTGACCAACATGACCTGAGAAACAGCTACAAAACCGATGCCTCATGCTCCTGTGAACGGCCACTGCAGATTTTGGGTTGTTCATGGGAGTCCAGGGCCATGAATGTATGTGCATGCAGGAGAGCATAAGGCCGCGTACAAAGTCTCACTGTCCATGGCTGTTCCACGCATCACACTTTGGGGATTAGAGTTAAGGGTCCTAAACAGTCCCACCTTTCCACTTGTCCTACTGGAAGAAGTCTTCAAAGCTTTCAGGCTCGCTGATTTCCTCAACTGCCTGGTCCAAACTGCAGCTGTTTCTCCAAGCTGTGGAGCTCAGGTTGGCTAGGAGATACCTGACTCTGGACACCCTATCCTAGGGGATTGCCTGTGAAGTTCAGACCTCGAAAGCTCATCAATGCTCAATCTACAAAACAAAGCTGCCTGAGAGCTGAGGACCCTGAGGCGCAGCAGTTCTCCTATTTCTCCTTCACAGAAGTAGCAGTCTAAAAACTTTGGTGCTGGTCTCTTCTCCCAAGTAACAAGTGATAGGATGAGAGGAAATGGCCTCACGTTGCACCAGGAGAGGTTCAGATTGGATATTAGGAAAAATCTCTTTACTGAGAGAGTGGTGAAGCACTGGCAGAGGCTGCCCAGGGAAGTGGTGGAGTCACCATCCCTGGAGGGGTTAAAAAATGTGTAGATGTGGCATTTCAGGACATGGTTTAGTAGGCATATTGGTAATGTGTTTATGATTGGACTTGATGACCTTAGAGATCTTTTCCAGCCTTAACTATTCTATGATTCTATGATTACCTTTATGACACTTACAAGGACAAAGCCTGGAACATTCACTGGAGCAGTTCCAGCCTTTTATTACAGCACCACTTTGAGATTAGCACTTTATTTCCAGTCCACTTCGAGGTTAGCAGGAAACACCAAGCCTTAGTGATAGAGCTGAACTTGCAATCCCTTGAGTTCATCCACCTACAGCCATTCAAATATTTTATGTATAAGATCAGCATGACTCCAAAGGCACAAAATGTAACCAGGTCAGTCGTTACCCACCAAGGGTTTGTTTTAGTACAGCTTGGCTGCTGTGCTTACATGCACATATTTTCCATCATTTCTTAGAAAACATGGGCAGAGTGCATGCATGTGTGTCAAGAGAGGAAAAACAACAAAGGAATGGAAGAAGTACATCTCCAAGAAATCACTGATTAAAATTGCTCCCGAGTTCCCGTTTCCTCCACAAACAAAACAGCTTGCGAAAGTCCAACTTAGGGTGGATAAAATATCAGCCACGCGCCTGACTTACAGCACTGGGACTGAGGTTTGGGCACCACTTCAAGACTCTCCCCGAGGAGTCTATCCAAACCCTCTTTGCTTCTGATGTGGAATAATTTGGAAGTGTTTTTAGGCTGCCGGCTGGGATAACACAAGGGCTATTGTAAACACACATGCAGGCGATCAGCACCAAACCCACACAAATATGGTCTGAGCACACACAAATAGTGAGGACATATTCCTTAAAAATAAATAAATTTTAAAAAATTGAAATGTTGAATCAAAGAACAAAAGGCAAAATTGCTGAGGTCTTAAGAAAAACAGTGGTCGTTTATGGAAAGTGTTACGTTTTGCCTAATTTTAATAAATCAAATATACTTAAATGCAAGCCACTAGGTTTAAAGAGCTGCAGATAACACACAGCCATAAGGAGCTATCATCCAAGTGTGTGCAGTGAGGCAAGACCATAACTTCCATGGATGCTCTTTCAAAGTTACTGCTGCCAGCTAAGAACGTTTGGGAATGTAAGGGAGGGTAAGTAGGGCACAGAGATCTGCGCAGGCCCAGAAATAACCTGCTGGAGATACATGACAGGCAGGGGAAGAGCGTGCATGAACATGCTTTGAAGGGCAGATTAACAAAACAGCCTAAAAATAGAATCATAGAGTCATAAAGGTTGGAAAAGGTCTCTAAGATCATCAAGTCCAACCATCATCCCAACACCACTGGGTCCATGTCCCAAAGTGCCTGTTCCAGTGGTTCACCACTGGTTTGGTAAAGAATTTTTTTCTAATATGTAATCTAAACCTCCCTTGGCACAACTTGAGACAATTTCCTCTCATCCTACCACTTGTTACTTTAGAAAACAGACCAGCACCCAGCTCACCACAACCTCCTTTCAGAGGGCTGCAGAGAGCAATGAGGTTTCCCCTCAGCCTCCTCTTCTTCAGGCTAAACAACCCCAGTGCCCTCAGTTAATCCTCATAAGACTTGTTCTCCAGACTCTTCACCAGCTCTGCTGCCCTGCTCTGGACACATTCCAGCAGCTCAACATCTTTTCTGTACTTATATTCTCAAGGCAGGAATAAATTAAGACTTGCATTTTCTTTAGACGTCTGGGCTGCTCAGTAATTTTATGATATCAAAGCACTAAGAAAAGCAAGGTGCTGCCGAGATGTCGTTGTTATTCGCGTGTGAAAAGTCAAAGAGTTGCAAAAAGGTCAGTTCTCTAGGTTGTGAACACCTGTAGCAGTTATAATCAAAATGCATGCAAAGTCTAAAGCTCTCCTTACGGTCAAGGAACAAGTAAGCATTGTGGCAGTGATGTAACGCACAACTTATAGCACCCACCAGTACCAACTCAGCACACGAATCAGAGTCAAGCACTATAGATATGTTGCAACTCATAAATAATACCTCGCCATTTTCATAGCCCATTGGGCCTTGTGCTGCAATGAAATGCCAGACAAGCCCTGAGATGATAATCACCTCGCTGACAGTCAGGAGTCGGAGCGCAGAGGAGGATCTTACGTAAGCTGAAGATGAAAAATGTATTACTAATTTCTTTCACAGCAGTGTCGTCTTGACAGAGAACAACAGAGATGACAGTTAGGTTCCTGCTACCCTCAGCAGCCGTCCAGTTACTCATAGACAGCTGAAAAGTCACAGACAGGAGGCAGAAATAGATGTGGTTTCAGTCTCTTTTTCCTGTAATGATCCCAGCTCCATTTCTGCCAATGGGAGCGCTGAGGGTGAGGACACACTACCCCTGTTTCAGTGAAGCCAAGCACTGGTTGAGGTCACTCCTAACTGGAACAAGCAATCCTGTAACACCAGGTATGGGACTGAGGTAAAGAAAAGGAGCACTCCTGGTCCTTTCTCTGACACAGACTTCTTATGGGACCTTGGGTATGACACTTATGGGAGTACCACAGAACCATCTGGTTGGAAAAGACCTTTGAGATCATAAAGTCAAACTGTACCTGTCCATTACTAAATCAGATCCCTGAGAAACTCGTCTACCCATCTTTTAAACATCTCCAGGGATGGGGACTCCACCACCTCCCTAGGCAGCCTCTGCCAGTGCCTGAGAACCCTTTCAGTGAAGAAACTTTTCCTCATGTTTTGTCTGAACACCCCCTGGTGCAACTTGTGAGGTCATTACATTTCGTCCTATTGTCTATCACCTGGGAGAAGAGACCAACACCCACTTCACCACAACCTCCTGTCAGGCAGTTGTAGATAGTGATGAGGTCTCCCCTCATCCTCCTTTTCTCCAGGCTAAACAACCCCAGTTCCCTCAGCCACTCCTCATAGGACTTGTTCTCCAGCCCCTTCACCAGCTTTGTTGCCCTCCTCTGAATGTGCCGAAGTCAGGTTAGGCATGTGCTAAAAGGGGGTTTTGTGGTTTTTTTATGACATGACTTGGCACAAACTCTCCTTTCAACTGGACATTTCAACCTGCAAAATTATAGAAAAAGTTGGGAAATTCCCAGTCAGCTCTAATTAACTTTATAATTCCAATACGAAGGGGTGTGGCTGCATGGACTTCAGTTTAGACAAAACCAGATGTTCTTCCAGATCAGATACTGCTTCCTCTGAAATACACAGAAATTCCCCCTTCCCCTTTCCACCTTTCATGGTGCTTTGGATCACAAGACCTCAGGCCATCTGCAAATTACAAGTCCTGACCCTGCTGCCAGGACCTTGCACAACACCAAAGGGAGGAAATGTTACCAGTCAGAATTCAGTTAAAAACCCTAGCCTGAGGAAAAAAAAAAAAATTAGCAAAGAAAGATGTGCCCAGGGGAAAAGCATCTGGCTTGGTAGCAGGGGAGGAAAGCACAATTTTTCAAACTGCTGTTGCATATTTTTCACTGCAAGTCAGCGCAAAGTGAAACACATATCCCAGGAAGCAAGGGGCCAGAACCCCAGTCAGAAACATTTCACAAGTTATCATCAGAAATCCATAGTCTCAGCATACCAGAGGCACATTCCTTCTCTTTTCAGAGTAAGGCACTGCCTGACGTATACGAAAGAGAAAACTGAATAAAGGCAGCTTGACTTGCATTTGGGCCAAGAATTCAAGAGCTGGATCAGAAATTAGCAGGAGCTACGTGAGAGATAGGTAGCTGAATGTCTGATTTTGAGCTCATCAGCCTTGGCTCTTCAGAAAAATCTACATGAAGATGTCCCATTGCTCTGCCAGCCTTTTTTTCCCTGTGTTGTGATGACAGCATGAGCTGTTCCCAGGGCTGGCATACCTCCACGGGTATTAGCAGCTAATAACCCAAGCATTTCTGGGCTCATCATCAGAGTCTCTGAGGGCTTTCAAGAGTTCAGAAGTATTCGAGAGTTTAGTTTGCTTTGGTGGTGGAGAATCCAAGATGTAAATCTATGTGGCTTGATGCTGGACGCTCCTTGCAGCAAGATGTGGGTAGTGCGAGGCTCTCCAAAGGGGAATCCTGACCCAGCAGGCAGCACCATTGTAGGGCCTAGGGAGAGGCAAGTGCCCCAGGCACTGGCATGAGGAGCGGTGAGCCCAGCAGCCACCAGTCATGCCACTGGTTGCTTTCCTTGCCCATCAGTCTTGCCACCTTTCTTGCACAATAGTCTGGTTTCAGAGGTGAGTTGCAGTGGGGACCTATCAGGCTGGGGAACAAAAGGCAAGTGGCCCAGGTTGCCTCTCCCTTGGGCAGGTGTTTCAGTACAAGTCCTTGGTGGGGGAGAAAAACAGCACATCATGCCCTGCAACTCCATGGTCAAAGAATGGAGACACACTTGGATTTACAAGGAGGTCTCATCCCGTGAGCTTGTATGGGGGATGATAAGTTTACAAATGGAGAGATACGGGTACTTGATTTCTCTGTCCTGATCACCCTTGGTCATTAGATAATCTCCAGGTTGTCAAGACCAATGCAGAGGTAGAAGCTGAAGCCACCCTGAAGACCCCAAGATCAACCAGGTAGAGCAGAGGTACTCACAGCATCAGCTGGGAGATGAGTAGGGAGGCCTGGTGAGTTTCCAGTTTTAGACTTTAGACCCTCGTTTTGTGGGGCTGTCTCTAGACAGGGTCTTTACTGAATCACTGTGTCTTGCAGAGAGCTCCCTGCAGCCACTCCTTTGGTGGGGGTTTCATCTGAGATGTTTGCTGGCACTGCTAGAGAACAATACAGCCCAGTGGTTACCTGCCACCTGGCCCAGCTCCAAGTGGGTACAACCATCAACTTGCAGGGTGGAAAGCAAGGATCCTCCATACCACCCGAAGCCTCATCCCCTTTCACCTTCTGAGAGACCTAGAGCTGAGCGCCAAAGCCCCTCATAACACTTGTCTCCATTCCAGTTTTCATCCTCAAACACATCTGGAAAAGCAAAAAAAAAACCAAGAAGAACACTGAACTGAGTAAGATGCCTTGGACCTGAGTCACCGAGTGGGACGCAGAGCTAAAAACAGTCATTTGGAGACAAGATGAAAGGCGTTATGCCAAAGAATTGTGCAATGAACAAAATAAACCCAAACCAAAAATTACACCCACTGGGGAAGCTGCCTGCCTCGAGGAACCCAACAAATGAGAATGCCTATGACAGCTCAGCTATCTCTCAACATCCCTGTAACCTGCAGAGCCAAGACATGCAAGCATGCTGGGATCTCCTGGAAGAAATTTCAAGGCTCAGCAGTGAATATAAATCATGTCTTAATGCACTTACACTTCAAGGTCCCCAAAGTGGTTCATGGTATTACAATACAGCTCCCTCCCATTAGCTTTCTAGTGGGATACGTGAGCACTGGGGGCTTGGAAATGTAAACCCAGTGCATCCCTTGATCACCACAAGGGTCTTCCAAAGGTAGCCATCAGCCCAGATTGAAAATAGGAAGTCAATGTGCCATTACTTGAGCAACCTGATCCATTGGGAGGTGTTCTTGTCCACAGCAGGAGGGGTGGAACTGAGTGATCTTTAAGGTCCCTTCCAACACAAATCATTCCATGATTCTATGATCACTTGCAGAGACAGCGTTTCTATGAGCTGCTCTTAGCCTGCCACCCCTGGCTGTGCTTAGCAATAGCCACTGCCACACCAAGCAGCTATGGGCTACTTTCTGACTACAGAAAAAAACTGCTGTGGTTTGGGGTTTCTTTCTTACATTTTAGCCTTAAAAAAATAGTTCTCACTTCAGGGCAAATGAAAGATATTGGATCAAAAGCATTTTTACCTTTCCTCCCAACACTTCCCTAAAACAGAGTCAACTGAAACCGGTTTTCATTATTTTTTAAGCTAAGCCAGACAACCAACACACACTTCACCTACTTCAATTTTTCTTTTTTGATTATATTTTAAGCTAATCCAGCCAACCAGCAAAAACTTCACTGACTTCAACTTTTCCTTAATCTGCTTTTCTTCTTTGGTGAAGCTGCCTGGACCTCGACTTGGTATCCTTACCAACTACTAGAGGGACATATTGCCACACTCACCACTTCAGCAGACTTTGAATCCTCAATATTAATAAGATTGCCAGACACTATCTTCTTTAGTTTGATATTGCTCTCATCCCTATTGGACTCTTCTGTATCCTTTGAATCTGGCAGAACATATTCTACTGCCCGTAAATTTCTATGGAGGTACATCAAGTCCTTCCAAGGAGGGCTCCAGTACACAGGACTGTGTAATCGATTCCGCATGATGATTTGTGAAGAAAAACCTCTTCTTTGACAGAGCCCTCCATGCAAGGACTTTTAAACTGCTCCCAAGTTGCTCACAAAAAAAATATATACATAAAATAAAAAATAATTTATGCAAATAATGAAGCGTTAACAGCTCTTGCGATATTTGGTGCTTTTCCCAAAGCCACAGCTCATGGGGGTGAACATGAGAGTCCAAGCAATTGTGTGTGCTCCTGAGTCTTGCATTTCCAAAAAGAAGACCATTTTGACAGTCCCAGAAACAGGTTAAACATTTATGATGAATCACACAGGTATCGCCGAGCTTGCCTTGGAATGAGAGGAATCTGCAGGATGGGGTCTATTTACTGCAATCCTTTGAAGCCTGTGTTTCTAAAAGTTAAAACCATAGTGGTTTTTGCTAAACTCTGATCTTATTTACGACACGAAGGGAACAATATCTATCATTCAAATAAAGAAGCCAATTCTCTTTCCTGTCTTCTCCCATTTCTGTCTTCTGCCTCTAGACAAGAGTGTCCCTTCCTTGTGCTAATTAATAAGGCTCTCCTTGAGGTTAAGTTTTATAGAAAAATTAATTACAGATCCTGATTTTACAATTATTAATCAAGAAATTCACACTGTCCGCCACAAGCCTCCTCCCAGGCTTTATGTGGTTAGAAAGAAGCTTGCAATGCACTGTGAGATGGCTTTGAAGGCTGGAGTGAAAGCTAAGCTCTAGAGGAAGTATAAGAGCATAGGAAGGGCCGCCAAAGATCTCCATAACAATGACCCATAAGCTGGGGGATATCAGGTCAGAAGGAGAGAGAAACAATGACGGGTCAGATAAACTTTGGCAAGTACGTCATGATGTAAGAGAATGGAGACTAAAACCATAAGGAGATAATAAATCTACTGCACTGACAATGTGACATTCAGCATCTGCTGAGGGTGCTGAGTAGCTCTGAGTCTATTAAACAGGCTGAGAGTGATTGGAATGAGATGCAAGATCACAGCAGAGAGAAAGCACTCCTTGGACAAGACATCTGAAAAATGTCAATGTGCAAACCGTGTTGTATGTTCTCGATTCAGCCTTTGGACCCAGCCAGGCAGAGTGGCTTAAGAAGATCAAGATCACTTGCATACTTACATATCCAACCTGCAAACGCTTATGTACACGCTTTGGTATGTGCTGAATTGGTGCCTCACGTTCCCCATTCCATAAATCCTCTGCCCTTTCAAGCTCAAGTGATGGAATATGTTCTTTGAGCACGCAAAACTCTCGCTGAAGTCAAAGGGGAGCTTCAGCTAGAAAAGTACAGCAGAAAGTCAGAGTATGGAGATTACAAAGGACTCCTCACCTGTAAAACCAAGCTTTTAATAATGAGAACACCCAGACAGAAATGTTGGATTGAAACTATACAGCCAGGATTGCACGGGCTGATCTGCGTGGATTTTACCAGCACCCTTAGACCTTGCACTGTCAGTTAGTGCACGTTGGGACACCCTTGCACTACAGGCTTGTACAGCTCATGCCTCATCTGGAATCCATGCTCAATAGGCAACTTGGGCCCACACGTAACTTAGAAAGCAGTTTAAAGTCAACGTCTTACCCACATGGGTTATGCAACAGGACAAAATACCACAGTTCATAACCTACTACCAACTGCCTTCCATAGCCAAGGTCCTCAGAGCAGTTAGCATCATAGAGTCAGTAAGGTTGGAAAAGATTTCTAAGATCATCAAATCCAACCATCAACACAACACCACCGTGCTTACTAAACCATAGCCTGAAGCATCACATCTACACATTTTTTGAACCCCTCCAGGGATGGTGACTCCGCCACTGCCCTGGGCAGCCTCTGCCAGTGTTTCACCACTCTTTCAGTAAAAGCATTTTTTTCTAACACTCAATCCAAACCTCCCCTCGTCCAGCTTGAGGATATTAGGAGCACATCTCCCAGTTTTAAAAGGAACTGTTCATTAAAGAAGAGCTGGTCCCTTGTAGAAAGAGCTGCATTTCTCAGTGCACCCAAGTCTTTGCCAGCCAATTCTATAAATCAATGTGTTGGGGAAATTACCAAAAATGTAAAGCAATTCAGTGTCTTGTCAGCAATACATCAGTGCAAATGGGAATTCCTCACACCATATACTCCCAAGCCATTTTTACAGTTCTTATTACAGGAACAGTTTTGCTACAGATAAATCCTTTAAAATTCTCTTTCAAAAACCCTATGAGATAAAAAAAAAAAAAGGAAAAAAGTTTCCAACTGACTGTTGGAGACAAAGAAAGAAAAGAAGAGGAAACAGTGAGTTGTGGACCACCGTTGGTGGGCACTTGAATAGGAGCCCTATGCTTGACACCTCCATGACTTTGAACAAAACCAAAGTCAAGCAGCTATTTGTCAAGGGGTACAAACGCTCACAAGTGGTGAGAACCTGGCCCTGCTGTAAAAACGTGTCAGGGACTTTTCTGTGGGCTGTGTCGAGCCCCCTGATGGATCGTTGTGCTCCGAGGACAGCATTGTGAGCAGCAATAATAAGACATCTGGTCCGTTCTCTTTCTGAAAGAATTATTTTGGCTCGACTAAAACCACGTGAGCAGCTCCTTGCACAATGCACCGACGCAGCGCCTCAGCGCCACCGATCCGCAGCGCCGCGTCGGTCCTCCCCTGCACCCAGCAGCCTCCTTTGGACTTCAGGTCCACCAGCCCCACTCTGCGACACACACCCAGTGTGCCCCTTGCCTCTCTCTGTGTAGACAGCCACAAAAGCATCACCGTTGCATCCCCCACCACAGTTTAATCATCCCTCTTGTATGTCTTGCCCATTCCTCTTGCATGGACACACAGAGGTGAGCTAGAAGAAGAGGTATGCACCATTTCCAGCTATTTCTACACACAGACTTTTCCCAGTGAAGGGGACAAACTGAATGAGAAAGATCTGTCAGACAACACGCTCAGAACATCTCATCCAAGCTGACACACACACAAGCCCTTCTGCGTTAAATCCCTCTCACAGGCACGGGACAGCAGCACACAGCATCCTCTCCACAACTGGAGGGGGAAGGATGTGCAGCAGGACATGAGGATTTTAGCAAGCTGCCAGTGCAAACAGGCTCCCCATCCACAGATAAACCAGCAGCTCGTGGGACGCCACCCACTTTCCTTCCCATGCATGGGCAGGACCCAGGGCAGCCAGCTCACAGGCACAGCCCCGGGGAAGCAGGCATAAATTATCAAGCCTAATTTATGTGAAAGGCACAAAGTTTCTATAGAGAGGTTCAGTCCTGAGCACGTTTTACCAAAAAAAACTAGAAAAATAGGGACTTAGCACACTTCGGCAAACCTCTCGTGACACCTCGCAGCCTACAAGTGATGAGGGGAGCCAAGAGCTGGCTGGGGACAGACCCAAGAAATAAAGAAAATAAAGGAAAAAGAAGCAAAGAAAGGAATGCAAAGCGGAGCAAGCAAAAAGAAGGACGTCTCTGTGCTTCAGGTATTTCAAAGCAGAGGCCCCACTTCCCAAATAATGTTTCACTGGGGAGGGAGGGGGAGGAGAGGGGGAGGCTGGTTTTCATTTCATTTTCACTTTGAAAACACCATTTTTCCACACATCCACTGAAGTGCAAATTTCCACTGAAACCATTTAAAAAGAGAGCATGCCTCGGAGCTGAGGTTTTCAAAAAGACATCTGTTTGAATTTATAAAGCCGTGGCTGAGAAAGCCCCCAGAAGCCCCTCTGCAAAGGAGCTACGAGCAGTATTTCCCAGCACAGCATCCAAAAACACCCCAGCATCCAGGCACAGCACGGAAGGCACCAGCACCCAGCAAGCTCGAGCGCTGCGAGATGAGCAGAGCAGGATCCACCAGCCAAGAAGAGGGCTGAGGGGATGACAAAGACCAGTTCCTTCTGCTCCAGCCTTTGGCATAGACCTTGTCAGTGCTGGGAAGAGAGATAAGGAGCCACGGCTGCCGGGGAGAGAGGGGGGGAGATAAATGAGGTGCTTGGTCACGCAGCCCCCACGCTTCTGGCACTGACCACCAACACCTCCTCAGCTGCTGGATCATCCGGAGAACACGAGGCTGCTCATCTTCTCATCCTTTTGTAAGGAGCCGAGCAGCGCGGGCAGGACGTGGGTTTAATATTAACAGAAGGGGGATGTCACCCATCACTGCATCTTTCCAGCTCTGCCACAAACTTGCTGGACCCTGGCTCAGCGTCCAGGGCAGGCAGATGGCTTTGTACAAATGGCTCGTGGGGTCTGGAAGCCTCTCCAAATTCCCCACCGGCACAGCAGCAGCAGCATCTCCGTGCCCAGCTGGCAGTTGGCACTGATAGTGCTGCGTGCTCAGAGATGCTGCATGCACAGAGACCCATTTGCCTGCAGCTGCAAGGGGCCAGGAGTGGAGGGACACAGCCCCAGGCGTGGGGACAGTGCTCACACTGGCAGCTGCAGCTGATGGCAGGGATGCCTGGGAGAAGCAGGTGCCCCCTTCCCAATGACTGGGTGGGACCTTTGGCACGCAGAGCCAATGGTGCATTTCCAGAGATGCAATCTGCTGGCTGGGCACCCGTTGCCAATGTCTGACATCCTGACAAAGAAGCCAAGCATCTCCAGCAGCACCAACCAAGGGGGCTCAGCTCCGGTGCACCCCACGAGGCTCTTTCACCCACTAAGGAGAGCTATCAGGAGGAGCAGAAATCATCACCCATGTGGTAACCAGCTTCACTGTCCTAAAAAGCCCTTCACGCGTTGATCAAGTTGGTGGGTCCTACAGGATTTCTTCTTTGGGGGCTTCTCTCCCCCAGCCACACACACCAGTCCCCTTCAGAGCAGTGTGGCTGGCATTCAGGGTCTGCGTTTTTTGGCATTCCTGGGTCTGCCTCTTCCCGGAGTGTTCCAGCAATGGAGCCAGCCAGCTCATCAACATCCAAAACCTGCTCCCAGAGAAGATGTGCCAGACACCAAGCTGTACCCTGCCACTTTGTAGTCCTCCCTTACAACCTGCACTCCCCTTTCTGAAGACTCTCCCAGTTTGCCTGCAATGAGACAAGGACATATAGACCCTCCCAATTGCCCCATACTCCACTGTCACTTACCTTCTGGGTCTGTAGGATTCCCATCATTAGCATCTCCATCCCAGAGTCATCCCAGCCTGTAAAAGCATGCGTTTCAGCTAACACAAGCGCCAGAATCCAATTAGGTGGCTTGTAAGCTGGTCACCCTGCTGCTCCTTTCCTGGAAATGTTAAGGTCCATGGGTTTTGCAGTGCAAAGGAGTCCTGTGACATTCAGGTGAATGTACAGAGTAAACACACTGCATCCAGAATGGCTCATAACTTTCTACTGGAAAGACTGGAAGAGGACAGTAATGCATCCCAGTCCACTCTGCTGTGGGTTTCCAAAAGCCCTGTAAGTGCAAAGCCATGTTCGTTTTTCACAATTGAATAAAGGCAAGAGGTCTGAGGCACTTCCGGTGAACAACTACGAAGGAGAGATGTGCACTGCCTTTCTACAGAGAGAATGTCACTGTGGAAACATCTCACTGCCATCTTTTCCACACCAGTCACCTCTTGCAGTGAGCTGCACATGTAGAACAGGGTCATCACAGATGTCTCTCTCAAAGGAGCAGAGGCAGAATGCCAAGAGGGAGGCTGGAGCAAGATCTAACTTCTGGTTAGAGGCACCCCCAAGCTTTGGATGTTATTTAATGCATTACTATTTCTCCTCCAGAAGAATGAATGGGGGCTAGAGAATGGGCTCACAGACTGATTGCCTGCACCATTCAACTCCTAATGCTCCCCAATTCAGTTCAGACCACAAAACCATCTTCTTCACAAGTACATGTACAGCTTGTTATTCTGTTTTTCTGAATTACGTGACTCCTGCACCACACTCAGATTTCCCCGTGCACAACCTGTGCACATTCCTACTGTTTCAAGGAAGAGATGATGTCCTCTCTTTCCTTCTCACCATCACCCTCTGCCTCTGGTGCCCCCCTTTTACTGGTTGCCAAGAAGGCCCACAAAGCCCTTTGCCTTTTGGCACAAAGCTCCCCGCAGCCGCTGTGCAGTGAACACAATGCACTGGGCTGAGCAATCTATAATTTCCCTAACCCATGCCCTTGAAACCAGACAGCAAGCCAAAGTTTTCTCTGACAAGCAAAGGAATCAGAAGTGACATGATTGGAAAGAAATAGGCTCAATTCCTCTTGGCAGGGTATTAATTTAGAAATCTCTGGTGTCGTCGCCCCAATTCACAATGAATTTGGATCCAAGCTTTCGTAGTTCCAGACAACACAGAGATTTGACAGAGAAGGTAATTAGAGGAAATGGCTCTGGAATCCAGCTATCGTGCTGGCAAGATCCAGCTCTCCTAAAGAACAAGGTTCACCTCCTGGCACGGCTGATTCATCAATCTTTATTTGTCCCCAGTGCTTCTCGACTTTCCTCTTCCTTAGCGGGGATAATGCAAGCACTTGGTGATGTGGTTTAGTGGTGGAGTTGGCAGTGTGAGGTTTATGGCCAGACTTGATGATCTTCGAGGTCTTTTCAACCTAAACGATTCTGTGATTCAAAGCAGCACCAGAGGTCTGCTGGGCATTCAGGATTTCTCCCAGCCTGGTGAGCAGCAGTAAGGGCGTGATGAGCCCTGCAGGGTCAACAGCTCCAGGTTTCCAAGAGGAAGGGTGAAGACCACATGTGAACAAGTCCCATGGTCTACACACTCCTTGGGCAGCATGCAAGCCAATTAGATGGAGCCAAGGTCCACTGTTGGTGTGGGCTTGTACCGTGCCGGTGGCAGGAACAAGGATGGGGGACATTCAGGTGGAAGCAATCCCACGCAGAGAGCCCCAGGGCCTCTGACTGGGAGGATGGACAAACCTTAACTGGAGAAGAGCTTGGACCACGGTCGCATCACTAGTGACATCCCAAAGTGTCCCAGGAAAAGCAGAGCACCTGCTGAGGTGCTCTGACAGATACAGGTCCTAATCATTGGACTGCCCATTCTTATTCTTCTTCTGGAAAAGGTACCATGGACACAAGTTGCATTGCAGGGAAAAAATAAATACTGAAGGACAAAAGAGTTCGCCCTGGTCCCACCAGAAAAAAAAAGGGAAAAAGAAAAGGGGGAAACAGAGTGGAGAGGTTCCAAAATGTGGTCTGTGCTGCAGTGAACATCACCCATGCATGCAGATCCCAGATCCTCATACACAGCATTTTTCCACTGCTCTAATGATAACAACCATTTTATTGACCTGTGCATTCGTGTCCTTCCACTAATCACTTTGTTTTTCTAACTGCCACTGTCTACCCCGGGTGGTGACCTGCTCTGGGTGGATGTCAGTTCCACTCCCAAGCTGTACCTTTGAGATCAGTGTGAAAGCCTGTATCTGCCAGCTCTGCAGATCCCACCGAAGGCCCAAAGTCTCCTTTGGAAGCCCTGTTAAAATGAGCTCTTGCCCTCCAGAAGGCTCCCCTCTATTTAAATAAACAACTTGGAGGCTAGCCCATAGCAGCAGCCCTTGCTATCTGAATATATCTTTTAGCTCCCTGACCTGATTCCCATCATCGAGCTGGTACCAGCACACAGAGTGCATATGAAACCAGTGATTCTGCAGAGAAGGAGGGGAAGAGCTCAACTATTTTTCTTCATCTGCTACTAAAAGAATATTAGGATAATAAACAGCTAGCAATCACATAGGAACACCTGGGAGAGCTCTTACCTACTGGCATGCAGGTCCCTCATCTGGAATTCATTTATTTATGTTCAGTATTGATGCTATTAAAATACAGAGGTAGCTGGGGAAGGACATATTCAAGAGAGACCTGAAGTTATTGAAGAGGCTGCTCTGTGCTGCCAAAGTCACCTCTGGAAATAATGTAACCAAACCAGCAGAACAGTGTTTCAGAAGAAGAAATGTCATTTTTAGCAGCATCAGCACCACCTAAACATCCAGCATGATCAAATAGATAGGGCTTCCACAGAATCACAGCATGATTTGGTTTGGAAGGGATCGTAAAGATCATCCAATTCCAACCCCCCTGCCATGGACAGGGACACCTTCCACTGAAAGGCAGGATAGGTCTGCTTCCTGCAAATCCATTAGTGTCAGAAATAGAAGGCACCTCTATTTTGCTACAGCTCACAAAGGTCCAAATTCATCCTTGATATCACCCAAGATAAGCCAGCGACGCGGCGTCTGGTTCTGCAGCTGGTGATCGCCCATCACACCTGGCATCAGCACTGAACAGCTCACGTGGGGAATCTCTAATCCTGGGGGATCTCTAAACCTCCTGGAAGAAAGACTGTACAGAAGAACAGTGTGTTTGCCCCCTGGGTTTTATTCTGCATCCCAACCATTGGAAAGCTTTCCCTGTGCAGAGGATTGCCTGCATCTTGTTTATTTACAGGCAGTAACTTAAACTACTGAAGAAAATCCGCTTTAGTTATAATCATTTTGACCTCTGAAGAAATCCCATAGCCTAGTGGAAAATGCAGATCTAATTTGTATATTCCCCTTTAGTGTCACCTTATACCTCTTGCAACAATGCACGCGTAGCTATATACTGAGATGCACTTAGCTTACCCCAAACGTGGCTCCTCCAGGGTCTGAGAAGCAGAAAATATGTTGCCTGCCTCTTACTTTGGAGGTGTTAAGTGGAAGGTCCAGGAGGAACGCAGATGCTTCCCAGGAGCCTCTCACTGCTCTCCACCACAAGTGCCTATGGGCAGCTCCAGGTTAGGCTTACGCTCGGCACCACTCTAGGAAGAGACCACACATACTCAGGCTGAAGGGGAAAAAATGCACATGAAGATCGTGGAAATCTCAGAGTAAGTAAATTACTGTTAATTGTGAGATATTTGATTGCAAGAAGCACCAGATGGCCAGCCATCTGTTTTTTATTATAAAATTAAACAAGATTAACCCAAACAGGATTTCCTCAACATTCTTCTCTGACTGGCTCACAAATACATCTTTAACACCTATGCTACAGATACAGCACAATCAGAAGCTCTTCCTACCTTTCCCTAATCTACTCAGGCTAAATACTCTGCTGAGTAATGACCTTGCATATAATGATTTCCAGGGGATGGATTAATTAAGAGATGAGAGAACTGGGAAAGGTCAGCTCAAAGAGAAGTAAAGTAACCCCAGCAGAACACCTTCCTTTTACTCTGCTACAACATCAAACTTGGATTTGAAGGGCACGAGCCTACAGGCAGGAGAGGCTGCTGCCAAGGGCAACTGGTTGCCAGAGGCAACCACAGCTGGGGTACCAACATCTGCCAGCATTTGCACCTGGTCGGTGCTGTGATGGAAAGAGAGAGTAGCAAAAGCAAGAGAGAGTGTCCAGAGCTCCCGTCCTCTGTCCATCTCCTCTCAAAGGTCACAAGACTCTCCAACCTCCCCTCATCCTCCTCCCCAACTTGGTCCCCTCCATCACCATCCCTACAGCAGGAATAGC
The DNA here is from genome assembly GCA_033556795.1 of Tapera naevia. NCBI lineage: Eukaryota > Metazoa > Chordata > Aves > Cuculiformes > Neomorphidae > Tapera > Tapera naevia. Next base: position 839,801 of record JAUMJJ010000195.1, on the reverse strand, counting down.
AAAACCTCTCTCCCTAACACTAATTCAAACTACCCACCCTGCAAGGCACTGTGGGCAGCTCAGCACACAATCCCATCCCACCGAAGCGAGGTGTGTGACAGAGAGGTGGGAGCATCCTCCTGGCTGGCAAGGGCATGCACACATCCCATTTTAAGCACATGGCTCAGGTGCTACATACACAGTACCACACCACTGCTGAAAAAAACCACCTCTCACTACAGAGCCTATACAAATTCAGGCATTTTCTTTGCCTTTCTACACTTGCACCTACAAACTCCAGAAACTTCTTCCTTGCCCCAGCATCACCTGTATTGCCAAACCACCACTCCTGCCTTTCTCTCAGGAAGGGCAATATTGCAGAAGATCATTTTTGCTTTGTATGATAAGTGATGATGGTGTCTTTTGCAGGTTTCAGCCATTCTTTGCTTCAAGATGTGTAATTTCCAAGATCAAGCCCTGCAGAAACCAGCTCAGACTAATTTTGCTCAGTGAGTTGGGTTTGCAAGACCCGCTAATCCAGCAAGTTTTCAGCTCTCAGCTACCAAACCTGCTCTGGGAGTCAGCTGCCTCTCACACTCTCCCTGGAAGCTGGGCTGCTGCCAAGCAGGCCTTTCCCAGCCCACCCAGTTACCCTGTGCACACGTACGGGATCGGATCGGATCTCGCAGCTGAAGCTGGCCGAGCCCCCGTCCTTCCGCAAGCTTTTCTCATGCAGATTACACACGTCTTCATTTGTTCAGAGCAAATCAGATGTGAATTGAACATAAAGGGTGTTCCAGGGGAGATGTCCCCTTGCATCATTCGCCAGCGTAAATCCCCAGGACACTGTGCATCCAGAAACTATCAATAATATCCCACTCACACCCTCCTATCTTATCATACGCAGGCAGACAACCTGTTAGGAGAGTTTAATTGCAGACAGACAGTGGGCCAGGGCTCCAGCTCGTGTAAACATGATTATTTTTTTTGTTTAGCTTTGGATATCTTCACTTTCAGAGCTACCCTAGAGGGAAAAACAACATGCTCTTCTTTTAGGGATAGCAGCCAGCCAGCTGACCACACCCCAGGCTGTTTGTTCCCCCCCCCATCGGAGGCTGGGAAGTGTGGTACATGATTCCATCTTGCACCCATTTGATGGGTGACACAGCTCCTTGAGGGCCCGTTCACCATGGCCACTGCCCCTCTGGCATCTTCTAAGAGTGTAGAAGAAGTGCAGCTGGGTTTTGCCTAGCTGCTCACTCATAATCCAGAGTCACTGGATTATTGCTGGGTAAGCTTGTGGTTGGCATCTGGACTCAGACCTAGAAATACAGAGTGAGAGTCAGATTCTGACCTTGCATTAGACTGATTCATGGTCATTTTGCACACAAAGACACACGCTCACTGCAAGATCACTGTGCTTTGGGGTGGAGACCCTAAAAAACAAGAGTTTGACTCCCCCTCTGCAATACCAAGGAAAACGAACCCAAAAGGCTGATGCTAACAGAGCTGGCCTTCCCACCTGCAAACACTGGATGGCCTGGCAAGGGGGGCACAGACACAGGAGCCATCCTCTCCTTCCCAAACTGCAAATCCCTGGCTAGAGATGGCTCAGCAGTCCAAGCTGCTCAGCACCTACTCAAGTTGGATGCACCTTCCCCAACAGCCACACCAGTTCTTCTCTGGTGCTTCTCCTTGCCAGAAATACAGGTTGTCTCCAGGACCGCTGCAGGTCCTGCTGCCTGGAAGACACCAGCTCCATCCTTCTAGTGGGCAACTTCATATCCCTGGTGGTTTTAGGATGATAGAGTTCTCCAGGGACACCCCAGAGAGATTAGCTGATCCAGGCTTTTAAGAGTTATTCATTTTGTGATAGGGTCTGTCTTTAAAAAAAATAATAAAATAAAAATGGTCTCTAACATGATGAAATCATGAACTGCAAACTGTTCATGTTTCCAGCCAATTTATTGCTTCTTTTCACCCTAGTAGAAGCCACCAAATGGAGAACAACTCCTCTTCAATGACAGGCCACTCATCTCTTTCAGACCAAAGCCCTTGGGCTTGCACAAACAAACATAAGGACAGTTCTGCCCGGTATTCCTAGGTGCAAAGGAAGACATTGGAGAGATAAAGCATGGTCCGTGCACAGTCATATTCAGGGAATTAACAGAAAAGCTCTAATACACGTCTTCTTTTCCCCTTCCTTTTCCCCAAAAGAGAGCCAGGTTTGCTTCAATGTGGACCAAATTATTTGCTTTTCCACAGTATTATTCTCACAAGTGAGTGTTCCACTTAGAGCTGGTATTTCTCCAGAAGAACTCAGTCCAAGGCAGACACCTCAGATGGAAAACTCCAGTTCCAACAGGCGAAGCTATGTGCAGCTGAGAAGAGCATCCTATCATAAGGAGCAGGGAATTGCTATATAAACACTGCTGTGCTGCACACTTGCAAAGCATAGCTTAAAAAGACATTTTTTAAATTAAGTGAACAGATGCTCTGACAAGAGCCCTGTGCAAAATGTTTCTTTTGCCAAAAAAGTAAAAGGAAACCTACTTTAGCTGGAGAATCAGCATTTAAAGGCAATCCCTAGTAAATGAGGTATAAAACTGAATTCAGAGCATTTCCACTACTTTCTTGTCTTTCCAGCAGAGCATTCATTGACAATCCCCCCTCCACAGCCATCTGGGAAGATGCTCCATGAGATGGAAGCAAACACACACACAAAAAAAATTACAAGTTTTTTAAACATGATTTATCCATACTGGGTCCCTCTCTATCTAACCAGATCCTTCCAAATGTCTGGCACTAGAGAAAAACCTACAATTTTAGCCCATGATGTATTTCTAATCCATATTAAACTTGCACTGGTGCACTGGCTGGTATTGCAACCAGAAGGAGGAGGAAAAATAAGTGGATTATATTATAAAACAAAAGGGACTTCCAATAGCTATGGTATTATCTCAGAGGAGTTTTGTAAAAAGGCAGTCCAGTCTGTCAAATGTGGATTGGAAGAGGGCTGTGAGTAACCTTGGTTCTCATGAGCCACCCAGAGAAAGCCCTTGCAGGGATGCTTTTCACAGAACCATAGAATGGTTTGGGTTGGAAAGGACCTTAAAGCCCATCCAGTTCCAACCCCCTGCCAAGGGCAGAGACACCTCTCACTGGGTCAGGGTGCTCAAAGCCCTATCCAGCCTGGCCTTGAACACCTCCAGGGATGGGGCAACCATCACTTCCCTGGGCAACTTGTGCCAGGGCCTCCCCACCCTTCCTAAAATCTCATCTCATTCTCCCCTCATCCTGTCTCTGCAATTCCTGATAAAGAGCCCCTCCTCAGCTTTCCTGTTGTCCTCTTTCAGTACAGGAAAGCTGCTCTAATGTCTCCCCAGAGCCTTTTCTTCTCCAGGCTGAACAACTCCAATCCTCTCAACCTGTACTTGTACGGGAGGTGCTCCAGCCCTCGGATCATCTCCGTGGCCTCTTCTGGACTAAATCTAACAGAATAATTTTCTTTCTGCACTGAGGATTCCAGAACCAAACACAGGGTTCCAGGTGAGGTCTCACGGAAGTGGAGCAGAGGGGCAGAATCTCCTCTCTCAACACTTCTTTTCTGCCAAGAGAAGAGCTCCTCACACCTTTATAAGCATCTGAAGGCTAGTATATGGATGGGAAGCCCCGATCTGAGCAGGGAACAGCTACTGAGGGGCTTTCAGAGGCACGTAGGAGTTGGATTCTGACAGATCACAGGGTGCTGTCAATAACAGGCATAATTCCTGCAGTATCTCAGTGTTTGATAGCATGAGGACCGCAGTGTGTGTCTTTTATCAGCTAGCTACAGGTATATGTGATGCACAGATAGCACTGGAAAAAACAGAGGGGAAACACAGATATGCTTTTTAGCCTGAAGAAAGGCTTGTCTGCTTTTTCCCAAATGTATTGGCTAATGTAACAAGGGAGATTACTTCCTCTACACCCTGCCTTGGTTGTGGAGCACTGCAGGCAGCAAGGCCATCAGCGCATCGGGGAGGGAGCCAGCCTGGAACAAATGGCACTCTTAGTCCTGCAGTGCTATGGCTACGACATGGCTTTTACCAAGCATCATCACTTGTGTGTGTTCATGAAAAGAAATGACCCTTGGCAGGAAGTGATCTGCAAGGAAAAAGATGAGTGGAGAACCTGGTGCTTGGTAGCAGCCCTGCTGCCAGGATTTCGGGTGCTGGCTCATGCGGAGCGGCGCCTGCAGCCCCAGAGATAGGGCAGGGTCCTGCTCCCAGCTGCAAGGCAGAGATAAAGCCCCTGAAACTGATGGAAACACAGGGTGTGTAGGAGGAGGTGAAGACAACCAACAGGAGGCAGAGGAAGAGTACAGTTAAACCAGTCTGGCAGAACACCTCGAACAAGTTTTACCTATCTGATGAATGCAGAGTTTATCAAACAGGTGCCACTGCTACAGAATGGTGCAAACTCCTACATTTCAACACAGGCTCCCTGGCTCTCCCAACCCCACGCTGTCATCTCCACCCCGTGCAAATGAAGAACAAGAGCAGCCAACACAAGAGACAAAAAAAGCTCAAACAACACCCCAGCTGACTCAAAATCGGAACTGAACGAGTTTCTTGTTAAGAGTACAGTTTGACTTATGTCAGACAGCAGCAAAGGGTAGAAAACATGCCTTACCTGTGAACCACAGGTCATGGAAACAGTTTTGCTGTTCCTCGTCAGTTGTCTCCACCCACCTTCTCCCATGAGGCACAGGATGACGGGTAACATTAGGGAGCCTTGTTTTGAACCTGTCTCCCTCACTGTCTTCCTCTAATGCATAACTCCAGCTGCCAACAGAAAAGGAGAAGTTGTTTGAATTGGCTAATAATGACTCCCTGCAGGAAGATACCATTTGTGTAACACAAATCTGATGCCTTGCAGTTCATCCAAAGTCCCATTTGCCATCACCATGCAAGTTGAAACAGCTTCAGCTCCAAAAACGGGCGCAATCCAATGCCTTGTAAAGTGGTTGGTCACTCACCCGAGGAAAGGAGAAGGGATTTGTGAGATCCCAAGCAGCATTTCAGGTGCTGCAGATTGCCATGTTCTCCACAACCAGGACTAGCTCAATATTGATTTAAGTATCTGGTATGTCTGAGTAAAGTGTGAGACTTCTGCAAGCCTACAATTTCAGGAGTTGTGGAGCTGAACCTGTCTCTGGATCTGGTTTTTGTTATCTATTAATCATTATCATGGGCTTTTGCACTTTTGGATTCCAGCCTGACTGGAAGCAGCAAAAGCTGGAAACCTTGCAAAGCTTCCCAGTGTGAAACACCTCACCCTGGAGAAGGTTTAATGCACTTCAGGTTTGCAAACAGACTTTCAGGGGTTAAGCCAAGCAGTCACCCCTCTCAGATGCCCAGGATGTTCACCTGCCGGAGAGTTTCCAACCTGAAGCACAGGCTTTCATCCCGAAACCCCTGCTGCAGAAGCAGGCCCAAAAGATCACCAAGTGCAAAGGAGTGATGGAGATGACAGGCAGAGCTGAGATGGTGCCCAGAGAACAGCTCATTATAGCAAGTCTTTGGGGCTGCTGATGCTTTTCTCCCTAAACACCCCCTCATCATCCTTTCTGAGCGACCTCCTAAGCTCCATCACCCTCAATTCCACAATGAGACTGAAGAAACAACACCTGACCTTTGTCTCCACGGAAAGACACATCTCCCAGGCGAGGTTTGGAAAGCCTCAAGTAACATCAAAATCAAATGTGGCCGAGACATGCAGAGCAAAGATGCCTCTCAGCCAAGAGAGCTGGAGTGTGCACGAGGAAGAACCTCCCTCTCTCTTTGCTGTTTTATTCTCCAGACTCACAATAAGGGCCATTCTCTCTTGGAAGGAGGAATCCAAATCACTTCAGCTTTTCATTGATTCACTGCAAAGGGAAGTTATAGAGTCTCCTCTGCCAGCCAAATTCCCATTAAAGCAGCCACCCAGGGCCCATGATGAACCGGTCGAGCTGAACCAAGAGGAAGCAGTGGCCAGTGGCTCTTGAGAGCTTGCAGAAGCGGTGTTTCCGACTGACTGCTTCCCTCGCTCCTTCAAACACCTCAACCAAAACCACCGCATTCACCGTACCAGACAGGATGGGAAATGAGAAGAAAAAGCTTTTTCTGCATCCCCACTCTTCCCTACAGAACTGCCACCCCCACCTCCCACCAAAGCAACAGGGCAAGCTTGACATCAAGCCAACCATTGGAATAAGTTGGCTGGGTTAGAGACAGGAGCTCCGGAAAAAAGTTTTGAAGAGCTCAGCATCTTCCATGCAGTGCAGGATTTCCAATACATTTCATCCTGCATTGGTTTTAGAGTGAGGCCATGAGGAAAAAGTGAGCCAGGAGGGAGTATGGCCATGGTGTCGAGGGCTTATGGGCTGCTTTGTGAAGTCAGGTTCTGCATTCAAGCGGTGTCCTCTCAGGACTTTTTACCAGTCCTTGATGAAAGGAGGCAAAAGCAATTAAAACGCCCTCCAGAAGAGGAACATTTTTCTATCATGGATAACTCCAGCCTGAGGAAATCCACTTTAACTACTGATCATTAACCAGAACTGCAAGAGGCAATGAGGATGTGATGGGTGCCTGGAAGAAGGGAGAAGTCAGCTGGCTGGTCGAGAGACCAGAAATCTGTCTTCCTTTCCCTCTCATACCTTCTGCTCCCTGGAAACAACATCCCACAGGCTTAAACCAAAGCAGCCTGTAGCAGAGCAAGCTTGAGGACAGGATGGCTTCATCCCAGTCTGGGACACACCACCTATCCACACGCACCAGGCAAGTGCTGGGACCAGCAGGGCTTCCCCATCTCAAAGCCCACCTTGCCCACCTTCAACAGGGTTGGGATGAGAGCTGCGTGGGTCAGGCACTGCCTCTGGCTGTGTCTACACAGCCTCACTTGATGTTTTCCCTCTCTTGGGACTCCTGCAACACAAGCCCTAAATAATGAGGACATTCAAGTGTCGTGTGCCCATCAGACTAAGACCTAGAGTGTCACCCCAATTGATATGGAGCAGATGGGACCAGATCCTGGCAAGCTAATGGCGATGGGAGCCGCATCCCTGAGATGCAGATAGACCCACCCTGATGCACGAAGACCGTGAATTTGGCTTATTGTGCAGCCCAATTTCCTGCTGCAGAAGACACAAATGTGCCTGTAGGTGGCCCAGAAATACTGACTGATTAAAAAGAAAAAGGAGGGGGGAGAATGAATGAATGCAGCGCCTGTCACCCTTTCGCAGAATTGTTATTTTTCGTGTGTAGTTGGTGCTCATTTTCTAAAGATTTACATTTTTGTGTGTGTGTCACTTGCTTTTCAGGCATTTTGAGACCTCAGAGCTTAGAAATTCAAAACCCTCGTCAGTCACGTCAATCCTTCTGGACAAAACAGAGCTGCCACTTGGATGAGTAAAAAAAAACCAACAAACAAAACGCACTTTTCTATCAAGCTGTGCCTCGGTCACCCTACTCAATGCAAGCAAAACAATGTTTAGAGATCTGAGTTTTCATACTCGCCGGTGGAACTAAATTGATTAAGGTCATTTCCTAGGTAGGTCTGAAATCTTCAGCAACAATTTTTTGAAAAGAAAAAGAAAAGTGTCCCCCAAAAAAGGGAAAAATCACTACTGCAAAAACATTAAATCTGCTTGGGTAACTCAGAATATATGTTGGCAAGGCAACATACCTCAGCTTGAACAGTAAACGTGCTATGTCAGAGGCTCTGCAACATATGAAAGGGACTTGGGTTTCAATATATCATGCTGAATTTACTTCTTTTCAGCCTTTTATGGTGAAGTATTTGATGTCCACCCTTTCACTGTTGCAATCGATAGGGTGACCTTACTTAAAAGTTTCTTGACCTTTACTGTTGCCAGTATTGTTCTGATGAAATGTAATTTAACTCTTTTTCTTTAGTTTAGAAATAGCACTGCACAGACAGCAAACATGATAGGGGTTTGGTTTTTTCCACCCTTAACCTAGAGGCGAGAGGTAAAAACATCCATCATCAGAGCTGGCTTAAAATCCGATGATGTCAGGAAGCGTTCGTCGTACAGTGGCCCAAACCCTCTCTTGAAGCAGACCTGTTGAGTCGCACCAATTTCACACTTCACAGTGGAGTTAAGCCCACTGGCATCTGCAGAGGGGCTGGTTGCTTTCCCAACACTTTGTTGAAAAGCCAAAGGTACTCTGGTAAATAACCAGAAGGGCTTTTACTCCAGTGTTGAAGAGCATCCCACCCAATATTTTAGCCATAGGACTGAGTAGTCTCCCTGGATTCGCAGCATCACTGGGATGCTGGTATCCCTTTGGTACTATGAAGTTATAGTGTTTCTGGGATAGAGATCTTTAGCTAAGGCCTTGCACGTATTCTGTGTAATCACAGAAACACAAATAGATCAAAACTTACAAGAAATAATGAACTGTTTTCAAACAGTGACTACTAAAATGGAAGGCGACTGATTTTTCTCATGATAGTGGGTGTTAGAAGAATCAGCCACATGCTTTAGGGTTACAGCTGGATTATCCATCACAAGATCTTTGTGAGTCTGGTTTGAATCGTATTATAACCCTGTAATGCAAGTATTTTTGTGATAGGAAGCTCACATCATTATTATCTGTTAGTTTACTATTATTACGTCTTTCTGTTCCGGTTGGACCTGCATTAGTGATGCAGATGTGCACATCTGCACTCACACTCATACATTTGCACAGGATTATGGTTAAAACTCCTCATCCTACTTATAAAAAGCCCTATAAATCCTGGATAGCTCTCTTTAAATCAGCAGCATTATGCTACTGTAAATCCAGGGTGTAAATCAGAGCAGACCCTGGCTCAGATGCTCTTCAGCCACACACCCTAGTGGAGCAAGGAGGCTAAAAGCCAACCCTGGACTCCATATGCATCATTTCCTCCCAAAATCCATCCCCATCATGCCCTGCCCAGCCCCACAACCCATCACAGGGGCTGAGCCTCGCTTCCCAAAGTGAAAGTCCCACTCTCTGAAACAGATTAAGAGCTGGTTTTGGCAGCGCTGCCGCTGCCACCACATGCTTGAATATTGCTCACAGCTGAGTTATTTCTTGCTTCTTAGGAACTTTAAATGGTTTTTATGCTCAGTGAACTCATCAAAGGCTAGTATCTAAAGTCAGCAGCATTTAAACCATGAATTAGCCAAAGGAGAAACAGGCCAGTTAGGCATTTCTTATGACACATAATCTAGATGGTTGCCAGAGGAGCTGATTTAAAGTCACTGTGCTACACCTGAATGTCATTTATGGCTCATAAAAGGAAATCTGTGTTTAAGTAACAATAAAGCAGGACTGTACTTTCTATATAAAGAAAAAAAATCCCTTTCTCAGAGAGCAGATGTATTTTTATTTGCTCAGTGCCTGCCTCTGAGGCAGGTGGAGTCTGACAGCCCTGGGATGCTTTCAGCCGTAAGACCCAGTAGGACTTGCTCCAACATGGATTACAATTGATCTTTACTCATTTTTCTGCCAAAGCCTTTACATAGTGAATTTGACCCCCATGCAAAGGCAGGATCCAACTGTCCATGTACACTTGTAACTGGCAGAGGAAGAAGGGAGATCCCCGGGCACAGGCAGCCAGACCACCAGTCCTGCTCCACAGCCACAGCCCTGCAGCAGGAAGAAGTAAGGATCCTTCATAAAAGCCCCAGCTCCAGGGGGACATTTGGCTAAACAAGGTGACATCAGCCATCACATCAATCACTGCAAGTCAAAGTCACCTCTACTGAGGATGCATATCTTCACTCACCTGTTATTTTCACTCATCTCTTTGTTATCCCTCAGAGCAGACTCCAAGGGGTTCAAACCCTTTTTTTTGGTTTCAGTGCAAGTACCAGCTGGGGTACTCTGTCACACCCAGCCATGAGGAAAGCCTCCTAGAACATATACATATGTTTTTCCTATTACACCTCCACCAAAGTTTGATTTTCAAGAATTTTCTGCATGGAAACAAGTCCTAATGAGAAATATGTAACAACAGTCCAACTCTATCCTTCTGTTCCTCTGCAGTGTTCTGCCTTCCACTGATTTCCCATCTTCTGCCCACTACCACTGCTCTCACAGTGTTACAGCCACCTCAGGGCTGCTCACCTCCATGCAAGCAGTGTAGATCCCCAGAGAGGACCTTGTGCACCCTTCCCAAGCCCCAGTGCTGCTGGGAATGAGGTTGCTGCCTCCCAGCTCCACTTGCTCTTTCAGGGGCCTAAGGAGATAAGGTGGGTGCTCAGCCCCAGGTCTTCCCACCCAAGGAGCTGGAAATGATCAGTGCCTGTGATGCTGCAGCAGTTGACAGCAAGGGTCACCTCCTGACCTTTACTTGCTCTCTCAGTCTGACCTGGCTTTTGGAAAAGGCATCATCCCACCACTGCTCATCTCCCCAGGAAAGAGGCCTGGAGATTTTACTGGTCCAGTCTACACAGTGGGTCTGCAGGACCTTCCCAACACTCAGCGCTGCCCAGGATCTCCAAAGCTGATGCTGTGCTGCAAGCACCAAACTGCAGAGACAAAAAAATTGTTTCTGCCAACTCAAACCTTCAAACCAGTCACATGAAAACATCACGCTTTCTGAGACAGGACCAGAAACAGTTGGGTTTGAAACACTCACACTGCTACAAACTGAGAAATACCCTGTAGCACACAGGAGCAGAACCCCAGAGCCATACTCAGCACCTTTGGGGAGGACACAGCTACACATGGATGCTGGGGCACATGAAGCAATGTCCAGCTAAATCATTAAATTCTCAGTATTAACAGACCATCTCCATTTTTAACTCTCAGTACAAGGGAAGCACTTCAGCAGTTCAGCAGTACCTTGAGAAAGGCTTATGGGAATCCCAAAACAACCAGCTGTTATAAGTGTCTGCACAAAAGGCCATACTTGCACAGCAACACTGTGACAGTTATGTTGTCACCCCCCCTCTGCAATTGGCTCCTCCATCTGGGGATGGACCAGTGCTTTTTTAGCAACATAAATACAAGGAGGGGATGTCAGACTTTGCAGCGTTGGCAAACACCTATTTTTGTAGGATCATCTTTGAGGAGGCAGTAATGTAGTACATAGAAACAAAACAGAGTCATTACAAAATGTTCTGGCTGTTGTGATCTCAGAGGATGCTTTGATTTAATAGGAACTTAAGTGCTGGAGTTGCAGAACACACAAACCAGCAACAGCAAGTCAGCAACGGCTGAGAAATATCAGTGATTTAACACGTTACCTTCTCCTAGGATGAAGATGGCAATTCAAGTGATTCGCTGGCTTAAAGGAGATCTACTGCATACATTCTGCCCCACACTGACAGTGCAGCATTGCAAATTCAACACAAGCTGTAACAAAGAGAAGAGATAAAAAAACAAAAAGGACGAGATAAAAAGGGATTTAATGCTGTCAGGATTGCTAACCCACAAATTCCATTGCAAGTAAAAACCTCAGAGGACTGAACCGGGATTAGTCCAAATATCCGCTCCATCTGTGTACTTCCATACTTTTCTTCCATGTGTTTATTCCTAAGCTACAGACACAGCCTCTCATCACCCCCAACTGCTTTCACCTTATAAATCCATCAGCTCCACCTTCCCAAACAGCGGAGCCTTTGACAGAGCCGCTCCTCCCACCCTGTCCGCTCTCACCACACACCGGTGCCGTCTCACATTCCTCCATTCAATGGTTTCTGCCCACCCTCAACAAACATCAGGAAAATAGACTGACCTGTTTGCTCCTGCATCAAACAAAGGAAAGAAGGTGGCTTTGGGATTTCTTCTTCCTGGCTTTTTTTTTTTTGGAGGAGGAGGGCAAGTCAAACCACTGGTAGGCATGGAGGTTGGTTTTTTTCCAGATCTTTATTTTACAAAAATAACTTACAAATAGAGACAACTCTCAGAAGTAAGATCATTCATTCTGTGCATAAGGATACAGCTTTGTGAAGTACGGGTGTAGGAGTCAACAACTCTTACAACACTGTTAATTTTAACATAATGGTAACTATATTACAGTACATACATTTCATGCTCCAGACACATGGGTACGACCACTGCATAAAGCTACGGTCGATAAAGTGTGCCAACTAGGGAGGATGCACCCAAGAGATCATTTCCATACTGCTAATTATCAGCATCCTCTCACCTAACAATAGTTTAAACCAAACAGCAAGTAACACTCAGACTACAGCACTCTGGATACACTCATCAGCAATATATTTCAAATACATGATAAAAATATATTTAGCTTTCAAATACAATTGTATAAGGTACACCAAGAGCCAGAAAATAAAGTCTCGAGCTTTTAAATACAACACACTATATATATAACATACTCAAGGAGACAAGGGGGAATCTACATGTGGAAGAAAAAGCTTATCCTGGAAATGCATGTTATCTATGGTACACAATGGCTTTGTCTGCTAGAAAGTCATTTCCATTTGCATAGCGTTGGAGAAGTCCAGACTGGGCAAGGAGGAGATCAAACAAAAGGCTTAATTTTGGTACCACTTCCGTTTTGCACCTGATTCTACTCTTAAATTACAGTTTGCTATTTCTCTTTTGTAGGCTGGAATTCATGCCCCGTTCGTAACAAGCAGAGGAAAAGGGGAGAATGAAACAAACCAAACAAACACAACACGAAAAAAAAAAAAACCCAAGTCAAACAGTCAAGGAGGTTTCTTTACGGGGTTGCAGTCATTTGGCATTTTGCTCCAGAGCGGAGTATTCTGCTTCTGACACTCTGGAAGCATCAATAAGTTTAGTGAGACCAGTTTTGGCAGAGTATTTGAAAATAAAGGCTTTCATGAGCTCATATCTGTAGTTGCGGTTAATGAAGCTGTAAAGGATGGGGTTGACGCAGCAATGGACTAGAGAGAAACACTGAGTGATGTGAAGAGTGGCGTACAAGAAGTTCTCCATCTGACAACTGAAAGGTATGAAATGAAGGCTATAGAAGATGTCCAGCAGGACAGCTACATGGTAGGGTAGCCAGCAGACAAGGAACACGACAACGTAGGAGAAAATGATCTTCCCATTGCTCTTCCTCTCTTGGTCGCTGGAGGCGGAGATTGACTTTGCAAGGAGGAAATAAAAGAGAGCAATGATAGGAAACGGGATAAGAAAGCCCAGCACGACGGAGATGAGCTCCATGCCAATCAACCACTCTTTGAAGCTCTCCTCTGGATAGACAGGACGGCAATAGGTTTCGTTGTTGGAAGAGACAGTCTTGAGATAATAGGTGTCTGGGAGAGATGCAGAGAAGGCAAGGAGCCACACTAAGATGCAGATGCAGCGACGGATTATCTTCTTCTTGCGATTGCTGGAGTTGGTGAAATAGGCAACCGAGAGGTAGCGGTCCACGCTCATGCATGCCAGGAAGAAGATGCTGCTGTACAAGTTGATGGAAAATATAAGGTGAGTTATCTTGCACGTGATTTCTCCCATATGCCACTGGTTGTGCTGGATAAGGGAGACAACCCACACTGGAAGGGTGATGACAACGCATAGATCGGCGATAGCCAGATTGAAAATGTAGAGGTGGGTTTCATAGCCCGTCATTTTGGCTTGGAGGTTGACCCACACCACGACTGAGTTGGCCACCAGCCCTATGACAAAGATGAAAATGTAGAAGAAGGATAGGGTGTAGAGCAGGGCGCTTTTGTTGAGCGTGCCGGGGCATGTTGTCGCATCAACCGTGATGCAGTCACTGTTGTTGCACGTCCAGTTGATATCTGTCAAGTTGGCCGTTTCCAGAAAATCCAGGATGGAAGTCAAATCAAGTGCACTCATGTTTGTTCTTAATTCAGAGTTTGAGTGACCTGTAGCAAAACAGGACCAAAAGAAATGACCAAAGTTAACAGACGTGGTTCTGCTGCCATCTTTGCACAATAACATGCCCAGTTCTGGAATCTCCAGCATAAGAAGGATATGGAACTGTTGGAATGGGTTGAGAGGAGGACATAAAGATGATCAGAGGGCAGGAGCACCTCTGCTATGAGGACAGGTTGACAGAGCTGGGGTTGTTCAGCCTGGAGGAGAGAAGGCTTTAGGGAGCCCTTACGTACTGGGCCTTCCAGCACCTAAAAGGGGAGGTAGAAGAAAGCCGTGGAGGGACTTTTTTCAAGGGCATTTAGTGATAGGACAAGAGGGAAATGGCATTAAATTCGAAGGGGGAAGATTTCAATTAGGTATTAGGAAGAAATTTTTCACGATGAGAGCAGAAGGAAGTTGTGGCGGCCCCATCCCTAGAGGTGTTCAATGCCAGGTTGGATGGGGCCTTGAGCAGCCCGATCTAGTGGAAGGTGTCCCTGCCCATGCCAGGGGCGTGAAACTGGATGACAAAAGAGGAGCAGTCCTAGTTTTTTCTGTGACTTTATTCTTGCAGCTCACATCTGACATCATCAGGTTGGCTATCGTCCCCGGGTGTGAAATCCGCAAAGTACACCGTGGCCAAATAAATGTCAGGCGACTAAATCTGTCTTCTCCAGCATAAATGATGATACTATTGCTTTCAGCAGGGGAATCTTTAAGCCATTTTATCTGCACTCCCTCAAGCACAGTAGAATTGATCTGGCTGATACACGGTACAGTAAAACATTTACCACAAGCTCTGGTCAGCATCTTGTCCAGCCCAGCTCCAGCTGCATTAAGCAGAAATGGGGAGCTAAGGGGCTTTGTACCCTCACCCAATTTTAAATTTAAATCCTGCTCCACCTTCCCCGCTTCCCTCCAGTTCTATTTGACAAAGCATCCTCTGCGTTTAACGTTTACCACGTAGCTTTGAGCTGAGTAGATTTGCTGGGTTTAATGTTTCTTTTTAGGAGAGAGCTTTGATTTACAAAACACTGCCTCATCGCAGCTGGCTCCACAACAACTGCTTCCTCCCCACCGTTTTGCTTTTCTACATCTACTTTTCTAGCCTCTTCAGCACCTCATTCCAGCAGCAGGCAGCGGACAAACAAGGGGCTCCTCATTAACTTCCTTGCCAGCAAAGGAAGGGCCCCAGCAGACCCACACGGCTTACACAAAATCCAAAGCCGGGCTGCTAATTACCACTGTGCTTTTGGGGCAGAGTAAAAACTCTGCCTCCCCTGCTGGGACCCTCCCATCCCACAGGGCCAACAGAACCACCCACAGCAGCAGCCTGCTGCCTTGGCCTGTGACCACCACGCTTCAGCCAAGCAAGTTTTGGAGCCTCATATCCACAGGGTGTGGTCTGGGGTGGTCCAAATTAAAGATGGAGAGGTGCGTTTCCAAGGGATGGACCCTGTTTTGTTCCCACGTGGCTTCACTTGAGCCAGTGCATCAGGTCAGCCAGCCAGCCCACCTGTAGTCCACACCACAGACATTTCTAGCATCCTGAATGGTGGCCACCATGTGCTTCTTCATGTCCCCAGCCCCTGCAGTGAGCTGTATCCCCTGATGCCACCTCAGCCCTGGGGGCAGCACTGGCATAGGCCAGCAGCCAGAGAGAGCAAGAAGCCAAACGACTCACACAGTCACCCGCATCTCTGAACATCCTCCACCCCACCAAGAGACTTCTTGGCAGTGCTTATGGGAGTGCAGAGGGGACAGCGAGCAGGGAAAAGCTTCGACGTGCTCCTGTGCTGAGCATCCTCTTCTCATCACACTCCCTGAAAAGGGACATTTAGTTGACACAGCACCTCTCACTCCACCACCTGCATAACTGGCTCTTCCCAAACCTCCCACCCTCCCAGGGACACTGGCTAGAGAAGAGAAGGGAGATAAGGGAGGAGATTAGCAGGGAAGACTCAAGGCACTATTGTCCTGGCAGAGGGGATACTGGTGGCACTAACAATGAGGGGTGCTGTGCACACATCCAGAGGGGATGAAATCCCTCCACAAACAGGGCCCATATCAGCCCTTTGAGGACATCCAACCTATCATTTCAAAGTGTGAAGTCTTCCAGGCTTTCATCCTACTGGCCAGCTGAATGATGGAGCTGGGATAAAACCAAATTAAGCACGGATTTTGTTAAAGCACTGGCTAAAAAGAGAGCTGAGACAGTAGCAGCTTGAGCTCAGGAGAGCGGAAGGTGATTTAACCCATGTCTACGCAGGGCAGAAGGGCTGATCCTGCCCCCTGCAGAGAAGAAGGCCACCCTCAGGCTGCCTGTCCCACCTGGCCAGTGCAGGCAGCAGGGATGCTGACTGCCCAGGTACTGATCCATGGGATCCTCCCTTCAGACCGTGGCTGCAAGTGGGAGAGAGAGATGGGGATCCTGCTGGGCCTCATCCAGGGTACCACCATCTACTGCTGTGCCTGCAGAACAAACACCTCTCAAGGCTTCTCAAGCATAGGGAGAGCAGCACCAGCCCCAAGTCCTTGTATGTCAAAACCCCACAGCAATCAAAGCAAACTCCCCAAAACCCACAAAACTCCCAGCCCTATGTCACAGACCACTGTCTCCAGCTGGTATTTGCAAACATCAAAGCAAGCAGAGCAGGAGGATCACCAGGCTAACTCCGTAACACCTCACAGAAGAAGCAGGAGTGGGCAGGACGTCTTCTGGAAAGGCACACAGTCCAACAAGGGGAGTGGGCTCACTTCATATCTCAAGACCCCAGTCAAGCTAACCTCCAGCACAGCGCTGTGACCATCCATCCGCCTCTAAGCCTCCCTTCACAAAGGGGAAACTCAGACCTGGCTAAAGGTGTCAAATCACTGGTGCCAACAAAGAGGCAGCAAGGGCAAGCAGGGAGGCAGTAACGCAGCAGCAGAAAGCCCTTGAAGCTGGGACCCACATCAGTGCTAGGGACACCACAGCCACCAGCCTGGGACAGCAGTTAGGGGAGGCACCACCATCCCGGCTGCTCATCCACAACAACCCTAGGGATCTTAATGAATGCAAATGATGCTCAGCTCCAATCTCAGCCTGCCTCCACTCCACGGACAGGTCTGCTGCATGCACGTGCATCCATCTGCCCAGGGCCGCCGCTTGCCTATGGACTTTCACTTCCCCAGCCCGGTAATAAAAATCTGAAACCCATACGGCCTTCCAGGCTCAAAGCTTTGCTGGGGAGGAGCGACCGTAAGGGCTATATCCTGGGATTACAGCCTTACAAAGCCAGGCTCTCTCTAGTCTGAGATTAGATGCTGTAACCTGAGCTCTGATTCCCCCCCAGATTAGCTATGAGGTGTGTGGGGGACCCACCAGACCAACTCTATGAAGTCACTCTGTGCTCCTAAAAAACACCTTTAGCGCTCTCTGCAGACAGCACATGATCTAAAGAACTCAAAAGGCAGCTGGAAGCACATGCTGGAACTGCTCTGCAAACTCTTGCAGGCCAATCCCCTTTTGCTCATCAGGCACATGTCCCTGCTAGTTACGGTGGGAAGGAAAGGAGATGCACCCGAAACCCCACTCCAGATACCCAGGGATGTCTCTGGAACCAATGCAGCCTGAAGGACTGCACCCTCCCCATCCCACCTCCTGGCCAGGACCGAAGACAAGCTGCAAAGAAAGCAAGCAAGCACAAGCATCCTTGTTTGGGACAGCAGTGTTCAAGCCCTCAAAACTTTGGGGAACTTCTCAGCACCCCCTCTTCCACCCAGAGCATCTCACAGCTTTGGGGAACTTCTCAGCGCCCCCTCTTCCACCCAGAGCATCTCAGAGCCCAGTCCTACCTGTCTCAGGAGTGTGGGAAAAACAGAGTTTGCTGTTCCCAGTTGCAGGGGAGAATGAGCTATGGCAGGAAAAGCCAGAACAGCTGGAGGGGTTGTCACCTATACACCTTCACCCTTCCCGTGTCAAAGGACTATGCTGGTTCTCCAGCACGGAGAGACGGGCAGCACAGCCCCTTCGAGGCTGTGCGGCCACTGCAGGAGGACATCAAGGGGCTTTGCAAGATTGAGTCCCACACGTTTAAACCCTCTTCTGCAGCTCCAGATCCCCCCCCGGGCACTCAGAGGATGGCAGCACCCAGAGGCAAGCTGGGATGGTGGCAGGATGCTGCGGTGGCCCAAAGCACAGAATGTCCTGAGTTGGAAGGCACCCACAAAGATCATCCAGTCCAACTCCTGTCCCTTCACAGGACAACCCCAAAATTCACCCTGTGTGTCTGAGTGCTTTGCTCAAATGCTTCTGGAATATTGTCAGGCTTGGTGCCGTGATTGGTTCCCTAGGGAGCTGCTCCTTTGCCTAATATCCACCCCAACCCTCCCCTGGTACACCTTCTCGCCATGCTCTTGAGTCCTATCAGCAGGTGACTCCAAAGTCCCAGAGCCTCCCAGCACACACCAGTGACAACCCACAAACCTGGGAACAGTGGGGGGTAGGGGGAAGAAAAGAGGGCTCCCCCCAAAGCGGTCCCAAGAACAGCTACAGGGAGTGAGGGGATGGACAACACAGAGGGGGTGAACAAAACAGAGAGGGGATGGACAAGAGACCCTACCTTGAGTCCTGTGTCCAGTTCTGGAATCCCCAACATAAAAGGATGGGAAAGTGCTGGAACGGGTTCAGAGAGGCCACAAAGATGATCTGAGGGCTGGAGCACCTCCGGTATGAGGACAGGCTGAGAGAGCTGGGCTTGTTCAGCCTGGAGAAGGCTCCAGCGAGACCTTAGAGCAGTCTCCCAGTACTGAAAGGGGCGTCAGGAAAGCCGGGGAAGGACTTTTTACAATGGCCTGGAGTGACAGGATGAGGGGGAATTGCTTTAAAATTGAAAGGAGATCGTTTAAATTAGACCTAAGGAAGAAATGTTTCGCTGTGAGGGTGGGGAGGCCCTGGCACAGGTTGCCCAGAGAAGTCTCGGCTGCCCCATCCCTGGAGGTGTTCAAGATCAGGTTGGATGGGGCTTTGAGCATCCCTGATCCAGTGGGAGGTGTCCCTGCCCATGCAGGGGGGCGGAACTGGATGATTTTTAAGGTCCCTTCCAACCCAAACCATCCCACGGTTCTATGAAAACAGACGGGAATGCACAGAACAGACACGGGACGGACGAACAGGGCATGGACACACGGACACGGCTCGGCTCCCCCTCTCTTACCTCCCTGCCTGGCCCGGGCGCCGGCGGAGCGACTGGGGGGGCTCCGGGCGGCAGCAGCGCTTTATCGCTAGCGGGGCCGCGCCCCCCCGGGCGGGGACTGAACGGGACCGCCCCGAGGGCGGGGGGCGACGGGGAACGGGAACGGGGACCGGAGAGGGGAGGGGGGACAGCGGGGGGGAGAAGGGGGTGGGGAACAAGGGCGGAAAAGGGGCGGGGAGATGGGGGGAGAGGGGGAAAGGGGGGGAAGGGGGGAGGAAGAAGGGGGGAAAATAGAGGGGGGAAAGAAAGGGGGAAAGAAGGGGGGGAAGAAGAGGGGGAAAGAAGAGGGGGAAAGAAGAGGGGGAAAGAAGGGGGGAAAGAAGAGGGGGAAAGAAGGGGGGAAAGAAGAGGGGGAAAGAAGGGGGGAAGAAGAGGGGGAAAGAAGGGGGAAAGAAGGGGGAAAGAAGGGGGAAAGAAGATGGGGAAAGAAGGGGGGAAAGAAGGGGGGAAAGAAGGGGGGGAAAGAAAGGGGGAAAGAAAGGGGGAAAGAAGGGGGAAAGAAGGGGGAAAGAAGAGGGGAAAGAAGGGGGAAAGAAGGGGGAAAGAAGATGGGGAAAGAAGGGGGGAAAGAAGGGGGGAAAGAAGGGGGGAAAGAAGAGGGGGAAAGGAGGGGGGAAAGAAGGGGGAAAGAAGAGGGGAAAGAAGGGGGAAAGAAGGGGGAAAGAAGATGGGGAAAGAAGGGGGGAAAGAAGGGGGGAAAGAAGAGGGGGAAAGAAGGGGGGAAAGAAGAGGGGGAAAGAAGGGGGGAAAGAAGAGGGGGAAAGAAGAGGGGGAAAGAAGGGGGGAAGAAGAGGGGGAAAGAAGGGGGAAAGAAGGGGGAAAGAAGGGGGGAAAGAAGAGGGGGAAAGAAGAGGGGGAAAGAAGGGGGGAAAGAAGAGGGGGAAAGAAGGGGGGAAAGAAGAGGGGGAAAGAAGGGGGGAAGAAGAGGGGGAAAGAAGGGGGAAAGAAGGGGGAAAGAAGGGGGAAAGAAGATGGGGAAAGAAGGGGGGAAAGAAGGGGGGAAAGAAGGGGGGAAAGAAGAGGGGGAAAGAAGGGGGGAAAGAAGAGGGGGAAAGAAGGGGGGAAAGAAGAGGGGGAAAGAAGGGGGGAAGAAGAGGGGGAAAGAAGGGGGGAAAGAAGGGGGAAAGAAGGGGGAAAGAAGGGGGGAAAGAAGGGGGGAAAGAAGAGGGGGAAAGAAGGGGGGAAAGAAGAGGGGGAAAGAAGGGGGGGAAGAAGGGGGGAAAGAAGGGGGGAAAGAAGGGGGAAAGAAGGGGGAAAGAAGGGGGGAAAGAAGAGGGGGAAAGAAGGGGGGGAAAGAAGAGGGGGAAAGAAGAGGGGGAAAGAAGGGGGAAAGAAGGGGGAAAGAAGGGGGGAAAGAAGGGGGAAAGAAGGGGGAAAGAAGGGGGAAAGAAAGGGGGAAAGAAGGGGGAAAGAAAGGGGGAAAGAAGGGAAGAAGAGGGGGAAAGAAGAGGGGGAAAGAAGAGGGGGAAAGAAGGGGGGAAAGAAGGGGGAAAGAAGGGGGAAAGAAGAGGGGGAAAGAAGAGGGGAAAGAAGCGGGGGAAAGAAGGGGGGGAAAGAAGGGGGGAAAGAAGGGGGGAAAGAAGGGGGAAAGAAGGGGGGAAAGAAGAGGGGGAAAGAAGAGGGGGAAAGAAGGGGGGAAAGAAGGGGGGGAAGAAGGGGGAAAGAAGAGGGGGGAAGAAGAGGGGGAAAGAAGAGGGGGAAAGAAGGGGGGGAAAGAAGGGGGGGAAAGAAGGGGGGGAAGAAGGGGGGAAGGAAGGGGGGGAAAGAAGGGGGGGAAAGAAGAGGGGGGAAGAAGAGGGGGAAAGAAGGGGGAAAGAAGGGGGGGAAGAAGGAGGGAAAGAAGGGGGGGAAGAAGGAGGGAAAGAAGAGGGGAAAGGAGGGGGGAAAAAGAGGGGGGGAAGAAGGGGAGAAAGAAAGGGGGAAGGGGAGAAAAAGGGGGGAAGGGGAGAAAAGGAGGGGAAGGGGAGAAAAGGGGGGGGAAAGGTGGAAAAAAGTGGGGGCAAGGGCAAAAAAGGGTGTTCTCAAAAAAGATGTGGATGGGCAAAAAAGGGGGCGAAGGTGAAATAGAAGAAAATGGAGGAAGAAGGGGGGAATGGGGTGGGGGGGAGAGAGGGGAAAGGGGGGGAAGAGGATGACAAGGGAGGAAGATGGGGAAAAGGTTGAAAAAGAGGGAGGAGGAAGACGGGGGGGGAAAGAGAGGGAAGAGGAAAAATAATTTAAAAAAATAGTTAAAAAACTAAAAGGAAAAGAGTTTTCTAGTTGTTTTCCATTTCATTTTTCTTTTATAGTGGTGGGAGAAACTGCCGAGGAGAGGCAAAAACCCACTGCCTCCTCTTGCCTTCTCTTTCTCTCTACTCCTCCACCCAGGGCCAGAAAACTACCACCAAGGAAAAATGACAGAAAGCCAGAAACTGGCTAACTAACAGTGAAAACCCCTTCCTTTGCACTCCTCTTTGGCACAGGAAAGGCAGGTGATTAAAATGGCCCACGGAGAGCGTGGGGTTGGTCTGTATCAGCTCCAGTGGGGTCAGTCTGTCTGTCTGCCCATCCATCCCAGTAAAATGCTAAGATTAAGTGATATCTACCTGTCAATACAACTTGTAGAAGTCTGACAGGGACGCTGTCAGCTCTGAGGGATTTGATGCCCATACTACTGGGCTGCTCCAAAAACTCCAGATAACCCGAAGCATGGGCTTGGCTCCCTTCTGCCCACACTCTGCTGCCGCAGCACGACACGACACGTATGGCTCTGACAGCTGACATCACCTAACCAACACTTTTGGGAAGATACATGGCATTTTAGCACTTGCAACCTAAGGGCTTCAACTCCGCCAGAAAGCACATATTTTGTTTCCCCAAAGATGCTTAATCCTATTTCCACAGGCAATTAAAAGCTTGCATGAAAACCTGCTGGCAAATGCATGCTTAAAAACAGAACATGTTTTGCCATGAAAGCACCCAGCACAAGTTCTCAAGTTTAAAGCAAGTCAGGGAAACAGGCATTTTATTC
This sequence comes from Tapera naevia, assembly GCA_033556795.1. Taxonomy (NCBI): domain Eukaryota; kingdom Metazoa; phylum Chordata; class Aves; order Cuculiformes; family Neomorphidae; genus Tapera; species Tapera naevia. Next base: position 817,734 of record JAUMJJ010000195.1, on the reverse strand, counting down.
TGTAGCAGAAGGGACGCGAAGGTTTGGGTTAAAAGCACTCCTAGTTGTCAGCAGAGCAGACTTAATTCTGAAAAAAACAAAGAGGGATTGCTCTTCTTAGAGTGTTCTACTACTCAGCCCACAATGCCTTAATTCTGCTCCCATTGAGGCGCGGAGTCAATGCATCAAATTCACACCCCTGCAAGCAAAGGCACATAATTAACTGCAGCTTTTTTGCCAGCAAAGAGAAGATAAAGCTGTTGATATTACACCTCCTGTAGCACCAAACCATGGCACTCAGTGCCTCATCCAGTCTCCCCTTAAACACCTCCAGGGTCGGCAACTCCACCACCTCTCTGGACAGCCCATTCCAATGGCCAATCACCCTTTCAGTGAAGAACTTTTTCCTAACATCAAGTCTAAACTTTCCCTGACGAAAATCTGGGCTGCCATCAGATTGAAGTGCCACCGTGCAGCAAGACCACAAGAGGCCTTGGTGACCACCTGGATCATCACATCCACTACCTTGCTCACAACTCTGCTGTGAGTTTAGGTGCCAGGAAAGTAGGAAACCAGAGGGATGAGACTCTCACCAACCCATGGATGGAGAGAGTGAGATGTAAGGTACCTTGTCCCCCTCCCTAACTCCCTACTGTCCCTGGATAAGGTCTTCTTATCTTAAGGACCTTAAGGTCTTTCCCAGCTGTTGGGGAGTAAAGCATTTCAGCATCCACTTAAATTCCAAGTGCTCACTCAAGTCTGGTGAGGCTGGCAGAACTGAAGTACAATAAGCTCAGACAATGACAGGATCAGGTTTAAAAATAAGCATATACTGAAGCATTTGGCTAAATCGGGCTCTGAAAATCCTAATGAAAAAAAAAGTCAAGCTAAAGGCACTCCAGCAAGACTCCAGAGTCACTTGGCCAGAAAAGTAAGCAGAGTGGGTTTTTCCTTACTTGGTGTGCCAGAAAAATAACATCAAGTAGTACAATCTCTTCCACAGTTCTCCAAAAACACCAGCCAGCATCTGCAACCGCAAAGCTGTTGGCTGTCCCGGAGTAGCAGGCAACCTCATCCCTCCTGCACTCACTGAGAGAAGAGCCCTCACCGCCCTTTCCATGTTCCTCCCTCCAGCTATCTTTATATAGCGAGCACGTTCCTCACGCAGGAGAGATGGCTTTCTGTTATGAAAGCCAGATTTTGCTCAGCGTTCAGGGATTAAATGCTTGGGCAGGAAGCAAAACACCGCGGTCTTGTAAAACAAACACATGACACAAAACCACCCCACTACAACCCAGCAAGTAGGGATAGGGAGAAGCTGGGCACCCCCGATAAGATCAGCAGAAGGCTGAGGTGCTACCTGCTGGCTGGGATTACTTGGTATCTACTGCCAGTCCAAGCAGGTGTCCCAGGAGATGTGATCTCAGAGAGTCCAGAGACCAAAAACTCTGTGTAGATGCAGATGCCCAGATACGGTGATTCATCGCTCATTGAAAACAAGTTGCCTCCAGATATTTAGGAAAGGGACAAAGCAAAGCTCTGCTGCTCTTCACCCTGCTATGGAGGAGTCTGTGACAACGTGTTAGGGAGGGACTGTTCACCTTACTGAATTTTTCTTGGGGTCCTTCCACGAGGAGCCGCTGCTGTCCTTGTGAGGACCACAGGCAAGACCATGGGGAGCACTGCGCGAGGTCAAGACTCCTCCATTCTCAGCGCTGCAGATGAACATATTAAGGGCAAGCTTTGACCAGCAGAGATAGGTATGGCCAGAGGGGCAGGCACAGGGTGTTGGCCACGGCACCGAAAGGCAGATTGTTGTTTTCACTGCGTATCCAATTGTTTTATATTTCTATTTTGTTTAATTTTCTGAACTACAGCAGTATATTATTTTTTTTTCTCTAAAAAGCACAAGTTTTTACTAGTGCAGGGCAGAGAAAAATGAGGAATTTTTCATAGTCCCCACAGACCTCTCCATGCTGGCCCTGGGAACATGGGCTGAAAGCCTCCTCCTTTTCTCTTAGGGGATGCTAACACCCAGCCTTGCCTACTCAAGTCAACAGAGAAATTCAAAACAAAATGCAAGTTGGCAACTCCAAGAGCGAGAAAGATTTTTTGGGGGGTGAGAGAGAAAACCATTAAGGCAAAGTGCATGTATGCATTGGGTGGGGGAGCATTTTAATAGCACAGCAAATATGAAAAAGGGACAAAGGGAAACATTTCTCCATTGCACAAGAGAGGATTTGCATGCAGCAAGAGTGAGGTGGGAGCAGTATCACCGAGAGGGTGTCCAAAAGAAGCAGCTTCACGCGCAGGCGGAGAACATCGCACCGGCCAGGAGTGCAAACACCCACACCGAGACACTAAAGCCAGGCAGAGCCCTGGAGGAAATCAGGCTGTGATCCATGAAGTGTACGAAGGTAAAAAAGAGCTTCCTGCAGTCCTGGGAGCCAGCGCCAGCGAGCTGTGGAACGAAAAGGCAGCGCTCATTTCCTCCCTCTTCCAAGACAGCTAGTTCTCTGTCCTCTCCCGGTCACGTTCCTCGCTGCATCAGTTGGATGATGGATGGAGAAACCAGCCACCGGCCCAACAAAAGGAATAAATAGATGACTACATCAGGAGTCACCTCTAAAATCACAGGCAGAAAGGAAACGAGCGATGAATTTCCAGCAAGTAGCAACCACGGCACTGCCCAACTTCACTTCCCCTATCAACAGAAAACAATCGAGTCATTTAATGCCAATCCAAACCTAAAGCAATGTCAGCAGCCGTCATGAAAGCCATGGGCTGGTCTCCTGTCCAACTCAGTCCTGTCCAGTTTGGAAAAGACGCAAGATGAGGAAGTCAAGGGCAAGAGAGGAGGGAGAAGCAGCCTCCCTGCTGCCGCATTGCGGAGCAGCACTACTTGAGCTGGAAGCAGAGCAGGGAAAGGCAGCTCCAAGGAGATCGATTTCCTTCACTGCAAAGGATGGAAACAGTCAGGAGTCTCCCAGACCAAAGGAGCTGCCATAGCCCAGGAGGGAATAAAAGGAAAGACAAGGGGCAAGGCAGTGGTGCTGGGTGAGATGCTCAACATGGTCCAGGATGCTGAGTTCATGTTCGTAAATGCACAGCATCACCCTATTTCACGGCTAGGGAAACTGTGGTAGAAAAAAGCCAACCTCTTTATACTGTAGAACAAGAGAAGGTCTGCGGAAGCAGTGGCTGCCAGTGACCACAACCCATCGCAGGGCAGGGCCCCAGCTTCCCCTAGCCTAGCCTAAACCACCAAACCAAGCAATTCAAGAGAAATCACAGTGCAGGACCTCCCTGTCTCCTCCATCCCACCTACCTGTTAGTATAAAGGTCCATGAGATGATATTTTTTTTGCAGAAAGCCCCTTGTGGTCTGGTTTCTATCTATGTTGTAGCTTCAAAGCCACATTTTCAACTTCACCACCACTACAGTAGCCATCCAATTTAGAAGCGAGAATTTAGAGCACAAAAGCTGAGCTCCTTGAGATGTCACAGGCCTCCAGCATCTGCAGACTGAAGCACCCCACGCTGAAAGCCGCCTGAAAACCTGCCGGTTGAGATCTGTGTTTTCTAGGCCGACCGTCCAGCCCAGGGATGCTGCCGTCAGCACCCACGTCTTGACAAGTGATGGTGAACAGCACTGGTTCAGAGAGACAACCCAAAGCACACAGCACCTTCACGTGGGTCTCAATCAGCTGGGCCACCCAGGATTTTAACCATTCTTTGTCTTTTCTCCCCAAAGACACAGCAGGAGAGAGGTTTATGCCTTCGTCCAGCCACTCGGCAGGGCATTTTCTGTAGATCCCAATGAGCTTCCTAAAAACGAAACACCAGTTTGGCACACATCCCAGCAGGATCCACAGAGAAGAGAGCTGGCAGTTCACCATTTTCAAGGCAATGAGAGCTTATAGAAGAAATCAATTGATGACGTAATAAGGAATATTACCCATGTAGCTAATAATTATCAAAGATGGCTCTCTCCTTCACAGTTCATTTACATCTTATCTTTCCACTAAATAAAGGCGTTACCTTTGGATGTTATTTGTGGCTCCATAATCTACTGTCATAGGCATTATTGCCACTTATTTGAGAGCGTGCTGGAGTGTGACCACAAGGAAGATAAAATAGGACCCTGAGCCAGAAATCCTGCCTGGAGCAGCTAAGAAGCCAACAGCGAAGATTTTTCAGAGGCATTGATTTTTACATAAACACTGTTCTCTCTGCACGGCGCTGTCTCACATTAGCAAGGTGACATTAACATGTGGGGGAGCTTTTGACAGAAGCCATGCTATGGAAAACTGGACTCGAGATAGCACCTTTGCATAGGCAGCAAGGGTTACAAGTGGTACATCAGGGATAGAGAGGGAGGAAAGGAGTTTGAATTAGGATGATGGGATCCCCCCCATCCTAGCTTACTTCCATGAGAAAAAGTGCTGCTAGGTGTAAAACGACTAAACACTACACACTGGTAAGAAATAAAAAATTCATTAAACCATAAATCTTTTGGAAAGGGGATCTACTGGGGAGATTATATTCACTTTTCATGGACATATTAATTCAACAGTGGCATATCATATTGTTCTCTGAGGGGGAAAAAGACATATTGTTTTAAAGTATGATATTTAGAGCAGTCCTTTAGGAAGGAAAGCAAATATAATGTTGGCAAGGAAGACTGACTGTATGAGCAAGGAGTAAGGGACATTAAAAGCAGGGCCCAAGTCCCAGCTGCTGAAAGTCAACATAGCTGGACTGGAGTTGTTGGAGCTAAGCCCACACATGGGAGCTGAGAATGAAGGTCATCCCCATTTAGACACAACTCCTTGAAAATGTTAAGTAAATGAACACAAAGGGTAATTTCTTACTGGGCCCACAGCAAACAGGGATGGCAGGTGAGAATACAAAGACATCACAGATGAATTCAAGTTTGATGTTCATTTCTTGGGAACTACCTGGCCATCTTCTGGATTGATTCTGGCTCAGCAGTGGAAATCACCGAGCTCTCCTAGCTCTCAGTCCAGCCAGACTCTCAGGATTTGGGTAGAACTGGACAGCCAGCTGCAAAACACGGGCTGACCAAAGCCCTCCTTTGGCTTCTGCCCAGTCTTGACTCCCTACGTGCCTGGTTTCCATTCTCCAACCTTATGTGGCACATGCCCAGAAGTGTCTGCAGCAGACTGACACCTATCTCCTGGCCAAATTCCGATTAGATCAAGGCCAATAAACACCTCCATCCCCTGACAGACCATGTCTGACACACGTTGGAGGAGCACCCTGCACACAGCCAGATACAGCATATGGACAAGGTCTTCTCACTAGAGGCAGCTTCCATACAATGCTGAGGTGGGACTATTCTCACAGCCCCCTTCCTCACTACAGACACACTTTGGCTTCTCACCTCTCTCCTGTCCCCACGGACCATGTATTCCTTTGAAATGGGAGTGTCTCTCCCCTGCTTTCTCCATTCATACATTTAGCACTGTGGTGAAGTGCAGCCCCATGGGCGATGTAGGTTTGAATCTCCTCCAGCTTGGCTCCAGGCGTAGAGGACACTGGGATGGGACTGCTGCCCACTGTACACATTCTCCAGACACTTATGACATGTGTAAGCCCCTGATGAGCCCTGCTATCTCTTGGAGTGTATCTCCCCTCATGACTGTGGATCATGGACAAAAACACATGCGGACCTGAGCTCAGATCCACTTCACGCAGCACAATAAGCATAATCCCAGTCATCCCAAGCACTGCTGTTCTGCCATGTGGCTGCTCTCATAATACCACCTATGGGAAAGTCTTCAGCAAACACACGAGTTGCTGTGCAATAACTGTTCATGACCACGTCCTTCCTCTGTGACAACGCGTCATCCAAAGTAGCTTATTCCAGAGGAACAAAGGGGGGGGAAATAGCTTAAGCTTATCACACAAGATCATAGAACCATTAAGGTTGGAAAAGACCTCTAAGATCATCAAGTCCAATAACGAACACAACACGACCGTGCCTACTAAATTATGTCCTGAAGTTCATCGTCTACACAGTTTTTTAACACCTCCAGGGATGGAAACTCCATCAGTTCCCTGGTCAGCCTGTTTCAGTGCTTCACCACTCTTCCAGTAAGGATTTTTTCCTAATATCCAATCTAAACCTCCCCTGGCACAACTTGAGGCCATTTTCTCTCATCCTATTTGTAGTCACCTGGGAGAAGAGTCCAACACTCATCTCACAACAACTTCCGTTCAGGTAGCTGTAGAGAGCAATAAGGTCTCCCCTCGGCCTCCTTTTCTCCAGACTAAATAGCCCCAGTTCCCTCAGCTGCTCCTCATGAGACTTGTGCTCCAGACCTGAAGATACCTGTGCCCCCTGAGCAGCTCTTGCACCATGATGCAATTCATGCCAGTTTGACGACATCGCACTCGTAACCACTTCAGCCACAGATAGCTCAACTTGGCCCATCAGAAAAGATGGGATTTGCTTATCACCTGAACTGCAGAAGAGAGCTCACACATACAAGCTCCTTCCTGCTGGACTTCTCACTTTTCTCCTTCCTTTTCCTAACCCAGTGATCCTGATAAAAACCTTTCCCATCCATTCCAATGAGATGTGAAATTTGAAGCATCATTGCTCCCCACTGACAAAATTGCACACAGGACTGTTCCTAAGTAATTAAATAACTAGCTAAAATAAAAAAGGGCTGATTAAACATTAACCATGAACAGCCAAAACAACAAAGTCAGCGCACACAAACCACAAAGACTCTTAATGCAACGTGAATTCAGCTGTATGTTATTTATGCATTTGCCAGCAATATATTCAACTACCTGTTAGAAATGGAAAAGAGTAATAAGTCTGTATTTTTCTCCATACCTGGGCCAGGTTCCCAGTTGACGTAAGCAGTTTATACTACCCAAACACTTGGACAATTTTAATTTCTGTAGAAACCCTTGTTGCTGGGGTCCTTCGTGTTGGCTGGAGGTGCAAGGCACATTGGTGGCATTTTACAACCCAATGCTGTAAGAAGCCAAAGAGGTCTTAGACTACTCAAAATAACCAATGTGAGCACAAGAAGGAGGCAGCCTGTGCTTTAGCTTCTGTCCAGGGCCCCTGGAAAGTTAATCCTATCCAATTACACTACTTTTTTTCCACAGAAGAAATAAACAGTCTTTTGTACTAAACATAAGGCTGCCTTCTTTTGAAGGAAGATTTATCATCCAGAATAAAATCATAAGTTCATTCCATTTTTGTCCCAAGTCTTCAAAGCAGCATTTTCACTTCATGACGCAATACCAGTTGGTTCTGCCTCTGTGCCAGGCAGTCCTCACTTTTCCTTAAACAAATAAAAATAAGAGAGCATGAATGTGGATCAGTTGCTTAAAGTCTGCACACCAAATTCCACATGTCAGAGCCATGCAAACACATGTGTAAGGAGCTAGGACTGGCTTCAGACTAAAACCACCAGGAATGCAATCGATGACTTTGCTCAATGAAGAGAAGTGACCGGTGGATGACAAAATTGCTGTGAGTTGCCCCAGGAGAGGAGCCAGCTCTGAAGTAAGAAGGATGGGCCCGGTTGCCTTCGCCACGCCAACAGGCACTCCCTTGTACTGAGCTGAAACCTTGAACTCATTACAATATCACTCTGTCTTTTGGATCCTATATCCTGTGGGGGAATCTTCTGGGAATGTATTTTGGTTCAGACTTGGGTCAAGGAGAGTTGACTTGACCTGAAAATAAATCCAGGCAATCTCAAGCCGAAGAGCTATTGACTACTGTTTGCAATACAATAAAGTGAGGAGATCAAACTCGGCTGAAATCCAGGGTTAACATAAATCCAAGGAGAAAGGGGAACAAGAAAATTCATTCACCACTGTGACAAAGGGAACATTTTTTGCATTGGCAGAACTCAGAGCAGGGAGTGAAAGCGCTTCCCAGGCAGCACTTTTAGCATCCCATATGGCAAGTGTGTGCTGTTTAGCTGTGCTGATATCTTCATATCTTCAACGGACTGGCAGTACGATAAGAGGTGGATGTGTGTGTGAAAAAGGTTGTGTGGGCTTTTTTTTTTCTTCTTTAACGTCACTAGATGGAGTTCCTCTGCTCACACACAGGGCAGCTTTTGTGAGAGGTATTTTATATGGATCCCCAAGGAAAGATCTCAACAGACAGGCTCTGAGCACCATTGTGTGCACGTGTGCGTAATAACTCTCAGCCGCTTTCGGTTTACGGTCCGGGAGAAACGCTGGTTGTACTCCCTACAGCTCCAAGGCAAAATCCTTCTCCTGGCTCATGCTAAGGAGAGTTGTGCCATTAACTTTAATGCAGATAGCCTTTCTCCTTTTCCAGGAGCCTTCTTTTTTAATGCTTGTTGGATAAAGCAATTTTTCAACCAGCTGATACTTCCCAGGTCTGTCCTGCAGTGAGCCTGAGAGATGCTCCCAACCCAGGCTGCAACATATCCTCAGAAAAAAATTTGAAAATCCCAACTCCTTCCCAGACCTTCAATGGAGAAGCAGCAGTTTGACTCTCCAGCCCTTTGCCCAGACCCATAGCACACACCCCACTCAAACTTTCCACCTTCTCAATGTGGCTGGAGCTGCTGGGTGTCTAGCAAATGCTTAGGAGGATCCTCTGTCCACCTTGCGGTCAAACCACAGCAATTTAGTAATTTTAGCAAAGTTAAAAGTCTAAGACTGCCAGGCTGACCTACAAGGATCTAATGCACGCACCCAGAACAAGCTGTGGGTAATAACAAGATCTAGTGCTTCTTTTACATCACCTAACGTGCCTGAAAAGTATCCTCTGAGTTATCCTCAGCTCAAACTTGCATGTGTTTCCAACCTAGAACAGCTGATGGTTTGGGTTGGAAGGAATATCAAAGATCATCCAGTTCCACCTCCCCTGCCATGGACACCTTCTACTGGATCGGAGTGCTGAAAGACTCATCCAACCTGGCTTTGAACACCTCCAGGGGTGTGGCAGCCACCACTTCTCTGGGCAACCTGTGCCAGTGTCTTACCACCTAATTCCTAATATCTAATCTAAATCTCCCCTCTTTCAGCTTAAAACCAGTCCCCATCGTCCTGTCCCTGCACTCCCTGATCAAGGGCCCCTCCCCAGGTTTCCTGCAGCCCCTTTCAGTACTGGGAGGCTGCTCTAAGGTCTCCCTGGAGCCTTCTCTTCTCCAGGCTGAACAACTCCAGCTCTTTCAGCCTGTCCTCACATTGGAGTTGCTTCGGCCCTCAGATCATCTCTGTGGCCTCCTCTGGACTCGCTCCAACAGATCCACGTCCTTCCTGTGCTAACATCTTAAATGTAATTTAAACCTTCTGCTGGCATTCATTATCCACCCCATTTTGCAATAAGGAGCTGGTCAAATCCCTCTAGTCTTTGCACCATCCTCTTCTCCCAAGCATACAAAGGAATGGACACCTTCTACACTTTGCCAGAGAAAAAGCAGGGCACCTCAGCTCGTTGTAGCACAGAGATGCACATGGCTGTGCTCAGGAGCCCTGGCAACATGAACAGGGCAGGAGGTTCACTGAGGACACCTCAAGCCAGACAAGACTGACAAGGGTAGCTGCGTTCAGGAGATGAAGGCAGCCTCTGTGGCAAGATACAAGCGCCACATTCCCCATCTGAGTGCAACTATGTGCAGAGAAAGCTCCATATTTATTTTTCTATTTCACTAAAACCCATTTTATTAACCAACTTGTGCTCTAATGTAGATGATCCTTTTGTTTACAGAATAAATTATGCTGCTTCTTCCCATCTCCCACTGTGATTGCACAATTTCTGGTCATATTGTATAATGTTTGATCTAAGAATGTATAAATTCCACTAAACAAAGCCGCAATAGGAAGTTGAATAATAAGTCCAGACTCCAGCATCTCTAGGGGAAAAAAAAAGGTGAGTTTGACAAAGTAACATGCTGAGAGAGCCTGGGAATGTTTCAGATAAAATAAAGCATGTTAAGAGAGACTCAATACTCACTCTCAGCATTTTCACATCTGCACCTTTTAAAACTGTCAGGAATTTCACCCCTAACTGAAGTGAAATCTTCACAAATTTGGATTTCTTTTACCACTGTGTGAAAATTAACACTTTTGATTGCAATTAGCAGCACCACAGCCCTGCTCATGCTTTTGCTCCACAAACAAGTTGCACATGAATATTCACAGCCAACCAATGCCACCTAACAGGAACCTTCTAGTAAAGACCTTCCCAGCACATCTCTCCTCCAGGTCTGGAATGAGAGAAGGCAGGCATGGATCAGTGTCCCTACAAATAAAAGTCCAACCACTGGTCATCTCAGGGAGCTCTGGGACTGAAGTTCTTCTTGAGCTCTTCTCATGTAACCTGCAGTCCAGTGGGAATTGCTCTGCTGAGGGCAGGTCTAGGGATTAGGCACAGGGAAGTGCAAGTGTTTTTTAATGGATGCATCTTTCCTTCAAAGAAAGTATCCATCATCACAGCAGCTTTACTTCTCAACCCCTGTCTTCCCCGAGATACACATTTGTAGGACCAACTTAACCCTCCTGTTTAAAAGTTAATACCACCTAGAACAGCAAAACCATGTGGAAAAACAATCCTGGAGACTTTTCACCCATCAGCCGAGGTGAGAGGGAGGAAGGGACACAGCCTTTCATCTGTTACCTGTCTCTTCTCTGCTCAGGTGCATTTGCTCAGTGCATTACAGACGAAGTATCTGAGCCCTTTCTGCATGGTGCAACAGCAAGCACTGATAAAACTAATTGGAAGAGGGGAAGACTTCTTGATCTTAATAGCATAAGTTTGATGGAGAGGGAATTAAGCAAGAATTTTAATGCAGCAAACAGCCTTAGACATAAAGCTGTGGCCATTTCAATCTCATCTCTGCTGAGGGGGTGTAATTAAGCCTGAAGCAGGACAAGAAATGCAAGGAAGGAAATTCACTAAGGAGAAGGGGATGGAAAAAAATGCGTTACTACCTCACAGATAATCACATTTCAAAGCACACGAAGAAACCCCTAGTGAAGCAGTGAAAGCAAAGCATTCCCTTTTAAAAACAAAAGAAGTTATGAGCTCATTTACAGGCCTTCCCAGTGGATGCTGACATGCTACCAACCAGACTGGGACAGAGACTCTGCCTAAGGCATTAAAAATGCAAGTGAGACATCATCACTCAGTGTTATTTCACCCCCAAGCCAGTCTGACATCTGTAAATCATATTACATGATTACATATTACATGATTACATATTACAGTCAGTCTGTAAATCATATTACATATGATATACACCCTTCGCATGCAGGATGGCCCATCCTCTCCTCCTGCAGAACCTTTCACTTCCAGGGTCTGCTCCATCACCTTCCAGCTTCACCGAGTTCATGAAGCAGAAAAGAAAAAGTAGTAGTAGTAACAGTTTTCCAAGTGTGATATTACTGGCACTTGTCAGAGTGAACAAGCAGATTCCTTGAGGCTCCTTTCCACTCTTTAAATAGCCAAAAAGTTGTTCTCCACCAGAACAGCTTTCAAATGAAAGACCAGAAAGAGATTTGGAGCTGATCTCAAGTCTATTGTTGTAAATTGGTGGAGCACTTGCCATTCTCATGAAAGCTAGGGGAGCAGAAAGGAGAGAACCATGCTCCTTTGAGTTTAAAATATTTACTTAAAACTGGATGGCAGGAAGGTGGAAAAATAACGTTTGAAAGGAAAGAGTGGCTATTTAAGGGATGGAAAGAAAAATTATATTTACAGGGTCAGGGAATAAATTTAACGTCTCATCTGAAACAAATTGAGAACCAATTAGGCACCCAAAATGAAAGGAATATCTAAACTGTTTATTAACTCCTACTTATGGCATTAGAGGAAATTCAGTTTTAAAAGCAAGTTGCAGATAGCTCTGGAAAATGCTCCCTCACTTGGCAGGGAATTTTATAAAGATGAATCAGGTACTAAAGTTCTCGCCAGCCGTTGTTTTGCTTGGCTGTGTTAAAAAGCAAACAAACAAACAAAACCCCCAACAATGCCTTGTGTTGCCTAATGGAAACTTTAGGCTAGCCCTGGAAAATTCCCTGGCCCACCAATAGAGCTGGTGGGGACCTTTCCAACAGACAGGCTCTCGATAGAAAAAGAGAAAAGCACTAAAGTTTTCACGTTGGGTTTCATGGAAGTTATTTCAGTTTTCCAGCAGAAAAAATCCTGAAGGAAGAACATCTTAATTTTCAGGCAAGGCTAAATCATCACTTGGTCTGGGATCAAGTGCTACTCCCCACCCTTTACGGGTGAAGCTTTCTGCTGGAGCCCCATTAATGTGATTCATCCAGCTGTGTCCCAGGAGAGACATTGATTCATTGGCATCCCTGCAGTATCTTGAAAAGAACAGTCTGGCCAGAGGAGAAGGAGGCAGCTGCTCCAAGTGAATTCCTCTTTTCTTACACTGGCCCATCATGTTTCTTGCACAGAAACAGGAGGAGTTAATCATGTTCTGGACACGAAGAAGAAAAGATATATTTGTTTTTTAAGCCAGATTGCAACGATGAGAGTGCAGATGCTGATGTCAAGCACAGCAGTGCAATCAGCACACACCCACAACTGGCTCCAGAAGCAAGAGAGGGTAATTCATGAGTTATAATAATACATGAAGCCAGGAGACAGAGCCGTGAGCAGCAGGATAGCCACCAGGCCAGCTGCAATTTCTGCTGCTTGCTCTAAATCCTCTGTATCCCTGAACAAGCTATTAGTGGCCAGACAGATGAAGGCAGGGTCAAAAGGCATTTCCAATAGGTCTGCAAGATCCTCATCGAGCTGTTAATTGTTCAAGGCAAGAGGCCCACACATCAAGGACGATTGGTCTTGCGAAACAGACATTATACAGGCTTTTGGGGCTTTCCTGTTTTCTCAAGGCAGGCATTTGGGTTTATTCTTCAAGATTTGGGCACAAAGTATTTATTAGCACAAATAGGCCTTTGGTTAGCAGGGACAGCCAGCCACAGTGGGGCAAACCCCTGGAGACCACCACCAGTCACTTCAGAACTACTTCTTGTGTGAACGAGGACACGCTGGGAGGTCACAAGCAAAACGAGAACAAATTTAGGGCAGTCACTGGGGCTCCTAATTGGTCTCATAAGCGCGCGTAGGATGTTTGCACAGAGCAAAAGGTACTACTTACTGCATTTCTGCTGTTACTATCAATAACGCTTTGTGATTGCACAGGAGTTCAGGGCAGGTCAACATGCCACGAACAATTCCTCTGCTACAGAGATCAGTGTTCTGCTGTGACTGGTATTTACTTTATGCCCTGAGCATTACAACCACTACCAGCTCTGCCTCAGCTAATAGAAGCAGACGGCGGGGGGTGCTGATGGTATCTCAACCCCTTGAGATTTGTTTTGTCAAAGGACCACCATGCCCTGCCTTACCTACAAGAATTTGCTGGCTGTAAGCACACCTGGAGGAGCAGTTAGCTAGAAATCCCAACATAGAGCCAGAAGGCTATTTCTCCATGTTTATTTATTGAATGGCAATCTCTTGGCCTTCTCACTCAAGAAAAACACATCCTTGTAAGTTTTCCACCAGCACTGAAATCCCTGTAACGAATCCACACAGAACTTGTAACAGGGAAACGCAGCCAGATTTAAGTGGCTACAAGTGTTTTTGAGGTCATTGTGGTTAAAACTACATCACAGAGATGATAAGGAGCACTGAGGGAAGAAAAGGGGCAGTTCAGAGATGCAACTGAGGACAAAACAGCACATCTGATGCTCTCATTTAAAGTCTCAGACTGTCAATAACTTCGGAAGCTCCTACACAGGGCTGCTGATCTTCAAAACTCTTGCACAATAAAGCTCCTTTAAGTGTCTGTCATTTTAGAAGTCAACAGAGCACTCTTTCAGCAAATTGATACTGAGCTTCTCTTAAACAACAGAAAACAAAGCCATTTATTTACTCTTTAAAATTAGCTGGGTGACATAAGCCTGCCCTCACCAGCAAGAGGCAACTGCAGATTTTCATCCCTCATCTACATTTGGTCATTGAGGTCTTCTCCAAGTTACACCCGAAACTTTGCACTTGGGGCAGTTACTTTTGACATCCTATGGGACCTGATGCTACCAGCTCAACCTGAAACAGCTCATCAAGTTCTTAACCAGCTCAACCTGAAACTGCTCATCAAGTTCTTAACCAGAAAAAGGATAAAGCAACGCTACTGAGAATCAAAACACAGTAATGATAATGCGAGTTGTTGTTGGAGCCACCCAAGGTCAGACTTGGACAAACACACTCTTATTGCCAACTGTAAGGCTGTAGTTTTAAAGTACAATTGATCTCATCAGCAGAGAATGACACTCTCTGAGAAAAGGAATTGCTCACCAAGCCTTCCTTCCAGAAAAAAACTGAGTCCCACCAGCAGTGGTTGTACTTGGCAGACAGCCCTCTCCACAAAGCCCTCTGCTTCTCCGAGAAGCAGCAGGGCCATTAAATCCTTCACCTGTGCCTCATCACCAGGGCACATATTAGCACAAAGTGGGGGATGTAAGCACTGATGCTAATTGATCTTAACAGCTTGGCTTGCACCTGCCTAGGTTTTCACAAGGTCAGGAGAGCAGCTAACTTCAGAGCATGAGCCACAACACAGCAAGGAGAAACTCCACTGGGAACCCCAGGAAGAGGATCCAGGAAGCGTAAATAAAATACTTATAACCTTTTCAGGAGCACATAATTGCCACTCAAGTTCAGGAACATTTTAGACTTATCATTTCCATCTTCCTTTTCACAGATGAAAAGGGTTTTCATGCAAGCCTGGTGCATGTCAGTGTCATCTGTAAGGACCCTCACTCCTGGGTATTTACAAATGTTTTATTACACAGCTGAAAAATTTGAGAAGAAATAAATTACAAAGCATCTTGAGTGATCATGCACTCCCATAAGGCACTTAAGATACTTGTAGGAATAATTTACAATTGCATTATGAAATCCCTTGTCCTTTAAAATTATGCTGATGCTGCAGAAAAATATAAATCAATACTGCAGAGGGCTCTCCAAACGGCTGTTACTTAGGGTTTACGAGCACACTGTTATGTCCAAGTTAAACGTGGGGGTTGCATGCCTACAAACCAGCAAGGTTCTGCCCTTCTGTGGGCTTTAGGCTGTCAAATCAAATGCAGAAATAGCTTCAAAAAGGGTTCAGAAGATGTAGGCGCACCCCAAGAACCTGAGAAATTGTGCCTGCTCTGACAGACACAAAGCCATCTGAACTACTGAGGAGCAGGAAAGCTTTAACACATGGAGGGTTACAGCTCCCGATGACACAGAGCTACTGGCAGCTGCCCAACTCATTATGCCCAGCCATCCTTTGAAGGCTATCGTTTTGTGAAACAGAAACAAATACCC
Organism: Tapera naevia; assembly: GCA_033556795.1. Taxonomy (NCBI): domain Eukaryota; kingdom Metazoa; phylum Chordata; class Aves; order Cuculiformes; family Neomorphidae; genus Tapera; species Tapera naevia. The sequence goes on along the minus strand of JAUMJJ010000195.1, from coordinate 802,383 downwards.
CACGCTCTGCTACAAGCTGAGCCCGGGGGTCGTGACATTGTACCAGCAGCAAAGTGAAGACTGAAGGGATACGTCAGCAGCCCCAGGCAGTTCCTCTCGGTGTAGGGAGCACAGCCTCGGCTGATCCTGCAATCTGGGGCAAAGGAGAGGAGCTCCTAACACAACGCCTCCAGGTTACTGATCTGGGTAGCGTCAGGGAGCCTGGATTGTGGTCCCTCCAGGCTAGGACAAAGGCAGATGCTGCTGGGTATTTGCAACAGTGCTGCACGGCCAAGCTAAGATCATCAGACCAACAACTCTTACAAACACTGCCTCCACTCAAAACCAACAATAACTTAATGCAAAAGCATTCTTTTACCGTGAGAATATCATTACAAGATGGAGAGGAAATACATCTTTAAGTGAAGCATTTTAATATTGATGAACCCAAGGAATTTGCGTTAGCAGTGGATTAAAAAAGCTTAAAGCACATCCGACGGGATCACTGTTGTTCCAGTCTTGGGGTTTCTTTGTTGCCCTATCAAGGCACTACGCCGACCCGCTGGGCTCGTATCCCTCAGTGCCGGAGGCTGGCTCCAGCCACTTCCCCTCGCTGTCTAAGAAATTATCACAGGAGACTTCATGCAATTAGGCCTCAAAAATGGAGATGTCAGTCCTCCAGGGGAACTAAGCCTGCCTCATGAAAGCTACTTCATCCTTTGCTTTCACTGCACAAGGTGGTTTTTACCCTGAGGATTTATATCAAAGCAAGACACTAGTCAAGACGCTGCAAGCCACTGTAGTTTTTACCTCTTTGTAGCTCATCAAGGTGAATGTCAGCAGAATAAAAAAAACCTCAGAGGTGACCAGGCACAGAGATGGCCATCTAAAGTTACATGCCTCGTACAAGAAAAATAAAAACCCACCCCTCTGTTTTCAGTAAAAGCAAACCTGGTCTCTCTCAGCAACAGGACTCCATTTGGAAATCGGCAATGGGAGCATAATGAGCTGCACAAAACCAGCCATCTCACACCTCACCATTTCTCCACGCAGACCAAAACCTCTCTCAGGATCCCTCAACTTTTTACAGCCTGGCTGAACAATAGTCAGCCCAGGGATGCTGTACCTTTAGTCACCATTTGCATTTTCCTCTGAGCTGGCCCGGCGAAGGACTTTTTTGAAGGCGATATTTCTCAGGGTGGGTCTAGAGTCTGCTGGGATTCGAGGTACGCCCTGCAAACTGCTGATCCTGCATACAAGAAATAACAGAGGGAGGATGTACAGGGATAATGTTTATACTCAATGTATGTTTTTCAAGAGCTTACTTAAAAACCAGCTGTGTAAGCAAAGCAAGTAAGGAGAAATATCTCTGGTTGAGTCCAGCTCTGCAGCACATGGGCTGGAGGGCAGCTCGAGAATGAGGTGGATGCTGGATGAGGGAAGTTTAAGGCTCTGGGTAGAGCTTTCATTTTTCCTCCTCCTTCCATTACTAAAACTCTCTGATCTGTACAGCCTTTCAGCTTGCACAACAGAGGTCACCTCCAAAATAAAAAGCCTGCAATGATATGACTGCTTTTAGAGAAAAAAAAACTACTGAACCCAGTTTGCTGCATCTGTTACACTCAACCTACCTGGATACAAACCCAGCCAGACATACTCTCTGAATCAAGAGGATGCTTCTATTTAAGCAGCCACCTCTTACTCGGCTCACGTTGAAATCCCAAGGCTGACAAAATCAGGGAGAGGAGACACCAGTTCTCACTTTACCATACCCCTTGGCATCTTCCTCTGAAAAGCCTAAGGATTATTATTACTTGGCCGAAACATAGATTGCATTTGCCCTCGTTGTGAAAAGCAACAACAAAATGAGAGATGGAGTAGAACCTTCCTAAAAAGGCACCCAAAACACAGTTTCATCTAGAGAAGGAACTACGTGTTGGATGGGCTGGACTCCCACAGCATCTATTTCACAGGCAATTTATGCCCATGCTACAGTCGTTCACCTAGAGCACCCATCACTCCTCCAACTGCCCTATAGGGGGGCACTATAGAAAAGCTGGGGAGGGGCTCTTCATCAGAGAGTGCAGGGATAGGACAAGGGACAACGATTCTAAGCTGCAAGAGGAGAGATTTAGATGAGATCTTAGGAAGAAATATTTTCCTGTGAGAGTGGTGAGGCACTGGCACAGAGAAGTTGTGGATGCCCCATTAATGGAGGTGTTCAAGGCCAGGTTGGATGGAGCTCTGAGCAGCCTGATCCAGTGGGAGGTCTCCCTGCCTATGACAGAGGGGTGGCACTGCATGAGCTCTTAAGGTCTCGTCCAATCCAAACCATTCTATAATTCAATGATTCCCAAGCATCTCAGAAAATGTGTTCTGATCCCTCCTTTTTCCTCCTGGAAATGGCATTTATTCTGAACAGAAAACAAAGAAGAGCTCAATAGCTATCAGCTTGAATGACTGCAAGATTTCACTGCAGAGGTTTTTTTCCAAAACACTTCCTAAACATCTTCACTCATCTAAAGAGGGTTGAGCTTTTAACTTCTTTTTGTGCTTTACATTTTTATGGAAACTCTAAACAGAGAAACCATTAAAAACAAAAAAAAGACAGCCTTAAATCTATTTCTTCCCTAACTCCATGTGCAGGGGAAACTATAGAAAGAACTAAACCAAAAAGTTAGAGATAAAAAACATATTTATCTTTATACTGGGGTAAAGTTCTTCCTGCTGGACAACTATTTTGACCCAGACTTTTCCTTACTATGGCTGATCCAAAAAGTACCTGCAAAATTTTCCTTCAATTCTTAGTTTGGATATGAAATGTCAACGATACAGAAGACATCAACCTTTGTAAAATCTCCACCCTTTGTGGCCCTCACCAACAAGCAGAAATTGTCAGAAAACAAGAAAGAAAATGAGAAATTGATTCTTGGCTGAACTGCAATTAAGTTGTAGCTTTCCCTTAACTTCCAGAGCTTTATTACCCAGGCTGCATTTGATGAAATCAATTACACGGTACACTGGAGAGAAGTTAGTGAGTTTGCTTTGCTGTTGCTAATGCCCATCACTGCGGGGTGGGTTTTGCCTGGCAGAGAAGATGGAGAGAAGGTGTGGTATTGAGTGTGATTTGTTTAGGCAGGAATGTGCAGCATTATTCCAGGACAGGAAGGATGGGTGGAGGGAAGCTTCCACACAGAGAGCAGAGGGCAGAGTTCCTCATGACCATCACCCGTGGCATCTGGGTGTGAGTCTCTGCACAGCCTAACAGCAGCGGTGCTCACTTCCTACTGTATTTTTCCAAAGCCCACAGTATACAGGAGGTTTTTGATATTTTGAACGCTGGGAGGGGTGAAGAGATGTCAATGTCTTCCAGAGCTATTCATTGTCTGGATTTTTTCCTTGGTAGGTTAACTTTTGGCTGATCCAGACACAGTTTAGTACGCACGGTGGTGTTGGGCTGACAGTTGGACTTGGTGATCTTAGAGGTAATTTCCAACCTTAATGATTCTGTGATTATTTGGCTTTATTACTACTAGAGCTCTAGTTAATAGAATACCAGCACTAGAACACTGCAAAAGGGCATGACAGAGCCAAATCTTCTTGTGCAAGCAGAGAGCAATTGCTTTCCTCTCTTCTCAAATTGGTGCATCCACCCCAATACAGCACCAGGTGCTAGAGAAAAAAAAAGGACAGATTCTCACAGTTATTATTAACCCATCTCATCTGGAGATCCTTTGGAACTAATAACCTCTGGACAGGAGGGAGAGCCTTAGAGTACTCATTGGACACCAAACAAATCAAAGGCTGAGTCCAAAGGCTTCACCTGATTTCAGAAGGGGATAATTAGCTGCTAATGATCTTTGCTGCAAGGCACACAGTCACACCAAGCTGAACACAAAGCTGAGAAAGCACAACATTGCTGGCAGAGACAGGTACCCACCTCTCCTTTAAACTTCATTACCCAGAGACTGATAATAAAGTGGAGACCGGGGAGAGCAGCACACTCACACCTCATCCTGCAAAATGCCACATGCTATGGTTCTGATCAGCAAATATACCTGTGAAACATCTACCTCGTGTCACTGGTGCTGGGCAACGTGATGGCCACCACGCACAGCATATTGCAGGATCACATTGTTGGTGACACTAAGTGCCTCCCCAATTGCTTAATCTGTCCAGGGATCCGTTCTCAGCTGACTGGATCCGACACACAGAAATCCTTTAAAAATAAAGGCAATTGCTCAAGTGTCCTGTTGCAAACCAAGTATTTGGAGGCTTTCTGCGCTGCTTGATAAAGCAATATATTTCCAGCAAAAGAAATCCCAAATAAGCAAAGTCAAAACCAAGGTTTTGTTTGCTTTAAAGCAGAGGAACCGACCCTCAGAAGTGAAACCTTATCTTGTGCCTCTAATGGGCTGGATTCCTGTCTTCACTTTGCTCCCAGACTTTCCTCCACCAGGGCTGTCTCTGGAGAGTCTTTCTCTGGCCACACAAGAGGTTTTTCACACCCCTCTATGGCACCAGCCTTTAGCCCAGCCTAAAAGTCAGGCTGATGTTTAGATCCTTTCCTGCTAGATCTGAGCTCAGGCTGCTGAGCTTTATGGCTCCAACACAGAGCCTAAATGTACCGTGAAGAGATCTGGAAACCGAGGCACTTAGGGTTTTCATGAATGGAGAATTACTTAAGTTGAAACTCAACATCAGACTTCTGCTGTACCCAAAGTAAATACTACCTGTTAATGGAGGAAACATGGGATTTCTTTCATAAAAATATAAACACACCAAACATTTAAAAGCTACAGCCCTCAGGTTTCTAAGCATCGTTTCTAATAAATTGCACATTTTCAGGCATGGAAGTGCATTAGGCTGCAAAAAAAAAAAAGTGACTGTTCCAGAGCTATAGTCATCTTCTCCAGCTTCATAGAAGTGATGCTTAGGTCAGACTTCCCAAAGTGAGACACAAGAGGGAAGTTCCTACAGACTGGCACTGCCTGGTCGCTGCACCAAGCAAGCTCATGCCTGCCCAGGGAGTATACTGAGGGACATGCTAGAGGATGAACCAGACAGACCAAGCAGGGTGTGGGGAGCAAGGCTAAGGAGGAGGAAATTTAGAAAAAAAAGGAAAAGCCAAAGCTTCCTGACTGGCTTCCCAACCGAAATCAAATGCCAGCACTAGCTGGTTGCTGGTGGATATATTTCATATGAAAACAGGATGGTTTCTGTAATTCACAGCAGGAGTGAAGGGACTGAGCCCCACAAACACAATGACTGAAGTTGTCTGTGGGGAAAGCATTTGCAAGGTGAGGTGGCTCTTCTTTCGCCACGCCAGTGAGGGACACCTGCTTACGGCCCGCACTGCTGCGCCGGCCACGGACGCTGTCCCACACTGCCAGAGGCTGGTGCCTGGTGACAGGCAGTGAGCACTCACGTTTCTCTGACAGCAGAAATTCATCCAGATCCCCACAGACAGCTCTCATTCACAAGTGTTATAACCTCATTTCACCCACTTCTGCAACTGGATGATCTTCAAGGTCCTTTCTAACCCGAGCCATTCTATGATTTCACTCTCCCAGGTTTCCCCACCATCTATAACAACATTTCTCACAGATCCCATCTCCATGGGCTTTTGGTTGTCCTACTCCCCCACCCGTATATAGGAATGTCACCTGTAAAATCTAATCTCAGTCAGATCTCCCAGACCTATCTGCACCAGACAAAAATTCCTTATGCTAACATCAGGCATGTTTGAATTAGCAAGGAAATGAAAACAAACCACAAGAAAGAAGCAGGCTGGGGGAAAAGATGGAGATGTCATGCTAAGCAATCATGGCAAGTCACAGCTGACCACATCCCATTAGCCATGTCTGAGAGTTCCTTGTGTCAAAATAGCACCTCTGTAGCAAAGGAAGAATCACAGCCCTGCAGAATTCTGGGCTCTTCTGTTGGGCACAGATTCCTTCGAGGCATTGGTAGCTGATGGCTGTACGTCCCATAGCTCCAGATCTCCACTGCTTTGCACCAGGAGACCCTGGAAACCACCAAAGGCTCAGTCCTATAAAATCAGCACTTTCAAAGATACTTTACAAAGATACTGTGCATTTCTGGGAAAGGATTTTGGATAGGAATTACTTTCATTTGGTACTGAAAAATTGGAAAGTTCTGAGAAGTGTCACAAAAATTCCTGAGCTGGAAGATGGGATGGGACACGACACCCAACTGTTTCCAAAACAACCTTGTGTTACCCATTGCTAGCACCAACACAAACACCAGAGAAGATTCCAGCACTGATATAAGCAACTCTCTTATCCACCTTATAAAAAATGGCTGAAAGTGAGAAAATAAGTTCATTTTCTTTTCTTCTAATATCTCCTCAGCCCCTTTTCTGCTCAAGGATCTCAGGAGACAGCACAGAGGTGAAGGGGACAGTGATAACCCCTTTTCAAGGTTGAGTACATCGAGGCACTGAACACTTCCTATGATTTACCCAAGCAGAACCAGAATCTCAACTGATTTGTTTGTGAAGTATTCCCTCCCAAATTAACACAGCCAGTTGAAAATATCCCTCTATGGGGGGCAGGGAGGAACTCTCATTTAGTATATGTATATTTATATTTTCTAGCCCAAGGGGGTATAAGACTATTTTCAATAGTCATTATGCCCATTTCATTAATGTATTTTTAATACTGTGATGTAGCTTAGTACTTTTTTCATCATTAATGCTCTTAATAGCCCATGTTCTCCAAGCACCCCTTGAGCAGAACGTGAGTTCCAGGAGTGAAAACCACAACTAGAAGAGCTGGGATCCTGAACACACAGGTTGGGCTGCAACAGCCAATCTGCAGCAATCCAAAGGGAAAAGAATATCAGTCTTTGGCTCTCAGTAGATAAATTAACTGAGAAATGAGCAAAACTTTTGTCCCAGGACACATTATTTGCTCCAACCAAAGTCTAGAAGGGTCTCTTATGTTAGGGGATGTTTCATCAGTTGTTCCTAAGCTCTCCAGATCGCACCAGACTGCCATGCTGTAGTCTTCAACATAATATGGAAAAAAAATAAAGTGACCACTTTTAAAATAGCACCACATATTAAAGCCGTAGGAGAAGACACTCAAGAAACACTGAGGGCCAGATTTAAATCCACAAATGTAATGAAATACACAGTTACAGATAAAACTCCCTCCTTAACAGACTGGACCAAATTCAACCCTGCTACAAACCACCCAGCAGAGGAACCTGGCCCAGCCATGGCTCAGATCTCCAGTCATAATGAAAGCTTGTCCATGGTTTGAACCCAACAACAATTACCCTTGACAGAGGGGAGATAAGATTCAAGTTTCAAAGAACTGAGTTTACTGGGGTTTTGTGTGCTTTCATGAGCCTTTGATTATTATTTTAATGCAGTTGTTTGTGGTTTCATTTCCTTTTTTTTTCCTCCCTCCTTAATGGTCACATTGAAAAGATGAAAGTCTATGCACTCATGACAGGAGCCAAAGGATGGCCGGAGTCCAACCTAGCTCCACCCACTGCACTCATCCAATACACTTCCAAGAAGGGGGAAATCAGACAAACAGACGCTGTGAATAGGTTAGGACTAACTCACCTCAGACTTTTTTGGAAAAGGGAGAAGAAATCATTAGGCTAAAAGGAAAGTCAAAAGTAGTTTGGAGAGCGCTCTTTTAGAGGACTAAAATAAGAAGCCAACAGATCTTTATGTGCTTCCCAGCAGGAAGCCTACAGTCATCCATAACACTGCTGATAGCCCTCCATGCTTGGCAAGGTTCCCACTCAACCATCTGGAGCTCATCCATCGGGGTGCAACTTTGAGGAAGGAGACCGAGCGCCTGGCGAAGGTGTTCATTCAGCAGTTGAGAAGAGGGTTTTAGCTCCCAGGCTTCAGTGTGGTTCCACGTGACAGCAACTGAGGGGTCATCTCTTCTGCAGATGGTGCAGCTGCAGATGGCACAGGCAGTCCCAAGCTAACTTTAAGCTAACGAGCAGAGTCAGTGCTGACAGCGTCGGCAGAGTTCAGCGTGTGCGCCGAAAGCCTCCTGAGAGCCTAAGGAAGTAGTTGGGCCGTTCGCCCAAGTGGCTGCTGCACTTTTATCCATAGGAAAGCTAGTTAAAGCCAGCTCACCTCGTGTCTCCAGGAACCACAAAGCCACCCCAGCTCCTGCATCATAGAGGAATACCTGCATCACTTCTGTTCTCACCAGCTGATGTTTTGATCTTGCTGATGTCTTCAGCAGAGCTCCATCCGACTGAGGGCCAGGAGTTTGCTCTGCACCTCCATCTCTCCTTTGAAGGCAGCAGCAATATTCACCCTCCTCGAGGGCTGTTAATGAGAGCGTGTTCTCTTGTTAGGTGGAAGTACAGCTCTGAAGCCTCTGCCAGAGCTGTTCCAGACAATGCAGCCACGGGAGGTCTTTAAATAAGAGGAAAGAATCAAAGACGGGGAGTGACCTGGTCAAATCAGCTGGGGAAGAAGATGTAGGGGGGAGGTGGGAGAGAGCAAGCGCACTGGAAACATCGCAGTTTTCTTCCCATGTCCCTTGGATGGCAAATAGCAGTGGCATAGGAGTTCCCAAGTGCTCTCAGTATTGGCAAAGATCACATAGAAGGGCTGGCCATCTACACTGCCAGAAAATGTGCCATCAGCATAAGAGAAAACCAAATTACAGTATAATAGAATGCATTATCTATGTGCTATTTACAGCTTCTCCTCACACACACACACTTGGGTCCCCATGGTATTTTCTTGGCTGCACTTACAACCCCTGTTTTGCTTGTACTAAAACCAGCCATTAAGTTAAACACATAGACCTTCCACCTCTTATCTTAAAGTTAACTTGGAGGACACCTTGCTGGGGAGGAGGGGAGGGGAGCAGTGGGGAAAGGGATGAGAAAGGGACGTGGGTTTTGCCATGAAGCCACCACTAGATCACGTAACAGCCACCCACTGCAGCATGAAAAGAAAGCCTAGGCTGAGCTGTTCCTCTCCAGCACACACCTCCCTGTTAAGACGAAGCTGCCACACTGCTTGGCTGCCCCATCCTCCCTTCCAGCCCACTCCCATACCTCCTCCCTGTGGAAGCCCTCAAAGATGCAACCCACCCACCTTCAAGAAGGCTCAGCCCTCTCTCACCCACAGCCACTCCTCAAGGCTTTTTCCTGGACTTTTAGCTATTTTATTATGTGTAGGACACTCAGTTCTCTCCCTAAAACTCCCACAGTTCTCCAGCCTCCTCTGGGAGCCACCACTCACTCTTTGATAACCACGCTTAGCCAGAACCTGGGAGGACCTTATCCCAAGGCCTGTACAGAGCCCAAAAGTGCAACATGGCTTTTAAAGCATATTGTCTATTATCTTTGCTTCCACTGAGACAAAAGTAGAGTCTTTTCTCTAAACAGCAATCCTACAAGGACTTGATACCACAATTTAAATCATCTAGCAGAGGAGACTGAGGAGATGAAGAGGGTGAGACCCAGGGAAGCACCTGACCAAGCCCTGTGGAAAAGATGCACCTACAGGTAGATCTTGGCCTCCTCCCAGAGTCTAAAATGGCACAAACCCCACAGCTGTCTTTATTTCAGATTTTTAGCCACTAGATCAAGGTAGAAAGGCACAGTAATAATCTGCAGTTTGACCTGCCCCAGATTTTTTCAACTACACTGAGAAACTACTGCAAGGGCTTTAGGAAAAATAACCCTCTCTCCCACTAACACAGGAGAGCCAGATTTTAACATTGTGTGCATCGTGGTCTGGCTTACAGTAGGTCACCAGCCTCCAACAAAACCTGGTTAGAGGGGGAAAGTCTTTCTAGTGTCCCAGGAGCCTCTAAAAAGGGGGCGGGGGGGAATGGGGCATCACACCTTCAGAAGAACAAGACACTAACAAAATTGACTACACACATCTTCTAAGACATAAACGAGCCATGAGCAGAGTTGATTTTTATGAAGAAGTCGGTAATGGTTTAGTACAGACCTACAGAAATAGCTCCTGGGGCCAAACCACCAAACTAGGACTACTTAAATATACCACAGCTTGTGAAACCTTGCAGTGCAGCACTCAGACCTGCTGCTGAGCACAGGATGATTCAGCCTCTGCCACATCCTCCCCTTTACAGCTTTAAAGTGCCATCCGAGCACAGCTTTTTTCCTGCTGCTTGGTGCTTTCAGATCCTTGACCTGGTAACGATATCACATCTGCTAACTATTATCAGAGGAGGAGAAAGGCTCTCCATTCCTCATTTCCCCCCCCATACGCAAGCTGGTGTGAACCCGGCGCAGCACAGTGTTGTGTCTGTGAGAGCTGAAAGCTATCAGGTTATAATTCAAACAAATCAGATCTAATCACCTTTATCAGAAAGGTGATAAAATCAGGAAAATTGAAACACTACGAAAACACAAGCTGGGAGCGGGTATTTGGCGATGAGCACAGGAAGGCAACACCTCTGAAGAGCTGTTTTCCTGCAGATATCTCACCCCACAGAGGCCATCAGATCACAGTCTGGCACTGATGAAGGTTGGTGTCTGTGCAGGCTCTCTGCCATCTTTTGCAGACCTAAAAAACATTATTTCCCAAACTCTGCCATTGGAAAGGGGGTGTGAGACACAGAGGGCAGTGTTCCAGAATCCCCCTGTGGCTCCTGAAGTTTGGACAAAGTGGTCACAAAATCACTACAGATAGACTAACACCACACCAGCCAGATATTTCATAGGTGTGATTATGACCAAACGAAACTTGGGAGATCAGTCCAGATGCTGTGGAGGTGAAAGCAAGTCTTATTTTCTTCCCACACATCTCCTCAGCTCAGACCTGGATTCTGGCAGAGGCACACAGCCCGAGATGAGGGTTTTCTAAGACCAGGACCCCACTTTAGAGGACAATACAGTCCTGGATGTTCAGAAAAGCACAGTGGGGCTGTGTTGATCCTCTATCTTCATGTATCACAGAATCCTAGTATCATAGAATGGTTTGCGTTGGAAGGGACATTAAAGCCCATCCAAGTCCCACGACCCCTGGATAGGGATTGCTCAAGAACCCATCCAACCTGGCTTTGAACACCTCTAGGGAGGGGGCAGTCACAACTTCTCTGGACAACCTGTGCCAGTGCCTCACCACCCTCACAATAAGAAATTTCTCTCTAAGACCTCATCTGTATCTCCCCTCTTTCAGATTAAAACCATTCCATTCTCCCTCATCCTATCCCTGCACTCCATGATCAAGAGCCCCTCCCCAGCTTTTCTGTAGCCCCCTTCAGTAGTGGGAGGCTGCTCTAAGGTCTCCCTGGAGCCTTCTCCTCTCCAGGCTGAACAAGCCCAACTCTCTCAGCCTGTCCTCATATGGGAGGTGCTCCAGCCCTCGGATAATCTTTGTGGCCTCCTCTGGATTTGCTCAAACAGATCCACATCCCCCCCCGTAGCAGTATCCCACAGTAGGCTCTCCTGTGACTTGTCAGTAAGCCATCACCAGCCCCTGATGCCAAATTGGCAGCTCAATGGCACTGCACCATAACAGGAACAGTCCTTGGCAGGCTTCCTGCCTTGGGCTGCCTGTGCTTTCTGAACCAGGGCTGTGATGAGATTTTTCTGGTTAAGGAACCACCTGGAGTCCTTGGCCAGCTCAAGGAGAATCTCTGCCCTCGTATGACTCACCTTCCCATTGCAGAAGAGCCTGAGAAGCCTTTAGGGGAAGAGCATTTCGCAGGATGAGGAGTACATGAGTACGCAGGCAGACAGGGAACTTCCTGACACACACTCATAACTGTCTGTCGGTCACGCCGGCTGCCGAGCCCTGACCCCCTCCAGCGAGCGTGACGCAAAACAAAGCTCCACTTACTGATTTCAACACTAGCAACAAACGTCACGCAGCGATGGGAAAAGAAGGGTTGGAAAAGACTTCAGGAGGTCACCTGGTCCAGCTCTGTGCCCTGCAGAAGAGTCAGCGCTCTATTATCCCCATCAGGCACACATCTAACCTATTCTGAAAAACCTCTGGTGATAAAAGCAACAGATTCTAGGCTTTTGCTATTTAGATCATGAATTACAGTATCACAGTATCACAAGGTTGGAAAGGACCTCTGAGATCATCAAGTCCAACCTATAACCCAACACTAACACCAACCCATCATCTAAACCATGGCACTCAGTGCCTCATCCAGTCTCCCCTTAACACTTCCAGGGTCTGCGACTCCACCACCTCCCTGGGCAGCCCATTCCAATGGCCAATCACCCTTTCAGTGAAGAAAAGCATTATTTGAAGAATGGACGGCACAGAGGGGAATAACTATAATAGCTGAACAGAAATGCTGCAGGACCTGGGGGAATAGATAAGGATATCTCAACCATATATCACTGAATAGTGTAAGGATGGGACCAGCAGCAAGGTAACAAGGGTATGAAAGTAGAGTCCTCCAGCTGATCCAGCCAGGTCAGCTGGCAAGGTTGGGACATCTGGCAGAGCTGGTGGGGACCAACCCTCCCTCCCCATGAAAGGTACAGGTACAGACCTCAGTGCTGCCTGGATCCTACAGCCGCTGCCTCCAACAGAAGCTGGTCTGACATCCTTCTCGAGGATTAAAAAAACCCCAGATAAATAAAAAAATAAAGCCACGTTCTCAGCTGCACAGGAGAGGGTGTCTCAGCACAATGAGGGTCTGGGCATATTTACACAAACACGCAGACTGTTGAAAAGCACGGTGGAAACGCTTTGCACAAAATCCCATTAGCAAATAACGGGATTTCTGGAAGCACCATCTGTGCACCACATTGAACACTCGCCCCAGAGCACGGAGACTAAGGCACGTTGCATATAGAAACCCAGACAAAAGAATATACAATAATACACAAAGGCAGGGAGAGCACATATAGGATGGGGAAAAAGCCAAAAGAAACGTTTTCCTCCCCACCCTCACAATACCCGAATCCCATTCCCTCCACAGCCTCCCCACAACAATTCCTGAGGCATCTCACGTCTCATCTGTGCCCACTGTGAGGCCCCATGGTGTTGCCACAGAAGGGGAAAAAGCCTCGTCATGAATGAGAATCAGCTGGCAAACCAAAACCATTCAGTGTGAGGTGACACAGAGGTCTAATATTGGAAAAATTTCTTTCCCCTCAGATGTTTCCTAAGGATGTCTCCCAGATTTCTAAGCCAAGGAGTTACCTGGAAAAGGCTCCATCTCATCTGTAATCTTCTTCAGCTCCACCTCAGCAGAAAGGGCCCTGGGAAAAATCCTGGAGTGGCCACACTGGGGCAACTCTGGAACAAAGCAAGGGAAGATTTGGAGTGAGTAGGTTGTTTTAGAGAGGAAAACAAATTCTAACTTTACAATCAGGAGACTGAATAAGCTATCTCCAGTGACTCTCAAGCACCCTTTCTCCTCTGAGTTTCCAAATGCTTCCCTCTTTGTCCGCCCTCCCAAGGGCTCTTCAACAGCATCGTCCAAAACAGCTATTACTGCAATTGCTGCAATTAATTGATTTGCATATCCCCAAAGCCCCATCATTAGTGCAACACAGCCAAGCGTGTTAGTGTTTAATAATATCAATCAACAATTATTTATAACAACCCGCCTCAGCAGACCTAAATATAGACAAGCATTCATGTGAAAACAAAAAGGAGGGGGAAAAAAGCTAAACAAAAGAATAATTTAGACCAGAATTGGGATCATAGAAACAAGACAGAGAAGAGACAAGGTCAGATGTCTTGCTCCCAGCTCATGTGCAACTCTCCTAACCTGCCAGCTCTCAGTTACTCAGCGAGCTGCAACTCAATAAAGTGATTTTCTCCTTGTGGTTAATACCAGGGATCCGCAACGAGCACAGACGCAGTGGGGTAGAAACAACAAGAGACAACTTTCACAGCCTGCTGGCCCCAGTTCAGACAAGCACTTCAGCAAAGAGAGTCCCCACTCAGGACAATGCTTAAGCACATGCTGAAATTCAAGTACGTGCTTAAATCCTGCTCCTCCTCAGGCCAGGCATTATTAAAAGGGAAAGGCTGGCTATCCAGTTTTCCAGGCACTGTCAGCAATCGAGCCGCAGCTCTTAGGGACCACACGCTCTTTGCTTAGCTCTGGATTTGGAGCCAAAGCCTGTTTGCTGAATGTGTGAGCCCTTCAGGATACCAGCGTTCCTTTCGTTTGTTACCAGTTTCCTCTAGGACGAGGGGGAATGGCTTTAAACTGGAAGAGGGAAGATTTAAATTAGACATTAGGAAGAAATTCTCACAAAGAGGGTCAGGAGGCCCTGGCACAGGTTGCCTGGAGAAGTCATGGCTGCCCCATATCTGGAGGTGTTCAAGGCCAGGCTGGACATGGCTTTGAGCAACCTGATCCAGAGGGATGTGTCCCTGCCCATGGCACGGGATTGGAACTGGGTAATCTTTAAGGTCCTTTCCAACCCAAACCATTCCATGATTCTATCATTCATGCTGGGGAAGGAAAACACCTCACACCAACACTACAGCCCAGAGCTACCATCTGCATGGAAAGAGGATACAACACAAGCGACTGATAAAGTTGCTCTTTATCAGTGCCTTTTAAACAGCCCAAAACTAAACTAAGGCTTTGATTACACCCTGGACCTTGCTTCTAAGACCAGCACTTCAGTGAAGGAGCTACATCTAACCAAATCATAGCTCAAAAGGGACAAAACACCTGTGCTACTGATACAAACATGCCTCATTTCACACACCAGGAAGGAGACACAACTGTCTCGGCCTGGTCTCCCTTTCTCTGTGATGCAGCACCCAAAACACATGCATTTGCTTTTTTTTTTTTTTGTGGTCATCTCTCCTCATGTTATGAGACCTCCTCCCCATTAGTGCAGCAACAAGCTGGTAAACAACCTGTCCACACACTACACGTGCCCAAAATCAAGGTACTATACTGTGGGAAGGTGAAGACTTGGACAGGGAGCCTTGCCAGAAGGTACTTTTCCTAGCTGCAGCCACACAAGTGGATGCAAGGCCAGTATGAATGCACCACCACTGATCTGACTCTGCACACACAAAAGGACAACAGGGAGCTGACAGATCTTTACCAGCCGTTGTGTTTTGAATGGCTTGGATGTGCCTAGAGCTCACCCACCTTCTGATCCCACATACACTGGCTCATCGATCACTTCACAGAGGGTCTCCATCCCCACCTTCTACAGCAGGAGGAGGTCTTTGCAAGAGCCCAGTGTCAGGTTACATTAACGTAATTAACAGATACGGTAACGTGCAGGCTGAGCAAGTAAAGAGAACAGCATCTTGCTCTCAAAAGCAAAATTCAGGCATTCAGCTCCTTTGCTGGTGCCAACAGATGGAGCAACATGGGCAACAAGTTACTCTGCACTGCTGGAGGATCTGGCGTGACCACGGTGATACAAAGCCTTGCTGCAAGTCACAGCATTTCATTCATCTGGTGGAGTCCTGCCCCGAGAATATATCTTATTTATTAATTAGTGGCTCAATAGATGCTTCCCACTCTCATGGATATGGCCCAACAGCTGGTGTGGCAGTGATATCTTCGGTCTTTATCTCTGACTCCATCCCAGCCTGTGGCTCCAAAGCTGTCTGAATCTTCCTTCATCCTCACCCTCATCCTGAAGCACACAAACAGGTCCATCAGCACAACCACAGGGCAGCAAATGGTCCAGAAATAGCAGAGTGTGGCAGAAGGAAGGACCCGGCCATCAAGATGAACCTTCCTGCAAGCTTAGGCAAGGGGCAGCTCTGACTTTACACTTCACCCTCTGGCACTGAGATAAGCTCTCTAGCAAACATTTCTCTCTCTTTGCTTTGGCTCCATCGATCCTGCAGCTGCCCTAAAGCCATATTCCAACACCGCAAATCACACCAGCTTAAGGAGGAGGACACCCTGCTTCCCAGTTTGGCACCCAAGGCTCAGCCTAAAAGCAACCACCAGCTACTGACTGTAGACTAAACAAAGCTTTTTTCTGCACACAGCCTGGAGTCCTTAACTAGAGACTCATCCAGCCTGAAATCTGCTATTCCCATTTCTTTCATTCCCCTCCCTCCATCCATGCTGATGCTGGGGGAGATATTTCACCTTGATGGTAGGAAGGAATAAAAGGCAATGGCTCGTTAGCAGCATTCTAAATAGAAAAATAAATAAAAAAGGTTTTAAAGCCCCCTTTCCTCTTGTTGGCCTTCCAACCTCCCCCACTGCCTGTAACCACACACAACATGCCAGAAGATAGATATGCCCAAGAAATGAACTGCCGGAAGCAGGAAGCAAGGCAAACTCCAACTGCAGCAAACCACCTCAAAAAGGCTTCGGTTTTCTCAGAACTGCTTGAAAGGAAGCTTGGCTCTCACGGATTTTCACCTCTTTACCCATTTTAAAAGAAATAGTCTGATTGTCTCCATTTTCCTCAGGCAAAAAGGGTTTCTGGAAGGCAGGGTCTAAAAGTAAAACAGAAATAGGAAGTATAAATGCTTCCTTAAATGCATATTTGGTTTCTTTGTGAAAATACCTAGCAGCTTTCACTGCCTCCCAACAGCAACTGATAGGTTTTAAGGGAAAACTAAGACATTTAGTGGCTACAATGCTGTTTTGCAGGATAGCAGGGAAGGGGAGATCCTGAACAACTCTAAGTGAACAGGGCTGAAAGA
Organism: Tapera naevia; assembly: GCA_033556795.1. NCBI lineage: Eukaryota > Metazoa > Chordata > Aves > Cuculiformes > Neomorphidae > Tapera > Tapera naevia. The sequence continues at coordinate 785,780 of JAUMJJ010000195.1, read as the reverse complement.
CCTAGAGAGAGGTTTGCCTAGGGGCAAACATCTCCTTAACTGCTCTAATTACCGTGAAAGGTCATCAAGGATACCTCCCTGTGCTAGTCGGAAAACTTCAAGAAAGCATTTCATGTGGTTAGTGCAGCGTTTTTAGTGAATGCAGCAAAGCTCTGACATTAAGCCATATGAGATTGTATCAGCAAACAGGCATTTTTGTCAGGAAGCACATGCATAAGAAAGCTGAGGACGTTAAGCCTGTTCCAACTCCTTGCTATCTTGCTTTTAAACACTGCTATTAAAAATAAAAGTTCAAACCAACCAAAAGACCAGGTAAAAGGGAAATGCCATGACAGAGCCACGTCCTGAAGAGAGCACAAGAGTTCAGTCTGCAAATATAATTAGATTTAAGAGCCAAATTCCTCCCCAGTGCTGGCTGTTGAGAGGTTGTGTGTCCCATCTCCAGCTTGGGAGGCTTCCTGTGCCCACGGTGCTCCAGCAAGGGTGGGCTCATGCCAGCTCTCCTGCTCGTGGTGCCTATGGTGTGGCACCCTCCAGCAGCTGGATAACACCACGCACACCATGTGCCGCTCGCTCCTCGGTCCAGGGACAGCGTGTGCTCCTCTCCATGCGGACACCGACACACGCCAACGCGCTGCTCTGCAATTTTTTTGTGTGGCTTAATTAAAGGCAGATGCATGAGTGTGATTTACATGAGTGTTTATCCTTAGGTGTGTCTCTCCCTGGGGCCCTGATTACAGGCTGTAGCCAGGGACTGAAAGCAGGAAGATAGGTTCCCACTCCAACGTCTTATAGGTCCCTCCTCAGCTACATTCCACATGCGGAGCAGTGCCCTCTCTCCTAGGGCACCCCTGATAGCCCAAAGGAAACATGGGATGCTCTGAGCAAGTAGTCCTTCAAACTCTGCACAGCATTTAGGGCTGCCAAGGGGCTGGACACATCTGCTCAGGAAGGATGAAGCCATGGCACATGCAGGTCTGGACACCTGATTTCACCTGGCTCAGACAATATGATCTTGTTTTGGGGACGCAAGGAGGAAGCCTTTGACCCATTAAATGCCTTTGTAAAGGACTCACTGTTGGCATCTGACTCCCTTGGTAAGATAAATATACAGTAATTCAGGCTGGAAGGGACTTTTGGAGGCCATCTGGTCCAGTCCTCTGCTCAAAGCAGCAGTAAATAAATCGCAGCATGTCTTCTCTGCTCGTGCAGCCAAATGCACAGGTGGGGGACACATGAGGAGCAGGAAAGTATGCAAGAGACTTCATGACAAAAAATTTCTCTCCTGCTCTGAAGAACACCATGGGAAAACAATTCTCCTACCTGAGAAGAAACTGCTAAACCACACATTGCCCTGACGGAGCAGCTCAAGTCTCTGAGCTCTTGCTCCAGAACCTGGGAGAGTCTCCTCTCCCCAAAGTCACCTACCCAAAAAGCAGATTTTAGCCCCCAATTCCCAGCCAAAGAAACATTCTGGTGCATACAAAGTACATAACTGAGCTGTACCTGCAGAAACACAGCTGCCTTTTACTCCTCTCTTTCAAGGTATAGTTGGTATTAGCAGTCACCTCATAAGACAGTCATTTCCCAGCAAGGCTCTACCTGGGAGGAGCTGTAACTGCAGTCTCAAAGCTGTTATAGTACCATATGGTAGAGTCAAACAAAGAAAATGCTACAAGGTCTCTGTCTAACAAAGCAAATTCACCTGTTTTATGCTTTGATCTTGATGCAGGAAGCAGAAAAAAAACCCACACCCCTTCTCCATCTCAGACAGAATGTTTCCCTCTGCTTACTCCCAGCTATAACCTTGCAATAGCTACAAGCTGTTTTCTATCTGGCTTTTTTTATTTCATCTCATCATACCAAAAGCAGAGACAGACCAGGAAATTAAATTGCAGCCACCAGTTTCATTCATAAATCTGGCTGCATCCTTTGCAAAGTGAACTATTGTTGTTATTTCTCACCATTTACCACCTCGAAGCCAGAGAGTATTGTTTTTATTGCTATTGTGAGAACAAGAGCAGGGGAAAAAAATAATCTTGAGCTTCCCTTCCCCTCCCAATCAAATATAATGGGAAAAAGAAAAAAAACCAGAGCGGATGTCAGATCCTCAAAGATTTTTTTTTGAGCTGTCTACAGGAGCTCAGCCTGGTGCTGCAGGTTTCAGAGTCTGAATTTTATCAATGGGCTACGTTGGGTCTATTTGAAAGGACAGCAGGTGTTCGAACAATGAACCCAGGCTGCCTCTACATCTGGGCTACAAAAGCCATCGCTGTGTTTACAAAAAAACAGGATAATCAAGAAAACATCCTGCCACAGGCACCTAAAAAACTACAGCCCCTTGTTATTCACTTTTCTCTCACACTGCACAGTTTATTTATAGCGCGAGAAATTGAACCGGGAGGAGGAAAAAAAATAAAATAAGAAGTTTCACACTCATTTCCACGCAGAAGTGACGCACGTGCATTGTTCCTTCAGCTCTAGGTAGGATATTATTAACCCTTGAGCTCTCACTGCAACTCATGAATCCACCAGACTTAATTTGTTGGCTTTGCTTCATTCACGCAGCCACACCAGTTGAAGCTAACTCATCCAGGGATGCTCCAGATGGAAACTGAGTCCTCACGTACTGGATGCAGTGTCCCTAGAGCCTAAACACAATGAGATGTGCAATTATGGGGGAGGGATCATGGCAATTGCTCACTTATGTTTTGATCCTGATGGGAAGCAAAGGAAGAGAGAGAGGCTCTTCCAGAGCTTAGAGAGGACGCAGAGGGCCCTCTCCCAGGACACCCTCTGGAGAAACCTCTTTCCCTCCATAGACAGCACCGCCTGCCCAGCCTTTGGGGTCAGAATTCACAGCACATCAAGCACTTTGGCAGAATCAAAAGTTGTCACAAATTTCAGCTCCTAATACCTTGTGGCTCCCTGCAAAATCACTGTACTTTTGGGGTATTTTCTGCTGACATTTTGTTCTGTTTTTTTCTTACTTTTCAGCACAAAGCAGAATGTACCAAATTAATAACAGGCTTTAAAAAAGACCAAACTAGTTTTCATTAAAGATGTACCCAAATGAAACCTCTAGAATATTTATCACCATCCTCAGCAATTACTTGGGAAGCTCCAAGTTACCTCCCCTTTCCAGATTAATGTTTCATGACTCAGGTCATCCTTATGTCCAGCAAAATTAAGCATTCCCTCCCTTCCTTGCTTTAATAGTTTTGCTTCTGGAAGTCTTCAAAACACACCAGCTAGAGCCCTTGCACAGAAAACTGGGGAAAGGAGAGCTGAGTTGCTCAGCCTCTCAAGGAGTTTGATTTCCTTGCTTTTGAGTTGAATTAAAGGGGATTAACTCAACAGGTGCTTTACTGGAGAGCGGGAGGGAAACCAAAACAAAACACAAGGAATTAACGGCCTACGTGCATGAATAACAGTCGAGCCTCTCTTCTGGGCAATGAACTGCTAAAGCAGATGGCTAACATCCTCTTCTCTGTTAGACCCAAGTCATTCTCCATTGCTAGCTTTAAAGACATCAAGTCCCACAGCTCAAAAGCTTCCCTTTAATCAGACAGCAGATCTTCCTGATGCAGACCTGACCCATGAAGGGTTGAGATGCCTCCCCTACCCCTTACTCATGGTCTTCTCTACCCTGGTCATGCTCAGACACACCAGCTCCCCAGCTGCAGCTAGAGAGTTTCCAAAAGCCTCTCCACCATCTAATGCATTGAGCACGACAGTTGAAGCCAAGACTACTGCCCTGTAAATTCATTAAAACACCTCACAGCTTATTTTTCCCATAAAGATCATCAAACAGTCCACATACAAACTGAGCACACCAGAGACCTGCATCTCTGTTCCCCTCCTGCCATCGAAAACAAGTGGCACTTTGCTGTTCAGAATTCTCACCAACCCAGGGCTCCCCAGCAGGCTGGTCCCACCAAACCTCCAGCCCGTTTACTGCAGCACGAGACATGGGGCCTAAGGTCAGCTCCAGTGGAAAGGAGCAGACAGTGGCTGACATTGTGTACTCTTTTCTCCTTGTTAGTTGCAAATGTGAGAATTTTTGAAGTTTTCCAGGATTAATATGCGCACGTAGCCAGTATTCAGTCAATTTTTTTTCATTTTTCCATCATTTGGGTCAAAAGGCACCTTAAAGATCATCCAGTTCCAACCCCCCTGCCATGGGCAGGGACACCTCCCACCAGACCAGGCTGCTCAAGGCCTCATCCAACCTGGCCTTGAACACCTCCAGGGATGGGGCATCCAAACCTTCCCTGGGCAACCTGTGCTAGTGTCTCACCACCCTCATCGTGAAGAATGTCCTCTAAATGTCTAATCTAAAACTTACCCCTTCCACTTTAAAGCTGTTCCACCCTTGTCCTATCACTACAGGCCCTCATAAAAAACCCCTCCCCAGCTTTCTTGTAGGCCCCTTTCAGGTACTGGAATGCCGCTACGAGGTCTCCCCTGAGCTTTCTCCAGAGAAGAGATATCATACGAGAGAAACATACACAACATTTTAAATTGCTGACTGGTGAGCCTATAAATAGAGTAAATGGTTAGAGGATTGTATATCTTAAGAGAGCTGAAATGGGTCTGTCCAGAAGTGCTATTTCACACACGATGTTGAATACATCTTCACATTACACAACCAAAAGAAATGCTACTTATTTCCAATATTTGTTTTGCAGGATGATATAGAAGCGACCTTTACCCTCCTAAGTGACTAAAGCTTGACACAGTATTTGTATTAATTCATTAAAAAATTTCTAGCTGAAGCCAAACGTTCAAACCAACTGGATTACAAAAACCTCTGCTAACAAATTACTTGGATAATTGCCAGAATCCTGAGTCCAGTTCCTTTTTCTGTTTCCTTCTCACCAAAAAAAAAAAAAAAAAAAAAAAAAAAAAAAATCCCCATCTGGTTCATGTTAATTCTCAATCTGTATTGACAGCAAGATTGATGCTGGTAGGCATCTTTATGAACAGCATCCTAGACAATTAAACAGCCGAACACTGACGAACAATTGTCAATACAGAATAAAATCAACGCGCTCCCTGATGTTTCCTAATGACAGAACGCTGAGGGTATGTGAACCGGCTTCTTTTGAAAGCTTTAACGTTATCGAACAACATCATTTCAGGAGAGAGACGATTTGGGGTTTTACTTTCTAACAAAGAGAGAAGTGGAGTGTGGCATGGCATTTAATATCTGGCTGAGATTTAAAAAGCACGCTCCTTGTGAAGTATGACATTTTATACCTGAAACCACAGGAACATTTCCCACATTTAAGTGACAGAGGGAAAATTGTTCAAATTAGATTTGAACTTTATACCTTCTAATTCTGCTCCAATCCTCCTTCTCCGTGTACCACGCTCGGGCCTGATGAACATGCTGGTGTTATATCAAAGCCTAACAGACCTGACAGCTGACAAATCCCCTTCACTTAGCCTTGAAGTAAGCAGCAAACCTCCTGTAGATCCGGTAGTTAACATTAAACTGGCAAAATAGCTCAGCGACTGATTGCAAGGCTAAATGAACTGGTCAGCACAGCCCAACTGGCAGAACCATCCCTCCCAGGTGTAGTGTGAGCTGGAAGCCGGCACTGAAGCCACAAGTCAGACCTAAGTCCCCAAGCTTGTGGCAAAAGCCACCTGGAGCTCCTTCATGCACTTTAATTCAAGTCTAAAGGAAAACCAAATGCTCATCTGCAAGGAAGCCCTGAGCAACCTCTCCCCAAGCTTACTCATTAGAGGCCCCACTTCTGACTTTCTTGGACTTGCAGGGCTGCCACACAACTCAAATGCACCCAGGTCCCCAAGCTCGGAGCAGTTCCCCTGCTGTCAGTGCTGTCACAGCCACTGTCCCTTGCAGGAGAGCTCCTCTGTCAAGATCTCCAGGATGAGAGGGACTCCAGAGTAGTGCTATGGAGTGAGGTGGCTTATCACCCTGAGATATCCAGCAAAATCCACCCTCCTAGCACTTCTTCACAAGCCAAGCTTCATCCAGCTCAGCAGCATGCAAAGAGACCCCTTCACCAACCCCTCCTATCAGCAAGAGACACCTCACAGAGCACATTACTTCCTACACCTCGGGGAGGTGCAGCAGAGATATCTTATGCCTCTCCCCATGGCCAAACCAGCAACAGGATCCTTGACTCTCAAGCAGTGGCCCAAAGCTTCTTTGCACACTCTTTGGGCCAGCAACACTCAAATATCCCACACCCCACCTTCCATCCTGTGCCTTGAGGGACAATCCAGACCTTTGTAAGCGCTTTGAAATATGAGTTGCAAAGGCAGAATGTTTTTCCTGTTATGTTTCTTCCTTTACTTAAGCCCCTACTCAACAAGAGACAGGTGCACTAAGCTCTTTGCCAAGGACCTGCACGGAGAGGAACAAGGCCCTCCAGTTTTATATGTTATCCCTTTGTGCGCTCACTGGTCACCTCTTAAGCTTGTAATAAGGCTTTGCTGAAAAATGATGGCACCTAGTTTCCAAGGAAGCAGAATTTTTAAGCTTGCGTTTGCAAGAGCCCAAGGAATTACAGATGCCAAAAGGAACAGGCTGTATAAAACCCATCACTTATTCCTGCTGGATAGATTAAATAGTAGTTTTATTTTTTAATGCAATGTGATCTGGATGAGGAAGTCACTATCGATGCTATACAAAAAATATACAACGTGTGGAACAGCTACAAATCCCTTTAATCTCTGCTGGTACCTAGAGAGATCAGATGGTTTGGTGGCTGCAGTGATTATGAAAGATGCATGATCCTGGACTGGAGACACTGAGATCCTTCACGGTGTTGACTGACTGCCAATGGTCTGCTGGACCTCTGTTGCAGTTCAGGCTGCAGTTCTCCAAGGGAAGAGACGAGAAGGGAAATAAAGGAAAGAAAAGGAGAAGAAAGCTGGAGGCGGGGATGGAGAGTGGCTGTTACGAGCCCCAAATGTCAATGCAGCCACAGCAGAAAATAGATCCCAGAGCAGTCTTTTGAGGATAGCACTGTCTGAACAACCCAGGAAAATTTGCATCCTCTCACTCCAAGTTACCCCAAAGATTCAATTGGAAACCTACAGCAAACCAGAACATCCTGCACTCCCCAGCTTCTGGTTATAAGTGTCTATTTTCTTAGGTTAAACCAATTACTTATTCTCAGTCATATGCTACTCCCATTTCAGCTACAAAGCAGGCTCCTTTCCCATGAAAAAAAACATCAACTCCGCTTATTTCATAATTAATTTTACTGTATGACTTTTCCCAGCAACAGGATTCATTTTTTTCCAAGTTCCTTACAAACTGATGAAAATAAAAGCCCCTCAGCTCATGCACAGGCTCCCTGCATGTTTTCACGCACATCACTTTTTCTGTGGCTTAATTTTCCTTATTTAAAAGGAAGATGTTTGCTTTCCTCCAACCTTTTTTTTGAGGCAGTGGAAAAGGAGTGGGGAGAAGTGAGCAACGGGCGTTACTTCGTCTTTAATACAGTTTCCAGCACAATAAAGGGCATCCTTTGCACTGTGGCACTGAGGTGCTAACAGAGGGTAATAAATTCAGATGAATAATTAACATCCACATCATATCGAGCAATCTTGTTGCCCTCATTTCAATTGCTTCAGAAAGCTTCCTACTTTTTTTGTCTCAAACATGTGCAATGGGTTGCTCAACTATTGATTTTTTGAGCTATGCATCACAGAATAAAAGAAGGAAAGCAATCTTCTATTCCGACTCCAATTCCTGAACTTACTATTGAATTGCAAGCATTATTCTCTTCCTCTTGGAGATTTGGGAATGGTATCTCGAGGTCTATGGGAAAATGTATATTGCTTAGGGGTTATGTTCCTTAAAATCACAGACACTGATGGAGACAGCAGTGCTGGGACTCTGTGGGTAAAACTCTTGGCTGAAGAAAAACAGTTCACTGAAAAAAGGTGATGTACAAATGGCCACATAAATGGAAATAAAAATGTGAGGTTCTCATCTGGACTGTGAAGACTCGGTTACGGTATTGAATAAGAACAAGACACAAGTTACTCACTGCTTTTGAGACTTCCTTGGCCTTCAGATGCATGAGAATCAGGCATTGAAAGGAAGCAGACAAGTTTGATGTAAGCCACACCAGCATGAAGAGCCACTTCCATATTAACACAGCTAATTAAAGCTGATCTAACATCGTTTTCCAACCCCCCTAAAGAAAAAGCAACAGGTACTCAAACTCGCTTCCTCCTAAAAAAACCCCACCGATGAATACACCAAAAGAAATCATAGAGCTCAAAAACAATAGGCCTTGAATGCTTTTTATTATGGTCTTGATCCTTCAAGGTTCACTTTTTTAAGCTTTTCCTCCAAAACCAGGCAAGCTAGGAACTTTATTTCAAAAACTTGATAGCCAAGAGTCTCACCTAATTATACAAGCTGGGCTTCAAAGTAGGGGGAAAAAAAGGCAAAAGAAAGCAGACATCCAGAGATTTATGGCACAAAATGCAACCGCTGGCAAAAATCTCATTGTCCCAAACTCCTTGCTCTTTCCCTTCCCCAGTCGTTCTGCGGAGGAGCGCATTTCCCCACCCTCCAAAAAAATGTGATGTGCTGTAATCCTGTCTCACTAGCTTTGATTTTTCCCCTTATAAAAAAAGGAGCCTTTTTATGTTCTGTAAGGGATGCTTCTCACTCTGCATACAGGCAATAAATTAAAACAATTATTTTTTAAAAACTATAGCTCCTCTGCCAGCTAGACAGCATTTACAAGGAGGCAAAACAGCTGTATCACCCTCAAACCCAGCCTCCTACCAAACCAGGGCTCAGGAATTACAGTCGTGATTTTACGGGCTGCATCACAATGTGCTCCTGTTTCCCTCAGTCCTGGTTTGTTTTTTTTTTAATTTAAAAGGACAAAAAAGGAAGCAAAAAAAGAGGAAACTTTTAAGTGATGAAGCCCCAAAATGTAGGATGCAGAGAGATGTTTCTTCCCAGTCGCCCTTAATGTACAGATGTGCTCACTTTGGGGATGCAATTGATGGAGGAAATACAGGCAGGTTTCCAGCTATTGCAAGGGGGAAAAATAATATCCTGGGTCTTAGGTGGTAAAGGAATGGAAAACAGCTAGAAACGTGCCTCAACAGGTACTTAGGGAAAGGGGAAAAAAAATGGGGATAAATGCAAATGCAATTGGGACAACACCTTGGAAGGAAAAGGAGAACAAGGGAGAATAAATACAGAAAAAATATAGAAAATTAAATTTTAAACAAAAAAGAAAAAAGTACAAATAAAAAGGGAAAAAGAAAATAAAAAGGGGAAAAAGGAAAAAGGGGGAAAAGGAAAATAAAAAAAAGGAAAACAAAAAAAGGAAAAGAAAAAGAAAAAAGGAAAATAAAAAGGGAAAAAAGGGAAAAAAATAAAAGGAAAAAAGAAAATAAAAAGGGGGAAAGAAAATAAAAATAGAGGAAAAATAAAAATAAAAATAAAAGAAAAATCATTTAAAGGAAAAAAGAGATAAAACAGAAATTAAAGGGGAAAAAGAGGAAGGGTAAGGGGGGAAGGAGGAGAAAATGAGGGGAAAAGGGCAGTAAAAAGGGGGACATGGGGGGATAATGAGGGGAAAGGGGAAGGACAAGGTGGGGGGCAAGGGAGGGGACGGGAAAAAGTGGGGAGAAGTGGGGGAACGGGAAAAAAAGTGGGGGAAAAGAGAGGAAAAGAGGGAGACAAGGAGGGGAAGGGAGGCGGAAAACGGGGGAAGAAGGGGAAAAATGGGGTAAAAAGTGGGGAGAGAGAGGGGAAGGGAAAAGGGAGAGGAAAAAGGGGGGGGGGGGGGGGGGGGAGCGGGATACAGAAAAATAAAGACGATCAATACAGGAAAGTGCGGGCGGCGAGCGCCCGCCCGGCCCCGCCCCGCCCCGTCTCCGCGGTGACGGGCGCCGCGCGGCTCCAGCTGCCCGTAAGCGCCAGGACCGCCGGGACAGAGCCGGGGGGCGCCGGGCAGGGCGGCTCGGAGCGAGCGCGGTGTCCGTGAGGGCGGAGGAGAAGCCCCGCACCATGTCCCAGGCGTGAGTAGTGCGGGGGTAAAACAGCCCCCCGCCCCCCCCAGTCTGGTGCCAGTGCGGACTCGGTGATCTCGGAGGCCTTCTCCAGCCAAACGGTTCTGTGAAACGGCTGAGAAAAGGACAAGGTTCAGCCCCAAGGGGGTCGCATCCCCCCAGCAGGGTCCATCCCAGCATCATCCTCCCAGCAGGGTCCATCCCAGCATCAGCGTTGTTCCTGCTGGGACACCTGGCTGGCAAAAAGTGCTTTTCTCCCCTCTCGTGCAGCCCCAAACCCGCAGAGGGTGGTTGTGTCTGTAAGGAAGCTCCGGTGCTCTCGGCACAAGGCAAAGCTGTAAAAGTTGATTTGCAGTAACCAGACGCTGGTGGTGGCATCGGATCAAAGAGCCTGCAAAGAGCAGTCCTTGTGTCTCCAGAAATGCTGCTCAGACACCAAGCCCTCATGTTAAGAAAGTAGCATTATTAAATTACAGAATGCCCTGAGTTGGAAGGGACCCACAGGGATCATCGAGTCCAACTGCCTTTGTGTGACTGTTTTTCTGTCTGTATAGTTAGCCGTTTAATCAATTCTGCCATTCCCCAAACAATCCTTGCCTCATCCTCAGAAGGCTTGACTCAGGTGACCAGTGGCAGAACCAGAGGGCATGGACTTAAGCTTCGTCAGGGAAAGTTTAGACTTGATATGAGGAAAAAATTCTTCACTGAAAGGGTGATTGGCCATTGGAATGGGCTGCCCAGGGAGGGGGTGGAGTCACCGACCCTGGAGGTGTTTAAGGGGAGACTGGATGAGGCACTGAGTGCCATGGTTTAGATGATGGTTGGTTTTGGTGTCGGTGTTGGGTTATAGGTTGGACTTGATGATCTCAGAGGTCCTTTCCAACCTTGTGATACTGTGTGACTCATAGCATGTCCTGAGTTGAAAGGAACCCACAAGGATCATCGAGTCCAACTCCTGTCCCTGCACAGGACAACTCCAACATTCACACCTTGTGTCCTAGGGCATTGTCCAGACACTTCTGGAACATTGTCAGGCTTGGCACCATCAGTGCTTCCCTGAGCCGTTGTTCCAGTGCTCTACCACCCTCTGGTGAAGAACTTTTTCCTAATATCCCACCTAACCCTCCCCTGGCACATCTTCCTGACACTCACTTGGGTCTGCCCTAGCCTGTCCTCCAGCCACGTACCTCAACACATCTACAGTCCCAGCCAGATTCCAGTGCCACTGCATTGCCTTTTCCTTGGTTCTTGCCTCAGGAGTGAAGGGTGAGCTGAGAGGAATAAAGAAAACCACTACCAAGGGCACAGCAAACACTGCCTGGGGGCTCTCTGTGAGAACACAGACCCATCACAGCCTCCAGCAGCTGTACTTTTGGGAAAGGCTTGATTAGGTCCTGGGCTGATCAGGTGCAGGGCCTTGCTTGTGACAGCACTCATCATGCCCCGCACTGGGCATGGTGACTCAGTTAAAGGAAGTTCACAAATTAAGGGATATTTGTTTAAAAGGAAAAGAAAAAAACACACCACCAAAACAAAACTAAACCTACAAAAGTGGTGTTTTACCTCTTCCTGAGAGATTTATCCCAGAATCTGGCATTCCTGCTGAATGTCTGAATCATGGCTGCTCTGATTTGAGCTCAATTAATGTGAAAGGAATCAAGTTGAGTATGGTTGGAAAATACTTGTCCTTCAACCGTTTGGCTTAACTTAGTTTAATTTCAGTAGAGACAGGGCTCTTTAGCACTTCCTATAGCATTGCCAGCATCAAATCCATATAAATATGACACCACATGACAAAAATATATATGGCTCTGTTTGCAAAGGAAATAGTGGTGCTGGTAAGGGACCCCAGTTTGACATTGATGCTGCTTGGCTCACTTGACTATAATCACAGCATGGTATTTATAGCTAGGCTAATCCAGTCCTTCATGAACACAAGTCTGAATACACACCAGTTCATCAACCCCAGCATCTGTAGAGCATGAGTTAAGCAATGGGCTGGAGACTTTTGTTCGCTCTATTCAGCGCCTCATGTACTGAGTTTTCTGGGCAGTTTGTGCTTTTCTTTATGGCCCCAGCAAGTGAATTCAGGATATCACTTGGGAACCTCAGCAGTCCTTTTGAAAAATAAATACTTTCTTAAAAATCCAGAAAAAAACATGAATCAAAAATGCTTCCAAACCATCCTGAGAATAAGAACTAAATTCTTACCTGAATATATGTAGCCATAAAGGTTTAATTTCATGATTTTTAATGGTTGGGGCTGACAGTGCTGGTCAATCCATGGAAATTTTATCTTAATGTTTACGGTTCACAGTCTTGTGCATTCCTCCCTGGCACAGAGCTGAGTTGCAATCAATGCCAGTAATTATGTAATAGGAGCATGCTCTCCGTTTGTCCTGGGCTATCTTGTTTTGCAAGGTACAGCTGAGTTGGTTCTCAAGTGAGTTATCAAGGCTACTGTTACATGGTTATATGTAGTGAGGTTATCCTGGCTGCATACCATAAATCATTCTAAATGAAAATTATTTTGTAAGCCATGTGAAAATAAATGCCTTTTAACAGACTGCCTGACTTGAAGGCAGTGAAGCAAAGAGCTATTAAAAGCATGGGGTTTATGAGAAAGAACTTTGGGCAAGATTACTTTTAGGAGACATCACCTTCTTTGGCTGGGAATGGGGATGGCTGCCTGTCTTGCCATATCACACGAAGACAGATTCCATCCTACAAAGAAGCAGGCACATCAGTAAATCACAGCTGAGCTTATAATACTGATTTTTCAATATTGCACAGTCACATCCTGTGCCCTGTATTGAAAGGCCACACAGCACATAGTGCTTTTTTAAGCTTGAGGTAAGCAGCTGCTTTTCAGACATCTGGAAGAACAGCTGCTCACAGGGAGAAACTGCGTGCGCCTCGTGCAGCCGCTTGGACGTGCTGCCAGTACTAACTGGGCACGCAGGGCCTTTGCCTCACAGGCAACTCAAGCTGGAGCAGTCAATCTGGCAACTTTTGCAGCGCAGAGTCACCCTGCACACAGTTTATGGGGCTGGGATTTCAGCATTTCCAGGCGTCTTCGCCATCCTCAAGGTCTTGTGGTTTAACAGAGGTGTGGGCTAAACCTCACGGAAGCGTGTTGTTCCGCTTTTATCAGGACAGAGACAGGGCACTCAGCTATATTCTCTTTGGGTCAATAAGTGCCAGCAGCCAGGCAAAAGAAAAGTCAGCACATCCAGACATGCTGAATGTTTTCCAAGGACAGTGGAGTGCTCACTAGAGAGTGCACCCACTGCATTTGCTGCAGGGTTGATCAAGAAGTGCTGGGTGTATCGCACTTCCTGAAGTACTCAAACCCCCAGCATTTACACACAGAGGTACACTTTGTTCCAGGCACTGAACAGGAGTTTTACATAGATGTTTTTGCATTTGTGTTTTCCTGCTGCATTTCCTCCTCTTTTATGAATTTGTTTACCATTTACTTGACCCGTAGGATCTTGAACCAGTGATCTCTTAACTTGCTCCAACAGCCTCAGTCCAGATATGTTCAAAGCTGAGTCTTGGCACCGCGCTGCCATTTGTACCAGCTTTTTAATCAGCTACAAGACATTTGCTGCTGCCACCAAGGAGCTTTAAACAATCAAAAGCTTTAAAATTTAATCTCATGTCACAAATAGAACTTAGTCAGTGGTTAAATATTAATCTGAGACAAGATCTTTAGGATGTCTTCTTCTGCTTCCAACAGAAACAATCAAAGGAGAGCTGCTTATTTTATATTACATCCCCAAAGCTCAGTCAAAGAAAATTAAGGTTACAAAACCAAAATGTAAGAAAATGTCAGTGCAACTTTTTATCCCCTCTCCTCTACTTTACGTGGCTGCGTTACGATGCAGTTTCTTATGTTGTGATCACATCCTATTTTCTTCCCACAGGGCCCCAGCCCCATTCAGCGATTGGGCTGCTGTTGAATATTTCTTTTTTATCCCCTCATTCAGTGTGTGGCCCCAGGCCATATTCTTCAAATTCCATCCAAACGCCACAATTATTAGCTTCCTCCTGGGCATTCCTAGCATGTTCTCTCTCATACATCTCCCAAGCATTCACGTATCCATCTTTGCCCCCCTTTCCACCCCTGGTGGGTGCATGTCATCCTGCTTGTGTTAAAGCATGAAAATAGAGACAAAATCAAAATGATCACAACTAAAGACTCTAAAACTGCAGCTCTCTCCCCTGTCTCCCTTCACCCTTAATGAGCAGGTAGGGAAAGATCTTGTGCATTACACATACGTTGTCTCCTTTGGGAAAAAGCATTGTTAGTGGAAATATCCCAGCAGCACTTGTGCTAGAAAACAGTGGAAGAGGAGGCTGAGTTTTCAAGAAACCAGGCAGACAATGATAACTCTGAATTTAAAGCTTCCTGATCCTATCAGATGCAGCATTTGCCCTTTAAGCATGCAGAGGGACAGGCAATTGTCCTTTACTTTCTAAGGAAGAAAAAATAAAATTACATACAGACAGTGGTTATTACTGAAATAAACTTCATTACCATGCCCAGTAAAGTGTGGTAAATGGAAATGCTGCTTGGAGCCTGAATAGGTAGGGCCTTCTCAGCTCTGGGCTGTTTCTGGCTGCTTGTCATTTAACAGAGAGGTCACTACAGTATCTGCTGCAGGCATGTGACACAGGAATTAGATGTTCATAAGTTACCAACCTTTCATGCTTCCCTGGGCAGGAGGAACACTACTTGCAAAGGCGTGGAGGCTGCTGTCCTCCTCCTTGCCTCAAAGCAAAGGGCAGCCTGCACTCTGACTGACAGAAGGATGACCCTTGGAGCATGCTACAGCAAAGTTCAACCTGGAATAACATCTCCCCCACTTTAATCACTTTGCAATGCCCTCTGTAAGAAAAGAGCTATTTTTCCCCATCAACCTTGCCAGTTCGGCTGGCACAGGTGCTCAAGACCTACTGAGGTACAGTGTTGCCACTGCTACTTAGTGAAGGTTTCCTTGCCTTCATGGCAGTTTCTCTTTACATTTGTGCCACAAAAAGTATTTTATCCCCTATTCACTTTCTGTTCTACTACCAAAGACTGCAACTGGGGATGACAGAAGCACAGAGCTGTTGCTGTTAAAAACACCATCAGGTCATATGTTTTCTTCCCCATCACAACCAAAGTCTATTGAAGTTTATCCTTTATTTTCCTCAAGTTGTTCGAACTCTAAAACACCATGGCTAGAGCAAACATGCTTAAGGAAAGTCATCTGGCAGCATTAGATCCACCACCAGCTAAGATGTCTGGCATAATTGTAAGGCTAATCTTATTTCAGGAGCAGGGCAGGCCAGACCCTGAAGCTCAGCACCACAAGTCCACCCTGCTCCAGACTACAGGCTAAAGGCTTTTAAGAGAGTTGTTGATTCAGACAGCCTTTCGGTCAGTTTGGTTGTGTCATAAGGCCCTGCTATATCTGTTTCAGTCTCCACCTCTCTGCCCCCAAAAGCTTTTTGTAAGACAAAAGAGAGGGCTGCTCACATAATATATTTAGCCCAGCAATCACTATGAAATACCTGGGCAGGTTGGAACTCTGAGCAGGTATCTCTGCTGACCTGAATAAGCCAGCAGTCAGTTCAAGTCTGGTGAGTTTCAGAAAGAGAGAAGCAAAAAAGAAAAGCAGCATCATTTTTTGCGCAAGCCCCTTTTCCTCTGGGGCCTCACTTTCCCCTCCCAACCTTTGTCTCTTGTTTCTTTATTTTACAGAGGCTGCAGGGCAGGGTTTCCCTCCCCCCGTGTTTGCCCAGGGCTCAGCACAATGCCTGACCTGTCAAGCCCCAAGTAGCTAGAGGAGACCCTGAGGACTGGCCCCAGCACACACTTCCTTGTCACTAGACCCGTGTCTCACTCGCCTCTCGTCTGCTCTGTGACCGTTGGCTTGGTCTGTGCGGTGGTGAACACGTGCTGGCTTCCTTGTGCCCTAAGGAGCCCAGCTCCAGCACACAGATCCCTGCTGCAGCTTGGCTCCATGCCCCTTTGCTCTAACAAGCCCTGCTGGTGCTTTCTCCATCCCTGTTAGATGGCACACACACAATTTAGCACTCATTTAATCAAACAGGCGTTACCATATTAGGTGAAGAGAGCTGGGCTAAGTCAGAGTCAAATGTTTTCCCTTCTGTCTCTTTCCACATGGCCATTATCAGAAAAAACAGCAGGACCAATGCAGTATTGCACACTGTATTTACATGGTTGGCATGTGAAGGTGTGAGATGCTTCTGTCCTCAGAGGACAGACAGCCCAGAAAAAGCAGGCAAAGCAGCCTAGGTTCAGCACATGCACAAGTCCAGACGCAGACACAACTCAGAGCATAAACTGTGCCATGTCCTAGAATAACAGAAATAGTGTTCCTTTTGGCAGCCAAGTAAAGACACAGAAAACAGAAACCCCGGATACACAAAGGTAACCCCATTAATGCCAGATGGCTCAAGACTCTGGGACAGTTTGCTTGCTCAGCACAAATCCTTCCAAGAAGAGCACGCTAAAGTCTGACAACCAGTTCAACACAAGTAAGCAGACTAATCTCAGCTGTACTCAAAACCAACACCTTTAAGAGTTAGCAGAGATGGGTCAAGCAAATGTGCAGAGCTAGAGGGCCCTGGAATATTAAAATGAGGTGATACATAATTTAGCAGGATTTTTAAAATCTCTTTATAACATGAGCAGAAAAACATATTTCTGAGCTTCACTCTAAGCAGAACTGGCTTTATTTTGAGCAGTAAAAGTGAGATTCAAACTAGAAGCCATGCTGTGGTGAAAGAGTCTTCTTAAGCCCTTGTTTTAGACTCTGTACTTTTGGGGAGTGAAGAGAAGGGACATGGGTTAGGAGGTAACGCCTTGACCTTTCCTCCAAGCTGTAAGCTGCCAGAAAGCTCTCTGGGGGATCTGGAGTTAAGTCACTTTATGTGTTTTTTCCTCATCCCATTACAGCGTATTTTCCCCACAACACTCCTATTTTGTAGTTGCTATGACAATTTGTGGCATTACTTATACTGCCGTACACATGCAGAGATGAAGAGACAGACTACTTTCTTTTCCAAGAATTAATAACCTTTTGCTTTGAGTAGGAAAATTATGTTGAATCCTGCTGGTTACCTACACTAGTATGTTAGTTAGATGCTCTAATCCATCTCTGATACAGCATCATCCTCAAGCATGGATACAACTCACAGACTACCCGTTACGGAATGGAAACAAGCCTGTGACTTGAACCAGAAAGAGTGAATAAAAAGCCAGCACACTCAAGGCTGCGTGGTACTCCGCCTTCAGCACATGGAAGCAGTTTTTGAGTTTACAACTTAATGCAAAGAGAGACCGAGCAAATAGGGAAAAATCCAAATAGGGACTTAGGAGTCACATGCTGCCTGATTAACAGGCAAAGAGAGTCAGTCCTGTCCTTTGCTTTCTATGAGTAACTTTGAAGACATGCATTACTCCTTCTGACTGCTTTGAACAAGTTTGTCTTCAGAGCTTAAAGGCTCCTCAGGATTATAGTGACTCTGCCAAGGCCCCCATAAAGGCCTATGAACAGCAAGTATATCTGATCCTTCCAATGAGTCCAGAACATCTCCCATTTGGACTCGAGTAAAGCCTGAATTAATGATTTTAATCCTGTTTTGGGGAGGAGAGACAAATGGCTGTGAATGTATTCTCCAGCTTTTAATCAGAGTGAACCAAAGAGACACTCAAATCACTTTTCCAGTGGCACTGTCCAGTTATCAAGTATCTGCTCTTCCCCACCATATGCCTAACACATTGAAGCTGTAGGGCCAGGTCCAAGGCGTCAGCCACCCTGACCACAACATGGACACAGGAGCTATCAGCTAATCAAAGCTGAAGATTTAGCAGTTCCACATCAACCTTTTCCTTCAACATTTCATTTCCCACTGGGCCTGGCCCTTCTTTTGCCCTCATTCACACAGAATATCACTGCTGCAAAAGCTACAAACATACTGGCAAGACCCATAGTCTTAATATCTGACACAGAGCAACAGGCTTGCAATCTTCTTAGTGCTTATCTGATAAACTAATGCTTTATGGAAGCAATTACATTCCATCTATATTGCCTTGTGTTAATGTACTCCGAAGGGCGAGAGCACTCCGTCTCCATCCCCCTCCCTCCTCCCTCAAAAAGTCATTCAAAATATAAAAAGAAACTGGATATTAGCTGCCTCAGCAGGAGAAACCACTTGACATTCCTTAGTCAGAGGAGGCAGAAAGGGAGATTATTGTAAATTGGAGTGGACAATTGCAGAGTCGGTTCGTGTTGCGGAACAATCTGTTGTCTCCATGCAACAACCTGCATTCGAAACACTCTCGCCCGAGGACACCCACTGTTCATAAATCAGCAGCGTGGCCATGGGGACAACCTACAGGGCCAGGCTTCCTCCAAGATTTATAACCTCTCCACTATCAAAAGGCACAGCTAAGGAAGTACAATACCACGTTGTTTCCTTCTGGCCTGGAAAACCCCAAGAACCTCACACCAGTGTATGTTCTTCCGTGTCCCAACTTCAGAGGAAGCACACAAAACTCCCATTGATCAACCAGCTGAGCTGTTAGGTCAAAGCTAGTGCTACTCTTGTTTGTGCCAATCCTCCCCACTCTGCTGGTTTTATTTTGTTTATCTCCTGCACCTGGGTTAATTGCTGCAATTGAGTGCATCCAGTGGTGCAATGGGATGTAAATGAAGGAGGAAAAAAGGAAGGGGAAAAACCTGGGTGGGCTGCAGAGGCATTAGGAAAAGCCAGACCAGCTGCATCCTGCAAAAACCCAGGTCAGCTGAAAAGTAGAATAGGTACTTGAAGAAATTAAGGGTGCAAATTCAAAAGGAGGGTTCAGGTTGTTGATGGTTTTGCTGGCTGGTGCAGGGAGTCCCAACAGCCCTGTCAGCATCCTGGACATACAGCACACACCCTACGCTCAGGACAATTGCGGGCTGGAGTTTGTCCTGTCCACCCCACTGATCCCTCTTGCGGCACAAGCCTCAGGTCACTCTGTACTGTAAGACTGGAAAGGATAAGATCAGCTGACAGAGCTCCAACTTAGGCTTTATTATCAAGCACAAGCAACGTCAACAGCTGCCCAGCTTGCTTGTCAGAACTAATACACAAGCAATCCCTTCAATGCTGCTCAGAAAGCTTGTCTCATGGTTGCATGACCTTTTACAATCTTCACCCTTCTTGGAGAAGCTCTAGCAACAGCAAGCAATAGCCAGGCTAAGCACATGGATGTGTCTGGATTGCACCATTGAGGCCAATATCCTTTATTTCTAGATCTGAGAAACAAGAGTCAGCTTTCCTTGTTAACTCAGCCCACTCCTCCTCCTGCAAACCTGACAATGAGAATTCAGAAACTGTTTTTCTCCCAGCATAACTGAATCTCAGTGTTCTGCTGGTAGGGAAGCATTTTCAAAGACCTAAGAGTTTTTGACGCCTGTCCTTCCCAAGAGAGACTCTCCACCTGGCAAAGAGAGTTGCAAAATAGAAGACCTAAAAACATCTTTCACTACCACAGATATCTGTACTTTTGAGTGACCAACCTGATGTTTGAGCTTTTCTCTGAATCAAAGTGTCACTGCCCAGAGTCTGGTTTTTTTGCTCCTTTAGGATGACTTCCTATTCTGTTCTGCACTGATCTGCATACCATGAAAAGCCACTGACAAGCTGTCCATGCTCACATCAGAGCTCCACCTATTCCTACCAAAACTACCCAGAAAACAGCATTATCACTTCTGGAAATGAAGGTGGCCTTAGGTGGCATCCTCCATGCCACATAGTCCTCTAAGCCACTGGACCAGATGTTTAGCAATTGGTTGGACTGCAACATTTGCTATCATAGAAATAAGTTATTTTCCTTACTTCACATTTGAAATAGCACCCACAGCTCCACTTTAGCGTTGTCATCAATACAGCCCTTACCCTACAATTAGCAGAAAAGCAGCACATGCTTTAGAAACATCAATTGGTCCTCATTCCTAACATGCAGAGACCTAAACCAGACCTTCCCCATCACACGGGCTCTGAAGGGGAAAGACGTCTCTTCTATTAAACCAACTTCTGACTTAGCACAATTGAATGAAACTCGTGGCACTGTTGGGGGTTGTAGCTTCGAGCATTTAAAGAATGCTTCCTGTATGTTAAGGATGAAGTTGAAAAGTTTAACTTTTAAGGTTTCATTACTAAAACAACATTTTAAGATTTGTATTTTTAAAACAATCAAAAAGAGAAACTTTTGCTAATGTTTTTTGAAATACATTCTAGTTCAAATCTTTTGAGTATATAATGGCTCCCATTTCCAGGCTTGATTTTTCAGAAACCACACACGTAAGAGGCCTGGCATTGCTGTGTGCTAACTCTTGCTTTCATGTCAGGTTAACAGTCTCCTCTTTTCAATCAGCTATTACAGTAAGATGTGGAGAGATGCCCAGAAAGACCTCGACGCCCAGCTCCAGAGAGAAAAACAAGAGTTCCTCCAGTCAGAGAAGGATCACTTGAAAGTATTCAAGATGTTAGCCACTTCCTACATCAAATACATGCAGATCTTCCGAAACTTGGAGATGGCCCACAACAAACTCGTTCACTGGCAGAAACGGACAGCGATTCGGCCAGTGCTGGATGGAGTGATTGGCCGGATCTTGGAGATCAAAAAAGAGATGGTGGAGCTGGAGCACTCGGAGTTTCATTACATTATTGATATCCTGATAGATCTAAAGCTTACCCCGGTAGGTCCATCTCTCTTATGAGCAAATTCATAGGAACTCTTGCCTATCCTGTACTTTAAGGACTGTCACTTTTACTTGCAGTCTGTGAAGTTCCACCAAGCTTCCTGCACATTCACTAGGGTACCGGGTGATCAGTAATTATGGCATTTTAATTAAAGATCAGAGTATATTTGATCTATGATGAGCATTATACATTGAAGCAAGATATTTAAAGCAGATCTGCTTGATCATAGAATCATAGAATGGTTTGGGTTGGAAGGGACCTTAAAGATCAACCAGTTCCAACCCCCCTGCCACGGGCAGCGACACCTCCCACTGGATCAGGGTGCTCAAAGCCCCAGCCAACCTGGCCTTGAACACTTCCAGGGATGAGGCAGCCACGGCTTCCCTGGGCAACCTGTGCCAGGGCCTCCCCACCCTCACAGTAAAAAATTTCTTCCTAATACCTAATCTAAATCTCCCCTCTTTCAGCTTAAAACCATTCCCCTTGTCCTATCCCGGTACTTCTTAATAAAGTCTACACTCCCTGATCAATAGTATTTCTGCTCCTCCATAGCAGCATAGGCTCTGTGGATCTTCTGCTTGCATATGACCTAATAGCAGGTCATATTAGCTTAGAGGGCTTCACTGTTAACTACAGCAGCTTGATTCCACCTGATTTTAGTGTGAGATTAGATAGATGGGCAACTGACAACCAAGGCACAGACCACTTTGGTCTGCCGTTTGTATCACAGTGAATCAGCCCTGCCTCAGGCCTCTCCCAGAAATTACAGGGAATGCTAAAAGTTGCACAGCCTGGTCTACCAGTTTGTAGTACAATGAACTACCAAAATGAGAAATCTGAAACAAGTCTCGTTGTAAAGGAGGCAGGAGCTGGAAGTACATTTGACATCCAGGGTTCAGGACAGCCTGATGTAAAAGCAGCCCCCTGACAGACAGCCCACTGAACCAGATGGAAATGACAATGAGTCAAAGTCTTGAAGGTGTGTTCTATAAGGGAGGGTGAAAAATCAGCTTCTAAAAGCAGTTACTTTTCTCGCAGACAGCCCCACCTATTGTCAAATTCGGGTACCGCTGCTCACAGCTCTTCTAAAGAAAAGAGTTGGAGTTTGTTACTGCTGTTTTCAGAAACCCAGTTACATCGCAAGATAAATTGCCGAATATCATTAGAGCATTAATTTCAGATTTGCAAACGTGTTTCTGTTTGCAATTACATGTGGATGTCACTCGGCAAATTTAGCATAGTAATTGCCATGAATTGAAACCAGCTCTTTACCTTCTATGTTAATCACACCATGAGAACGTAACACTGGAGAGCATAAACACTTCTCAGGGAAACTGAGCCTTCAAATCATATTTTGAAACCATAAAGTACTGCTGTTTTCATGACTTAGCAGTACACCCACCTGCAGATAAAGTTGGCAAGTCTGAAAATCGTGCTTGACACCTATTTAAAAAAAAGCATAAACTCAAAATTCCTGCATCACACCTTAATTTCAAGAAGGCATGGACATACCTGTCTACTATAAAAAAAAAAACCCACACTGAAAATATTTCAGGCTTTTTCAAAAAAGTATTATTTTCCATAGTAGATACGGATACAGATTTATGAGGGTTTTTTTTATAAAATAAACACATTCTTAGTTCCAAAACAAAATTACTGGCCAGTAGTTGACAAATAACTGCTATTTCTTAAAGAATCTGCCCACAAAGGATATCACTAGTCCAGTGTTATCATGGGCTAAAACCCAGTGCAACTGTAGGCAGTGAATACAGCAGAGTAGTCTCATTTTATTTCTTCTGCTGTAGTACTGCATACTTTTTACTATGCCATTGTAAGGCCAAGCTTCATCTTTCTTTAGTTCTCATGTTTTTTGTACAGTTTCCTCACTTGCTCCATTTTGTGGGGTGATTGTAAAAGTATTTTAGATACACAAATCCCATCCAGAGCTGGGAGTGGCTAAAAAGCTGCAAAATTGACTTGAGGATAAACATCACAAGCTCAGCTTCTCAATGCTGGGCCCCAAAAAGAGATTAGGAAGAGACACAGGCTCCCTACTCCCCACCCCTTCCAGCCCCAATATTATAGCTTTGATCTCATCTTTAGAGTCAGTACATTCACCATCCAGAATCACTTACAATTAAAGCTCAGGTTAGAGATCAGAGATACTTGTGGCACCTACACTGGTTGACACACTGCTACTCGGCAGCATAAAAGCCCTCTCAGCCTGTGTGAGGGTGTCCAGACAGACTGCTTGTTTCCTTGTACCTAAGGACAGACAGATTTGTAATCCATCCTGTAGCGATTTGCACTCAACGTACAACATATAATTATTTCCATCAGCAGTCAAAGATGCTAGAAGGTGCAGACTGGGGGCTTAAGACAAATATTTAGAAACTCAGGCAGACCAGACTTCAGTGCTGATAAAAATCAACAGGGATAAACACACTCCTACTTGGAAGCCTTCTTATGCTGCCATAATAGGGATGTCCCACTCTGCACAGCACGCAACCGAGGGAATTGGTAATGAAATCTTTAAGTTGGGAGTTCACAATGACTGTTTTCATTGGCCACAGCCTTTATTGCAAATTCTTGCTATAGAATTTGGAAGGCCTTAGAGCTCACAGGCAGCACAATTACCATGTGTCTGTGTCAAGGCAGGAGCAGTGCTTGTTTTTTACAGCCAGTGCTTTACCTCTCCACATCTGTCACCACCAAATCTGGCACTGAGGCTGCAAAGGATCAAGTGAAAGGTCTCCCTGAGGAGGTCAAAGCCCACCAGTTTCCACCGCAGACAGAACAGAGAGCACTGATAGTGCAAGATCCAGTCTTGTACCTGTCTTAGGCTTCTTAAGCAAAAGGACCAAGTGTCTGCATATACCTGGGGACAAATTATTGTGTCACTTGACTGTGCAGCTCCTCAGGAGTAGCACAACAAGGTAGCTATAGGTGCCTGCCTCCCCCGTCCCTCCCTACAAATCCTTTGCTTGAGGAAGTATTCTAGATGTTCCCGAAACTATACGAATCAGAGCTGTAAAGACACATTTCTCCCCAGCAAACAAATACACTCACCAGTAACTACTCTTGAAGTACCAATATTCAATACAATGCAAATAACAGGTTATGCCACTCCACAGCATCTTACCTTTTGGGGTGATTTTTGGTGTGTATGTCTGTATCTTCTTTCATTTCTGGATGAGAGTGAAATTCTGTGGAAGAATCACTAGAAATGTGAATCAGTTACATCTTTTTAAGGATAGAAATGAGTAAAGACAGCCACTTCTAATCACACCTGATTTTGAGAAGTGACTGAGATACCTCAGCTGCAGACAAGTGACCATTCATATACAGGTAGAAATACCTGTAGACAAATCTGTAAAATTGTGCTTTGTT
The DNA here is from genome assembly GCA_033556795.1 of Tapera naevia. Taxonomy (NCBI): domain Eukaryota; kingdom Metazoa; phylum Chordata; class Aves; order Cuculiformes; family Neomorphidae; genus Tapera; species Tapera naevia. The sequence goes on along the minus strand of JAUMJJ010000195.1, from coordinate 761,585 downwards.
TCTTTTTACGGGCTAAAAAAATGCAGGAGAACATCTCTATCTTTCATGTTGGTTAAAAATAAAAGGAGGATGATCATACCACCAGAGGTATTCACTTCAGTAGAAATCATGTTTGAATTTCCAGCAACCCCGCCAAATATTTTAACAGTTTGAGAATATAATTGAGCCATTATAAAAAGAAACACCTCTGGGCCGCTGTGGTTCAGAAACTGGGTTGATTTATTTGTTTTTGTTGAATTAGGCTTTAAGTAATTGCAAAGTAACAGCTCAGCAGCTGTTACAGAGATCAAATTCCCCAACACTCCAAAATATTCAACTATCTCAGTCCAATTTAATTGCTTTGTAAAGGTGTTAAATTAATAAGTAATGTGATTTTAATGCAGTTCTAAAAAGCATTTCATGGCTATTTCTTCCTCTAGCGAGACATTGAAGTACCTATCCCAAGGTATTTCATTAAAGAAAACCTGGAAGTCCTGCAGCAGAGGGAGAAAATGCTTGACAATATTTTGCTTGATGCTGGATTGCAAACGCAGGTAAGCACACCACGAACCTACATAACAACTGGTTTGACTTTCTTAGTTTATAGCCCCACATCTGGACACGTGAGCCACTGAAGTGAAAAGTACTTTTGTAGCAGTTAGGAAGTAAAAGTTTCTTTACAGGTAAGACCTAAACAGAAAGTCACATTCAGTTTTCCTCTATAACAATATCCAGTCACATCTTGTGTCTGGTTAAGACTGAAATGAATCAACTCTGCTTTATGCATGTGAGAGTGTCAGAGAAAGGGCAGCTCTTTGGCCAAGTGTAGTAGGTGCTTTATTTGTTTAGTTAACTCATCACATAATCAGTCCTACTGATATCAAGTTGGGCTTAAGTTTTACTGAACCAGGATTCCTGACTGGAATGGGGAAAACTCAGAGTTCAGGTCAGCACAACTGTTAGCACGTTCAGTTGTTTATAACCTCAGAACAATGACTGCAGTCTCTTTTGTACAGCTATAGAGCTGCAGCTGCTAGGAGGGGTAGAAAATTGGGTTTTGGCAGAGCAGAAGTCATTACAGAACAGCACATGAGCACTGCAGTGATGACTGTTCTGGATTTGATATACTTTTGACCTTTTCCACATGGTGCATTGCCTACAAGCAGTCATTGCTAACCTCCTAAAATAAACAACTGTGCCTAGGTGCCTGGATGACTTAGATGCATAGATGTTACAGCCATAAGAGACAGACCTGATGAGACCACTTAGTCAAACTGTTGCACTGCCCCAACCACTGAATTCTCCACCAGCAATTGGCTGGATCAATCCCAGGAAAGCAACGGACAGAAGGTTCCCAGGGAAAGAAACAGCACCAGTCAGACAGAGGCAGAGCGCAGGCTCTCTGCTAGATTACTTTAATGGGCAGCTGCCTTCCTCTTGGCCTCCACAGTAAATCTCTGGGTAAATTCTCAACTCTCCTATTGGTCTGGTGTTGGTCTGTGAAGATCCTGTTCTGGCATGTTACATATGGAAGCTTTTTTGTTTCCCACAGTTTTGCCCTCACCTCTTTTCAGCGTGGCACCCACTGCAGGTGAGACTGACTGGTGTGCAGCCAGATTACCGGGGAACACCAGGCTCTTGCACTTTGACACTGGCAGGGTTGAGGTCTCTCCTACCAGGATGCCACAAGAGACACACAGGATTCAATAAACATGAATTAAATAATATCACACAGTATAAATCCAGTCCTCTCTGCTGTACTTCCAGTTCAGTCACTGCTGGATTTGCAAGAGGGCTGTCAGCCGTGTTCTTCATGCATCGTGGCAAACCACGTACACTCAGGAAATCCTAACTGCTGTGTAACAGACCACTGTATTCTTCAGCTCCCATGGCAGCACGCTCTAACATAAATCAAAAACAGTGGAGTTCATCAGAGAAATTTGCTGTGCAGATCATTTGTCCTTCTGTAAAATTCTGTTACAGAAAGCCCTGCTCAAAGTGTACTATAGTGAGCTCCACACAATATATATACATAAGCATCAAACGTGAACTGTCTCCAATAGAGGGATTAACATCAAGAAAGGACAATTCAGCTTTTCCATGGGGAGCAAAAGGGGTTAGCAATGGTTCTCAAGAGTGAGAAGGAGGAGGCCCCCCTGTCCAGCTGCACTGTATGTTTTTCTCAGAGCTGACTCAGAACAGCTCATCCTTCCATTCAGCAAGAGAGCTGAGGTCCCAGCAGCACATAGAGAAACTTATCCCTTAAGAAGAGTAAGACACTCCATAGCCTAAGGACAAGGCTCTATGGTCCTGCATGTCTTTTTTTCTCAGATGGATGAAGTTCCACAGGATGTATGAGCCATATATAGCTGTTCTTGCTTCCCACCAGGCTTTTCTTGTTGCACATCAACATGTCAGGTTCACTTTCTCTAAAGGCCCTCAGAAAAACATATCTCTCAAGATATAAAATTCCAAGATATGGCAAGATAGCACTGAGACAGGAGTCTCTGCTCTTCGTGACAGGGATATTTTTCTCTTACAGGTTCCACATGAAGTTCATTGGTTGTTTCGTTTGCCAGTTGAGGTAGGCAGTTAACAAAACACACAAGTAATACTTTGTTCTGTCCATTCCTTTTTGGCTGTGCTGTTGCAGAAACCCATCAAGGTCATGACTTTGGAAGAAGCCATTAAAGTGATCCAAGTTGCAGAACGAGCTCGGCAAGGCCGCGCTCGAGCAGCACTCATAAAGCGGATGTGCCTTCCAGAGAGGAGAAAAAGACAGGCTAAGCTTCAGGTCCAGACAGATCTGAGTCAAAATGATGCTGCCATTTGCATTCAAAAGGTGAGAACTCCAATTTAACAACAGTTCTGGCAGAACCAAGTGGCAATGCTTTGTTTAGAAGAACAGCAGGAGACAGAAATAGCTCATAGGGTGGGAGGCTTTCTGAACTGGTATCTTTCAGGACACCTAGCAAGGTGAAATACATCATTTTGACCACTTAACAAAACGAGACAGGACCCTAGATGGAAGATCAGTCTTGCACTGGCAATACAGCATGACTTTAGAACCTAAGATGTTGGGTTTCTATTCTGATTTTTATGACCTCATTTGCTCTTTCTGGCATCCCTTTGGAATCCAATGTATCTCAGGGAATTCATGCCTTTTCCTGTGAAAAAGAGTTCATTCCTTATCTTGAAAAAAATGAGAAAGGAGTATCACTGCTAAGTTCCAGAAACAGTCCTTACACATGAATAATTCAGACAGTTTGGCCAGATGAGAACAGGAGCTCTGTCTAAATCTTAAGTCTAAACACTTTGAAACCCTGATGTTGTGGCATATAGAAGTAGACATACCAGTGTGAACGGATAATGACCCTCAGAATTTGTTCTAAAAAGAAGTGTAGCAGGTAACAACCTGTTAAAGAGTAATATTTTCAATTGTATATTGTGTCTTTCCTTCCTCTATTTGTTTTTTCCTGTGTCTGCCACAGTAAAGGAAGCTGTAACAAGGCCCATTTATCTCATTAGAGTTCTGTTTACACTTCAGGCTTGGCGTGGATACATCCAGCGCAAGGAAACAGAGAAAATGAGAGAAGAGGAAATGATATTTCTGGGGATGGTAAGTAGTGCTACATAGAGAATATGAAATGCCACAGTCTGTTTGTTCTTTGGACTTCTGTAATTTAGCAGAAGATGAGAAATTAATTTTTAAGATTCTTCCTATTTTAAAAGGAGTCTCCAAGGAATACAGAACTAAACTGAAATGATAGATGGTTCAGAAGTAGCACAATTTGTCTTATGCTGCATGCTTTTGTTCTATATATAGATAGCCCAACATATAGGGCAGATGTGGAAACAGGCAGTGTAGAATTTGCCCCAGGTTGTAGGGAATTTGCCCCAGGCATGACCGCGCAAGGAGATCTTATTAATCAATTTTTAATTCATAATGATTCCTATAGTAGCATTAAAGTCACAAAGCCTTCTTCTCCCATCCCTTTGCAAGCCAGTGTAGACATATGTCAAGAGTAGGGAAAAAGGACATTAAAACGGCCATATTAATACATCTATATTTCCATAAGTCCATATAGAAACAGGCAAAATATTCTTCACATCATACTTCAAAAACAGAGGGAGATGAACAGCTGCCCACGGTCAGTTTGATTGCATGGAGTGGTGGAAAAAAGTGAGAGCCCATCTTTCTCCCACAACAGAGAAGGTACATCTCCTCCTCCTCCCACCAACACCTTCCTAGCAAGCACTTAGAAGGAGCCTCACAGCTCTCCAACTCCACCTACAGTAGCACAGCCCTTGTACCATGTACTACAAAAGCTGCTTCACAGCACAGCATTACAGAAAGAGCCCTCACTGCTCTATTTGGTAGGTTCTACAGTCCTCCACATGTTTTCTACTTCCAGACAGTTTGGATTCTTTCCTTGCCCAGCAATGGAACTGCCCTTAACTACGTTAGAGGTTTATGAAAACCAATGGTGCCTATGACAAACACGTATCATCAGTTAAGAATGACCTTAACGTCTTATCTTTAGGTAAATGTACGTGTTACTTCCCAAGTTTTGCCATGTTAAACACAGACAACACCATAAGGATTATTGCCTTTAATATCCATAGATCATTAACAGTAAGCCTGGCCAGCATAGCTAAACAGAACTTTAGGTACCAATTCTGCCTCTGTTTCAGACAGAGAAAACTCCTAGAAATTTTAACTGATATGAACCTAAAATAAAATAAATAATAAGCCCCCATTGTTTTCAATATACTGAAAAAGAATTTGAAGTTACGCCTTTTGCAAAACAAGGGATCATTTCCTATCAAGTTCCTGGTTTCTGGGGACTTGATAGTCGACAGTTTCTGTTGTGCCTTAAAACTCCAGTCTGAGGAAAGAAATCTAAGTCTGGTATCAGTTATTGGAGGGTTCACAGCCAAGCACTCTCATGGTGGCCGATGGTAGGAGTAGCTGATAACTAAGACATAAATAGCCCAGTTATGGAGAGGCAATCTATATGATCATAGGGCTGAAGGGAATTAAAACCAAACACATATAGTGTGTTCATTGCCTGACCCCCACTTAGAATTGATGGTAGCTTCTTGACTCTCAAGACTCATTACTCTTTATCAAGTATATAATCAAAGGACTTAAGGAAAAAATTGATACCTCTAAATAAAAAAAAAATCTGTTCATCTTTCTAGTGTTTTTTTATCCCCCACTTGTGATTCCCTTTTAACTTTCCAGGCCACATTCCCTTCCATGGTCTCCAAAGGAAGGGAGCGGCAAGCAAGCATTGGTTCACACTGATAGATAGGCAGTGAGCTCCAAAGGTCAAATCCCTTTGATGTACGATCATGTCAGCCCTCTAAAAAATGACCGCAGACCTTCATGTGTAAATATGTTGAATTTGCTTTTCTAATGCTGCACGACTTAGATAAATTAGAAGACCTAGCCATCCATTACTCCAAGTCCATCCCAAAGGAGACTTGACTTTTACTGCAATAAATATAATTTCTCTTATAATTATAGCTATTTTAAAAACATCTATGTTATTTTCATGTAAAGATTGCTTTGCAAAAACAGCCAGTCCATCTGAAGTTCGGAATAATGATTTTTTTAAAAAAACTTCCTTCTGTTGGCCTAAAAAATATGGACAAAGACCAGGAACTGTCCAGTCTTTTTAAATCAGTATTATTTTCTTTACCGTCTACTTTCTTCAGTGAAATTTATGTATCTTTTTTGGAATTTGATTCTGTTTCATCTTTTGCTTGATGACAGAGTGGAAGCCTATGTTCCAGAGATTTTTCTTGGCTCAGAAGCAAAGCCTCATTATTATTATTATTTATTAAAGCTTAATTGCAGAAACAGCATGATTCCCTCAGCACATGTTTTTTCTAAATCTCTGATAAATCACCCTTTGCCATACTGGTCTAACTCGTAAAGAGAAGCAAACCTCACTAGGAGCAAATATATCTTGATAAATGTATCCTGACCTGTTTCCTGATCTTTCTCACATTGCTGCCACAATGCTGCTTACTGCCAGCTCCACCATAACCAATGTTCCAAACGTAGGTCTGTGTTTTAGCCACACCAACCACATCAGTGTTGCAAGAAAACATACTTGTCTTAAAAATATAAATAAAAAGATAAATTGTCTTAAAAATATGCACATGCTGTCCAAAGAAACCTGTATTTCCTTGCTCTATTTTACATTTACTTCCCAGTAACTGTTTTATCATACCATTTTTCCCAGTTTTTAAATGGGCGTGTACTTCCACGTGTCTGTTTCTGGCATTTAGAGGTTCCTTGTCATTAAGCACCTCATTAGAGGTTGCTGTGATCCTTTTGTTTCACTGCAGTGCAAGTTATCACCTGGTATAACTGGATGCAGGAACTGGTCTTTGGCAACTGCTTTGTCCCCAGGTGGTGCAAACCAGCCCAGACCTAATAATGGGTATAAACTCTTGCTAACAGACTCCCCTAATAGAGCAGATCCTGCAGGAAGTTAAAATCTCAGAAAATGGGCCTCTGGAAAGAGAAAAAGCTGGTTTTAGCATAAAATTTTGGGATAAACAGCTTGCAATGAAACTGAACTATGGAAGGGGAGGAGAAGCCCAGTTTAGGAGCTCAGCCGACTGTTACATCTTTGAGGCAGGAGTACCATGGAGGTTTGGACAGCCCCTGGCTCAGGTTTTCACTTAGCGAGCACAAGTAATCAATCCCATTGGAGCCAAGTGCTTCTACGTGCTTAAACAATTTATGTGACTGAGCCCTGCATCCTTCGGACTTGCATACACATGAACACCTTCTTGTCTCACAGGTACATCCAGTACATCCAGTTACACAGCTCTCACACTGCTCTGCTCTGTAATTCCACCCCTTACCAACGTTAGTGGCACAATGTGTGCTGATCTATGACTTTCTCACACGGTATTTCCACCATTCTTCCTTCTCTTATATCCTTTTCACATGAAAGGATCTATGTGGTCTTAAATAACAACACTGTTCTCTCCTTCTTACCTCTTTTCAACATACCCTAATTTAGGCATGTTGTCTTGGATAATGCTTTTATTTATATCTGAGAAAACAGCCTGCCAAATGTTCCTGGTTCTTCGAATTCCTGATAAATATAATTCATTTCATCCAGTCAGAAAAAATTAGCATTTCCCAGAATAGCCTCCTGTGTAAACACTGTACTATGACTAAATAAATATTGTATGGGATTTAACAAACTGCTAACTGCGTAAGTAAGTGAAATCTAAAATATTTCTTCAGCTCTTGGAGGTGAGCAGTTGCAGGAGTGGTACACACCAGGCCTGGTTTTATCAAGCATAAGATTAAAATGACTTTTGTTTTACTTGTAGCCTCGCCGACATTTAGATGTCGGCACAAAGTTATATATTATTTCACCAGGCACACATATACCTCTAAACACTGATAACTAATCTGCCCTGTTTTCAATAGAAATTTTAAACATGCTTATTTTTGAAATAGGAAGACGCTGGGAAGCAAGAAGGCCACTAAATAATTTGGCTTTCATTGGCCGGCGTCACACTAACAATGAAGTCACTGCTTTCCAGAGCCCAAAACATACTTGCCATTTTCAGTAGAAGTTTGACAGTGTGCCCAGGTGCAGTATTGGAAATAAACAGAACCAAAATTATATAAACTTATATTGTCACGAACATAACTGTATTCTCCACTTTAAATTTGCTTGCATCTTATTCAAGTGTTGCGCGTCAATATTTTTATATTTATATGTGAAATATAAATTTATAAATTAGCCATTTTCAATATTTTTTTAACAAGGCCTTTTACTACAAATGTTTTGTTTGAATGCATATGAGAATTAATTTAATTGGCAAAGCCATTGAAGTGTATCATATAGTTGGGAAGCTTTAATGGATGCAATATATTTTGCTTAGTTGCTCCTTTTTTGTGCCTAATTTAGGAATTCAGCCATATAATTGATGTGGCTCTCACCGTTTGTGTACCACAGAATCTATATGAATACAATCTTCATAAAACAAAACATCTTCAAAATACCTCCTTCCTGCAGCCAGATGAAATACATTGAGGGAGTGAGAAAGCAAGAATATAGCTAACTCCAATATTGACCCTTTAAAGAGAATTTGGATCACTAATTTAAAATTCAGTTGACGACAACAGCCGCAAGTAAAGAATGGGAGCTCAGCTGCTTAGGTGGTAAATTCCTTTAGTCTTCTAGCAAGGAGTTACTTGTCTGTGTAATCCAAGTGTAAAAAAAAAAATCTCACTTTAACTACTAGTGAAAAGTGACCATTAAAAATACTTACTTTAAAAAAATACTTTGCTTAGAAGATAAAGTCCTTCAGAGAAGGAAATTATTCTGCTTCTGAAAATGAACAGTCTACAGCAAAACACTACATCACTACTACATCTATCAAAAGATTATGGTTATGGACAATACTGTCTGCAGCAGAACATTTACTGAAGGCGTCCCATAAAACCAGTCTGTGTTTCAGCTGTGCTGCTTCAGGTCTGAGAAAAGAAGCTGTCCTAAATTAAGTACCCAGTAATAAAAGCTGCAGTAAATCTACCTCTCAGGCGTAATATGAATGTTAGCCTTAAAACGTGAAGTGGAATGTATTTATTTCATTGAAATGAAGACTGCCTTTCCTCGTAAGTGTAGTCATAATGGAACAATTGAAGAGCAGTTAGTTCCACAGCGTGGGGCCTCCTAGATGTGGAGCTGTAGCCTTAAGCACGTTCAGGCAGCCTGCACACCTCAAAGTGGTTTATAATGAACAATCAAGCAGTCGGTGTTGGAAGGAATGCTGAGCTGACTAAGCAGAATGGCTCCTCCAGCCAGCAAAGAGCCATCTCTGCAGTTGAGTTCTTACGTCAAAAGGGGAAGCTTGGAGGCTTCTGTCACTATGGCTTACCTGGCAGGTGTCAGGAACCTCTTCCTTCCTTCTACTGGTGCGTCTTCCACTTCCGTAACACCTAAATTCTCCTTGGGAAGGATAGAGGAAGGAGGAGTAAAGAACAGAAGGATGCAACAGCGCTCTCATCAGCATACTTGTGACTGATGAGATGGAATAAAATTCTCTTGTAGACAAATGTCCATTTTGCCTTATTAATTTAAACAAGGATTTTAAAGACAAAGCCCATCAAACATTAGATAAGCATTTTAAGTTAATGGACCATGTAGTCCTATTTTCCCACAAACTGAGGAATCTTCATATTATGTCCTATTTTTACAGCAACATCAATTATTAATATGTATACTTTTGCTGACAGAGGACCACACTAAAAATGTGAGTTTCGTTATCCAGTTCTGGGTCATTAACTGTGAAAAGCTTGTAAATATAATGGTTTATTCACATGGGAAGCCTTCATTAAGATGCATTATTCTACAACTGATGTGGCAGCACTGCATTATCAAGTTCACTGTCTCCATCCAATATTTGTAATTTGTTTCTAAATGAGTTGCTGTTTGTAGAGCAAGTTAACAAATTTGAATTTCACATGGCCGAAGAAATTTCTTAAGGATGGGAAAATGCTTCTTCCCCCAAGGAAAAGCTATTTATTAGTGTCTTACTGTAGAATGCCTCCCCTCGATTCAGAAGCAGAAACATTAGAGGCGCTGAGAGAAGCGATGTTAGAAATAAATTGGCTTTTGTCTTCCTTAACATGCCCATTAAGTATAGAGGGCTATAAAAGCAGCACTTGTATTGTCTCAGTACAACCAGAGCTCCAGAACAAGCACGTGGGCACACAGAAAGTTGACCCACAATACTGCAGGGCACAGGTCAGAGACTGGGCAACAGGGCAGCATTCCTGCAGGAGCTGTTTGAAAACACCCTCTCGTGCTGACTGTCTGTCTTGGCACTCTTTCTGCCATTTCAGTCCCTATTTTCTCTTGCATCCTCTGAGGACCAAAGCTTGTTCAGACATACCTTCTTCTGAAGTCTGCTCCTTGACAAGAGAGCAATCACTCCACCAGAGCACTTATAAAGACTCTGTCTCCATTTGAAGACCCAACTCAACTTTAACCTTGTTCATCTTCTTGGTTTCTACGTATGCTCTATCAACCAATTCATTTTCTTGATCGTTCACACCCTTAAGTACACTTGGATCAGTTCTTCAAGGCCAGGGAAGTGGTTTTTAAGTCTTCATTTTACTTATTTGTCCACGTACAAAAGTTGTTTTTTCCCCATCCTTGTTTTCCTCAAGTCCAATTCATTTTTTGTTGATGTAACTGCATTGATTTCAAAGTAACAGAATGAAAAGTCAGGCCAGTTGTATATTCATCTTCAGTGTTTTACTTAAATAACCATGGCACAATTTCCTCAGTGCCGTTCAGCGCTTGCCTTCTGCTCCTCCCTCAGAACAGAAGCCAGTCTTCAGTTCCTGACATGTGTTGGCCTCCTGGTCTTCACTCATAAACAGGGCACGCTGCGTATGTTCCATATTAGACAGCCACAAATCCTTCAAGACTCATTTATCACAGGCAGTGAGCTCTGCTCTTCATTTCATGCTCTCCCTCGCCCATCTGAGCTGGAATACGTTATTGCCAGAGCTTTGCACTAGAGGAGCCCCTGGTTTGGCAATGGTCTGTCCACTGCTAGGCCAACTTCACAGGACATCGTTTGTTATTAACGTATCTCCCTGCTACTCATCACAAAACCTTGTGCCTGGCAGCACTGACTCCTGCTCAGATCAATGCCAATGTCATCCTATCTCGTTGGCTCCTCTCCAATACCTACCCTCCTCCCCAGCTTATCTGGCCATCTAGGACTGAGCCAGCTCTTCTTTTCCAGCAATGGAAGCAATCAAGCAACAGCACATTTCACATGGCCGATGTCTATTTCCTTCATGTAAATAAACCCTTTTCCATGTACCTTAATTTAGAAAATATTGATAACAAGAAATCAATAGGACTGGAAAAAGAGTCAAATGAGCATACGGTCCTAGCAGTTTTCCCTTTCTTTCATTCCTTTCTTCAGCAGGTTATTGAAGGTGGGTGACTGGCCTCTTGTTGGCCTGTTTCTTTTGTTTCATGGTAGTAGAAGTCTTTGGAAAACAAAATGAAAAAAATATGAAGCACAAATACAACAGAACTTCTTTTCATAAGCTGTTCTACAAAGTTATGTCTGTACTTCAGCCTTAGGGCTTTGAATTGAGTGCAGCTCATAAACTAGTGTCAGCAGATATATTGATAACTGTGTGGTGCTCTGACAGGTGCTATACAAACATTTACTCAGGGCTTGGCTGGCTTTTGCAGATCAGAGCATGCTCTACAGCCCTGTTGCTATCAGCGTCTGAGCCAGCTGGTTTAGAGATACCTGGTCTGTGTCCACACCAGCTTCATGTCTCTGGACTCAAGTGTAGACGTGGTCTGTGTTAATTCACTTAGAGATAAGAATCTCTTACTTCTGGTGTTGCTCAAGTGGGCACGTTCTTGCCAGTTCAAATAGTTCTTACCTCATCTGGCTTTGGTACTGGTGAAAGATATGCTGATAGTAAATCCACAGTGAGGAGTAGCTGGACATCAAAGGCTCCCTCAGAACTCGGTGGGGGAGGTTCAGAGGAGGAACTGAACAGAGGAAAGGTTCAGAGATGGTGAAGAGGAGCTCTCCTATGCATGGGCCATCCTGATCTCTGCATTGTTCTGGTCCCATGCTCACCCACCACTGCCCTTGCTATGGCTCTGGTCCTCAGCTGTCTCCTTGTCTGGCTGATTCACCTTGTTATACTAGGAAACAATTAACCTGAGGAGCTGGGAGGGGGAGAAAAGATGAAAAGGATTATTTCCCACTTCTTAGAGAGCTGAACTGCTTCACTGCAGGATCAGGTGAACACCAGAGCCTGTGCAGAAGGGAGGAACTACGCATCCAGCAGCTGGTATGGAGAGGGAACTGCCTCTTCCCAGCACCAATAAGCTGTTCATCTGGTGAGCCCTCTCAACATTTCACCCTTAAACCTTCAGGTGCATCCTGTAGAAGAGCCTGCCCTTCTGCATTTGTCTGCAGATGAGCCTCACTAAAGCTGGAGATACCCGTGTGCCCCTCAGAGTTGCTTAGGCTTGAATATGGCTTCTGTCACTTCCCAAAGGAGACAGAAGGGGAAGTCTTCTGCATCATCAGCATTCACAACTCCCTTTGCTCAGGGAAATACTCGTTCAGTCCCTTTCTTGTGCTCTCAAATTGCTTTCCCTTATCCCTTCTCTCCTCACAAATCTTCAGCAGCAAATGCTGGAAACATTTCTAAATCAAACAGCCCTTCCCCAGCTTTTCCCGGTGAGCAACTAGTTAGGGAAATCTAGTGGACTGTCCTCTGTGCATGATGCAGTGTCTGTGCAGACTTTGCTACAGCAGTATGGAGAGGTGTGAAAGAGTCCTGTTGGCTCTAGCTGGCTCATCTCTTTGGCAGGAGCCCTCCTACCTCTGGGCAGCAGCGCTCTGGTGGGAACTTCTCAGAAAACCCCTTCCTTGAGCGTTACTGCAATGAAGTGGGGAACTGCCCGAGGGAAGCGGATCTTGTTTCTAGATCTCAGCCTGGGAAGCAAGCCTCATGGGTTCTCCTCCAATTTCCAAATGAGCCCTGAGAAAGCAGCACAACATCTGGCTGTTCTAAGGTTCATTTAATATTAGTATGGCAGATAGTGGTGAAATCCAGGTGAAATACAAATAAATAGCGATAATATTAGCTGTGCCACACTTAAAAACAGGTGAACGTCAAGATTGGAAACACTTGAGTTCCATGGAAACTAAATATAGAACCATAGAATGATTTGGGTGGGAAAGGACCTTAAAATCATCCAGTTCCAACCCCCCCTGCCATGGTGAAGGTAACATCTTGGGGTGAAAAGCAACATTTTGGATCGTGTATTCAGAAAGAGAGCACGTGCAGCTGCCTTTCAAAAGCACACTGCTGCTCTCTTTTCCTCCTGAATGTTTTCTCACTGGTGGCCTTGACCAATTCCTTTCGCATGGTGCGAGTCACACATCACAGTAAATTGCCTTCCTGAACGGGGCCTCTGCGCTTACTTTGGACAGGGTGCAATCCCACTTTATAGTTTCTGAAACCAAAATTGCTTGGCACTTGTTAGTGATTTTTGGAACCTGGTCGAAGCACGGAGAAACACCAAATAACAGATCTAAAATAGACACTGGCCAAACCTTTGATAGAACCCTTGCTGTCTTTCCAAGAGACCTCTCGAGTTAGGACTTGGAGCACACTAGAAAATACATCTAGGGCAAGGGGAATATTGCTCAGTTAGCCTGAAATGTGCTGATTTAAGGACAATTTCTATACATTTTGAAGGTGGAAGGCCTAAGCAGAGCAGTATAGGGATTTTTCCATGCAAACCAACAGTCCTGAGCTTTTGCTCACATATGCTGCCACCTATGTGTCGGATAGTCACCAACTTTAAGGAGTAAACTGCTCCATATTGCAAAAACAGATTAGATTTTCTCCTCTTTTCAGTTCTTAAATCTGACATCCACCATCAGACAATACGATCACTACTTCCCAAGTATGCAGAAAATGAAACTTCAAAAAAGAACTTCAAAAAAGCCTAAAGCTAATTCACAAATTATTTTTCTAAATACACTTTTCTCTACACCCACAAGGTAGTAATAGCTCGTAAAACACTGGGAACACCTTAACTTTATCAGCCATTGCAAACCAAAAAAATGCAAAGTTTCAGACCACCCACCCAGATGGTATTTTTCAAGCTTCTGTATTTGCATACCAGAAAGACTTTCATTTTTCTCTCTCAAAGTACACATGTAAAATCAATCAGAAAGCAGAATTTACTGTAAGACCTTAAACTGGCTTAGAAGTCCTTCTGGCCAAGGTTATCAAATCATGGGAAACTTGGGTAGCTATGATTTTTATTGCAGTATTTGGGGGGGGGTTGTTTATTCTTTTGTTGTTGTTGTTCCTCAAGGGAAGTTGATTTCCTAAAGGAATATGACCAGCTGCAACAAAATACCAGGAAGCCACTGACCAAGCCGTGCATATAAAATTTCAAGTGAGCAAATTAAAAACAATACTGGCTAATTAAAAAGTACCAATGGGAAGTCTAACCATTTGAAAATTCAATTAAAAAATCTCTGGCACCCTTCTGACATGGATAAAGGTGGCATTTGCAGAACAGCAGCTTTCTCACCTGTCTCATTGAGATCCCAGGATCCCACGCTGGAAGAGTTGTTTTTGTACATTGCAATGTTGTTAATTAATGCTGAAACACCAACAATAGACCATTGTGTGCATCCAGCCACTTTTTTTTTATGAGTACAGGTTTTTTTTCCTGGCTTCCTGCAAATAAATTAAGAACTTATGCTCAGATTCACTGTCAACCTGGCATTCCAGTTTATATTAAGTTTCTTTTAATTCATACCTTTCGTTTTCTTCTCTTGTCATTTCCAGAGCTCACCTCCTTACTTACAGGCAATGAGTATTTCACAGATGTATACTAAGCAAGTAAATGCCCTGCAAGGTGAGGTCCAGGAGAGACACGAGGAGGTATTCAAAGACAAGATGACAGAAATGGAGGGGCTCTACATCGCGGAAACTCTCCAGAATCAGATCGAGCAGTGTTTCATCGAGTGCCGGTGAGCAGAGATAAAGACTTGTCCCCTAAATAAGTCAATTTGCCCCAAGAAGCCAGATTTTGTGGTTCTTAAAAATTGCAAAATTCCTCTTATGTCGGTGATCCTGGTTCCAGCAACAGAACCAGTTCTGCACCAGCTGCAGAGCTAAGTTCCTGAGCAGCAGGGACTCCTAACTGGGCAAACCAGAACAGCGCATCACTCTTTGCACAGTCCAGTAGGGATCAGAGGTGTCACCCTGAAAGACTGGCTGCAGAATCAGGTCCTCAGACTGTAAAGTGTGGACACATTCAGACTGCATGTTAGCTTGGGGTCTGGTTCTCTAATTATAAGAGTGCTTAAAGTGCAGGAACACTGCCTTTTTTTCCTGTCTGAACACATAAGGTTTAAGAGAGAGAGCGCAGTCTTCCATGAGATAGAAGTATCATTATTTGCTATAGCAAATCACATCACGTCACTAGTACTGCAATCCCAGTGCCTGCTGCTGGCATTATCCACCAGCCAATATGAATCTGAAGTACTTTTGTACTTGAGGCCTGACCTTCAAGACACTCCTCCAAATGTAACTCCACTTCAGTAGTGCTGCTGATCTCAGTGAAACTTCACGTCTCAGTAGAGTTAAGCACATAGTTACACATTTTTAATCTGAGTGCTGACACTTACAGTTGTCTCAGGAAGTTTACTTTAGCTAAAGAAGTTTTCAGACTGCCATTTTAATATGGCAATACTACAAAACCTGGTTCAAAAGAATATAAGCTCCTTTTATGATATAGGTACTTTTTCCAGGATGTACCCCATCCAGTAGGTTAGTACGTAAATGCAAATTGGAAAGCAGCACCCCAAAGTTCTAAGATTTAGCAGCAAGATTTCAGCTGCTCTGCATAAAAATGCTCTGGCTAAACACTTCCAGTGTGTTTGTGTCTTGAGCTGCCTGATGATGTTACAGGGCTCATATTTGTCTTGTAGACTCATGTCATGTCTATTAATCACTCAGTGTTTTCTCAGGGTACTGTACCTGCCTTCAGCATGCAATTTCCAGTTGGAAACACAAATGCATTCTGATGAAATCCGGCTCTATTTATTCCTTGACTACTTTAATCAGCTTTTGGTGACTATACAGCAGTGTAGTGTTTCTTAAAAAAAAAAAAAGCAATCAAGAATAACACTCCCACAGGTCTGCCACCATCTATTTCTATTCTGTCTTGCACTTTGGCCTCTCATAGACACTTGATACTCTGGTGTATTTTTACCCCACCTAGCTCTCCTTTGTAAAGGGCTGATGGTTTCACAAACCTCAGTTATTACAAAGCACTTCCCTGTTCCCTAAATCAAGCCTGTTCCTAAGGCCAGGTCTGTACACTTCTTGAGCTGCTGTTTCCTGCTGCTCCCCACAACTCCCAGCATGTTCTGAGGCACAGCAAAATCTTATTTCCTCTGCTTCGTATTACTCATCTAACATTAATTCTCTAACATAGGTCAATCGTGTCCAATTAACTTGACTCTAGAGCTTGAGGAGAACTAACTGAAATACCACGTGAGCCAATGACAATGTTTCTATAGGAGATTAGCAGAGAACAGCCAATCTCCCAGAGAATAAGGCTGAGCCATAAACCTCTTTAAAAGACAGTTATGAGACATTATTAAAAGTTAAATCCATTCCACGGAGACGCTTAACAGCAGAGCCAACCAAGAGCATAACCAATCCAAAGGATCATTTGGAGGAAGCCGCAGCCATCATTCGATCAAGGGAGGTGGAGAGGAATGACTGAATGAGCAGTTCATCAAAACCTTGCTACCTCAGTCTCACGTATCTATTAAATACTCTGAAGACGTAAGGGGGAGTGTAAATGCTGAGCTTTCTTATTCAGGAGCCCTTACAAGTGAAATGGGACCTCACTGCTACATTTATATCCCCAATGTGCCCAGGGGTCCAACTTTAGGTGAGACTTCAAGGCTGTAGGTAGACACAGTCAGTATCCCAGCATATAAGTATGTAATTGAACAATTTGTAAGGAGTTCTTAGCTAACCTTTAAGTTGCCTGGTCTGTCTCGTCAGGTTCTGTAGTCTTGAATCTCATCTAGACTTGAAAATTAACAAAAGATTAAAGCAGATGTTTGAATATGAGCACCACATTAACTGATCTGGGATAGCACCATGTATATGCTTTTCCCAAGCAAGTGATTATGGTTAGGTGGGACTAATACATACTCACACACAGATTTAATCAATGACACCAATGCTTATTATCAAGCCTTTAGATAGGTTGGTTGCTCTGCTAAAGATGAGAGACTGAGAAAACAGCCCCTCTCCAACTGGAATATAACCAGAGCAAGCTGCTTCTCAATCACCCATCTGAAACCATCTGATATTAAAATAATTAACCAAAAGTAGTTTTAAGCTAATTCAGACCATTTTGGTAGAGCACAGTTGAAATGCTGCGTGTGCAGTTATGTGATGTGCCCGAGTGCAAGATCACCTCTGATGGCAGAGGGGCAGCGACAGGCTTGGTGCAGGCAAGAGCAGTGCATTTGATCATACTCCCTCTTACTCTCTTCTAAATTAACTGTCCAGCATCATCTCTACAAATCAGTGAGGCACATTTCAGTCAAGAAATATCTCATTGACGAAAACGACTGGTGATTTAGCAGTGCCATAGATAAAATCCTACTCCTAGTGAAGCTGGTGAGAGAGCTGGCATCAGCTTCAGCAAAAGCTGGACATCACCCAGTATTTCAGTTCATTTGAATACAGCTAAGGGC